>JAVIWB010005207.1:0-696201 GCA_031893035.1 Dermolepida albohirtum
TATGGAGGTGGGGTAATCCTGACCATGATGATCGAACCCATACACATTATATTATACATACATTATACATACACACATATTTTTTCTCCAAACTATTTTGCGATTTTGCAATATTTGCAGTTCGGTTAAATGTTGGTTATGATAAGTTTTGAAATGTTATTCCTTTCACCATTTGTAATGTCATGTATTTGTTATAAGTTTCAAATAAAATTATTGCTCTTTTACATGGAAATGTTTTCAAAATACAATACGAGCATTAAGACAATATTTTAGGATTTCTAATATCATGAAGTTTGTTTTTAATTAACTCGCATCTCTATAAGCCAGGGAAAACCAAACTGAATTAGAAAGTTTATAAATACTTTGTATGTACAATATGTAATTCATAAAACACTAATGCAAAATTTTAAATATTTTGAGGTAATTTTTCTCTTGTTAAAATTTTCATGATTAAAAGGAAAGTTTTGTAATTAATACATCTACTTGTTATGTATGATTTGCTAATTATAGTTTGAAAAAAGATGAATATTCACTTATTCAAATGCAGTCAAATATTTATAAAATATTCATCTTTAAGGGTAGTTTTTAAAGTCATAGCTAGACCTCAGCACTTTCTCTCATTTGCAGGTACAGTTTGTGATTCTGTGCATACTATTTAGTATTAAAATATAGTCTATATAATATAACGAAATAGAAAAAATAATTCCTAACTGTAATTCTGAAATGTTATATGTTGGCGTTAAATATATATATTGAATATTACTATAATAGATATTTACACATTTATTGTAATATTTATATTATTTACTTCACATTAAGTTTGAGCGCTAAATAATTGTGAAGTTTTGCATTATTTACGTAAACATTTAAAGTAAAATTCATTTTTAACCCCTAATATTTCAATTGTTTAGTTTTATATATACCAATACATATCGACAACAAAAGTCGATGATTTTCAGGATGATATTGAAAGAGGACTAATCGAAGAATTTTGATTTACACCGGGAATGATTTAAAACGCGCCAACGGAACGGTGGGAAAAACGAAGCGACACGCATCGAACTGTGAAAGGTGGTGGGAGAAGGGACACACTGTCGTGACGTATTTACTCGGGTGTAGGGTGTACTACGAGAGGGTCGCGATAATAGTAGTAGGGAGGTGAAATTTTAACCCCACAGTCTGGTTAAAATCTCCTACAGTACGGTCCGAACAACATCGCTGAAATGACGGACTTTCCAGAGATAATAGAATTAAATGTTGGAGGGGTTTTTTACACGACCTCACTGGAAACCTTAACCAGTCAGCCAGATTCTCAACTGACGGCAATTTTTACGGGTCGCGAACCCATTACCAAAGACTCTAAGGGTCGTTACTTCTTAGATAGGGACGGAGTACTTTTCCGGTATATTTTAGATTATTTACGCGATGGTACCGTAGTTTTACCAGATTGCTTCCGCGAGAAAGAAAGGCTGAAAAGGGAAGCCGAGAAGTACTCGTTACCAGGTTTAACAGAATCTATAACGGAAAGAGCAAAGCAACCGGGTGTCATAACCGTTGGCTACAGGGGAAGCTTTCAATTCGGTAAAGATGGGTTGGCAGATGTCAAATTTAGAAAGTTATCGAGAATTCTGGTGTGCGGTAGGGTTGCGTTATGTCGCGATGTTTTTGGGGAAACGCTTAATGAGAGCAGGGATCCAGATCACGGTCAGACGGAAAGGTACACGTCTAGATTCTTCTTAAAACATTCATTCTTAGAGCAGGCTTTCGACAATCTAATCGAACAGGGCTTCAAGTTGATGGGAAGTTGTGGTTCTGGTACCGCTGGTAGCGCGGCAGAATTGAAGCCGGGTGTCGACGCCGAAGAGAATCGTTGGAATCACTATAACGAGTTTGTGTTTGTGCGGGAATAGTTGCTGTAGGCAATGTACTTGAACCATATGGAATGCGAACGAAACTTTTTTTGACATCGTAACTTACTTTGAATAATTCTGTGTGGAAATCTACTCGCTAGTTAAAACCATGATTTACTTAAATCCTGAATTGTAAGTATTTACGCTAGAGTATGATTTTTGTAACTGTAATAACTTAAAAGCTTTCACAGACCATAAATTTTAGTAAATCTAATATCTGGAAGATTTTATTGCATGAAAAACAAATATTTTAAGTTTTGCTTCAGCTATAACATTCTCAAAGTGCTTTTTTAGTATCTTTTTCAAACAAATATTATTCTAGCATGGCATAAAGAGTCTACGCATTTATTCGAATTGAATTTTTTACTATTTCTTTTTCTTTAATAGCCTAGTCCTACTCTTTCCTTCATCGAATAAAACTTTATCGATAAATTTGTGAAAACTTGTTTTACAAACTTTCGGATAATCTTTCGCACAAAATATTTATGTCTTTTCTAATAAGTTTTAAAGAAATAGAATTATGGTCTCCTCTGTAACAAAGACTGAAAATATAATATTAAAATGTACAATTTAAAAATGAAAATAATTCATTCAGTAGATGTTTTTAACATTAACACCGTTACAAAAGTTTTCCAAAACTCTATGAAAAAATAACTTGAGATTCTTTCTATAAAAGTAGTAAACTATTTCAAAAAATGTGTACTTCTATCAACTCTACTAAAATCTACTGATCTTAAAATTAGAATTCTGTGATAAGGTTCTTTGTGATTTTTTTTTAAACTAATAAACAGCTATATATTATATAATTGAGAACCTAATCATTAAAAAGTTTGAATTTGGTGATTATTTACTGGATCGAGAAACATTTATTTGTATTATTTTATACATTTATTCTTTGGTTACAAATAAAGTTGCTTCCCGAAGATTTTAAAATATTAAAAAAGCTAACTTAAAAATACGTCAAATTCTCTGATATACACAGATATAGTTCATCGAATTTTAAGTCAATTTTTTCGTATGTACTTTTTATTAATCTGTTATATTAATTTCAATTAATTTTAATATCTCATAGATTTAATTAATTGCAGTAAATAAATAAATATTTCTTTGACAAAACGAAAAGCTTTGTATCTTGTAAGTAAACTACAGGAGTATAATAATTCACGTGTCTACATGTATCTTCATATGTTTTACTTAATCTGCTTACATGCCTTTTTTTAAATAGCTTCTGTTACAGTGGCGACGACAAAATTTGTTTTAAAAATTGTTCAATATAAGATACATTAGTTGAATTTGATGGAGCCTGTGGTTGATTGACTTGATCAATAAGGTTGATATATAAAGGATAAAGGGGTTATATATCAACCTTATTCATAAGATACATTTATGAGATATAAAATATCCCACAACTATTCTAGAGTTCTGTTCCATATATTTTTGGGTTTAATATATTGCGCAAAATGTCATCATGCGAGTAACGATGTCTTCTGTTTATCATGTGTCACATTTGGCGTTATTGTAACTAATTCTCTCATAGGAATATGGAGGTGGGGTAATCCTGACCATGATGATCGAACCCATACACATTATATTATACATACATTATACATACACACATATTTTTTCTCCAAACTATTTTGCGATTTTGCAATATTTGCAGTTCGGTTAAATGTTGGTTATGATAAGTTTTGAAATGTTATTCCTTTCACCATTTGTAATGTCATGTATTTGTTATAAGTTTCAAATAAAATTATTGCTCTTTTACATGGAAATGTTTTCAAAATACAATACGAGCATTAAGACAATATTTTAGGATTTCTAATATCATGAAGTTTGTTTTTAATTAACTCGCATCTCTATAAGCCAGGGAAAACCAAACTGAATTAGAAAGTTTATAAATACTTTGTATGTACAATATGTAATTCATAAAACACTAATGCAAAATTTTAAATATTTTGAGGTAATTTTTCTCTTGTTAAAATTTTCATGATTAAAAGGAAAGTTTTGTAATTAATACATCTACTTGTTATGTATGATTTGCTAATTATAGTTTGAAAAAAGATGAATATTCACTTATTCAAATGCAGTCAAATATTTATAAAATATTCATCTTTAAGGGTAGTTTTTAAAGTCATAGCTAGACCTCAGCACTTTCTCTCATTTGCAGGTACAGTTTGTGATTCTGTGCATACTATTTAGTATTAAAATATAGTCTATATAATATAACGAAATAGAAAAAATAATTCCTAACTGTAATTCTGAAATGTTATATGTTGGCGTTAAATATATATATTGAATATTACTATAATAGATATTTACACATTTATTGTAATATTTATATTATTTACTTCACATTAAGTTTGAGCGCTAAATAATTGTGAAGTTTTGCATTATTTACGTAAACATTTAAAGTAAAATTCATTTTTAACCCCTAATATTTCAATTGTTTAGTTTTATATATACCAATACATATCGACAACAAAAGTCGATGATTTTCAGGATGATATTGAAAGAGGACTAATCGAAGAATTTTGATTTACCCGAAATAGTTTAGTTGATGCATGATGCTAAAACGAAAAGGGTTGTCTTTTATTACACAACGGCTAACAAATTACCGAGATTTAAAATATAAAGCCAATGAAATATGTTCTTTATCGTGCATAAATATTTACATATTTGGACATATAGAGATATAGAAAAGCCTTCTACTACTAAACGATACATAGACAATAAGACACGACTAATATTTTATCAAATATTTCTTTTCGATCTTTTATTTTTTATATTCGTGTAATATAACTTTTTCTACATGCTCGAGAAAGAACAGCTTCGCATATTTCCGCAAAAAAATATAAAAGCTTGGAAACTTCCCAATAGACATTACAAAGTGTAATACCATACTTGCAAAGAAAAATATCTACTATTGTTGATGAAACTACAACTGTAAAAAAGAACAAACTGACAAATATTTTGATACATGTCATAAAAGTAGATAAACTTACATCATATCTCTTGGCCTGCAAAAAATTGTGAAGTGCCAATCTTAAGTGAATAACGTAGTTTGTACAGAAGATACTTAGACATTTGGGTGTCAATAATAACGAGCCATTATTGCTTGTCACTGATGCAGCTGCATGTATGCAGAAAACCGGAGTTGCATTAAAAAACATTTTTAGCAAATTATTACATCTAACGCTTTACACTTTGCACAAGAATTATAGTGAATATTAGTGATGTAAGGTAAGTTGTAAAGTATTATTTATTAGTTTGTATATAATGACAAGGTCTTTAGACATTTTTGGATAACATAAATCACCATCTCCATTCACTAACAAATGAATCTAATATACTTATTAATAAAAAAATTATGAAAGTAACAGTAGATTCCTGCACATCCCCTAACAGGTTAACGCAATTACAGCAGGCATTAGCAGATCATGAGTTATTACTACGCCCGCCCTCGTGGTGCGACTAAACGTCTTTGTCTGCCAGCATGTTTTTAAACGGGAAAGAGGAATCATGAAACGTCTTCTCGAACAGGAGGACGTCGATCTCGAACCTGAGACTACCAGCGTGATAAACCAATGATTTACCTCTAAACTATCATCCAGATGAATCCGGTATACTTACTAATAGAAAGCTATACGATGTGTTAAGCAAAAATCCAGTCTACAACTAACTACGTGTTATTTATCAGTGTATTCTTCTAGTGAGTGGAAGTTATTTAAATATGCGAGTATTTCTTCCCTAGACTTATCTTATCATCACGACGTCTGTCCTTTAATGAAACTAAATTTGAAAATTTTATATACGAGTGTTATTTTTATCGTTTGTGACGTGCGATCGCTACAGTGCGCACATGTGTCTGCTCCCAGTATGCTTTACGTGTGTTTGGGCGACGTTTTTAGCCGTATCGTCTGTCTGTGTGCTGATCTATAGAATTTTATGTTTGAGAAAATTGATTCGCCCACCACTGCGAGATACGATCTGTAATTCGGTTCCTGAATGCAAAAAATTTGGCAGCAACTGAAATTCACCGTCAGATTTACATAGTGTACGGTGATAATGACAATTCAAAGCCACATGTTTCTGCACAAACACAAGGTCTAATCAGGTCTTTTGGATGGACGCAATTGGATTATCCATCTTCTAGTACAGACTTTGCACCCGGAGATTTTCACCTGTTTCGATACTTAAAGGAGTTCCTTGGTGGTCAACGCTTCAATGACAATGAGGAAGTGAAAACTGCAGACATGGATTAGGCTTCTTCATAGGAGACAGATTTCTTTGAAGTCGGAATTGAAAAACCTGTTGAACGATATGACAAACGTTTGAATAGAAATGGAAATTATGTAGAAAATTAGATAAAAGTATGTAGAACATGGAAATAAACACATTTTAATAATATTTACAGCATTTTTCTTCTAATTGAAGAACGAACCTTATTTAAAATTTTGCAAAGTTTCTTCAATATCCGTATTTCTAGGTTACCAAGCATTCTTTAAACATCGACGCCATATAGTCAAACTTTAGTAACACTTTAGATATCAAGGATTTTGAAGTTCTATTTTAATTAGTGACTGAGATTTAATTTTTTGGAAATATATTGTATTTTGTTTTTAGAAATTTGCAAAATTTCTTTTATATTGGTATTTCCAGGTTGCCGAACATTCTTTACACATCGACGTCATATACACAAACTTTAGTAACACTTTAAATATCAGGGATTATGAAGTTCTACTTTAATTAGTGATTAAAACTTATTTTTTTGGAAATATATTGTATTTTGCGTTTTCATATTTCATAATTCAATTACGATGTTGGTATTGCGCAAAATATCGCCATTTTGTCTGACAGTCACTTAAACTATGTACATATATTCTACACATATTTTCAATCTCTATGTTTCTACATTGAAACTGTTGTATTCTATCTACTGGACTTTTAAGTATTAATGTAACACTGCATAAATTTGTACTTTAGCTTTTATCTACAAAATCAAATCTGTTTCATTAATTATCAGTTATAAAGCAAGGTCACTATTCGAAATATCTATTTTTCAAAATCGATACTGAGAATAGACTATAAAAGACTATAAGGAAGACATGAAGTCGGGGGATCCTACTGGAATTTTAATGAAGGATTTATGTAGGGATCCAGTCTTAGATTTCGACACATTTATGTTCTTGTGTTAACAAACTAGTGTATGCCACATACTTTTATACTTTTGACATATGTTTTTCTTAGGCAATTTCGTTCTCTATTAATATCAATAACGTTATTGCTAATACAGTGAAACCTTTATATCAGAGAACATCGATTTAACAAAATTCTTGATTTTACGATTTTTTCTTAAGATTGAGCATGTAATTAAATTTGTATTTATGTACCTTTTGACCGAACGACGTAAATCTTTGTGTAACGATTTTTCTTCAGATATTAAAAGGAAAAATACAAATGTGGTAAATAAGGTTTTGTTTTAATTCCATCTCTCGTGACGCGTATATTATCATCCGTGCTGTTTTGAATATGCTTCTTGGTTCTTGAACTACTTGCGGCATAACAAGAAATTAATTAGGATTACTGAATTGCTGATTTTCAATCACATGGAAATCTCAAATAGGTTAAAAAGGAATTTCTAACGTATAAAATGATCTTTTAATCTCATTCCGGTTATCTTTTTTAAGAGGTACTGTAAATAGGCAAATATTTCATTTATACAATCAGTATGTTATTTAGAATAAAGAGAAACGGTTTAACATGAATGTCAAAAGCAAGTGTGTAACTTTTTTCGAAAAAGTAAAAACCTTGAAGGGGTGAGAAAGAAAGAAGTGAGGATTTTAAAGAATAGTATAATTTAAAGCAGTAAAAAAAATGAATCTTGATAGAAAATAAAACAAGATTTTCTTCTTATGAGGACTTAAATAAAGCACTTCTAACGTGGGCGAAAGTAATTCGTGATAAAAGCTTTTCGTTACTTGATTCAACATTATGACTTTAGATCACCCGAATTTTCAAGTGAGTAATATTTAGTTGGAAAATTTCAAAAAACGTAACGTCATAGTGCACAAGGTTATTTCAATAGAAAGTATTAGCGAAATTGATTGAAAGGAACAATTTAAAAAATTCTTGCAAAATTATCAACTTAAAGACGTTTTTAATACTGACGAAACCGTTCTACTTTTTGTGTTTACCAAACAAAACGACTTTTAAAAAAGATAAATGTCTTGGAGGCAAGCATAATATAACTGGAACAGGAAAAATAAATGATGCTATTATTATACTATTATTTTAAAGGTATACAGTGAAACGGCAATTATTTCTACTAAAAATCAAAATGAACATGAAGACAATTATGAAGAGAATGAAGCAATTACTCTAAGACTTAATGACGATATAAATCAAGCTTTCAAAACCATTAGATCAATCCTACAGTTTCAAGAAAATATTCCAAACAATATTTTTACTTCATTAAGTAAATACGAATCATTTTTCGAAAACAAAACATTTTTTAATAGATTCGTTAAAAAAAATTTTTTTTATTGAAAAATTTACAAAATAAGTTTTGCTACATATCTTGCATATGTACTTCTTTACTCTTTTTTTATCACACTTTGTATAAATAAGTGTCAAATTGGATTTTATGTTTGTTCTATTAATCGTATGTAGCTCAAATAAGTGTTTTGATAAAGAGAAATTCCGATTTAAAGATTTGTTTTCGAGCCTAAGCTACTTCATTAAATTGATCTGTATAATCTGTATACACTAGAAGTGTAGATTAAATTTTCATGTCCAAATAAGAATCCTCATTGAATAGTATTATTAACCAAGCATAAGCAAGCCAATATATCAAGTAAAATTTTGTTTTTATTCAATATGTCTACAAACAAATTTACTGCCCTCATCCAACAGATTTTAGTGCATTTATTACCAGTATCTTATTTGGTACTTTCTAGGTACGAAATTTTACTTGCTGCAGTATTAGTCTCTTCTTCCTGAAATCCTTTATATTTACCCATAATTTCTTTTCTTTGAAATTTTTGCAACCATTGTGTCTTGTATGTACAATATCTAGGCATTTATTCTGGCCAAACCAATAATATTACAAACATACTACACTCTACTCTGTCTTCCGGTCATTTAATTGTTCATAACCACATTAAATTTGGTGTTAATATAAAACTTTATGGTTTCATTTACAATATTTCCATCTTATGTTGTATTTCTCTGTAGGAGTTTTCTTGTTAGTGGTTCACTGATAAAGAAATTATACATGGTACGCACACCAATTAAATAGTTCGATGAGCTTCAATATGACGCACTTAACTAATGTAATGTGGATTGTCTAGTTTCGCCTTTTTTTCGAGCATGGAAACTCATTTAAAGCTATTTACTCTTGACGTTAAATGCCTTCAGTATTCAATTTTTTCAGAACATAAATATTTTATCTCTAATTGATTGATTTGCAATAAATTGTGAATTGCACAATATCCGAATAAAAAAGTATACCGAGGCATTACATAATTATTATCATATTTACAGTGGTAATTTTGATGGAGCCTGTGTTTGATTCACTTGATCACTGAAGGTTGATATATAACCCCTTGCCACATTAATTTTCGTATTCTGTATGCGTATTTCGACAACTAAGTTGTCATCATCAGCAGATAATTAAAATCAGAGTACATTTTGTTTCTCGACGGTACGGATCGCGTTCGGAGTTTGTTTTCGTACGGGTATTTTTCGCCGTAGTTTTCCAGGTGCGACACTTTTTAATTATCTGCTGTTGATGACAACTTAGTTGTCGAAATACGTATACAGAATACGAAAATTAATGTGGCAAGGTGTTATATATCAACCTTCAGTGATCAAGATTTACAGTGGAGTGACGAGATTTCCAAATTTTTTTTAGAATTGAGACGGCTTTGTGTGAAGCTAAAATCTGTATGTGGAATGCATTTAGAAGAGACACTGCTGTAAAATATTTAACGTATCTAATGATTCCTTACGGTAAAAGGAAATACGCATCTATATCTGATCCAAATAGTGGAGAGAAATACATACAGCAAAATTAATTTTATAATAACTGCAGGAAAAACGATTAAATTTTAAAAATAATTTTAAGTGTAAATTTTAAAATAGCCATGTGATATTATTGGAAAAAGTAGTGTTAAATATTATATTCTTCAAATGGACATATTATAAAATTCTTATTACACAAATGATGTAAAATATATAACACAAACTTCATATAAAAACATAAAAAGTAATTTATAATATTCATTATTATTCAAACAATTTCAGTAATATAATTTAGATCTCTGTTTGTTTTTATGGCAAATATTGTTAAAAATATAATAAATCACATAATAAGGGCATAATTAAGGGCTTTCTTTAATATTTTTTCTTCTCTGTTTTGGCAAAACAAAAGAAAGACCGTGGAAAATCAATTAAATACGACATAATAAGTGAGTAACATGAAACTTATTAACCTCTCAAAAAAAATATTCGGAGAAGAATTAAAAGTAAAAGGTTAAAGCTTCCAGATATTTAGTAATTATATTATTTTTTTAAATATACAAGCCTTGTAAAAAGTTTTACTTTAATAAGTTTCGACAGCCTGATAAGAAATACAATACATAATAAGCAGGGTATACCAACATTTTCTTTATTAGTTTACAGTGCCTGCTGGTTGAACTATTAACTGTAATGTGTAGGAGTTGTCACAGTTTGTTAGGAACTTGATAAAAGATTAACGAGCCATGTTTTTATTTCATTTATAAATAAATGTTATATATAATTTTATATGTTCCGAGGTAAAATTATGTAGATTCTCATTATTTCACATAAACCAATAAGTACGTATTAAAATAAACAGTTAATTGCTTAGATAAAGATAACTGAAAAGGAAAGCTTATTGCATAAGTTTATTTTACATTTAAATAGGATATTTACACGAAAATTACTTCATCTTCATATGTGAAAATTTTCCTTATAATTAAACTACAATCTCTTTCCAGTGATGCTACATATCAAATTCATTTTTCACTTTTGTCGGAATTCAAAACAGTCTACATAAGTTATTTCAATAAATAAATCATTTTTGACAAAACTAATTCCTTGTGGTTTTTGAATATATGTACATAAATAATGTCCTTATCTTATATAAATAATAGTGAAGAGGTATTTCATGTCCGAAATTTAAAATACCTAAAAGAATTACGTAAAAAATCACAACTCGTTTAAATAGATAACAAAATATAAACAAATAGAAGAGTTTCCCAATCCGGTTTCATAGCACATATATGATTTACATACATATGTGCTATGTGATTTTGGAATGTCTAAATTTATACCTAATAGCAGCTATTAAGACTATAAACCCATCACGTGAACATTAATTCAACATTTAAAAAATTAAATCCAATACTTGTTGTTGATCTTGTTTGAATTAATTCCGAATTCATTATTTGTAGAATAATAAAAACAGGATAATGAAATTGAATTTTATCAAAAAATCTTCGTAAAGTACATATGTTTATCATTTATCAACATGTAATACCAATAATAATAATAATACTATAGTGTTAAGGAGCTTTTAACATACCACATACTTTTATAATTATCTGAAGCTATATTTCTAACAATAAAAAATAATATAACGTTTGTACATATATTATTCTTTCAAAAACAAACGAAGGGGTACCCAAAAATAACTGGAATTTCTCTATAAAAATAAGTATTTTAATTTATTTTTTTACAAAACAACCTTAACACCTTCAATATACTCTCTCTTTAACTTTATACACTTGTCTAATTGATGCTTCCATTGTTGGAAACATTGTTCGTACTCGTTTTTCTGTATGGCTGCGAGCTGCTTTGTCGTTTTTTTTCTCCACCTCCTCCACGTCGTTAAAACGATGTCTTTTC
Source organism: Dermolepida albohirtum (assembly GCA_031893035.1). NCBI lineage: Eukaryota > Metazoa > Arthropoda > Insecta > Coleoptera > Scarabaeidae > Dermolepida > Dermolepida albohirtum. The sequence continues at coordinate 11,841 of JAVIWB010005207.1, forward strand.
ATGTCCCTCTTCATTCGTGGAAACAAATAAAAACGTCGCACGGAGCAAGGCCAGGTGAGTAGGGGGCGTGGGGCAAGGGACTGATAAGACTGTGTGAGGAGGTGCATTGTTATGGTGGACAAATCATTCCTCTGTCTGTCGCAAATCGGTCTTCTTTCGGCGCACGGTTACGTAGTCTGAGAACCGCAAAATAGAATGCCTGATTAACCGTTTGACTGAGTGGCACGCTGTTCATGTAACTCCGATATTACAAAAAACGACGAGCAAACGAAAATGCTTTTACAAAAAAATGCATTATAACAAGATCCAAACTTATTTGGCGAAAGAACCGACTGCACCGAACGCAGAATGCATGCTAAGGAAGCCTCACACACAGCGCTACCATTTCGGTTATTTTTGGGTATTCCTTCGCACACAATTGAAATTTTTATACTACTACACATAATATTGTTTAAAATCTAGTGCAGTTTTCTAGTTCAATTTAGTTTGTAAACCTACTTGCAAATATATTTATACAATTGGTTTTTGAATATACTGAGACAAAGGTTGGTAAGTAAAGACGGCAAATTATAAAGTATTATGTATATGTCTTGTATATTGTCAAATCATGTTAAAATCAAACGAGAGATTATCATAAACTTATTTATAACTTCAATTAATGTATACAAAAAAATCATTCTAAAATAAGCTAATAGGAAATATCTTTTAGACATTATTAATCAATCTTTTTCCTGATCTCTTAAATTTGTGTTAGTGTTCAGGAAATGATTTAAGTTTACCCATAACTATAATATAATATAAAATAATTTTATTAGAGACTGTAGAAAGACTGAAATACGTATCCAAAATATAAATATTAATGCGGTAAGTTCTTTTTCCTTTTTGATTAATTATACACATAGTATACTTTAACCATTGGTACACATTTAAGATAATGAAATAAGATTAACAAGAAAAACAATATTAAAATATGTTTAAGGTAATAATATTTAATGTTATATTGGGTTGGCAACTAAGTACTTTCGGTTTTGTAGTATAAAATAAAACACTTTTTTTAAACAAAGAACAGTTTTTAATCAATTATATATTTTTCATTTTGCTCAATGACCTTTTGCGATCTTTCTTTCAGCTGCATGATTCCGCGCTCATAAAATTTCTGGTCCTTATCAGCAAAGAACTGAAACAGGTGCGAGTGAAGGTCATCGTCATTTGTGAAAGTTTTATTTCAAAGATTTCTGCAAACTTCGAAATAAATGGTAATCAGATGGTGCTAGATCAGGGCTGAATGGGAGATGTAGCATCACTTCCCAGCCAAGCTCTAATAGTTTCCCACGAGTTGCCCAAGATGTGTGAGGCCTTGCATTATCTTGGTGGAAAACTACACCTTTCCGATTTGACAATTCTGGCCGGTTTTCTTTGATTGCTTCATCCAGTTTTATTAATTGTTGACAATAAACATCAGAATTGATCGCTTGGTTCCTTGGAAGCATCTCAAAAAACACAACACCTTTGTAATCCCACCAAACTGACAGCATGATCTTTTTTGGATGCAATTCAGCTTTCGATGTGGTTTGAGCTGGTTTATCGTGTTTGCTCCATGATCGTTTTCGAACTATGTTATTGTACAGGACCCATTTTTCATCACCAGTGATGATTCTTTTTAAGAAAGGGTCGGTTTCATTTCGTCTAAGGTGCATATCGCAAAAGTCGATTCTTTGTGTTAAATGAATTTCTTTCAATTCGTGAGCTACCCAAATATCAAGCTTCTTAACTAGCCCAAGACATTTTAAATGTTTTTCAATTGTTGTGTGCGATACATGTAGCCATGAAGTCATCAACTTCAGTAGGCCGATCATAACGTTGCTCATCTTTGAGGGAAAAATCTCCAGAACGGAATTTTTTATACCAATTCTGACACGTGCACTCTGTTAAGCAATTAGCACCATAAACTTCACATATCTTTTTGTGAGCCGCAGCAGTTTTGTTTCCTTTACGGAAATAAAACAGTAAAATATGTCGAAAATGTTCGTTTCTGCACTCCATTTAAAATTAACCCACAACTAATAGCTTTAATAAAAATCACGCACTACTTGCTTCTGAAGTTACGTCAATGTAACTAGTATCACGCGACAAACGGTAAAGTACAGCACTAACATACGTTATACAAAAAATAAAGCAACGCTCTCTATCAGTAAAATTATCGAATTTTCAGATGGAAGAGATTTTAACTGGACACGATAGTTCTAGATATTTCTAATACGATTTGCCAAAAGAAACCTAAAACTTTGATAGTTATTAGAAATATTGTTTGAATAATTTTCACTTTTCCATGTTTTATATTATTTTTAAGTTCTAAGTCGCATATGAGTTCATCACATGCTTGTTCTCTCGGCATTTCAACGAGATAACACTCATATTCTGGAGTTGGATTATTGTAATAATTTTAATATCTTTATAACATTATTAATAAATCATCAGCGAGCAAACCATATGCACTTTTTAATAACGATAAATATTTAATAAAAAGGTTCTAGTCCGATCCGTTATAGAACCTTGAGTACTACTCTGTAACGTTTTATAAAATTCCAGTCAATAACTTATGTTATAACGTATTTTAATAATCTATTCAAGTATTTGTATGCCAAATGTATAATTTAATAAATGATAATTACCATGTATTAGTAAGTATTGAGAGTTTTTCTTAACTTGTAACTTGTATGAAATGCTCGTTAACACTCAAATACGAACGAAACTAATCTGTAATATTAAAAGATCGATAATTTAATTTTATAAATCTCTATTATTTCTAAATTATCACTAGAAATAAAGATAAGTATAAATCTAAATGTAATATTAGGTAGAGATTATTTTAAAAATCAATAAAGACAGGGGAATAATTTTCATTTTACCAGCTAGTTGAATATTTTTCCCATCTCGCAAAATTTTATTTAAAAATAGTAAATTCAAGCAAATCAATTATAAAGAGTGTTTAGAAAAGTTAAATAAACATACTATTTACGTGTGTAAAAATTTCTAAAACGATCCTAATCTTTTAACCTCCAATAATTACGAAAATTTGTAAAATTTAACTTCCTGGGAATTGGTTATTAAGAACACATCCAAATCCAAAAGAAATCATCCTGAAACTGTCATCTACATTCTTATTCCGAAAATCCCGTCCTGAGTTCAGAAAATCCGACAAAACTGGTTTAGCAAGACCGAGGGAAAGGAATTCTTCAAACATATGAAAAGGCACCAAAAACGTTAAAAAAGTTCATTATATAAAAACGAGTTAATTAAAACATTTATAATTTCATTGTGAGAAGATCCCTAAAAAGTACTTTTCGCATATTAATTTAATTTACAAGTATCATAAGGGACAATATTATTGAAATCAGTTTATTAAATATACTATCTAAAACTATTTCGCGAACAGATAATTAGACTTGAATTTAGTTTGAAAGCAAAGTATAATTTTACTAAAATTATTAACTCATCTGTTACATTATAAACTCATTACTATATCGTAATTGCTAATACACTGTTTATATTTAAGATTAATTACAGTAGATGAAATAAATATTCGAAATCAGGCAACTCTTATTCCACTAAAGTATAGAGAAAAATTACTTACATAGATATATTTGTTCATGTTACTTTCTTTTAAACTAAAAAGGATTAATTTTCATTTTTCTAATTGTTGTACATTGAATTTTTGTTTGTTTGTAAAGCATTTACTATTTTGTTCTTGTATGGAAAATAATATTCATTTTGCTTTTAAAGTTATATAAAGTTGTTATTTTTGAAAGTTTGAAGCTTTCTTTATTATTCAAGTCCTACAGATTTTTTTCTTATATCAACTTTTCAGTATCATAAAGAAAGAAAAAGGGATTTTTTCTTCTCTCACCTGAACTTAGCCGACGATATTAACAGTAGTAGAATAAAGCAAAGTTTTTAAATAAAGGAAAACTTTAAATCGTGTTTTACTGACACCAGACAATATTATTTTTACTAGACTATACTTACTTTACAAAATTGGAAAATCGTGTCTACTACATATTAATTGGTACACAGAATGTAGCGCTTACTCTACAACAATGTATCGTATATACGAGGGATGTTTCCAAAGTTCTGGGAATTACATACAATTTTTATAATTTTGTTAATTTTCGTCAATATTACAATGTCTTTTTTCAACATAATCTCCATTTAACTGAATACATTTATCCCAACGATAAACTAATTTCTTTAAGCGGTCCTCAAAGAAGTTTTTCGGTGTCTTGTCGATTCACCTATTTATGGCACGTTTTATGTCAGTTAAACTTACAAATCGAACGTAAGGGTTTTTTCAAATCTGGGAACAGACGGTAATTACTGGGTGCAAGATCCGGGGAATAAAGTGGGTGCGGCAGCAATTCCTATCATAAATCGTTCAAAATATCCTTCGTTTTTCTTGCGGTGTGTGGTCTTGCATTATCCTGTTGCAATAACAAATGCTTATGCAACTTTCCAAGCCGTTTTTTGACTAGTGCCTGTCGCAGTGGTCCAGATAATAAAATTTGTATAATATTCTGCATTAATTGTAGTACCTCTCGGCAGATAATCCATGAAAATAATCCCTTCGTAATCCCAGAATACAGTAAGCATTACGTTTCCAACAGACGGAACTGCACGCGCCTTAAGTGGAGGCCCTTCTTCAGGTTTGCGCAATTCTTTGGATTGACTTTCGTCTCAGGATTGAAATAAGGAATCCACGTTTCGTCAGTGGTTATTATTCGTTGCCAAAATTCATCACCGTAACGAGCTAACAGCTCTTGAAGTAGACGACAAGTATCGGACCTATTGAGTTTCTGTTCTGGTCCCAACAGCCTTGGCATCCAGCGCACCGAAACCTTGTTAACGCCCAAACAATCATGCAAGATGTCATGAACTTGTTGTGTACCTATCCCTAGGTGTACACTAATTTGACGAATAGTCATTCGCCTGTCGTCTTTCAGTAGGTTTTAGACTGCAGTAATGTTTCTTTCATTTATCGACGTGCTTGGTCGCCCACTGCGTGGATCGTCTTCTAGTGATGTTCTACCGGCTTTAAAACGATCGATCCACCGATAAACAGTATTTTTGGATTCTGCAGATTCACTAAATACTCCTTGCAGACGACTAATAATTTCTGACGTTTTCACATCTTCTTTCCACAAAAAGCAAATTATCGCTCTTTGACATTTTGTCGCGCGTTCCATGGTTACAAAAACAGTGCTACTAAAACGCGTCTACATCAGTCGAATACCTGAATCAGACTGAACAATGTTGCACTAGATAGTTGCATAAACATGTCAAGACATGTCTGGTATCAATAACATTCCGTATAAGTTCTGCCTTATTTAATTATAGTACCAGTTCCCAGAATATTAGAAACACCCCTCGTATGTTGAAGATGAAATGTAATAGCAATCCATTTTATGTATTTTAGTAACAAAATATTAATTTAAAGAATGACCAATTGGTTTCCCAATCCAAAATTAACACAAAACGAGATCTTTTACGAAAAAAAGCATTTTTTAAATAATTTTGATTGAGGAAGACTACTCTCTCTCTCTCTCTCTCTCTCTCTATATATATATATATATATATAATAAAACTACTTCCTCTTTCAATTGTATTTACACAAGCAATTAATTGTTAAATTTAATGCATAATTTAAACTTATTTTTAAAAAAGTAATTATTTAATGTACGTTATATTTAATATATGTGAAATAATGAGGATTTATATAAACTTGTAATATGAAATTATATATTTAACACTTAGATTATAAATAGAATGGAAACATGGCTCGTTAATCTTTTATCAAGTTTCTAATGAGCTGTGAAACTCCTACACGTTATAACTAATAGGTCAAACAGTAGATACTTTTCCCTACTTATTATACAGTCCAGCCATAAATACTATCAGTGTTACACAATTGTATGAAATTGTAAGGCAGAAAATGCATAACGGCGTAAATGTATCGTCCCCATTACTTGTTTAATAACTATTTATACCATAATCACATCACTATCATTGCATTGTAGAAAGAATGCGCGACAGATTTAGCTATTCTTTCGCCCTCTTTAACGGAAGTTTCGAATATTGCATTATTGCTCGTTTTTCGAGACAGTGATGATATTGATCGCCCTCGTTCGTGAAAGAAGCGCTCGAAACCTATTGAGAAAACGAAAAATCTGGTATCATGAAATAAACACCGTACCCAGAACAATCTTTCGCATTATTAGGAAACATTTAGACACGAAGGTTTGCAGAAGAAGCAATTATCAACTTGTATGACGAATCTTAAAAGCTATAAGATCGAAAGAAGATAGAGAAGAAGTTGTCAAGTCAAGTCGCTACAGCAAAAGAAGGCATCTCGAAATTATTTAACGCATTGGAAAAATTTAATCGATAGAATGATAAGGGATATTTGGGGATATTGAAATTCCCTAGGAGTCCGAAAGACCATGCTGGCAGACACCCTGTTTAAGAACAAGAATTTTCACATAAAGCGAAAAACGATACAAACATGGCTAGAGAACAATATTTCTAAATTTATTAAGACTTCTATCTTGTAATTCTGATCTGAACCCTCTCGATTATAGATTATGGTATATTCTCGAAGATATGGTTTTTATTAAATGTTATCAAAATTTGGAGTCTTTAAAATTCATTTTAAAGGCTCCAACTTTAAGCAACTTTAAGAATACTTCGGTATTCTTAAAGTTGCAGTAAAAAAATCATTAGAATTGTTTGCACGCAGAAACATATTTCGAATAAATTGTAGACAATTATAAATGAAGAAATGAAAAACTATATTTCCATTTCTCGGACAAAAAAGAAAACTACTCAATAAGTGGAAGTGTCGTGAAGAGTACTGGATTGCTTTAAATCACAATGAATATAACATCCTCTTATGTGAATAACGAAAATATATGTACATCGTCCTTAGCAGTTACATCGTAATTAATGAAAAAGTTATAGAAGAACAAAGCTCTGAATACTACGCGCTTGACTCAAATAAAATTCGCCAGGTAGCCTCGCTTTGTCAACTGTATGTAAATCACCTAATCAATGTTGAATCAAGTAACCATAAATTAAGAAATGAGAGAACTATACTTCCATCTCTCGGACGGAAAGTAAAAATTACATGTTTTTTGAAAATCTTTTGTACGAATAAGAAAAAGACGGAAAGGCTAAGAAAAGTAAAAGAACGTTCTTATGAAATAGGATGAAAGCATCTACAAAATTAACATCTCCGTAAATCAACAAGAACTTTTATGCATCCTGTCGTTTGGCTAAACAGAGACTTCGAAGTTGTGTTGCAAAAATGGAATCCATTACTAGGAAGGCGTAACAAACAAAAACGATCGAAATATGCAGGAATTCATTCCCATTGGACATTGGACGAATGACAATGCGTATTTTAGATTGATGAGCCGAAATTTAAAATATTCGGATCCAACATGAAACAATATGTTCGCAGAAGGATTAGCGAAGCATATAACCCATCATGTGTACACTAAACAATAAAATATAGAGGTGTGGAATATGCAGTTAGGTATGGAGTTCAAGAAATTGGTCCATTTAAATAACATTAGTGGAATATTAACGTCAGTGAAATATTTAGAGATTCCGCAGCAGTATGCTATACCAGCAGGAACACAAATAAGTGGGAATAACATTTTCCAACATGATAACGATTCGAAGCATACCGCCAGGGTCGTTAAAAACTATTTAAATGAAATTGCGTAGCAAGGAATTGCACAAACTTTAGTTTGGCCACCATATAGCCCAGCTTTAAATATTATCAAACATGTGTGGAATTATTTAGATCATGCGAAGCAGAAAACAACTTATCCCAATCAACTTTTTAATATTCTTTTGGTAGAGTGGAATAATATTCCACAAGAAAACGTGAGAAGTGTAATAAATATTGAAGTTGGTCATACTAAATACTTGTATTTTTATCTCTGTTATTAGTATTTTTTGTATTATTAATATTAAAAATATTTACTAATGTTGCAGAAAGTTTCCTTTAGTTATATTTTTGAAAATACAGAACGATAAATTTCCTCTGATGGTTATCCACACTACTGTATATAAAAGCCAGTGCATTATTTTAAATGTTATATTATTGGCATCACTACAAGAAACCTCTTTATCGATCCGAACCTCGGTAATTTTCAGTAACCATCTCGTTACATTACACTATATGTATATGTATACATTGTAATAAACTTCAATCATTACATATTTTCTAATAATGTTAAAGTTCGATTCTCTGATAACCTTAAGCGGCCCGCACACGGTCAATAATATTGTCAATTCAGAAAAGTATTGTCAATACTATTGATCGTGTGCGGTAGGTATTGAAGTTAGTATTGATGAAATAATTTTGTATTGATGAAAATTTAAATTTTTTGATATTCAAACATCAATACTCGAAACTAGTGGGGATATTGACAATACTATTGATCTTGTGCGGTGGTTATTCAATACTATCTTCAATACTTAGTTCAAATAAAAATTTCGTCGAAATAGGACGAGTTTGTACTTATTTAATATTTGTTTGTTTAATTTAATTTTTATTAGCTGAGAGTCGATTCTTTTACAAGTAGAACCTGCTTTTAAATAACCATTTCTGTCTGGACTGCCTTGTGCAAAGTTTAAACAGTGGTCTGTAATGTTTGTGTTTTTAGTTTTAATTAATATTTCGATTTATCTTTTTACAAAATGACTAATGAAACGGAAGACATTGGTGAAAATGCTGAAGTTGGTGAAAATTTAAGTGCCACGGATACGGAACATCTCAAACATTTTATCGAAGTTTATGAGACTCTCCCTGAATTATGGAACCCACGGTTACCATCTTACAAGAACAGAAACTGTCGCAAAAACGCTATACAAAAACTAATTCCTATCTACCAACAACTTAAACCTAAAGCAGATGAGGCAGAAGTGCTAAAAAAAATTAACTCGCTAAGAACAAACTACCGGAAGGAAGTAAAGAAGATAATTACATCAAGGCGTTCTGGTACTGGCGAGGATGAAGTATACACACCAACTTCGTGGGTGTTCCATGCCCTTCAATTTCTGGGGGATGGCGAACTTCCTGTAGATTTCAATGAATCAGAGGTAAGATTGCAAACACAATTTATTACACAAAAGAATCAGTACTTATATTTGTTTAGTACAGTTCATAATAACTTTTTTATAAAATGTTTGGGTTAAATTCTTTTACCCTCATTATTAAAATAATCACGAAGTCTATCTCTCACTGCCTTGGCACAGTTATTGCTGTTTTTGGACCTGGTGCACTGTAGTGGTGTCATGTGGGAATTAGGCACATCATCTTGAGTCTCACGTTGCAAGTAAGCAGGAACTCTTGCTGCTAAATAATTGTGTAAGTAGCAGGATGCCATAGTTATTATCCTGGCTTTTGTAGGCTCCAGGTATATGGCTTTATTAAATACCCCAAATCTAGCAGCAAGTATCCCAAAACAGTTCTCCACAGACACTCTAGCAGAGGATAACCTCAGATTAAATTCCTGACTTGCCGAATCAAGGTTCGTTTGAGAGTAGGGTTTCATTAGGTCGGGTCGCAGTGCGAAAGCTTCGTCACCCACAAATACAAAATTATGAGCTTGTGATGTGTTAGGCAGAACAGCGGGTTTTGGCAAGTTGAGCTCATTATTAAATAGAAGATTCCCAAATTTTGAGTAGAACAACACCCCGCCATCTGATATTTTACCGTTAGTTCCAACATCAATCGTTATAAACTTCCTATTTGCATCCACAAGTGCCAGTAAAACTATACTATAAAACCCTTTATAGTTATAGTACAGAGACCCAGACTGTGCTGGTTTTTTAACAGCTATATGTTTCCCATCTAATGCTCCCAGGCAGTTCCAGAACTGATTCCTCTCTCCAAATTGGCGAGCAATGCTTAACCATTCCTCTGGGCTGGATGGAAACTGAAACATACACAATTAACAAAACATTTAAACCCTACAGGAATATATTTTTAGTTTATCTTATTTTTATGTTATTTAACATGTTCTTTGTAATTATTTTCCAGGAGGTTCAAGCACCGCCGGAGTCGCCACGATTCAGACCAGTGGAAATTCGTCTATTTCCTCAATAACACCACAAACATTTATACCAAGAAAAAGAATGAAAGGCCCTATGGCAAAGCAAAACGATTTGCTATCACTTGCCTGTGAGTATCTACAAAAACCAAACGCTTCTGACAGTAATGACAGATTTGATTGCCTTGCCAAAGTGTGGGCGAATAAACTGAGGGAACTGGAGAAAACCCAAATGCTGCTTGCGGAAAAGGCAATTAATGACATACTATTTCAGGCAAGCATGAATACATTACAAATGCCAAATAATATGTATTCAGCAGGGTCAAGCATTCATTCCCAAATAACATCGCCCTCATACTCTGCGACAAGCACCAATATGTATTCACCAGGGTCAAGCAGTAACTCCCGCCTAACATCGCCACCACCGCCACAGACTGCAACAATCCATCAAAGTACATCATCCGAACAAAACTCGTGTATGTTTCGTTCACAAGAATTAGAAGAAACAGCAGCTTTGTACATTTCCAACTTTACCAACATTTAATTTTGCTTTTACTTTAACTTTACGTTTAATTTTACTTATGTATAAAAATAAAATAAAGTAATTATGGCTACACTTACGTACTTTCATGTAATCCTTTAAAATGTAAATTAATGCTTCACAAGTCTCCATTACTGCGTAACTTATTGTTCTTGGTCCCATCAGTGCAGAAAATTTGAGATCTTCAAAGTTTCTACCGGTCGCTAAGTACCTTAGAGTAACTGCCAATTTATCTTCTGCGCTAATAGCAGCTCTCATATTTGTGTCTTGGCGTCTTAAAAGAGGTTCAAGCATATCTTTGAGGGTATGGAACGTGTGGACGTCCATTCGAAAATAATTACAATAGTCCGTTGAATCACTTAAAGAAATTTCTCTTAGTAATGTTACATGAGAATAATGTTCTCTTCTTTTAATCCAGTCTTTCACCCACCGTTTACGATTGATGGACCGTTTGGTTGCACAAAACAATAACAGCGAAATGCACGCTTTTTCTTTATTCATGGTAAAAAAAGAAGTCACAGAAGTGTGACACGTTCAGTGCAATGTCTAGAGGTAAAATGAAATTATTGACAATAGTATTGATCAGTGTGCGGTTTGTAGTTATTGACTTACATATTGACAATAGTATTTACATGTGTGTTATTGACAATATTATTGACCGTGTGCGGGCCGCTTTAAAGAAGTCAACTGATAAAAGCAAAATATAATTAATCAGTGGGAACTGAGGTGTACTGTTTTTCATGCTCATCCATGCGTTAATACGTATAAAATTATTTCGAAATATATAAAATCTTGCATTAAAATTTTAAAAATAGCATTCATATAAAATATTTAAGAAGCTTAATTGAGTTTCACATTGCGTGGCTTGCATAAACACGGGTTAATTACCAGCAGACTTTACAATTTGCTTGAGATAATGTTTGTATAGTATTTGAAAAATATATTCTTGTAAAAGAATAATTTTTTTTGGAACTTTTAACATAAGAATACATGACGTTACAAATGTAGAGGAAATTATTATTATTATTATCATTTAGAAAAGAAGATTATATAATATGTATTTCATTCTTTAGAGTATTGGACGCGTAAGCATAAAACACATGAACTCTTGTTGAGGCTTCGCTTTATCTATTGTTTATTATTATTGTATAACGATTGCATAAAGTAAGTCGTGTGCCATTATTCTAAACTACTTTCTGCAACAAAGCTTTTAATGACATGATTTTAATGTTGACGCAACAGCGTTAATTACATCGTGTTTTTAATTACTTCTTCGTGTTATCATGTATTTTCTGCACCGTGATTGATCACCGCTGATTCCTTTGTCCCACTGACTCCTTTAAATATCAAATCTCTCAAAAATATTTCCGAGTTCACAGTTCACAGTCGACATTTTGCTAAAACACCGTGCACGTAGTGTTTCACACTGCAGTACATTGCATTCTCAATTCGTAATAGTTAACACTTTATTACAACTGCGTACTTATAATGTATATATATATATATATATATATATATATATATATATATATATATATTATGTAGTATATATATATACATATATACTACAGGCCATAAGTGAGGGATCAGTAGATGAAATTTAAAAAAAACATGTACGCTTAGTGAAACAAAACGTATATTTCTACAAAACTATATCTACGAGACAAATGAACAGTTTTCCTTATAAAATAAAATAATTTCAACATATTTCGTAGAATTTCTTATCATATTCGACTTTCGTCGAAGTATCCACCTCTGCGCTTAATGATTTCTTTACAAATATTAGGCAACCGCGATACAAGTTTCTGGAGCGTATCCATTGGTAAATTATTCCACACCCTTGTAAGTTGCTCCCAAAGCTGCTTCTGCGATTGTGGGCAGCTTTCTCTCACGTTTCTATCTAATTCATCCCACAGTAATTCGATAGGGTTGAGATCGGGTGATTGCGGTGGCCAAATCATATTTATCAGCACCCCTTCCTCCTCTTTTTGATTCACGTAGTTTTTACAAAGTTGGGAAGTGTGTTTGGGATCATTATCTTGTTGTAGGTGAAAACCTTCACCAATTAATCTTAATCCAGACGGAATTGCATGTTCCTCCAAAATCTTCAGGTACCCCTCTTTTTTTAAAATACCTTCAATGGGGTACGAATTTCCGACACCATCAAAGGAAAAGGATCCCCAAACAAGCACAGAACCTCCCCCGTGTTTAACAGTTGGCACCATATATTTGGGTAACATCCTTTCACCCTCTTGTCTTCGAACGAAAACTCGTCGATTACTACCAAACACTTGGAACTTTGACTCATCTGTCCATAACACCTGCTTCCACATTTCCATGTCCCAGTGTTGATGGTCCTGGGCCCATTGTAACCGTTTTTACGATTTAATGGATTCAATAATGGTTTTCGAGCTGCAATACGCCCATGTAGTCCCGCCTTTGTCAAACGTCGTTTTACAGTAGTCAGTGACACCGGCTTTCGACGGCCTTCATTCAGCTCTGCTCGAGGCTGAGGAGCTGTGAGGCGCCTATTTCGTTTTGATAGTATTTTTAGGCGCAAATCCTCTTGTCTGGTAGTTACCCTTGGCCTTCCGCAACGTTTTATTGGTTGTAATGATCCACTTTGTGAATATCGTTTCACTGTTCCTTGCACCGCGTGATAAGATAAATTTAACTTTTGGGCTATTTGCCGCAGTGAAAATTGTTCACCATGTAGCGTTATTATAGAACTACGAGTTTCTGCGCTAAGTTCTTTTCTTTTCGACATTTTTATAAGTTACTTTTACGTCTGTTCTCAAATACTCGTATTGCAACTTACTCGGACAAATGCACGAAAACTAATTTTTAAGTTGCTAAATAGTTTACTATGAATTCCTAATACCATTATAATAATATTGCGTTGGAAACCCTATTAAATTTATTGGGGTATATAAAATATTTCTATTAAATAGACGCCATAAAACTATTAAAAGGATTTACAGAAACAAATATATTTATCTAATTTATAATAATAATCCGAATAATCATTCTCAGAATTACATTTACAACTGTTATTTCAATTATTCTCACCAAAACAGGTAAAAGTCTAAGGGATGTGTCTAAAATACAAGTGTTTTGTTATTTATGATAAGTGATCCCTCACTTATGGCCTGTAGTGTATATATGTATATATATATATATATATATATATATATATATATATATATATATATATATCCACACGTATATAATAATATACGTGTGGATGTCAGGAAAGTGATAATTTAATTTCTATAGTTTGCATATAAAATACAAAGCATTTTATTTGATCAAAGACTTATTTATTTAAAAATATAATAGTTATTGCTTATTTACCACATTTAATTATATCTATGGGAATTAGAATTTAAAAAACTAGAACGCAACTGATTTAGATTTTCAAATCAAAAACTAAAACAATTAGATACAAATTAATGCAAAATATACAGTCAGAAGCGAAAGCTTTCGTACAGCCTGTGAACGTTAAAATTCATTAAATGTGAACATTCGATTGTGATAAAACATATTTGTTCCTATTTATCAACATTCAAACACTGAGAATACAGAAGCTGTTATTTAAAACTATAAGAGAATTGACAAATATTCTAGTATTGAGCATCACAAAAGTTTTTTTACACTTCATTCTATAAAGTTTTCCATTGTAAGCCATAAATTTACTATGAATTCTGTAAATCTTCTTCCTTGCATGTATTTGTGAAAAATAGGCACTTAAATTTGCAAAGATGAGTCACAAAAGTAAACACATGTGTGATATGCTTAAGTTAATAATAAAACTACACAAAGGAAAGAAATCCTTTTACCAAACAGTCAAATTTATCGGTAAAGCGCCCTACTACAGTGCATAGTGTAATATTCAAAATATGTGGAGCTGTGAAACTCATCTAAGAAATGAACTATCTTTGGTGCACTCATTTGTGGATTTAAATTCATTGCGTTTCTCTGACCACGCTTATTTAAAAGGTTCTAAATAAACGTGATCAGAGAAACGCAATGACTCTAAATCCATAGATAGTGCGCCAAAGATATCAATACAGGGAGAATTGAATAATAAAAATAAACCACAATCAATAAATAGCAGAAGAAATATATAAAAAGCCGAATATAATAAAACAGTACCACGTAAAAAGTTTTCATTTTATTTCATTTTTTAAAAATGTTCTAGTTTCAAATAATAACTTTCATACTGTTATTAGATTTGAATATTTACGTTTAATAACTCATTCATGTACAAAAACTTTCCTACAAAAAAAAAATCTTCTAAAAACGATGACAGATAAAAATGCAGATTTAAAAAGGGGCACGAATTTAATCTATCGAATAAAGATTGCCACAGTCGAGAAAACATAATACCATATGCATTAACTACACATAATCGACAAAATGTAAGAAAAGAATGTACTCTGATGTCTAAAAGTAGGCTCACTAATTCATAACGGATGAAAAATAAATGAAAGATTGTTAGGAAGTCACCATCGAAGCGCTCTTTGAACCTCTATAATAATGTTAATAATAGTAAATATAATAAATGATTTACTTCCATCATCAAAAAATTATTATAAATTCGTCAAATACTGTTAATAAGCATAAGTAGTCTAAATAAAATGTAGTCAGCTTTAAGTCATGATTAACGAGTATATAAGAATGTTAAAAGGAATCATTCTATTATTAATAACACCCCATCTACTACATATGTTTCACAGAATTCATTGATCGTCAGGCAGATTTGTGTTATTAATGAATGATTTCTTCGTAGCGTTTATCATATTATTTCGACACAGAAAAATAATGAATAATATCATTGCCTCCCTCTTCCGTCCAATACAAGAATATATTGACCGACAAAGCGAGAACGTGTCTATCTCACAAGATCGGTAACTAAGTTTTCAGTGTATACACACTGTAGTAAGTCCAGTATTACACACTGGAAAGTTAGTTACCGATCTTGTAATATAAACGCGTTCTCGCTTTGTCGGTCGATAAATTCTTGTATTGGACGGAAGAGGGAGGCAATGATATTATTCGAGTATATATGAGTAACATCTAATTCATCAGATCAATAGATCATTCAGCAGAATCAAGAATCGAGACATTCAGTTAGGTTGCATCAAAATAAGGTTGATCAACGCCTTTATCACTGAATTTAAATCCAATTGAGCACATGAGGAAATATCTGCAAAGAAAATGCAGAGGCCACAACATAACTGTTAAGGAATCATTGAAAAATGCATTATTAGAAGAATGGCAAAACATCTTTCAATTTTATAAAAAAAATTAGTTAAATCTATTCTTAAAAGACTAGGCCCAAAAAATAAATTAAACATTATTTATTTATTTTTAAAAATTGTTTCTATCATGTGTATGAAAATTTTTGTTGTGGCTTTCGATTTTAGAAGATGCACTAAATTTTTTTGTTTTAAATAATAAAACAATTTCTATACTTTTATTAGTTTTTTAACATTACTGAATAGAAATAATTTTGTTTTATCATATTCGGATGTTTACGTTTGATGATTTTCGAAATTTATAGTATGTATAAAAACTGGTAGAAAAAATCGCCTAAATATATTTCTAAACTATACAAACAAATTTGACGTATTTTCCTAAATCTTCGATTACTTTACAAATTATATAATATTGACTTTATATTGATTTGCTTTCGACAAGCTGTTTATTATTATTTCATATATTGATTTAATATAAAATTAAGGAAAATAAACAACAAAGTTCATTTTATGCTTGAAAAGTACGTACATAAACAAGTTCACTTTGTATATGAGCTGACTAAAAATATCCCTGTAGTTAGCAATTAACTTCAACATTTTAGAATAATCGAACACTGTGTATTTATTTAGTTCAAAATAAAGCAGAGCGCAGACCAGAATACCAAATGTTGTAATTCAACATTTGTTGTATTAAGTTTCGACGTCACAAATTTAACACTGTCAGCATGCTTACACTTATAAATAACTTCGTTGAAGTTGTACAGAACTTAAGTACAACCGGCACACAATTAGCATTTCCGAGAAATTTACAATTGTATTTGTAACATTTGGCGATCCGCCCTAATCAACTACAGAAGTACGCAGCTGTGTTCCAATCTTTTAAAAAATTCGATAAACTTTATGTCACTAAAGAAGTTTTGAATTTCAAATAAAAATAGTGTGTATCACTCTAAAAGACATTAACCATTTCGAGACACATGTACATTTCCTTGTTAACGTCACGTTGAAATACTGTTGTATCGACTCATTGAATAAAATAAAGTGAAATTTAGAATAAAGAGTTATAGATTAAAACACGCTTTCTGTCTTCTAAATGTTTCTTATGAAATCATGTGTTCATATATTATGACTATGAAATGTATATAAAGGGTTTTCCAATAAGGACTTGACAACTTTTTTTCAAAATAAAATGCAGACCATTTGAGATATTTCAAAAACTTTATTATCGGGTTGAAGTACAATCAAAACATTTATGAATGGAACTCGACTTCGTTCATATGGCCACCGCGGGCACGTTTGCAGCGGTCGATTCGTTGGGCCCAATTTTCGATGAGTCGGCCACACAATTTGACCGAAACGGCTGCTATTTCGCGTTCAATATTGGCTCTGAACTCTTCCAACGTTGTCGGCTTATTGGCATAGACCAATGACTTGACGTAGCCCCAAAGAAAAAAGTCTAGAGGCGTTAAATCGAACGAACGAGGCGGCCAATCGACTGGTCCATTTCTTGAGATAACACGCTCATCAAACTTACTCTTCAATAAATCGATTGTAACGTGTTCTGTGTGGCTTGTGGCACCGTCCTGCTGAGACCACATGTTGTCCAAGTCCATATCTTACAATTCGGGCCAAAAATAATCGGTAATCATGGCGCGATAACGATTACCATTCACAGTAACGTAACGATCAATATCGTCGACGAAAAAATATGGCCCTATGAAGCCGCCGGCATGCAAACCGCACCAAACAGTTATTTTTTATGGATGAAGTGGTGTTTCATGAAGTACATGTAGATTTTCAACCGACCAATACCGCATATTTTGCTTATTGACGAACCCATTGAGCTAAAAATGAGCTTGGGGGTAAACCAAGATCCTTACGCAAAATTCGCCATAAAGTAGTCTGGGCGATGCCCAACTCTTGAGAACGCCGTGGAATTGACTGATTTGGATCATTTGCTACGGACGTTTCAACGGCAGCGATATTTTCGACACTTCGACCAACCCGTTGTCGCACTGGCACGGCAATATCACACAACGAATATACGAATATGTAGACTCAAATTTTGGCACTAAACTTATTACTGCCTGTCTACTAGGGCGAGAATTACGACCGAAAATCGGAGTTAATGCTCAGTAGTAGCGGTCACCGACTTCGAATTTCTGTAGTAAATTTTTATAATTTGCAGACGTTGTTCGTTCGTGTACTTTACCATGATGAAAATGTTAAGTTTACTGAATAAATTGACAGTGACGGTTCGATGAATAGTGAAAGGGTGCGTTCACAAATTGAATTAAAAGTTGTCAAGTCCCTATTGGAAAACCCTTTATAATGTCTGGTAAACAGGTGCTTTATTGCATTCCAACCAGTTTGTTACAATTTTTGTTATTCTCATTGCTACATATAGTCTCGTGTTATATATTCTAGAATTAAGAATTTCTTAGGGAGTTACGCCTTTAGAAACACATCAAATCCATAATATCACCTTTTGCAGTCTATCTTGGGAAATTTTTAAAGATAGTGTCTATCAACTTCTTCTTCATGCAATTGCAAGAAATCAACTTTTCCTCACCAATTATTCGAGAAAAGATTAATTTTTGTTCCGATTAACTAAATAAGCACATGAAATTCTCAATAATTTTTTTCGAGCAAAAGATATGATACCAACACATCGTACCAAGACACCAATGCAAACATTAAGGAGTTATCAATAGCCCAAAATATCTTTCCTCTAATATGCCTGGTCAGTTTAAGTTCAGTTATATGTATATAACATAGGTAACAGTTTTTGCTGAAATGAGTGCAGCTAGTGTGTTTTTGTGTGAGTACCGTAATAATCTCAAATGACAATTGGAGCGGCAGCTAAATACTTATACAAGTCAAAACATTTCGTCGGACGCTTGGTAAGCTTATCAACAAATGCAAACTGTAAATGATCTTCCAGCGCGAGGAAAGCCGCAGTACAACAACGCCACAAGATAAAGCAAGGACAATCCGAACTAGTAAAAAAGAGCATGAATATCAGTTTAATGACAATTATCTGTATCTTCAAGTTTTCTCGAGGTGTGACTTTAACCTTTTTCTACCAGAGTTTTTAAAATTTTATTATTGACCAAGTTTTCTAACTTGGCTTAAGATTTATATTCGAATGACTCATCTTTATCACGGAACTTCACAACACAACATTCTACAATTAGTTCGTGAACGGTGGTATTACCATAAACTCTACTTATGTTACGAGTTGTAGCTGCGACACTATTTTCAAATCCAAATCTATATTATATTATAATAAGTATTTCAAAGGTATTTTTAAAAAATATTTAAAAGTAAATAAATACTTGTACGAAGTAGGTAACTACCTCGTATAATACGTGTATGAAAACCAGCTAACTCACTCAAATTGGAAAATATACACTTTGTCACAAATACGGCACAAAATAAAGCAATATTTCAGCATGAAAGGAACAGTAGTATTTTTTATAAGTTCCCCATAAATTTAATAGAGTAACGTTGAACTAAAATGTGTTCGATTGCGTAGCATATTCTTGAATAACGATCATTTTATTACATCAAGCGTTCGCCAAGTAAATGTCACTGAAAGTTTTCTCTAATAAGAAAATGCAACTTTCTACTCGCAACTTCGAATACTTCAAAAGCACCCTGCTGTTTCGTAAAATGTTACGAAATTTCTTAACGTAGTGCAATTCATATCACATTAATGTTGTCCGCATTATCGATTTTTTAAATATTTTTTATTGACAATACCTTGAATTTAATTTTTTTTTAGTTAAGGAGTTAAAACCGCAGATCGCTGAAATGTATTTTAAAACAGAAAGGAGTAACGTAACTAAGAGAATAATCACTAATAAAAAAGAAATATGAAACGTATTCTTTTCTTTCATGTTGATCGTTTTATTTATTTTAATAATAAAGTAAGTAAATAGAAAGAAAAATGTGGTTACAAGCAATTAGCAAATAGTGATTATAAAATTCTATCGTAATAAAATCAATAGTAGAGTTAATTAATTCAAAATTTTAAACGATATCTAATATTTCTTGTGTTCCACTTCTAGGTAGTGCATCGCCTTATTGAGAGGAGTATATAAAATTAATATCATACACTTAAGTCCTGGTAGAGGAGTGCATAAGAGTAACATCCACTCTATTTAATACATTGACGTAAAAAAAATCGTAATAAAATCCATTAAAGGAATCCAATCTAATCTTGGAACATTTAAATGGAAGCAACCAAGGGTAGCCCAAGTGTTGTAACATATACTAACGAGCAAACAAATTTTTATTAAAAATGTTATTTTTCTTACTTGTACCCAATTAAATTTATGCAAAAGTAGTTCGTAACGACAATTTCTTTCAGGTTAGGATTATTCTTTTATAAAGTCACTCTAACATACGTGTTGGTAAGGCAATTTATCACTATCCAAGAGAAAAAAAGTTGGATAATGGTCAACTGATTTACTGAAACATATGTTAGATGGATTTAATAAGATAATTTCTCAAAAAATACATACATTTGAGACATTTCATGTGAATACGGTCCAACGTATTGGTAGAGTTATAATAAATAAGAAATCATATTATCAAGGCGTACTTCCTTAACCAAAATTGAATATTGGGAGCTTAATTTCTTGTAATTTGTGAAAACGGAATGCAAAATTTTGAAACATTGAATCGAATAAAATTCTAAAATCTCTCAACAAACACCTTCTCAACTCAATCTTTCAATACAATAATGGAAAACAACGGGGCAGCTTTTTGCAATCAATCTACAGAACAATTAATAAATACCAATTTTATTTATGTATTTGTGATATAAAAACGTATTAAAAGAAAAACGCTTTTACATATTTTGTAAAATGAAAATAATGAGTTTCTTTCGATTATCGTAACAAATTATTTGTATTTCCAAAGTCGGTAAATGCTAAAGGACGGCAACATAAACAGCAATGAATTACTAATATAACTGTTCAATTCTGGTTGGTCGCTCAAACATACAATTACAAGCAAACATACACCAATAAATATCCTACAGTGCTTCAAATTAATTTTCCAGTTCCCATTGAGTGTTTATCCATTACTTAATTTTTCTCAATTCAATCACTACACCGTGCCACTTTTTCATTTTCCGCTTATTTTCGACACTCGCGTACTCTAAATGATTTCAAAACCAATAAACGAGAATAAATTCTATTTATAAAATATGTTATTATGAGTACATACGTCGAATGTCAACTTAGAAGTGCATGCATGTCATCAGTTGTTAATAGCCCATTAACATTAACGGCGCCATTAAAGCCGAGAGGAAAGTAGACGATATCATTTAAATGACAATAACTTCGTTTATATATCTGTATTCAGACTTGTCTTGTACAAATGGTTATTTCATCAGTGACTGTACTTTTTAAATGCACAAGCGATGGATCGTTGATTATGATGCAAGTATTGCAAATAATTACATTGACTCGTAGTTAAAATTACATCGAGTCTACATACGTCGAAGCTAATTTACTACATATCCGCCAGAACGACAGTACATAAATTTTATAAAAGTGTTTGGCGTCGATATGGAACGGTAACAAAAAGCATACAAACCAGGAGGTCGATAAAGTTTGCAAGAAATATATAAACATTTTTTACCGCTTCGCCAGGAAGCTTTAAAATGTAGTCCAGGAAAATTTTCTCCGCCTTTGTCAAAAGTGTTTAATAAAACAACTTTATATATATATTCTATGTGACAACGTTTTTCGTTGTTACATTGTATAAAAATAAATCGCACAGTAAAAGTATATTTTTTTATTTAATTTTTATGTACAAATATTTTTTTGTTGATATCTAATAATAATCAAATTTTCATTAAAAATTCATACCCTTTATAAAGAAAATTTAATAATTAGTTTCGTTCACGTCAACAACAGATGCTCTATGGATTTCTATGGCAAATCATTCCAAGTTAAGTGTACAACATGATATAGTAAATTCATTGAGGAGCTAGAGTATCATTTCCCAAACATGTTCTACGGGCGATAGAATATTGATGTAGCCTCTTGCAGTAATGTGGTATTACTTAGCCCTTGGATGTATGGTAAAGCCAATGGCTTCAGAATGTCGAAAATGTTTGCTTTAGCATTTAAATGACCTCGAAAGAATTCTAAAGGAATTCTAATTCCTATGGTAATTCTATCCCAAACCATCGATCTTCTAGTAAGTGCAGTCTTCGATTCTATAGAAAAATTCAAAAACTTACTTTCTCCTCAACGGCGTCAGACTCGTCTACGACCAAACTGGGTCCATAAACAAAAATGAGATAGTCGGAAAAAAACGAAATTTTCGATTGTTATGATTTTATTTTACGGTAGGGTGTTATTGTAAACCAGTATTTATACTTGGGTATTTTGGCAAAATTGCAGTTAGTTGTTGTGAGGTGCTCATAGTGATAACATCATGTGTTTCGAAGAAATTCAATCGATTAGAAATTCCTAAACGGAAAAAATTGAGTGTAGAAACACAATCGTTTATAATCGCATACCATAAAACTGACAAAAGCAACCGCGAAATTGCCACAGAATTTAAATTAAATCAGTCCACTGTGGGTTATATCAAAAAACACCGCGAATGTGGAAGTGTATTGAGCAGAATTCGAAAAAGGAGACCAAGGGCAACAACCTCAGCAGATCTTGCAATGGTGATAACAAGCAAGAGAAATAGACGAAAAACAGCCCCAGAAATCACAGCAGAAATGAATATTGTTCGTCGAAAACACATAAGTGTTTCCACAGTTAAACGGCGATTAAAAGAAGCCGGTCTTTATGGTCGAATTGCAATGCGCGAGCCGCTTCTACGCAAGCAAAACAAGTAGAAACATTTAAAGTGAGCACGCGATCACCAAAATTGGATCATAGAAGACGAATAAAGTGTGACCCGATGAATACAAATTCGAGATTTTCGGTTTACGAAGACGTGTTTTCATGAGGAGGTCTATGGATGAGCGTACCCGGGAAAAATGCATAGCCCTTACTGTTAAGCACGGTAGAGGTTCAGCTATGATATGGGGTTGCTTTTTTGGATCGAATGTGAACGATCTCGTAAAAGTCGAAGATAGACCAAAGAAAGAACAGTATAAGCGCATACTAGAGGAAAGCGCAATCCCCTCTGGAATTAAAATTTCGGATCAGAATTTTATCTTCCAACAAGATAACGACTCGAAACACATTTCCAAACCATGTCGGGGATATTTGCAGAAATTGGAGGACGAGGGAACCATAAAAGTTATGTTGTGGCCTCCCCAGAGTCCCAATTTAAAACCCATCGAGTTGCTGTCGGAAGAACTTGACCGAGAGGTGAGAAAATCGGCCCCCACGTCTGTTGTTAATATGTGGAAGAACCTGCAAGAGGCATGGGGTAAAATAAACCCTGAGACATTACGAAAATTGAACGAAAGAATGCCTCGATTGTGTGCCGCAGCAATTAAAAATAAAGGAGGTCATATAGACGAGTCTAAAATTTAGTTAAATATATTATACAACAATTTATTTTCAATATCAAAATATATACGAGGGTAGTTTGACAAGTAGTGAGAATGGAAAAGAAAAACGAATTTTTTAAATACAAAATAATTTTTATTTTTCAATATATTCTCCTAAAAGAGCAATACATTTATTCCAACGGTGCTCCAATGCCCTTACGCCATCTCTAAAATGCGATTCCGGAAGGTTTGTAAAATACTCATTTACGAAGAGGATAAGCTCGTCGTTAGATGAAAATTTTTTCCACCTAGTGCCGTTTTCAATTTTGGAAAAAGGTGGAAGATCCGGCGAATAAGGCGCATGCGGTACTAATTGGAAATGCGTGAATTTTGGACATCGCAATTGTGTTGGTTAACAGAAAAACGAATCTCAACATTTAATTTTTGTATCAAGTTCTGCATAATATTTTTTAATTTCTGAAGGTAGTCAATCAGCCATTACCTTGTTTGCCAAAAATAGTATTTAATCACCGTGCGATACTCTGCTTTTTCCATTTTAACAAAACGACGTGTTGCTTCTTTTTCAATCAGCTGTCAAAAATAAACTAATCAACCGATTTATCTAAATATCGGAATGTAAACATATAAATAGACAGCCTAAATTACAGTGCATTTGTTTTACCATTAGAGCGCCACCTATGTGTCATTCTCACTACTTGTCAAACTATCCTCGTATTTTTCATATACGTAAATAATAAAAAGATATTAGTACTTCAATTTTGATTTTTGTTACAATTTGGTGGTTAAATGCGAGTGACCAAACACTTATGAGCGATAATGTATATATATATATATATATAATTTATAATTTATTGAAATAAAAGTGAAACGTAAAAATATTCAAGTAAATTATCTCAATAACAACGTCTTCAAACCTATACTTATGTTGCTTGTGACTTTCAATTATTACAAAAAGTAACGGTACACATACAGTGCATATTTCATACATATATGAAACAGGAGTTAACGTATATTTGGTATGTATGTACATAAATTCATTAAAAAGAGCAAGAATGTCAACATTATTTTCAAAACTCGTTTACGATCATTTTGTTACTTCGAATTAGTCTTCTAATGATTAGAATTCATGAATATTTATATATGCAAGAAAGTTATAGTCTCTGAGTCATTGATGCCGTTCATACCCCTCTTAAGATCAATATCGACGATTCATCGATTGTTTACCGCTCACGGCTCTCCTCGTGTTAATACTTCATTAATTTCGTGCTTTCGTTATTCACTTCTGATCTTTTAGCAGTTGCTTCGCACTGCTTATTGAAATAATTTTTCGCCTGTTCTCTCTGACTACAATATGATAAAATCGCTTATGAATGAACATATACATAAAATAATTATCTACATATATAATAAGAACTTTATACGTAGTAAAACACTGCTATCAATGTGTGTTCCCAAAAGGAATGAAGAATAAATGAAAGACATAGGGTATTCGATATTTCACATCCTTTCTTTTTAATTGCTACATTTTCGATGGATGTTACAAACTTTTTCAGCTCCCGGCTTTTGAAAACAAATACCTCATTAGCAAGAATATTTTCTTTAGAAAATGTTACATTTAATGAACAGAAAATATAATATCAAATATCAATGCAATTAAAAAAATAATTGAATTCCATATAAATTATCGTCTTCGTTGAAGAATTTGAATTTAATTTACGAAAATTTACAATAAAAATTATAATGATCATCATTGTTCATCAGTGTTCCAACTAAGTATGATAAATAATACGGATGTTGGTTTCTTCAACAACAGAAAAAATTATTTATGTTGGTTGGGTTGGCCTCAAAATATGCATCAATCTCCTCTTTTAATTATCGTCTGCAAAATAACGCTCTCTAGAGTGCTTTTTCAAGTGCCTAAATATGAAGAAGTCACACTCGCGGAGAATGTACTAGACTTGCCTTGATTTTGTTGTGAGCTTACACATTGTCCTCAAGAAGAGCTTCTTTGCGAGACTTGGAGACTTTTTGTCAAAGGCCGTGTGTATTTCTTGCTTGTTTTCAAAAAACAATAGGTCATCTTCAATGAATTCACGACCCTATAAAAATTTTTTATCGATGCTTTGTGTGTATATTGTTTGCCCTGACGTCCATTCGGGTGGTGAGGGTAGGAACTTAGTATGTGGCTAATGGCTCGCGGCTAAGGCCAATAATAATAATAATACTTTGAAACATGACGCTCTCTCGTCTCCATACACTGCAATCATTCATCCGTGAATACTTTTAGGGAATTCTACTCCTGTGGAAAAAATTCGATAATGCTGTGATGTTTTAATTTGACAAAACTAATTTTTTGCGAAACATTTTATAAAATTTGTACAAAATAATAAATGAATTAAAAGCCAAATTTGACACTTACATAAGTAGAAAAGTACTATATTGTCACTATTAATCGTTATTAGGCAATGTACAATTAGTTGTTCCTATCATAGCTAGATAGGTTTCTTTTAATTGCTCTCGTAATTCGGTTCATATGAAAGGTAGTTTCTTCTTTCATCCATACATGATGCGCACTGTTGCACAATATTTATATCAAAAGAAATAACTGTAATATAAGTACAGTCAATCAATCTATGTAACATGTAAAATCGACACTTATTTCCTTCGAGCATGTATTTACTCGCTTTTTTTGAATGACGCAAGAAAAATAATAGTATCATAGTAAAATACGAAGATGATTTAATGAAAAATAACACTCGAAATTAAAAGAAAAAGTTAGTTAAGACATTAAATTTTGGTAATACCATAACGGTAATTATCAAATTCCCGTGAATCCGCAAGACATTAATCAGTTAAAAAATTAATGTGTTTTACTATTTAAATAGCGAACGGTTATATAAATGTTTTAAAATAGAATACGCGCTTATAGAAATTTTGCTCGCTATATGTACGAGGGAGCGTTTTTATATTCGTGGAATGGGGGACAAGGGGTGGAAATAAAAAAACCAAATTATTTTTCTTTTTCAATACATTCACCTGCAAGACGAATACATTTTTCACATCAATTAATTTATTTATACCCTCATAAAAAAATGATTTCTCTTTATCTGCAAAATACGCCGAAACTGCCTAATTGACTTCATCATCGGCAGTAAATTTTTTACCCCGCAGCTCTTTTTTCATTTTCGGAAACAGGTAATAATCACTCGGGGCCAGGTCTGGGCTGTAGGGTGGGTGATTCACAATTTCGAAGCCCACCTTATGCAGGGCAGCTAACGCAACGCGGCTCTTGTGGACGGGCGCGTTGTCGTGCAAAAGCAGAACACCTTTTGTCAATTTTCCCCGTCTTTTCTCTTTAATGGCTTCTTTTAGTCGCTCTAATATTGAAGCGTAATATTCTCCGGTTATAGAAACACCTCCATCTTTATAATCAATCAACAATATTCCTTCCGAGTCCCAAAATACCGTTGCCATGAGTTTCCCAGCTGATTGTGACACTTTAAATTTCTTGGGAGGTGCTGTGCCCTTTTTATGCCACTGCATGGAGTCTTGTTTGGACTCGGGTTCATAATGATAAACCCAAGTTTCGTCTCCAGTAACAATTCCACTCAATACACCATCCTTGTCTTCATTACAGAGGTCCAAAAATGCACGCGAACACTCTACGCGCTGTTGTTTTTGCGGCGGCGTGAGCATTCTCGGCACCCATCTTGCGCTGACCTTAGACATGCCGAGATGATCGTGTAGGATTTTAAAAATTGTTGTATCGGATACTCCAACCATTTCTGCGAGTTGTTTCTTCTTTAGTCGAGCATCTTCGAGTACAATTTGTTCAACTTTTTGGATAAGTGCTGGCGTGGTCACCTCAATGCTCCTGCCCGGCCTCGGGTCGTCTTTAAGGGATTCCCTTCCTTGTTTAAATAAACTATGCCACTTGTACACCATGGTTTTTCCTGGACAAGAGTCGCCGTAAACCAATGACATCTCATTCATTATGGTCGCGACTGATTTTCCTTGCCTGGTAAGGAACTTTTTAACGGTACGATATTCGATTGTTTCCATATTTCACTTTTCACTCCTGATTATGTTACTTGGTTGACGATAGCTCAAAGACTAACTGTCTAATAACAATGAAACTTCGTATTTATACTAATCATGAGTCGCTGCACAGGCCACGCCCCCAATGCGCCTACTCACCCCTCTACAACCCGCTCATTCCGCGAATATAAAAACGCTCCCTCGTATGTAGGTGGGCCAATACTGTTCCACCTATACCATTAAATTATAAAAATTTTTATCAAATATTTAGGTTTATTCATTGACAATAAATTCACTTGGAGCTCCGCGAAAATGTCAGACTGCCCTAAATATCATGAAGATGATTACAAAAGTGAAATGGGATTCAAACTTTTCAATTTCAATGGACATCTTCAGAGCATACATTATACATTAGATCATTACTAAATTACGGTTGGTCGCTTTGCGATAATACAAGTATGAATAGTCTGAATAGGTTAGAGTTGTAAAATAAATATGGTTCTGATTTATAGCTATAAGATTCACTCCGATAAACGCATTACTAACAGAACCTAGAGAACCACCTATAGATCTGAAATAGCAATACTTGGCTACCAAATACATCTTTAAAATCAAAATACTAAATTTGACTTAGATAATAAATAAAGTATATTGATTATCAATACAAGATTTGACAATGAAGTTCTGGCAGAAAAAAACACCGTTGCTTGTAGAAGCTTTCGGGTTTACAACTAATTTTGATGAACATATATAACTACATTAGAATATAAACAACAGAAAAATGTATTCCATTATCTGCATCTTCGGCAATTAATTTGCCTCCATATAAGAGAATAAGCGTTTATTATAATAAGTTGTTCTTATCAAATACACACCAGCTATCGGACGCCCTTGTTAATATTCTCTGATGGTTTTAAAAACGAATACAGTTGTAGTTACTCATATTGTATTCTTAATAATAACACTGCTGGTACTTCTGTTTTTACTACAGAGGCAATTGCAGCCTTGGAAGCTTTACGAAATTGCATAAATTCTAAAGACAAATACAGTCGTGTTGTAATTATGTCCGACTCTGCTAGCGTTTTGCGGAGTCTGCAAGATTCCACGCAGTATAATAAAAATTATTATTTTAGATATACTGTTTATGGAGGCAGCCTTAAAGGAAAAATTAATAAGCAGGCAATTGTATTGGACCAAAGGTCATAGTAACATACAATCTAATGAAAAAATAGACGAACTGCCCAAAGAAGGTTTAAACTATTACACAATGTATAGATCAGTACTTGGATTTTGAGAATTAGTTGCATTAACAAAAACATTCATTTTAACATAAAAATGGAACGAACTATGGAAAAGAGCATGCACTGAAAGAATAACACAATATGTTTATATTCATTCTCAAATAGATGTTGAACCATGGTATAATTATGCACGTATTTCTGAACTTTATCGCACTACAATCGACAGACTGAAATTTGGTCATGGTCAATACCCAGCTCATCTCTACAATATAGATATTATAGTCACCAGAGTGTGAATGTGAATTTTAATACTCAGATTTAAAACATAAATTATTAGCTTGTCAATTGTATAAAGATAAAATAAAGCAATTTATAAATAGTTCAATTGAAGTAAATGTACCTATACCTACTAATATTGTTGTTTTATTGGGTTACAACGGTAAACGTCTTGAGGGTCTAATAATTCACTTGAATATGGAACGTAAAATAAGGATTTGATGTTGGTTGGGAATAGGACATTTTTTACTGTATGGGTTTCCGGCTATCCGTTGGCCGAATTCGTATATGTTATTGTTAATCATTCCAGCAGGTTCTGAAATGTGAAATTCGTGTGTAATTTTTAAAACCTACTCTCTATCTACAGTCATAAGTCACTGAGGCATATGGGCATTGATTCCAAGGCCAGAATAAAAAAGATATGTTCAACTTTCGAAGACAAACCGAAAATTGCAATTAATAAAATCACATTCGCACAGAGAAATCATCTGTTTTCGTGACGATTATCACGTAATTCGATCCGAAAACGTTGTTTAATTCTCAGGTAGCCCCTATAGGTGCATATTATGGAACGTATGTATGTACGTCATTATTATTCATAATATTTGGAAATACCGAAAATTTATCTCTGCCGAAGTTATAATTCTGATATTCCACGGTATGATATTTTTGTTTGTTGTACTCGTGCATTTCATAAAAGCGAATTCATTTTTATAGAATATTTATTTTAATACACAGCGTAAATATTAATGCTACTACTACTTTCAGTTTTGGTAAGCGATTAAAGTAAATATTAGTATTTGCTTAGGAACATAATTGTATTTGTCCATTACATTCTCGTAGTGATATATAATACATTATGGACAAAAATCATACTTTGAAAGACAATATTCAGATAGTTGAGACCTTCTTAGAATTTTTTTAGCATATTTCCCGATTTAACAGTGGCATATCGGTTTCATTGTCGATTGTGTTAGAATATACAATATAATAATCGTTTATGGTAATTACTGAATTTGTTAATATAAATTAAATAAATAAAAATGACAATGTATTCTTAGGGGATAATAGAATGAATCTTTTGTTTCAATTTCTATTATGATTGATAAAGGTTATACTAAATAATAAATATTTTTTTATTGTACTCGTATTGAATACTATTCATTAATAATCATTCATAACTAAAGGACTTTTTCTTCTTAATCCTAAAGCTTTTTACCTTTTAGGTGTACGACTAATGAAATCAGGTTCTGCACTTTTGTATCCATTATTTCCTATCTTCCGTTAGATTTCGTATTGTATTCCATGTCATTACTCTTTTTTCAGCTTCTACTCTATCGATGCATCTTGTTTTTGATCTTCCCCTCTTATTTCTCCCCGGTACTCGAGTTTCAAACACTGGTAAGTCTATCCCTCGACATTCGATATACATGCCCAATATCATCTAAGTTGTCCTTCTATGATTTATATGCTGATAGTTTGTTTTGTAGATTTCGTCTGTACATTTCATTTCTTATTTTTTCCCTTCTACTTTTGTTTTCTATTCTTCTCAGAAAGCATCCGACCATTTTCTCGCAACTTCGTTTTTTATCGTTCTTGAATTCCCTGTCCAATTTTCCATTTCCTTCAATAATTGCTCCTAAATATTTGAAATGCGCTATTTGTTAAATCTGTTTTCCGTCCAAGTTCACTTCATGTTTTTAGTATTTGAAATTACTATTAATTTTGTTTTTCCTATGTTAATTTTCATATTTATCTTCTACAATTCTTCTTCTGTAAATTCACTTCTGAATCCACTAACTGGGTTATGTCATCAACAAACACTAGTTGCGTCAGCTGCGTTTGTTTCATTTGCTAATATCCCAGTTTAATTTCGTTTTGTTCTTGACTTTCATTATCCCCTCGTCCAGGAGTGGACTCGACACGCATCCCTGTCTGATCCCTTACTTTGTTTCATATTCCCTAGATTTCACGTTATTATTTTGCATTTCCTTTATACATGTTTTATTACGTTTATTATGCTTTCATTTACTCCTCCTTTCCGTAACACTTTCAATATATCTTTCCTTCGAATTCTATCAAACACTTTTTCCAAATCTATGAAACATACGTGTATTTTTCTTTTTTTGTTAATTAGTTACTTGGACTGAAACTATTGGTATTAATTACTGCATAATATACTCTGTCCAAAGTCCGTTTTCATCGATCACTCTTAAAGCTAAGATTTAAGCAGTCTTAACGTCGATTGTATATTGCCACTTTAAGGCTTGCATTTAACCTCATGCATTTACGAAAGCGTTGCGAGTGACAAGCCTTAAAAACGTTTTCATTTTCGTATTATTTCGAAAAGTATTATTTAGGGACAATGTTAGTGGAGTCAATAGTATTATTAGATTCAATTCAATTAATGAATAATTGAATAGACTTGTACAATAATATAAATAATATCTTATTACTTATTTTTAAACTATATTTAGAATTTTATTTTTCGTTTCTGAACAACTCCATTTTTATTTTGCTTTCTTCTTCCAAAAGTTAATCCAGCTATAGAAAAGATTGAGCACAAATTATACATGAACATACACAGCTGCTATTAATCATCTGCAGTTTAAGCGACTCATTTATGGATGATAACATTATTGTCAGTAAAATATTTTGGGGTATTTTAAGAAAAGTATTAATACCTATTTAAAGAGATTTATATATAAGTTAGTGAAGTTACCAATTAACGTGTCCCAATAATAGAGTTACATATATTGCTACAATCTAGGTCGGAGTTTCCCAAACCGTAGGTCGCTAATAATTTTTTTGTGGATAGCGACGACATCTTGAACGTATATTTTCATGTTTTTAACAGCGAGAGAAGGTGGTACAAATGTCTCCGGCTAGTTAAGACCGTTACCGACGTGCATAAGGTGCGTTATGGAATGTAGTAAGTTTAGTTACGTACGTGTTTTTATTTAATATCGCTTTGTAGTGTAATTATGAGTGCAAAACGAAATAATAACAGGCTGCTGTAGATAGTGTAAATAAATTTATCAGATAATCCCCAGCCCTACGATGGTGCTAAAGTGATTGGTTTAGTGTTATACATCATTCCTCTGTCGGATCAAAAGAGACTGCTTTATACATGTAAACACACAAAAACACAAACATACAAAATGTCATCCGACATCTCAGAAGGAGTTTGTGTTACATATAATTTATATGTTGATGATTTGTAATCTACCATTTAGAATAGTGGAGAAGGAACCGTTTCGTCAGCTTTGGAGTAAGTACAATGCAGACTACATATTGCCAAAAGCTCGAACGTTAAGAAATTATTTACTTTCTGCGAGCGAAAAAATATGGATCAGTATTAAATCTGTCCTAACAATAAAAAACTATGGTTAAGGATTGATGAATATACAAATTGTAGAAAAATTTTAGTGGTAGTGATGTTTGCTACTAATGCTTGCTCGCTAATGTTTTCCTTAGTATTACAGTTCGACCCAAAATAATCAATAGCCATCAATGAAAGCCAGATAAAATTTAATAGCGCTGGTGTTCACACGAATTTACAAACTATTCGTACAATTTAGATTGTATTGCAAATGTACAAAATTCTCATTAGATTGATACTAAAGAAAATTGCAAATGTTATACGAAATAAGTGTTCGTATATTAGAAATGTTTAGTAGTGTATTACAAAAAATTTCCAATTTTGCCAGATTAAGAGACATTTACAGCAATACTTCTTCCATAAATACGTTAATTCAGTTCAAAAAGCATTTTAATTACGCAAATATTATATCAGTAAACACCGAACAATCGTTCTCTCTATAGAAGAATACTTTTCCAATACAACGAACATTATTTAATGAAAAGATTCTGGGGACTCTGGGGAAATTCAGATTGTTGATACTTTTTTCGTAGGTAAGTGTTTGACAACAATAACAACATATTGCCTATTACTATTTATTCATATTGCGATACTTATTGTACACGTTTCATATATCTCATGATGCATGCGCTTTTGACATCGCAACGCCCGATACGGTGACTGCTTAGATTGCCGGAGACACCCGTACCAGCTTCTCTCGCCGCCCATGAAAGGTGTCTAAATATCTCCGATTTATTCATAAGATATGGTGAAAGCAAAAACAAAAAATGTATTAGGTGTAGAAGTTTTCATCCATCGTGTATTAGAAATTAAAACGAAAGAACTAAATAAGTTGCCTGAATTAACCTGCGCTTCACCGTCATCATCAACAGCAATCGGTAACCAGCATACTCTTCACACATTATTAGAAACATTTTTTGTAAAATTATATTTCATAATAAATATTTTCTTCTACTACAGAAGCTTCGCTTTAATCCGTAAAACCTTCGACAAAAACGTGTGCTGTTAAGATGGTGTTTAATAGGAGACGTTAAAATATATGTGAAGTAAACAAAATAAAAAGATACAAACTTTTTTGTTGAAATGTCTTTTTATAGCCAATAAAGTATCTGAAAAAATTCATTGCTTCCTCATAGGACCGAACAATACTGTTTAACTTAAAAATAATGTAATTGTCCAACAAAATCTAATCTGTATCTCAACTCAATTCTCTAATATTCGGAAAAGGTACGTGAGCATATAATTTTTACATTTTAATTTTCAATCTGATGAATGAAAATTAATCAAATGTAAAAATATGTTTATACTTTTATGCCTTAAACAATAAATTATATTTCAAAACAGTACGCGCATATGTTTACACCTTTGATATTTTTTATTAACGTTGTACATATTAGGTGATCATAATTACGTATTTATATCGTACGTCCATCGAAAAAAAATATTAACACAAAGCACTTCCTGGAAAACAATAACTAAAAATACAAAATTACGTGTTTAATTACCAGATTAGATAATATACTTATCAAACATTACCACTAAAATTAAATGCGTTGTTCAAATTTGCGTAAAAATATATCAAATTTTAATATATAAATATTATGGGTCCTGCGGTTTTATATTAATGCAATATTGTAATAAATAATACAAATATTATTAATTATTATTTACTGAACAATTTATCGATTAGGTATATAAACCTTATTAATGTAATGTAGAATTAATTAGAGATTGAATAAGAAATCACTTAAATATTTTGACAAGAAATTTTCGATTCCTACTTCATCTGAATATTAACAGGTCTTCCTCTGAATAATAAATGCTAAGTACTCATCATACCTATTAGGTTCATAAGAGTGTTTTTGCAACTTACTTGAATGCTCTTCCCTTTTTCCAAGCACTTTTTAACTTTTCAAATAAATATGTAAAGTGGGGAAAATAGAAATACTTTTAGAAATTTGTTGACATAAATTTTATATAAATACATATTTTCTAATAATTAAAGGGTAGATATTCATCTGAGTAATTTAATGGTTTGAATAAATAAGTTTTTTTTATTCGTTTCCACATTAAAAGTTATTCCCATGAAAAACAAATATACGGTATGATTCAAAAAGATGGTCACAATTTTAATAGGCTTCACTTCCCACGCTATTCACTACTTTTTAGTTCTATCAAATAGATTTGAGCTCTATCAAATAAACTATGAAGTTTAGAAGCTCACTGTTATAAGCCGAATTAATCGTTTTTCTTCCTTCGAGAAAATCGACACAAATTGGTCCAATATAGTCGCCATAACTTTGGCAGCCGATAATTGTATTTTGAATTTTTAAATGACGGTGAACTTGAGTGACGCCATTCCATGCTTTTTCAGATATAAAGGGGCGGCCGGGTCTCATCAGTTATTGTGATACGTGACAAAAAGCCTTCGACTTCATCCTCGTAGCGAAGACGAAGTTCTCTGCAAACCTCAAGTCGTTTCTGCTGTTGTTCTGTAAAAATTTGTTTCGGAACTCATGTAGCGTTAACATTATTAAACTTAAGCTCCTCGTAAACGGTAGTGTGAACGTTACCAATGCCAGTTTTAGCAATTCTAGCAATTTCCTTCATCGATATTCGCCTATTGCTCCGGATCAACTGGTTGACTTTTTGAAAGTTTCCAAAAATCACAGCAGACCCTGGACAGGCTACATGCGACAAGTTGGACACACATTCACACTCATTTTGGAAGGATTTATACCACTCAAAGATTCTGACTGATAAACACTCTTTTTCAATCTTCATTACAAAGAAATTTAATAATTATACATTCGTGTAACAGAATTTGATACATATTACTGATTAGTATTGTCACAGTTAAATTGTTGTTGGCGTTAGCGAATATGCTTACTTCGATGAATATAAAATCGCTATGCAGTATTAATAAGATGAAAATCAAATTTGAATTTCCCTCGTATTTCAAGCAGTGTCTTCTGACATTAATTTAAAATTGTACTTTTCCCAAGGAGGTAACTAACATAAATAGATTTTTCGGATGTTGTAAACTAGTTTTTTATATGCATGACTTTTTTTCCAAATCCTTAAACATAAGTTGCAAAAAGGCAACTATTTAGACATAAACATTTGTATATGTGATTAGTAATATTTATTATTGGATCTTTTTTTGTTTCAGAGCCCAAAATTAGTTCATCATAAATCAACACCACAACTACATCAAGCATTTCAAATTCCTTTAGTGAAGAACATTTTTCGTATTACTTTATCTTGTCGGCAACTAATATGTACTTATACAAAGTGAGCAGAATGTGGAATAATATATTGCATATTAGCTTTAACATAAGTAAATATTAGCCTTATTCCTAGAAATATCCACAGAGTGTTATTTTTTGGATCGGAATATGCAAATTGATAATATAGTAATAAATCAATAGCAGCTGCAATAATTATTCTAGGAACAAAGCTATTATGATTTACTTATATGACGAAGTTTATATCTTTGCATCACTTTGTATATCACTTAGTTAATTCCTTTTACCAATGCTGACATTGAATAATATTTGAATTACTTGTAGGTATTCTATGCCCGAAATATGTAATTTGTAGAGATAATTGTGAACCAAATATGTATATAAATATATGTATATTGAAATATTATAGAGATTTATTGTGTCGATAATAAACTATCTCTTTTATATTTATAAAAAAATCATAGTTATTTCGATTTTAAATAATAAAATATAAAGACGTATTATTGCTTAAGAATAAATAACATGAAATCAAAAGATAGATTCTGGAATTGATTGAATAAAATCATTTAGTTTTTGTAATAATTTATCATAGATTCAATAATAATGCTTGTCTGTAAATTTTTGTGTTTTTAAAAAGTACATTTGTTTACCTTTTAAAATTTGTTATTACATAATTTAATATATTTTTTTTTTAAATGCAAATTTTGTAGAATATCTCAGAGCGTTTACAATAGTTGTCCCTGCTCGAACTTCCGGTTTGTTTAGCATACAGTACCTCAAGAACTACTGTTGGGTCTCCCATATTTATGATTTATGTATCTTCTTTTCATTAGTATTTTTGTATATTTCAAATTTAAGGTCACATTTTACTTGCTTCAAGTTATCTATAAATAAACGAAATGATTATAATTATGGTTTCTTGCTTTGTTTAAAATTTTCAGCATATTTCTTCTATTGAAGTAAAGTGTATTTATATCGTCAACACAGTGATATCTGAACGTCTGAGAATAATTCAAATAAATGAGACCCCGTTTACCACGTGTTTCAGGTATATCAACTATCATCAGGTAAACTGTGATCTTATTAACGACGTTATTCTCTGTGGGTTATCGTATCATTTGCGATACAGCAAAGAACGAAAAGACAATATCTCCCTCTATTGCCCAAACATATAATTGTCTGAATGAAGGAAGCACATGTTCGTCTCGCCAAATGTACAGCACTGCTGTCACGGTGCGAATATGGACAGAACACTTTTATATTTTGTGTACACTATTACGTGAACGTCTGAGAATAATTTAAATGTTAATGAGAACTTGATTAATGCTGTACATTTGGCGGAATGAACGTGAATTTTGTTCTTTCGGACAATTACATGTTTGGACGATAGAGGGAGGTATTGTTTTTCACAGTGATATTTATCTATAATTACATATATGACGATAATCTTAATTAATATTGAAATGTTGTAAATGTCAAAAACGATATTATGATCAGTGTTGCCAGATTCTAAAAAGCTATATCGCCAATTCTGCTACCATTTATCACAAAAACTACAAAGCATTTCGTGAATTTTCGCAAGCATAAAGTTTGATTTGTATTTTCATATCTAATACATATATCACGTATATTTTATATATTGTTATTATTATTACAAATCCATATATGTACCAACATTCTTTATCATTATAGGGAGTACAGAT
The DNA here is from genome assembly GCA_031893035.1 of Dermolepida albohirtum. Taxonomy (NCBI): domain Eukaryota; kingdom Metazoa; phylum Arthropoda; class Insecta; order Coleoptera; family Scarabaeidae; genus Dermolepida; species Dermolepida albohirtum. Next base: position 49,150 of record JAVIWB010005207.1, read on the forward strand.
TATTATAAATAGTCACCATATATGTATATCTAAAACTTCATTATCGATTCAAAAAATGCATGATACGCAAGCATACACTGTGTATACACAACAAACTGTACACTCTGTATACACAGCAAAGTGTGCACTCTATTGTACATAGACATAAATACTGTTACAATTACCACAATTATTAATGTGGTAATTATAGTTAGCGTAAATTATTTAAGCTCCAAAATTGATTTTGACAAAATAGAGGGTCACGATGAAAAGAAAATTCTAAAGCTGTATGACACGGAACTGTTACCTATAACTTACGGATGACTTCATAGGTAAAATTAATGTTCGTTAATAGTACATTACAGTTATTATCAATGTTTCTTATCAAGGTTGCTTAACATTTAAGATATCTAGAAAATCACGTAGAATACTGAACTTGATGCATTCACAATGATAAAATAATTAAAGCGAATGAAATAATGTTATGACTAGAGCACAGAATTATATGCATTTGCATTTTCTATAATATCGATATGCCAAGAAATTTTTCTCGTATCTACACGAACTAAACAAAAACAAATATAAAAAACTGATTTTCATTTTGCATATTTTCATAAATTGATGCATAAATCAGAATAAAATGCATATACGTGCATATTTGTATAATTTAAATTTTTTGTTAAATTAAATAAGGCAAATATTGTACACACTGCATTTTGAGAACTGGGGTTCCCCTACATTTTACAAACCGCCCGGTACCGCATCGAAAAAACTGGGATTCCCTTATTTTCTCTACGCTTTACTACGAGTCCCACTGCCATCGGTTGTCTTTCGGTTTCATTTTGCATTTGTTAGGGGTCAGTCGTTGTTTTTAAAACGAAGTAATAATGCTTCCAACACAGTCTCTGACAGCTACATGGATAAAGGATTATCCAGAACTTTATTTAAATTTAAACAAGGTGTTTTGTCGATGTTGCAGCAAAGCAGTAAGTTTACTTCATATTATTTTTTATTTGTAATTGGTACCAAAACAGTTTTCGAATTAATAGATTCCATGTGACAAAAAATTTCAAATTACGCAACATATTGCTACAGCATCGCATACAAATTATAAGAAGTAAATGAAAAATACAAAACAATTAACGCTTAACGAAACAATTTCTTCGGCATCAGTCTGTGAAAATAGAGAAGAATTCAATTTTGATTTATGTGAAGCCTTTGTTAGTGCCAATATTCCGCTTTTGAAATTACAAAATCAACTTTTAAAGCGTTTTTAGACAAGTATTGTGGTAGACCAGTACCAGATAAAAGCACCTTTAGAAAGAAAATATATAAAGAATGTTTTTGAAAAAACCATGAGCGAAATTAGGGTGTTAATTGAAAACAATTATATTTATGTTATAGTCGACGAAACAACTGACACTTGTGGCCGATTTATCGCCAATTTATTAATAGATATACTGAGTGAAAACGTTCCTGGTCAAGCGTATTTAATTGGTTTGAAACAATAAGAGAAATCCAACAATGTAACTATGTCACAGTTTATAAACGAAGTATTAACAAGTTTCTATTTACCCAATGTTGTCCCTACTGAAAAGATTTTATTGATGTTATCAGACGCTACTACATACATGACCAAATCTGCACAAACTCTAAAAGTATTTTATTCAAAAATGATACATGTCACATGCTTAGCTCATGGCGTGCATAGAATAGCAGAAGAAATTCGTAACCAATATCCAGATGTAAATTGTGTAATCAATACGGTTAACTACATTAGAGAGGCAGGGTGTGGAACTTACAGATTCTGTGAAATTAACTACAGGTTTCAAAAATAAGGTCAACCAAGTTAAAGGTAAAATTGGTGATTCGTAAAAACGAAGATGCAAGACGTATTAACAAAAAATACAGTGTTTGATGAACTTACTAAATTTTCAAACATTTTAAATGGAAATTATGTGCCTTCTATAACAATGGATGCCGCCACTATGCAAATTTAAGTTTTCACCAATCACTTCTGTTGATGTAGAAAGAAGTTTTCTATATATTAAAATTTGTTATCTGGTCGAAGAGAATCGTTTCTTGTGGAAAATTTAGAGAAATATATGATTGTCAATATTTACAATATTATAAAAAATGAAATGTAATATTTTATAGTTTGTAAGTTTGTACTTGACATTAATTTATCAATTTATCTTTTGTAATACAAACAACTTGTTTAAATAAATTTTGTAATTCTATTATGTTTTTGTACGTCAATTTTTTTTAAATACAATCCATGCATATTTAACTAAATTGTTGCATAATTTTTAAAAAACTGTTGCATAATTTAACAAAATATTGTGCATATATATGCGCACATTTTCAGGGTTTTTAATGCATGCAATTCCGTGCTATAGTTATGACCAATTAAATATGCCTCAAATGCGCTTAAAAATACTTATACTTAAATCATCGATCCCTAAATAAAGCAATGCTATAAGAAATGAAATGGGGTTGTAATATAGATAGCTAGGTATGTTCATTGTGATGCAGCTATGGTAAGTATTTGTGTTCTGTGCGTCACAGTTGTTGTGTTTATTACTTCGGTAATTTCATACTTCATTAGTATTCGTTAACGGCTGATTAAATGTATGCATTACCACTAAAAAATTCACGAAAATCTAAAATACGTTCTAAAGAGTTCACTAAACTTGCAATTTGTGAATTCTCGAAAAAAGTAGCTGTAAATAATTTCCAAAAATCACCAAACTTGCGATAAATCACACCATCTAGTGACACTGATTATGATTGAAGAAAAAAACTGTATGAATGTATGATGATATGGACAGTTCATGCAAAAATAAACTGTATCGAACAAAACTCTGTTAAAAAAATATATATTTTCCTGTTATAAATATCCAGTTGTAGAAATAAACACTTTTAAAACAACTATTTGTTTATATTTCTCGATATTTTCTTTAATATAAAACTTAGAATAAATAAAAGCCAAACCCAATCCAACCTAACTCCTTATCAACTCCCAGTCAGTGACAAAACCCAAGGAACAATTTTTAAATTTCGCGGAAGTTTTGAGTTGGTAGTAGTAAAAATAAAGGTTAGCTATGATTTCAATTCATTCAAGAAATTAGGAAATAACATGTTTTTAATGCGTACGGTTTTCGTTTTAATTTTGATTTTGAAATATACACCTTAATTATTAATATTCATGCTGTAATAAAATAAAATATAATTTTAGATGTAGTTATTTTTTCCTTGGGCAACTTAAAACACCCGCGAAATTTAAAAATTGTTCCTTGGGAAGTGTTCGTACACCCTCTGAATACTGAATATCATTATATATGAATATCCGGCTATGATAAATTTATGGCTTATAATAGAGCAGTATTTTATAAAAATAAAGTGTATGAAACCTTTTGTGTCATTCGAAGTTAGAATATTTAGCAAATTTTTTTAGTTGTGAATAATAACTTTAGTATTATTAGAGGTTTTTCGAGTTTCTTAATGTTGTTAAATAGAAGTAAATATGCTTTATTATAGTCGGACGTTCACATTTGATGATATTTAACAGTCACGGCGTGCACACTTTTGTGACTGACTGTATAATGCTTTCAAAAATAAATTAATAAATAACATGTGTGCAATCAAGTAAATTTAACATCTCTCAAGTTATTTTGGGCTTATATATTATTTAACAGTAATTGAATAAATAGATTTATTACTATTTCTTAACTTTTTCGACGGATCTTGAAAACTATATATCTTATAGGTAATTTTAAATATTATATGTGTTAGGCTCAATACACTATATTTTAAAAACTACGTTTCTTAAATTATTGAATTATATGTGTATTGAGCACAATGTAGTTTAAAAAACTAAAACTTGATACCAAAGTTTCCTATGAAAATATAAAAGAGGATGTAAGTACGAGGATAGTTTGACAAGTAGTGAGAATGACACATAGGTGGAGCTCTAATTGGTAAAACAAATGCACTGTAATTTAGGTTGCCTATTTATATGTTTACATTCCCATATTTAGATAAATCGGTTGATTAGTTTATTTTTGACACCTGATTGAAAAAGAAGCAACACGTCGTTTTGTTAAAATTGAAAAAGCAGAATATCGTGCGGTGATTAAATACTTCGTAATTAAGAGTGTGAAAGCTACCGAAATAAAAGATGAGTTACGGGAAACATTAGGTGAATCTGCTGTATCATCCGCCACAATAAGTAGGTGGGTAAATGAATTTAAACGTGATAGAACAAGCTGTGTTGATGAAGCGCGCTCTGGAGCACCCAAAATCGTGACTTCTAAGGAAACAATTATAAAAATCCATAATATTATTACGCAAAATCGACGACTCAAAGTGAGAGAGATAGCAGACAGGGTAAACATTTCAACAGAACGCGTACATCACATTTTAACGAAAGAATTGGGCCTTTCCAAGCTTTCGGCTAGATGGGTGCCGCGATTGCTTACGACTGATCAAAAGTTCACTCGTTTGCGCATTTCCAATGAGTGTTTGGACCTTTATAAGCGGAATCCGGTTGATTTCTGTAGGCGATTTGTTACTTGTGATGAAACTTGGATACAGTACAGTACACCCGAAACTAAACAACTGTCGAAACAATGGTTAGAACGTGGTTCCGCACCTCCAAAGAAAGCGAAAACCACTTTATCGGCAAACAAGGTGATGGCATCAATTTTTTGGGATTCAAAGGGCATTTTGCTCATTGATTACCTTCAGAAAGGTGCCACAATAAACGGACAATATTATGCAGAACTTCTACAAAAATTAAATGTTGAGATTCGTGCTAAACGGCCAGGAATGGCAAAGGAAAAGTTTCTATTTCACCAAGACAACGCTCCCTCGCATACTAGCACAGTTGCGATGTCCAAAATCCACGAGTTGCATTTCCAATTAGTACCGCATGCGCCTTATTCGCCGGATCTAGCCTCTTCCGGCTTCCACCTTTTTCCAAAATTGAAAACGCCACTAGGTGGAAAGAAATTTTCGTCTAACGACGAGCTTATCCTCTTCGTAAATGAGTATTTTGCAAACCTTCCGGAATCGCATTTTAGATATGGCGTAAGGGCATTGGAGCACCGTTGGAATAAATGTATTGCTCTTTTAGGAGAATATATTGAAAAATAAAAATTATTTATTTTAAAAAATTCGTTTATCTTTTCCATTCTCACTATTTGTCAAACTACCCTCGTAATTAGGTCTTTAAACTAAAAATATACCATGCTATGAGTTAAGAACACATATTTTTTAGTAACAATAAAAATATTTTCTTTTTTATTACACAATGCATTAAAAAATAACCACTAACAAAATATTTATTAAACAAAGTTTGAAGTATAATAAGTTTGTATATATAAAAACTATGTATAAAAATATATACGGTGATCAGAAATTCACGGATAATCTTCAGGTAGGACGATTTTATGATTAATTCTGAGTCGACAATCCTAATACAGTCATGTTGTATTGTCAGTCGATAAAGCACACGAGACCATCAATGTTGAAAATGTGAGCCACAAAATATTTTGAATTTTTTGAAATTTTCTGGGGAAAACCAATTTTTTTTATTGTCAAATAAAATTACGCAACACTATGTTGGTGTAATTAATGGTTTTATGCTAATATTTTGCCTTGTTAGATACTTCTTTAGCTACTTTTAATTAAAATACATATGGCAACCTTTATCCAGAGTAATGTCTATAATTTAAAAACAATTATTCGTCGAATTTTTTCGCTTATCTGTTTAAGGTTTATTATTTTCGTTTCCATTCCTTACTTCATTTTTGAGAGATCCCAAGCAATTTATAATGTACACTTTCAACGAATAAGCTGGTACGAGTTTTGCAAAGGAAATGCGCATTTAACGCAAGACGAATATGCAATACAGTATTGTTATTTTTATTGAACTTAAATAAAATTCGTATTTTGTTACGTTATTTCTAATTATTTTTTGATAATTTTATACTATGTTGCCAAATCTTCACTTCTTTTAAGCAATTCGTATGGCTTAACTAATGACAATACATTAAAATTAATCATAAAATCGCCCTACCTGACGAATATCCGTAAATTTCTGACCACCTGTGTATATGTACATAACTCTGTATTCATAGAGGTACATAATATATATTTTGGAAACCGGTTTTTTAGTTTTATTTTTATCCAGAAATTTAAATATTACAAGATCATTTCCAATCTTGGGAAATTTCATATGCTTTTATCTATTATATATACATAAACATAAAGATAAAACAATTAGTACCTAGTTTTCCCTGCAAATTAATATCGATGCCATACATTTACAATTATACCTTGCCTTTAAAATTATGCTATTTTGCTTGTCTGCATGTTATAACTTGTTAACAAATAAATTTTCTGTAGTGTTCAAAGTTAGTGTAAAATAGTAAGTATCAAATTCACATTTGAATTTAAAATTAGTCGAAAGATATTTAAAATTATTTTTCCTTAACATATTTTCGATTCCTTTGTTCTAATAATGAATCATTTTTGTTTTAACCACCTTTTTGATTATTGAAGCTGTTTATGCATTAAAGATGTACATGTATATTTGGTTGCATCATCAGTAAAACCTTACCATTTAACGCTAAGGTGTAAGTGTGTGTAATTTGTTTGTAAGGTTACTTCTTTCAATCTAATGTGTTTCACCAGTTGTGTTCATGTATATGTACATAATGATAAAAAGGTAATTTGCTACACATTTTAAATTAATATTAATAAAATTTATTGTTTTCTATGATTCCAGATTTAGCAATGGATGTTATGTATAAATATATTGTAGAACAAAATATAAACAAAATAAAAGAAAATGTTTCCCTAAAAAGTCTAAGGGATAAGTTGTATGAATTACAATTGATAGATAGAAATCAACATTCAAAATTTGATAAGGTAGTTTTATCATTATTACCAGTTGAACAAAATCTTATGTTACAAGTTTGCAGCTTACGGATGAAGAAAGTTTAGATATATTTTTTAATAATCTATCACTAAAAGACAATGCTGGTCAAAAATATAAAAATTTTGTGGAAAATATTTTGCAAAACAATTATGATTGGTTATATGAAGACTTTAAAAAAATCTTGAAAGACAATGATTCAGTACAGAGCTTTTATAAAAGTATCCTCAATTATGGTGATTTTCCAAGAAAACCCGCACACTATGTAGAAAGATTTGATAAGGTATGTTATATTTCTGAATTTTTTAATAATTTTTAGACAATTTTTATAATTTATTGCTGCTGTTAGACATGGATTAATAGAGTAAGTAGTTAAGAAATTTTATTTTAACGATATGATTTAGTTTATGAGTTAAAAAAACATTTTTTTAGTTAAAACAAATACGAGAAGGTTTAATCACACTTTCTACTGTGGGAAAACTTATTTTATGTGGAATGACTGGTTGTGGCAAAACTAGTCTGGTAATGGGTGTTATGTCTAAGGATATGGTACTGGATGTATTTAAAGGCAAGGTATTTTGGATAAACGTTGGTGATGTTGATGAAGAACAGTTATTAATATTATTATTGAAGTAAGTTATTGATTTCACTGTATGCCAATTTTTATGCATATTCCTGTACATTTAGGTTTTACCTCAAATTAAATGGCAAGAAGCCGCAGGAAAATAATTTAAATGCATTTAATTCAATAGATATCTTAAAAGATAAATTAAAAAATGAAATTAGAGATGAGAACAATAAGCATATGTTGCTTGTTTTGGACAATGTTTGCAATGAAATTACTATTGATGCATTTGATATTGGTTGCAAAATACTAATAACGACACAGAAAAAAGATATATTCCATCTTGACTGTGATACGCAGTTCATTGAGGTACAATAAAGCTATCACTGCACAACTAAGTAAATTTAATGCTGTTTTTGATATAGATTGATGGATCCTTTAAGTATGAAGAAACATGTTCTTTATTTGCAAAGTGTTTGGATAAACCTGTAAGCTATGTGCAGAAAATTCCTGAAGTACAACAGATACATGATTTATGCCGTGGTCATCCTTTTAGTATAGCTCTCTTTGGATCACAAATAGCAACATTTAAAGAAACACTATTAGATAGTGAATCAAAAAAGTGGAAAGACTTCATCAAAATGTTACAAACAAACATTGTGTAAATTTTTGAATTAAATTCATTTAACTAAAATTTTTTACATGTAATTTTTTTTAGCAATCAACAACAATACAATGTAATTACATCATGTATTGACACTTTACATGATAATATTCACAGCAGATATTCTGACTTTGCAATATTTCCAGAAGATGTTAATATATCTTCAACAGTTTTGGAAATCATGTGGAATTTGAATGAATTTGAAGTTAAAGATATCATGACACAGCTCGAGAATAAATCATTAATTGTATCATATTATAATTACGAGCAACATAATTATGTTTTTGGTATTCATGTGGTGTTACTAACATATTTGAAGAATAAATATAAGAATGAAATGATGGAAAAACATGCAAGGCTGATTCAGGCCTATAAAATAAGTTGCAATAATGACTTTTCAAGACTGAAGAATGACAATTACATATATCAATATATAGGTTATCATTTGAAGCAAGCTGGTTTTAAACATGATTTTAAAATATACTTTGATCTCAAATTTATCGGTGCCAAAATAAAAGCTACAGGAATAGGAGATATTTTAAAGGACTTTAATATTTATAGGAGTGATATTCAGGTAATTCCTATTTATAAATTTTTTAATGCTTCCGAAAGAGCATGTCGAACATCCAGATATTGTACAATAATTACATAAAATGAAATTTCAAATATTTATATAAAATGTGAATTATTTATCACAATTTCAATATTAATATCTTTGATAATATTAACTTTCAATTATATGAATAAATTTTACTATAGGCTATTCTCAATAAGATTTAGTGTACAATGTCAATGACCTTTTTATTAGGTGGCCAGGTTGTATATACTTCCAGTGTATAGATGCCAAGATGACAGAATAGAAAATGCGAACATCACATTAGTGATTTTCAGTGCTGTAATCATAATGACAGTAAAAATACTAGTAACTTCTGTATGTGGTTAGGTATTTTAAGAAAGTAATATGTCATTTTGAAAATTATGATGACGACGTGCACAATTTCTTTTGGATATATTGGGTCTGGGAAAAACTGCCAAACTACTAATAGTAATAGGATATATAGTAAGATGGTATAAGATGCCAAGATGACAGAATAGAAAATGCGAACATCACATTAGTGATTTTCAGTGCTGTAATCATAATGACAGTAAAAATACTAGTAACTTCTGTATCCACGATCTTTTACGCTTCCGATTATCGTACGTAATCCATTTTTCATCTCCGGTTATTAAACGTTTCAGAAACGGCTCGATTTCATTCCGTTTCAGCAGCGCATCGCAAATGTTAATGCTCAACTCATGAGGAACCCATACGTCAAGCTTTTTTTTTGGTTAGGTATTTTAAGAAAGTAATATGTCATTTTGAAAATTATGATGACGACGTGCACCATTTCTTTTGGATATATTATATAGCATCTCTTTCTTATAACATCTTGCACTTGTTCCATGCTCCTATTTCTATTTGCTCAATGATTCGTTTAATAAATTTCTACTTCCCTGTTTATGTTTCAGAAACATTAGTATATTTGAATTAAATATTTTTCTATTAAATTTTTGTTTATAAATTATAAGCAAGTTTAACGTGTATCTAATTTAATATTTTAGGAAAACATGTTGGGAAACGACAAAGATATTGTAGCGGAAATAGAAAATTTTATAAAAAAATTCGGGAACGATTTACATAAACATGAAGACATCAACATAATACAATGTGCATTACAATATCCTAAAGAGAGTTTTGTCCATAGATCTGCGATTGAAACGGCATTATCAGGTTTTTCTTCTCTTTACTTTAAAATTCAGTGAGTTCAGCATTAATTTTGAATGTTATCTTAGTTATGTCACGACTTTTTTTTAGAACACCTTCAAAGAAATGTGATAATTATAATAATTATGTAGCAGAATTTGCTCTTCCAGAAAATTGCACGTTTGTGTGTTTTGCACAAGATAGGGACCAACTACTTGTTGGTACAAAGGAAGGACATATTGAGGTATATTGTTAATTTTTTGAAAATATATGTAATGGTTTGGAAGTTTTTATATGAATTTCGTAACTTTTAAATTTCTCATTCTTTTTAACTAAAGTTTTGACTCAAAATATCGTTTGGAAAGTAATTTAAATATAACTTTATATAAATGTAGTATGAAACTACTAGTTTTTATTCAAACAAATATACATTATTATAGGTAAACCTTTCAGGTTCTGCTATTTGTCTTCTATTTACTTTAGACGTTTCACTGATATGAATAGGAGACCACAGCTGCACCCAAAAGATTTATATAATGTACAATAGCGGTGAAAATCAACACTCAAATATAAACCATGTAACTCAATAATATCTCCATAAAATATTGCAACCTTTCTTTTAAATAATTTAAAAAATAAAATCACCTTGTGTTAGAACTGCTATTACATGTACACTCCCTATTTGCAATGGATTCTCAAACGGTAAGGGAGGATTTTGTAATCCCTCCATCATTTCAAAGTAATTGTGAAACATTTTAAATTTTTCGAACTGAAAAAGTCAAGTAACTTTAAAATATCAATATTTAGTCATTTCTCCATTTTTATCCAAGATTTGATTTTTTTAAATTTATTACTAAATTTAGATTGTCCGCTAGTTTCTTCAATAAGCGTTCCTAGGTGCTCATTTATTACGTGGAATAATATTTTTTAATCTTTATAATCATTATCGCCCATATGTTTTCTAAGGAATATTATTTTCAACAAAAAATTATGTATTTCCCTGAATTTAATCTCCCATCTATTTTCAAACATATTTCCAAATCTCCTCTATTAATCCATGATCAGACATTTACTATGAATCTTCCAGATGTATCATATTTGACGGTATAATTTTCATTATACCCACATTGAAGCGGTTTGTTACTCGAATATCACTAGACGTGGTAGTATTTAAATACATTTTCCTCCGAAAATATTACTCTGCTCTAAAAATTGTCTATATCATTAAATAAATGATTAGGAACAAAAAGTATTTGACCTTGTTTTTTTTTTTCTTCGGTAAGCACATATTTGTGTAATTATTTGTCAGATTTACGAATTTGGCTTAAAGCAGTTGATATGAATGCAAGAAATTGATTTTTATACTTGCTGTTCTAGTTGCTGCAAAAGGAGGGTCTTTTCACTAATCAATTAAATTAGTATCTTGACGAATTGTGGTAATAGTCTTCCAGTTTCTCTTTTCTTTTCTACTATGACTTCATTCTCCCATCATTTTTGATTCGCAATACTGTGCTTTATTTAAATTGCATCCTTCTGACATTCTTCTTATAGACGAGAGTAAATTGCAATACACTATACTAAGATGATAACATAAAACGTAATGAATCGATTAATAAACAGTTAATAAACAACAAAAGATAAATGTTTGAACAGGTTTATTAAACAACCATGTTGGACTTCGTTTGGAACCTATTTTGAAAATATTAGGTTTCCACTACGCGACTGCTCCTACTAGATTTCTTTTACTGGGGTTATTTAAAACAAATACTTTATGGTGCAGAGAACATTAGACCAATTGTGGCACAATATTATTCAGGTTTCAAACACTACTAAAAAATATTCTGCAACGTATGAATAAATTTCTATGACAGATTGGGACACTATCTAGCTAAAGAAGGAGGTACGTCTGAATCTCTTGCTTAAGAGCTTTCAATTTTGTAAGAAAATGAAATTTATTTAATTTCTATTTACAAGCATGAATGCTTATTTGTTTGTAGTTGTAGTGTCATTTAATTTTGAATGTTCATTTGTTGGGGATATTAAATAAATTTACTTTTTGATATCTTCATCATTAAATTTTATCAGATACATACAACGTCGAATGTGAATGACTTGAAGGGAACAATGTAACACACAGCGAGAATTAGCGAGACCAGCCTTTGCAGAAATTTTCCTAATATTTTATGTTTATTTTTAGATTTTACAGAAACTACGAAAAGAACAAAAGCTTATCTCAAGTTGAATTGGTTTTTTATACACAGCACGTCTTTTCATCCCGATATTTCTTAAATACGGCACGAGATTTAGTGAAACCGACAATAAAAAATCTTTATGATATATAGGAGTTATTGATTGCACACTTAATGAAACTGAACAGTTTTTCTTCATATTAATGTGCATGTGTAAATTATTATGCAATGCTAATTTATAGTAGCATTAACACTCGTAAATAATATAGTTAACTAAAATAAATTACTTAAAAATCCTTCTGGTATTGTAAATAGAACAATTTCAAATGTATGTAAAAATAGTTTAATTTTTTTTACTTTTTAAAAATAAACTACATATATTTTAATGTAATTTCAAACGCTATAGAAATCGTATAATACTACCCCTTACGTGACGAAAGTCTATCTTGAACATACACGCAATCTTAATTCCATTATTTTATATAATGACAATTGTTTCGCCACTACAATGGCTTCGTTAAATATCTCATATCATTAAATATTTTGTTTTGAAACCAACCTTAATTAAAAAGCATCTTTTACATTAGAAACCTACATTTTCTATTATTAACAATTTTAGGTTTTCGATCGAATACATCGGAAAATATTGTACACATTTGCCAGTCATAGTCAAGAAATAAAGTACATCGAAATAGATCCAGATGGTGAATCATTCTTATCGGTTTCCGAAGATGGCTTGATTAATCTTTGGACATTTCACACCAATAATTTGGATGAAACTCCATCGTTATTGCAATATAATCATAGAAATTTTTTCGGTGAACGAACCACTATCGCACCGAACCATACCTTCACACCTGATGAAAACGATCGTTTCACATGTGGATCGTTTTGTAATAAGTATCCGGACGACCCGTCACTTATAATTGGTTCCCATAAAGGAGTAATAAAATTGTGTAAGAAAGATGATTGTAGACCTTTTTTTCTTAAGCGAAGGTCGCCGATAAATTTTCTGAAATTTTCCGATGACGATTCTATAATTATTGGAGCGCAAGACAACGAATTGTTCGTGTTGACTAGGAATTTTGATGATATTATTTTCGAGCACTTAGAAAATCCTGTTATGGCACTTTTTATTTTGGAACAAAATTTGTTCATTACTTTACACAATAAATCCATACTTTTTTGGAGTTTCATGTCGAAGAAAATGCCCGGGGATAAACTACCGAGTATCAAGTACACTACTATAGATATAATTAGAGGACATAATGAATTTTCTTGTGCGTTTTTGGAGAATAATATTTTATACAGCTTTACGACTGATTATAAAATGCATATGTACGATCTTAGAGAGATCAAATCTGTAAAAAGAATTAACACAATTGACGTAGAAATGAATGAGTAAGTATTTTATTTCTTTTATATAAATACCTTATAAATTTTATTCTTTTGTATTTGGGTATTTCGACCAATGAGATATTAAAACACTCAGTCTTTATTAATGACGTCTCGGAGGGGGTCTCCCTTTTCAAGTTATTCATGTTTTTTTTGATGATTTTATATATATATAAATATTTGTGAGTACTTACATTTTTATTTTATGTTTTTTTCCTGTTTAGTACTGTAACTTTTACAATCACGCAAACATTTTTAAAATTAACAAACTTACGAGGGTAGTTTGACAAGTAGTGAGAATGGAAAAGAAAAACGAATTTTTTAAATACAAAATAATTTTTATTTTTCAATATATTCTCCTAAAAGAGCAGTACATTTATTCCAACGGTGCTCCAATGCCCTTATGCCATCTCTAAAATGCGATTCGGGAAGGCTTGCAAAATACTCATTTACGAAGATGATAAGCTCGTCGTTAGACGAAAATTTCTTTCCACGTAGTGGCGTTTTCAATTTTGGAAAAAGGTGGAAGTCGGAAGGGGCTAGATTCGGCGAATACAGTCCCTGGCCAAATTATTAGACGCACTGCAAGATTTCATGTAAAATATGAATTACCGAGTGATATTGTACCGTTTTATTATTTTATATTGATTTGCTTTTTAGTTTTATATTACTCAATCAATTACCTGTTTATTTGACATAAATAAAACAGCATTAATTTAGAAATGCATAACTTTATTAGGTTTTAAAGAAAACTAAAATTAATGTTAGTAAAATTCAATATTTAGTTGAACCACCTTTAGCCGCTATCAAAGCTTTAATTCTACGCGGCATGCTGTCAATGCAAGACTGTACTGTCTCCTGCAATTGAGGATGATGATTCCATATGTAAATAATCTTTTCTAGGAGCTGCGTTTTGTTAGTTATCACATCCTTAGCCACTTCTCTCTTCATCAGCTCCCACACATTTTCAATCGGGTTCATGTCCGGGCTATTACCCGGCCAATCCAATAGGGGGATATTTTTTTCCGCCAAGAAAGCTTTAACAGACCGAGCAGTGTGACAGGGAGCTCCATCTTGCATGAAAGTGAATGGTTCCCCATTTGGAAACTATTCTCTAAGCTGCGGAAGCAACCGATTTTGTAAGACTTCTTTGTACTGGTCTTGCCTCATTATTCCTTTGACGACGTACAACCGTCCAGTGCCCTTGCCGCTGATGACTGACCAAATCATGATTTTGGTGGGATGTTTAACCGACGGGATGAAACAATCAGGATGATACTTTTCTCCATGACGACGACGCACATACTGAGCTTTGTTCTGCAAAATTTCGAATGTGCTTTCGTCACTGAAGCAGACCTGTAAAAAATAGGAAAAATATATAAACTTCCATGTTTATTTGCTTTATATAACTCAAAATGATAATAATGCATCAATCTTTGATTAAATTGCTGTATCTTACCGTTCTCCAGAAGTCCACATCTTTGTCTTGCCATTGCTTGGCCCACTGCAGGCGCTTTGCTCTCATTGCAGCTGTTAACTTGGGCTTCCTGGCGGGGCGACAGGCCTTGAAGCCTAATTCTTTCAATTTTCTTCGAACAGTGCGTTCAGAAACATAAACGCTAGCACCCTCGAGTTGTGATTTTATGGCCTTTGTGGTAGCAAATCTGTTTTCTAGACAAATTTTCTGCAAGCATCTCTCTGTGAAAATTGGTTTCCTACCGCATCTTTGCTTTCTTTTCGGGCTTAATTCCTCCCCTGACTCAATTTTCGTTTTTATGCGTCGTACACTAGCTTCAGAAACGTCCAATCTTCGCGATATTTCTCCGTTTGTAAATGTTTTCGCAATTACAAGGGCCTTTACTTCAGCTCTTTTACCTGGTGAAAGATCGCCTTTTCGACCCATAATTAAAATTGTCAAATTAATTTTTTAAAGCACTGAATACAAAATGAACCAATTACCGAGTAGTATAAAACTGCTAAACAAACAACCACAGTTCACACAGCCACAAAAACACGTCCGTACCTGACTCGATTCCTTTGGCGACTAATACAGATTTGTACTTGTTTACGGTCAGGTACCACTTTGTCAGCACAGGGTTGCCATATGTTAAAAATAAATACAAATATGTAGTCCACACCAATTCTCGTAAATAAAAATCAATGATATTGTAGTTGAAATATACCATTGTTGCATAAAAACACCCCATAAACATAAAATTATTAAAAAAATACAGTGCGTCTAATAATTTGGCCAGGGACTGTAAGGCGCATGCGGTACTAATTGGAAATGCAACTCATGGATTTTGGACATCGCAACTGTGCTGGTATGCGAGGGAGCGTTGTGTTGGTGAAACAGAATTTTTTCTTTGCCATTCCTGGCCTTTTAACACGAATCTCAACATTTAATTTTTGATGAAGTTCTGCATAATATTGTCCGTTTATTGTGGCACCTTTCTGAAGGTAATCAATGAGCAAAATGCCCTTTGAATCCCAAAAAATTGATGCCATCACCTTGTTTGCTGATAGTGGTTTTCGCTTTCTTTGGAGGTGCAGAACCACGTTCTAACCATTGTTTCGACTGTTGTTTAGTTTCGGGTGTACTGTAGTGTATCCAAGTTTCATCGCAAGTAACAAATCGCCTACAAAAATCAACCGGATTCCGCTTATAAAGGTCCAAACACTCATTGGAAATGCGCAAACGAGTGAACTTTTGATCAGTCGTAAGCAATCGCGGCACCCATCTAGCCGAAAGCTTGGAAAGGCCCAATTCTTTTGTTAAAATGTGGTGTACGCGTTCTGTTGAAATGTTTACCATGTCTGCTATCTCTCTCACTTTGAGCCGTCGATCTTGCGTAATAATATTATGAATTTCTATAATCATTTCCTTAGAAGTCACGATTTTGGGTGTTCCAGAGCGCGCTTCATCAACACAGCTTGTTCTACCACGCTTAAATTCATTTAGCCATCTACTTATTGTGGCGGATGATGAGCAGATTCACCTAATGTTTCTCATAACTCATCCTTTATTTCGGTAGCTTTCGTACCCTTAATTACGAAGTATTTAATCACCGCACGATACTCTGTTTTTTCCATTTTAACAAAACGACGTGTTGCTTCTTTTTCAATCAGCTGTCAAAAATAAACTAATCAACCGATTTATCTAAATATGGGAATGTAAACATATAAATAGGTAACTTAAATTACAGTGCATTTGTTTTACCAATTAGAGCGCCACCTATGTGTCATTCTCACTACTTGTCAAATTATCCTCGTATACCGTATTTGTGTGTGTATACTTGTGTAAGGACGTAACTTTTGTACATATTTGGCAAAGGCTTTCTGCATACTGTGTTAGTAGATATGTGTGTGTAATTGTAAATTTACGTTGATGAATGTTTGTATGTACAGGGAGATGCGGACAATTTATTTTCTGAGAATTGGGTAATTATTATTACAAAAGAAGAGAATACTTAATTTAATTTTTAAATTATATTCAATATTTTCTTGTCTTGACCAAAAAATTAATTGTTTGTTCTGTTTTTTTTTTGTCTCCGGATTAGTTGTTGAATGAATTATTATACGATACTTGGCGTTTAAAACATAGTATATTATGATTATATATATACTTTTTTTTTTAGGATGGTTACTGCTGCTGATGTTTATCAATTCAATGACAACTTTTTCTTATTAAAATACAGGAATAATATTTTAAAATTTTATACACACAAAACATTAATAGAGAGTAATAAACTCCATGTGCCGATTTTCGATTGTTACTGGTGCGAAACTCAAGTTAGAATTGTAAATGTCGCCATGAATAATACTATACAAATTAGCAATAATTTCAACATACTAAATGATTTAAAGAATTTGGAAAGCGCAGTTACAGTTGTTCATTTTTCTCCGTGCGGTGACTCGTTCGCTTATGGAATGGAAAATGGACAAGTCATGGAGTACGAAATTAAAACCAATCAAACACGTAAAGTAATGAAGTTGCAATCAGCAGTATTGTCACTGAAATATATCGAAAAGCACAAGACAAATATCCTCATAGCGACTGGGAAGAAAGGCGATCTAATGGTACGTCACAATGATCAGAATAGGTGTTTAATGACCAAATCATCAATATCAAAAATTTCACCGGAAATCATAGTCGAGGTCTTTTACATTCATAGTTTAAATTCACTCCTAACCATTTCAAAAGATAGAATTATTAAGATATGGAATCTAAATAATGACGAGACGGAAGTCTTGAAAGGACCAAAGCAGTCAACTGGAACTCCAGTAGTGCAAACAAGTGTAATGTCGAAAGATGGATCGCTTTTAGCACTTACAATGGCTAATATGTTCAACTTATTTTTTGTGAATAAGCACGAGGAAGGACTTGAACTGATCGATTTTGGCGGCGCCGAATTGGAGTATGAATTGTACTCGTGCAGATTTAGCAATGACAATAAATATTTGGCTATTGGTACTAAATCCGGTCCTGTAATTGTAAGTATGAAAATCGATATGCTTGGAAAACATTAGATGTCACCATTGCAAGAAGACATTATTAGTGACATTTTTCAATTATTCACTTCTTGGTCCACACACACACACGTTCAACAGTTTCAAAGGACATACGAACATACGAACTTCATACAAAAAGAATTTAAATTCAAATTCGGGTTTTGAGGCGGCCACATCATAATTTGCAAAACGTTTTCTGTCTGCTTTTATGCCAAATAATGCTTGTATATTTCAGCAGTATATTTTGTTTGGATCACTGTTATTCATAAATAAATAAAAAAAAATTTTCCAATTAGACGCAAACCAGTTAGAATTGCAGTATTTTCTAAAATCGCAAGATAATTTTCCTTTTGTATTCTATAAATTCTCGTTAAATTTCTGGTTCCCTGGAATGACAAATAACCCCAGACTAAAATGGAACCACCGCCATGTTTTATAGTTGGTGCAATCCAATCGTCGAGCATTTTTTCAGTTCGAGATCTTCAACTCGATATTGCTGACCAAATAGCTCAAATTTAAATTTGTCAGTTGAGAGGACATTTTACCACTGATCTTCTGTCCAGTCACTATGTTGCCGTGTCCATTCCAACCTTTTTTGTCGATTGCTTCGTCGAAATAATAGTTTACGCACAGCTACACATCCGTGCAGGTTTCTCTCTTGTAAGCGACGTTTTACCGTACTTACTGAAACTCCACGTTATATTGCGCAATTCAATTCTGCCGCTGTTTTACTTGTATTTGCCTGTCATCAGCTTCTGTGGTAATTCGAAACGGACCTAATCGTGCACAGTATTCAACACTCTCCTGTATCTTGATGCCGACGAGTAATTGTTAACTGCAGATTTTTAAATATTTAGTCTTTCTCAAATTTACTAACTTGTATAGCTTTCCTCGTGCAATGCAATAATGGCACGTCCTTTTTCAACATGAATTGCTTTTCCAACGACTCACTGCACACAAATATTAAAAATTGAATTATTATTATTAATAAAACTTTAAGACAGCTCAATGCTAAGTGAAAAACACTTGCAAACTAATCAGACCGTGATAAGAACAGTATTACTAAAACTGTTACGTCTTTTTGAGATATTATTGTTCTATTTAACAAAGGGATAAATTCTCGGAATAATTACTTAATTAGACAGTGACGATTTATACAGTGACTGCGAAATCAAGGAAATATTTTAAATTTTTTGTATGAAGTTCGCATTTGTCCATGTGTATGTGGCGTCTAAAAAATCAACGTAATAACCAATTCATTTCTTTATATGTCACATATTTATTTACTCTTAATTAGGAAAAATTGAAAGATTGAACAACTACGACTTGACTTGACTTTGACTATTACATATTTACAATATCATGTTAGATTCTGTGAACAAATTTAAACATACGCAATGGGCGCACCAACTTCAAACAAAATAGCTCATTATTCATAGAGAAACCATTAATAAAGAAAACTATTTCATTTATCATTTATCAAAAATGTGTTGGCGATTGTATAATAGCTATCTACTTCACTTATTCATAAGCTATCATAATAAAATACAATTTACCCCGGTAAATTAAAGAAACTATAAATTTCTTTAGATATCACACTGATGCAAAATATAGGCCAAACCAGTTTTCAAACTATGTGGTATGCCAAAACCTACATCATCAGGAAGGTATTTTGACATATAACCCTTGTTAACACCACGAAAGTCCTTTACGTTATTCCCTTCTAAGGCGTACCTTCCAGAGTGCTTGTCCGAGATTGCCTTTAGCTTAGTAGATTTGGGGTGTAGGTTATATGATGATAGAAAATTAGTGAACAGAAAAAAAAACAAGCGCCATCCTGTCCGTTAAATAACAATAGACTCAAGACAGATGACAGACAAATCGTGTTGTTAACACAGTAAGTGCGAGGAGGTAAGAGTTGACAAATTTACCCGCTAAAAGACGAAGTATAATTTTAAAGAAATATATTGACGTGATTTAACTCCCTGGAGAATATTCATATACCCTTAAATAAGAAAATGCAAAAAATATTAAATATAAGATTGTTTTAATACCAAAATATTTAGATTGTAAATTATCTCACATACATATATAATTGACTGTTCTCTTTCATTTTAGATATATGTAAAATGGTTTGGTTTCACACAATTGTAAATCATTACATTTAGAGATTTCGTCTTGACTTTCTGGTGTATATATACACATAATTGGTTGCTGTCAAATTGCATCTGAATCATTGTTAGAAGGAATTCTTTACCTTCCTATTTGTATACCCCTGTTTACATGACAGGTTGTGACCTTTTGAAAATGTTGATTTGATTTTGTCTTCCAGTGTATGTCTTTTTCATGTGCAATTGGAACTTGTCAGATCATTGCTTAACATACTGTTAATACTGTCGGTCCTAAAATTAGTCTCTCTTACTTTGTTTTATTCGTTAGTATTAATTCAGTAATTATCGTATTTATTGTTGACCGAAAGGAGTCTCAGTTATGCTAGTCTGACACCGTATCTATTTCATTAAATGCTTTATCAATTATTTCGGGAATTCGAACCCTATAGTTTTGTAGAATTATTTAATTTATAACTCATAAGTTTGAATTATAATCCGTTGTATTTTGACGTTTGCGCTTCTGGTAACAAGATGAGCACATTTTATTGTAAAAATGCAATAAAAAATCATTAGTATTATAGCTTAAATAATTCTTTTATGTAACTAGCAACGCTATTTTTTTGATATATTTCAAGTATATATATATATATATATATATATATATATATATATATATATTATTCTCTTGTATTTATTGTATGTTATTTTGAAGGAAAAGTTTATTATTATTATTATTATTATTATTTCAAGTTAACGTTTTATTGTCATGCTTCAAAAATTCCTGGCTGTATGGTATAAAGAAAAACGATCCATTGCTGCTTGCTAATGTAGTTAGTATAATTATGTTGGTTAAAATTTTGTGATCAAAGTCAAGTATTTTTTGATATTAATTAATGATTAAGTACAATAGAACTAAAGTATGTATTTCTCGTTTTGCTGCTTCTCTAGCGAAAATGTGTACAACAAAAAAAAGCCGTAGTATTTAAAACAATGATGAAAATTTATTGTTTTACAGCCTGTATTTATCACTTTTAATTTAGCAGTTAGTTACGTATTACACGTTTTCAATAACTCCACTTTATTTCAGATATATAATATTGATGTTGAGAAAAGAGTAATTTACGAATATACAGTCCTTCATTCCCACATATCGACTGTTAATTGTATTAAATTTTCTCCGAAAAATAGCTCGCTTTTGGTGAGCGTAGGTGAGCAAATCGTATGGTGGAACCTAAATAAAGTGCCAAAAAACAGTATTATAAGGTGAGAATTAATCAATTATCTTTAAATTTGAATACAACTTTGTAAACATTCTAAGTAGTAACAAAATACTAGTTGCTCTCAATTTTATTGGTAATAATAGTTTTAAGTTTCCCAAAATTATCACATTATTTCATATTTATAGAGACAATATTGTGACTAATAATAAAAATTATAAATGTTTTGACAATATATAGAGCCAAAAAAAGGGATGATCAAAATATTAGTGTCATTTACTAAAAAACGATGTTATTGAACACATCAAAAATTATTTTTACAAACATTTTATTATTTTTCCTTTTCTTTAATTACATTTTTAATTTTTTAGCATACTGTCGACCCAAAACGGAATTAGGTTCTTTGACTTTGGATTGTTATGCCACACATTCTTATTGGCTATTAATTTTTGTTTGTTATTGTTTTCCCTTAACTACACAGGTGATTTAGAACACCATACATTTTCTATAGCATTTAAATCTTGTAAACTTAATACGGTTTCTACTCCTAAAAAGTTTTTCACTAATTTCGCGCTATGACAAGGAGCACTATAGTGCACAATTGTGTTCATTAGGATTCAAATCATTGGATTGATTCGGCCTTTACTTGATGAAAATTAATGACATTGTTATGATTTTCACTAATTTTATTTTTAATAAATGTACATGGTAATTGTTTTACCACACAGTAGCTTACTCGGATATTTACAGTAGACTAAATTCTAATGTACAGTGTAGAAACTTTAAGGGAATATTTTTTTTGTTTTTTGCAATATGAAATACAACTGATTTTGGCTCATGCATGGCTGTAATAAATCAAGAATTTCATATGTAATTATTGTACTTGTAATATTCTTATCTAAAAGTTTATTTATCAAACTAACATATTCTTCTGATCGATTTATTAGAGACTTACATTCAATTTAATAATACTCTGTATAATAGCAAGGAACGTTTAATTATGGGAGACCCTTTCAGTCCATTATTAGCACAAGTCTTTATAAACAATTTAGTAACTACGATTGTAAATAGTCCATTAGCAAAAATGCTTTATTTCAATATAGATATGTAGATGATATGTTTTATAAGAACAAATAGACAGTTGAATATACTTTTAAATTATATTAATTCGATACATCCTAATGTAGTATTTACACTAGAGACCGAAACAAATTGAAGTTTAAATTTTTTAGACTTAAATATTAAAAAAATAATAAATTTGAATTCTTAATTTACCTCAAAGAATCATATACAGACACAACTATACACAATACATCATAACTTAGCAACATATAGTGGTATATCTTCTTCTGGGCTGCCCGGCTGGAACCGCGTCACTGGTGTAACTGCCGACGTTTCATACCCACTCTTATGGGACATCTTTAGGGCTCAACTACTGCTACTGTTTGTTGCACTGAAATCACGACCGTGGAAGTCTACGTACCAGATATAGTGATATAATTCATAGGCTGATTAGCATACCTATATCAAAACTTGATTTCGAAAAAGGATTAAATATAATAAAACAGATTGCAAATAATAATGGTTATAATACCCAAATAATAAATAATATTCTAACTAAAGAATTGGATGACAAGATTTTTTTAATGGTTCATGCAGAAACAAACAAAAACGTTGGTAATATATATAAAGTAATTACGTACTTTAGACTTCCCCCCAGTATTAAACTAAACAAACTAAATTTATTAGAATGTTTAGAAATTGATAAACTTCAAAAAACGAATTTAATAAATGAACACATTGTTAATAGTCCAGTAGAACGAGTTTTATCCAACTTTTCAAACTTATTGTCATTTTAGTTTTATTACGTATTGTAAAAAATGTTAAAAGATATAATTTCTTTAGAGTTTTTAACTGTACACTAGAAATGAATTTATTTCAAATACCTGAAGAAACGACAGTGTGGTGAAACAATTTATCCAAATCATGGAGCATTAAAACCTCTTCCAATACATGTTCATGTTGTCTTTGGTTCATTGTTCATTCGCAAAAGTATGGATAACCAGTACCTTCTGATGTTATGTAATACCAGATTATCACAGGCAGTTGGTGTTTCACTGTTTTTAGTACAATCTTAATTCAAACATTTAAAGGCACTTTTTTTACGAACTGAGCCTTTCTCAGTCATCGCCCTCTTACTTTTGCTTCGTCACTGAACAAAATCTACGAACCTAAGAAAACCTATCCAAATTAATTCAGTAATTATTTAGGTGGTTTAAATATAAAATCAGGAGGTTGAGATACACTTTAATTTGAGTTCATACAAGCGTCTACATACTGTGCGCTGGCGTATTTATCTTCCTACAAAAAATTTTTTCTAATAATGACTCAAACACAAGAATGTTATATTACGATTGAAACCGGAAGACACCAGAGCAGAAACAATTAATAATAAACAGGAAGGCAATTATGAAAGTGGCTCCTCTCATATATATTTTCTTTTATTACAAAAAAGTAAACTGCATGAAAAGACCACTGCAAATGTCGATCGACTGTCATCTGCCAGTTACTATTAGGTCTTTATTATATGTATTTTTCGCATTTCGGTGCCTTCCGATTTTAATCATATTTTAACTGATTATATGGTACTTTCTTTGAAATGTGACCTGTTTAAAATTAAAAAAATCTCACTGGAAATATTCGTAGCCTCTCTAAAAATGAAAATTTCATAAAAATCAATTAAAAAAGTCCGTTTTTTTTTAAGGTAACACTTTCGCACATAACAACACCATGTATTTTATTAATTTGTATTTACTTATTCACAGAAATAGACACAGCAAAAGACGAAGCCGCCTGCAAAATGAAGAACTGAGAAGCTCGTCTGAAAACCTAATGATCGATAAAATGAGTAACAAAGTAGGCTCCGATAATAAGCCCCATTTACTGCGTGCCATTAAATTAAACGGCGTCTACGCGAACAACATATGCATTTCACCTAATTTCAAAACGTTCGTGGCTAAAGACGACGAAGGCGTATGTTATATAATGGAAGCAATTGAGGAGAAATATAATCTTAAGTGAATTAAGTGAAGAGATTCTATTTGTCTTTAGAATATGCTGCATATTAGAGAATTAAACGAATTATATGAAAAGATTCTACATGTCTTTAGAATATGCTGCATTATAGAAATGACCCGAAGAGGAATAGAATTTATCTGAAAAAACCTTGTGATAAATCTATTTATAGTTTTTTTGTAATTGTGTAATAGATGCCATCGTGCAATAAGCGCAGAATGTGATTATAACTAACACATGTGTTCAAAAACTTATACATTTATCATTTAGAATAAGGAAAATAAATTAATCGAGTCATTCAATGACGACTGTTGAGATTTTTATCAAAAGTTATTAAATTGTTCATGGTCATTTCACCTCATCACCTTTAGCAATATTCTCACCAGTTGTACATTCCATACACAATGTTAAAAAATGTGAGTATTTTTCTAGAGTCTATACTATTTTTATGCAATGTAGTATATAAACTATCTTTATCTTTTACAAATAGTTAGAATCGAGGGTGGTATTGATATATGAAATTGTATACATATTCATATTTTTATGTATAGACCTACATCGAGCTATTATCCTTATTATGATTTATGTATATGTGTTTTTCTTTTACTTTATTTTTAAATATAAATAGGTAAAAGTATAATGCTCAAAAATTGCCATATTGATTGCTTAATTCAATAAATAAAGTATTGCTGATTTTTAAAATATGAAATTTTGTAAATGTTTAACAAGAATCTAATAAAGAAAATGTATATTAAAAGAGTTAAAGCTACTGTGAGCTTCCCGGATAAATTTTAAAAAACACACACATTAACTTGTGAAAATTGTAATCACACACTTGTGAATATTTTCTGGTATTATATATAATTTGCATTTTTGTAATATTAGTGTATATTATATAGTTTTTATTCTCCTATATATGTATATATATAGTCTTATTTATTATTCTTATATTTCTATACAGGACATAAAATTTTTGCCATAACTTCTTTCACTATAAAACCATGTTAATAGATAGCAAATTTTTATTTTTGTCTAGTTAATATTCCTTACACTAACATGACACTAATATGTTGAATGACTATTCTTAGATAACACATAACTCATAACATAAGTTCACTACATATAATTTCATGGATGTCCCCTTTCTGAGTGTTTTATGTTGAGTTCTATTGTCATTAATTTTAAACTCACTACTTATTGTTATCATCAGATGGCTAGAACTACTATTAATAACTCAGAAGGTATCTGCCTTTTTAGATATACATTTTCTATTTCTTTTTGATAGGGCAAATGTTTTGTGCACTCCAACTGCTTATGGTCTATCACAACTTGGAAGTGTGGAACTCATTGATCGTGCACACACACACAAGCTCTCGACTGTATCTAGAACCATCTTTACATCATTAGATATAGCAGTCTGTCTATGTCTACTCAATCTTTCATCACTTCTGCTCTTTGCCTGTTAGTTTCGTCATTTTCCTTTTAAATCATTTTAATCATAATGTGTATATTAGACTAGTTATTATCAGAATTTGACAACAGCATTGTGTCAGTGTCACAGCCCACCCTAATCCACTGTGGGTTGTCTCCCTTATCCCTATCTATTTCTCGCTTACGAGGATTGTATGCTTCACCGTGTTCTTAACCCCGTAGTATATGCACTCATCCGTAGTGTCCTTATAAAATCTTTTAGGGTAGATGCGGAAGCAAACATCTACCATCAGACGGTAGTCTAGCTTCCTATGTTTACATTTAACCCATTCCCCGATATTCTTAATTAGTCTTTTAGTCCACTGAGCCTTTTCTTTTCTATTCTCCATCGGGTGTGCAATTTAACCTATGTTCTTTTATCTGCTACATTACGGTTCTCGTGCAAGCAGTCGTACATGGCCCGCTGTTAGACCATCCACTATCGGAGTTATCCCGGTAACCACCTACACTGCTACCAACGACGTCGTTCTATGGGGTGATGCCACCCGTAGAAGCATATTTCTTTGAACACTTCCTAGTTTTTTCCTATACTATTGTGTACCCACGATTTTGTGCCATATTAGGTAATGCACTACAAAGTATAGCTCTCTTGCTGCTGCTAAGGCCTTTTATATTGCGTATTATTCTAAATAAGCTAGTCACTTTCTTTTCGCTTTACTAGCAATCTTACCTACATGCGGTACAAAAGGTTCCCTTTCATCAATAGTAATCTCCAAAGTAATCAACCGCTTTTATTGGATCAGTCTCGCTCCTAGCACAAAGACCATTACTTCTCCTACTTTTTCCCCTCATCATGACTCTTGTCTTATCTGGTGTCAGCACCAGCCCATAGTTTTTTATCCACTTACTTCTTTATTCCAAGCATGCGTTGGTGTTCTCTTGTTAGATAGAATTTTACAATTTTTCTTCTCTATTCTCCTAAATTTTTTTATTGTTATACTTGTGTTATCAATATTTTGACGGCGCGCTAACACTTTTTCCAGTTTTAGACTGCCACCGTTTAGTATTACTTCATCCATCTGTCTCTCATTTCTATTCTGTTATTATTTCTATGGCATTCTTAACTTTTATTTTTCCTCTAATCATTTATTTCTTTTTATGCATTCGTTCATAATCAAGCCATCAAATTCCAATTAATTCTAATGTTAAACAAAAAATTCTTAATTTCTACTTTCCATATTTTCTTTACAAGATAGTTTTCTGATCACATGTTTAAACCACAAGTGAAATAACTCCTATTTGCAATACATACATTCCCATCTTACTTAATAGCTTTATACCTATTATTCTTTGTTAACAGTTATTATATGGGGTGATAAAAGACATTTATCCGCAGTTGGCCACAGAATATTTAGATTAGCATCAATGTATCAACTTACTTTAATATTTATCATTGATAAGCATAACTTAATTACTTAAAATGTTCATATGGCATGTAAACTTAAAGAAACAGTCCCTAGTGCACGAAAATAAAAAACTGTTATCTAAAGCGTTTTGTATTACCAACTATAGACAGTTCAAATCGTGTAAGTGTGAAAGATGTACACTAGGTAGAGATTTTTAGTGTGTAAATGTAAAAATTAGATTTGATAATTTTATTTAGCAACAGTTCGCGAGCTATAAAATAAATTTTTCAACTTTTGCTCTATAATTTATCTACCTACGGATAAAATACACCACCATATAATCATATTTCACTGTTCAAACAATTTATCCATGAATAATTTATAAAAAATGCTCTATAAGTGTATTTTTTAAAATTTAAAAATCAATTTTAAATGAAATTGTCAGCGAAGCATTTAACTAATCTAGTTTTGAATTAAATCAGTTTTATAATTTTTCATTCAAGTCTATTTTGCAGATAATTTTTTATTTTATATACTTTTTAATGTGTAAGATTCTTGTATTTTTAATATCTAGCACTATTAGTAGTTGCATTAAAAATGACATTGGTTCCATGATCTTGAAATTCCTCTATATTTTATACCTTTTTTATATAATATAAATTATAGCTATTTAAAACAGACTGATAAAAATGACTTATTTGTACGTTGCTCATACTTTTTATGGTTATTGTCGTCTAAATGTAATTCAATTGATCCCATGACATCTATTAAAAACTCATGTAGCATATTTGACAATTAACAGTAGCACATATGTTTAGTTATATTAATTTATATTGCTATTCTTTAAAGAACCGTAAGCGCAACAAAAAGCAGGCCATTGAACATTACAGAATGTTTAATATTAGGTATTTCATAAAAAGTTCTTCATTCTTAATTTAACATACTGTAAAATGCGTTGTAAAATTACATTTCTTCACCATAAATAGTTTACAGTGCTGTAGATTAAATATTTTGAACAATTTGTAAGATATAATATGAATAAGGTAATTTCATGGCAATAATAATAATTAATAACATTTATTTACCTAAGTAAACGGAAGAAGGAATGTAATTAGCAAATATGTATATACTTCATAAAGAGTAAAATGCAACAAAATACAGAATCAGCACTCAAAGCGCATGTCAAGCAAACAACTGTTTGCTAAGCAAAAGATAAATAGGAGGGGGTTAGCTTGAAGTTAGTAATTTCTGTTGCACGGGAATGATATTTCATTAACATTTAATATAGTAGAAATTTCGAAATATTTATTCTAAGATACTGTTGTTTTAAAAAAATGTTTTATTGGATTTCAATTATTTATTAATACTCAACATTTTGTTGTTTTTATAGTTCGAGATAATATAATCATTAGTGACATCTTAATTTTTAAAATTTCGAATATTAACGATCGACTGATACTTTTAAGAGACTGAAGGCATGACTGCTTTTTTTTATTTCTATATGTACTTGTCAAATTTTTAGCCATGACGCTGGATTATTAATATTTAACTTCTACATAACAACTGCGAGATAATAATTTACACGTTTTGTTTTTTCAGATAAATTAAAATCTATAATTTTATGTCCTGATTGCATTTAAATATTTCTCATCTAAATGAACTATTAATTAACAATAATTAACAGTTTATTACTTTGAATATTTAATATTAACATATTTGTTTCTGTAACATTATTTTATGTTTGATTATTATATTCTTTATTCATTTGTATTGTACTTTTTATTAACTAAAAACAATTGTTAAAATATCATATATATTTATGTATTGATTATTAATACTTTTTTTCTCAAAAATTAAAGCTTTATTTAATTTTATCCTAATACTTTTATACTTAAAAGATGAATAGCTTTGTGAAATTTAAAGTTACGAATTAAGTAAATTTCATGGACAGACCAATAATGTTGAAACGCATACTAGAGATCGTCTTTTTTTTTATTAATTTATTTATCAAATGTAATTTATTTACAAATTTTTCATATGTCTCTTTTAATATGTTAATTACATTATAGAAGTGATCAAAGCTAAATAGAATTTATAACATTTAAAAATTGCCACATTAGTTACAAGGTAATTTAAAAAGCACCTGAGTAGATCATAGAATCTTTGAGCAAATCTTAATACACTTTTTTTAAATTATTGTCAGATGTGAAAGTTATTAGTGTCGTTTAGTAAAAATAATTACACACAATTATATGCCATAGAAACATGTATATATAAAGGTCTTACAGTCAAAGAAAAATGTTTACTTATATCAGAAAAACGAATATTTATGCAAATATAATCTACATGTCGAGTTAATTTTGCGTATGCACTTTTATAGCATTCAGATTTTTGAGTTTTCCAAGTTTAATTAACATATACACTATCGCTCATATTTATTTGCCCACCCTAATTTTTAGCCAAAATTATTAAACTATCAAATGTGTACTGAAAATTTATTTATTGTACCAATACAATAGTGTAAAATAAACACAAAATAGTTACATTTTTCTTATATAAAAACTTTATCATTAATTATTAAATTTTGCTCTCATCAATGTGCCCACCTTTATTTTTGATAATTGCGGTACATAACCGCGGCATCCTTTCAATTAATTTTTACAGTGTATCTTCTGTAATTCGTGCCCAGGCTTCTTGAAGTTGTTCCCACACTACAGTGGTGGATGATAGAGCACGTTCTCGAACCTTCCGGTCCAATTCTTCCCAAAGAAGCTCTATTTTGTTCAGATCAGGACTTTGAGCTGGCCATACCATTATAGAGATTTGCCCTTGCTCTTCTAGTTGACGCAAGTAATCGCCACACAATCTAGAAGTGTGTTTCGGATCGTTGTCCTGTTGAAATACAAAATTTTCGCCAAGAATCCTTAGTCCTGAAGGAACAGCGTTATTTTCTAAAATTTCCTTGTAGCCTTATTTTCTTAGGATTCCCTCAATTTTGACGAGATCGTCTACAGATCTTCCACCAAAACACCCCCAAATCATTACTGAACCTCCTCCATGTTTTACGGTAGGCGCAATACATTCTGGCAGTACTCTTTCTCCTGCGGATCTTCTTACGAATATTCGCCTTTTACTACCGAAAAGTTCAAACTTCGATTCGTCTGTCCACAACACATTATTCCACTGATCAATCGTCCAATTCTTATGTTCTTTAGCCCAATTTAGTCGTTTTATCTTGTTTTGCTTTCGTAGTAGTGGTTTTCGCAGAGCAATTCTTCCGTATAAACCCGCTTGCCTTAACCTTCTCTGTACCGTGGACACACTAATTGGTTTAACACGCGCTCTATTCATTTCAGCAGTAATTTCTGGTGCTATTTTTCGTCTATCGCGTCTACTTATTCAAATTTTTTAACGTTATAATCAACGGTTCTGCGATTTAATCGTAATTCTTTTGCAATTTCGCGATTACTTTTACCCGTACGATGATAAGCAATTATCATGGCACGCACTTCAACAGATAATTCCTTCGTCTTCGGTATTGCATTAAAATATTCACAATAACTCTCTATTTAACTGTTTTCGCAACAAAAGATGAACGATGACTGACATAAAATTTATTTTCCTTTTTGAATAACACATCCTAATATTGTAATTAGTTAGTACAATAACACAATATTGGTGATACCTTTCGGAAATGCAGGTAAAACTGTTAATACTGTAGGGATTAGCCTATATAATATTTATGGTATTTTTCCAATTTATGACACCTTTACGATATATTATAAACAATTTAGGATTTTCGTAGAAATTCATATGGAATTACTTCCACTGATAATATTGTTGAATAATTATAATATAGATTTTTCGAAAGATAATCCGTATTTCAGGAAACAAAATTGCGGTGGGCAAATAAATATGACCGGTAGTGTAGGTACTGTAGAGGACAGAACCTTCAAGCAAAGCAAATATTTATATTTGTATATATTAAAGAGGAAAATAAATTACAGAAGAAATAACAGTCCTTTTTCATTTTATATAAGTTCGTTATAAAAGATGTTGAAACTGATCATCTAGTTTCTCTATACATTTTCCAAGAAGCCTACGCCTATTACATATATTTTGCATAAATGAAGGGTTTTCTAGGAAAGTCCATAAATAAAAATCACATGGTGTAAGATCACACGACTTTGGTGACCAATTAATAAGTATACTCCTTGATCAATAAGGTTGATATATAACCCCTTTTCAAAGGGGTGGAAAGGGGTTATATATCAACCTTAGTGATCAAGTCAATCAACCACAGGCATCAAATTATAATAAATTTGAAATGTTTTAAATAAATTTGAGTTGAATTTGAAAGATTCCATTGTATCTTCATTATATAATATATTAATTTAGGTTTATTAAATTTCGATCTTCGTTTAATAAATTTTATATTGGCTAGTGGCCTCATCTAGTAACCACAATACAAACTTTTAAATGGCAAATAATGAATTTAAACCCAAATTATCCTCGTCTTGAAAGTACGAACAAAACTGTATCCTAGATGGTAAAATTAATATTTTAAATAACGATTTAAATTCTAGGTATTGGAATATATTACTAAAATAATTATTTATTTATAATTTATAGATTTATCACAAATTTATAAAAATAAATTATAATTTTTTTACATTTACAAAATAATTTCCATTTCTTTGGTGGCGGTGTTTAATAACTATTGCATAAACTTTTTTAGATTTTGATCACAGTTCAAAAGTTTGGATGCTCTGTCAGAGATGGCGCCAAACGGTTCTTTTTTAAATTTATTTGTTAATGTATTATATTGTGTTAAGATGATTGTATAAATTACAGAAAATTATTACTTTAATTTTCAGAAAAATATATTTATCAGTGTTCA
Source organism: Dermolepida albohirtum (assembly GCA_031893035.1). Lineage (NCBI taxonomy): Eukaryota > Metazoa > Arthropoda > Insecta > Coleoptera > Scarabaeidae > Dermolepida > Dermolepida albohirtum. The sequence continues at coordinate 81,281 of JAVIWB010005207.1, forward strand.
TCTTTTTGTGTGTTAATATAGAGATACAAATAGAAGAGTTATATAAGAAATATGCGCAACTTTACCAACGGTCAGATAGTAAAGGACTTGGCCAGGTTTGGGAATAAACTAGTAATTAATCATATTGAATTAATGAATTATTTTAATTAAAAAAGCCTGAAAAGAGTATATAAGGTCTAATAATAGAATTTTTCCCTATTGTTTGCTGTAAATGCTATAAAAATTTTGTAGTGCCTGTTTTATTTATTTTTGTAATCGCAAGTACCCATGCGAATATTTAATTGCAAAAATAAGAAAAATATATTAACATAAAATATAACTTTTTAATACTTTTATATATTATATATTATTTTGTGTTACTTGGGAGTACTGTGATATTTCTGTAAGATTATCAAGCTTACATTAAAAACTAAATTCTTTATAAATTGTTCATGAAGCAGTTAATCTTATTGTTGCAAGTTAAAAAAATTATATTTATTTGCTTATGTTTGAGTTTCTTTAATTTTAACAATTAGGGTGTCCAAATTTGACCTTATATTTTATTTCAAGATTCCTTTCAATAATTTTACTCTAAAGTTATTTTTGATTTCCTCTAGATTTTCTATATACATACACATGTATTGTATTAATATATTTCATTTTATAATCTTAAATGTGTATTTATTGAAGTTATTCACAATTATTAAGACACCATACTAAGCTTTGTCTAATCCATTACCTCAAAAGCGAAAGCGAAAATATAGATAGGTTAAAATTAATCAATCATTGCAAGATTTTGATATTATAAAATTATTTGTAGTTTTTGTGCAAAAATTGGTTTCTAGTTTATTATGATAGTATAAAATCTAGTGATCATTGAATACGGTAAAGTTTTTTATTGAACATTGTGTTTTTGTGTTTCATTTTGCTTTAATTTGTTCTTTTGTTTATTATTTGAATTTTAAATCCCCGAACAAGTGGGAAAAAGATTTACCGAGGGAACAATAAAAGCCAATAGTCCCTTATTTAATGACATTCTGCGAACCTCTAGGAGATTCGATGTTATACACTATTACTCATAAATATTTGGTCACTGGCATTTAACCCGCAAATTGTAACAAAAATCAAAATTGAAATACTAATATCTTTTTATTATTTACATATATGAAAGACATATAATTTTTACATCTAAAATAAGTTGTCGTATAATAAACTTATCTAAATTTTAGACTCGTCTATATGACCTCCTTTATTTTTAGTCACTACAGCACACGATCGATTAATTTTCGTAATGTCTCAAATTTTATTTTACCCCATACCTCTTGCAGGTTCTTCTACATATTAGCGGCAGATGTGGGGGCCGATTTTCTCACCTCTCGATCAAGTTTTTCCCACAGCAACTCGATGGAATTTAAATTGGGATTCTGGGGAGGCCACGCCATAAGTTTTATGGATCCCTCGTTCCCCAATTTCTGCAAATATTCCCGGCATAGTTTGGAAGAGTGTTTCGGGTCATTATCTTGTTGTAAGATAAAATTCTGACCCGAAATTTTAATTCCAGAGGGGATTTTGTTTTCCTCTAATAAGCACTTATATTGTTCTTTTTTTAGTATACCTTCGATTTTTACGAGATCATCACTGAACCTCCACCGTGCTTAACAGTAGGAGCTATGCATTCTTCCCGGGCACGCATACCCACAGACCTCCTCACGAAAACACGTTTTCGTGAACCATGATCTAATGGCTTAACTGAAATTATTCTAACTGAAGTTTTATTAGGCTATTATCATTCATTGTGATTAATAGGGTAATCGCATAATTATTTTTGAATAAGCTTTTATACATTTTAATGTTTACTATGAAACTATTTCTTACTACAGAAATAAATTTGATAATTACAACTTTTCTATAGAAACTGTAATGAAACAAGGATGACCAAATACTTATGAACGATAGTGTATATCACATTAAATGGCACGTTAAAAAATTGTGCATAAAATCAGCATTTAATAAATAATAATAAGTTTATTTAGCATTTTTAAAATACTCGCGCTAACAGCGTAATATAAACAATATTCGTAAATTCGAGGAATTAATCACTCTAATGATTTACTATATGCGTCTAGTTCAAACAAAATCACAAAATTTCAAATTTAAAAACATTGATTAAAATGATCCTGAAGGCAACTTAATTTATATCAACAACAGGTGGTTAATTAAACTATTAATTAAATATAGGTATTTAATTGCCAGACTTTGAATCTTTTGCTCTTGATACAAAACTTTATTTCGACGAAAATGCGAATAAAACTAATCGTATTGGCAATTTAATTCACGTTAGTGGTGTATATTTGATTACTAGTACCTGCTGTTCCCAATATTTCTTCGCATTTCTTCTCTCCTGATATAAAATACGAATTGAACGAAAATATTAATGAAAGTAATTGTACAGTCTGAAAAGAACGATTGATGAAATCCGAGATTTGACTGAAGAGTTTTGGATAAATCTTCAATTATTTTGAAATCAGATTAGACAACACAGATTAGCAAAAGAAAAGTGAAGTAAATATTATTAAGCGACGCGTTTGGAGTTGCTTTTCTTAAGAGATGGAAACTTTTGAGATTTTTATATATTGACGGTTGGGATAACATCAACGCTAATGAAACTATAATAGTTTAATGATACATATTTATAGTCTAAATTCTTATTTTTAAGTATTCAACGAAGAGAAAACGAAACCTTTTAGGCTTAGGAGATACATATATTATTTCGATATACATTACATATTAAGCTACTTTAATGATAATCATTATTTGTGTTTCGTACATTAATCGTCATCTGAGGAATCATTCCCTCGAACAATTTCCTGAGTTTCTATAGGTTTGAGTTCATCGTCATCTGTTTCGTTCTTAAGTTCCTCTGATATTACGTCGCTTTCGTCGATATCTTCCAAACCTAGACGATTACGAGAAAGCATTCTGTTAATACCTTCTAGTATTTCATGTGATATACTTGTGTCCCTCAAGTCTAGCCATTCTAGGGTCTTATTTACTGTCATAGCATTAAGTATTTCCTAGAATTATAAAAATATTTAAGAAAGCAATTCATTTGTTCATTTCTTTATTAAATTAACTGATAGAAAATCTTTTTTTACAACTTACAAAAATGTGTTGTCATCAGTAAGTGTAATATAAATAAATAAATATTGGAACTGGATTAAAGAGTCTTATCGAGTGTATTAAATATTTCAGTTTTGATAGAAGAAATTAGCGCTTTTCTCCTTGTTTTAAACCATGTTGGTTAGATAACGATCTTGAAAGTTATAGGCCAACACATTTTAGTAATTTGTATAAAATATTTAACCGTATTTATACATAACAAGTTGGCTCCAGACTTCAAAGAATTGTCCTTCAAAGATTTTAAATATAATACTTTGAGGATGGTGTTCAACAGAAGAAAATTACAGGAGGATTTTAGTCTCAGTAAAAAAAATATAATATTTAGGAGTTGCAGCTTATTTGTTAATTTTTAAGAGTAATTCAATTCTACAATGGAGGAAATCACCTATAATCTCAGATACACAGTGCCCAAAACAATTAACAGATATTTCATAAAAAGGATAATAAAAAAAGCATTAACATTTTTTGATTTCAATATATTTGTGAACAAATATCTAAACATATTATTGTATTTTAACTTGGCTAGATAAGATTTAATGTGATCTTATTGAACGACTATAAAATGTTCAGTTCAATTGATGTATATAATATGCTTGGCATTTTAGTGGCATGGATTGGACTAGCATGTTTAATATTTCTTGGGAAATCATCCTATTTCTTGGGGGATCATCCTATTCCGGCTTGCTAGCAATTTGGTCTTTCCACAACATCCCATATTCTATTGGATTTTGAGAAATTGGCTGGTCATTCAATTCTCTGTACTAAACACCTCTGAAATTTTTCATCAATTCAGTTATTCATGATGTTTGCTCCATGGGGACGAGCATTGTTGTCTATAAAAATCAATAATGCTCCCGCTGCTTCTACATACGAAAGAATAATAAGTCGCAGAATCCCATCTCTGGGTAGCGAGGGTTGTATTTTCTATGGTAGGTCGGTATGACCTCCAGTATTTAGCCCGGTTTATGCCACTATATCACCACCCTCACATTGTGGGTTGGACCTGTGTCGGATTCGGGTCAAATCAGAATACGTCTACTATCTGGTTGCATTGTAAATTTGGATTTGTTACTGAAAGGCATTCTTATCCGTTCATTATGACTCCCAACCAAAATGCCCATTTCCCATGTTCCACTGGCCGTTTCATTCCCTGTAGTTCGGTTCTCTAATCAGCGGTCTTCAGACATATAAGCCAGACGTATACTATCAATTCCTATTCGTCTGCACTGATAGTAGCCTTCTAGTGACAGCAATTGTTTCGAATCTAGGTTGGGTAAGTAAAAGCGCGATTTCTAATTGCCAATTGTGGTACTATTGGTGCTATTGATGTTGGCCGATTTTGTCGTTTTCTTCATCGAGCATCTCCAGTTTATGTAAGCGATGCCAAAGTCTAGAAATTATGTCTCGCTAACCCAAAATACTTGCGCTTTCTATCTCAAAAAGGACACTTCAAAATTACAAATTTTTACTACTACTCATACGGTTGAACTCTTGCATCCTGACTGAGGACCCTGTTGAAGCGTGCTTTTGTATACTTCAATGACAATCGCTTAACACATGCGTAACCATGTTAGTTAAGCCACGTCTGTGTATCCGTTTTCTTGTTTAAAAAGACTGAAACTAGTTTATAGAAATATTTATAGTGTGTGTTACATTAATTAGCACTAATTTTTATTAAAATTATATAAAATATTCGTTCATTGTTTCTAACTGTATATGTAGAAGTACATGATGACGGTATATGAAGTGAAGATATATTGTATATTATATGATTATTAGCGTGATTGTCAATTTAACATATAAATTTTGGAAGCATATTTCTTCACTAATGTGTAATTACAATTTAATCATAAATATCAAAATTAGTTAAATAATTTCAGACGAACAAAGTTTAGAAATTTCTGCCAAATCTATAAAGCTTAAAAAATTCTAATTTGTATAGAGTCTTCGAAGTCTAACATTTAACAAAATTAAAATAAAAAAAAATTTTTATTTGAAAAAAATAAATATTTTGTAATAAATAAGTTTATCATTTATGAAAGCAGATATAAGAGATGTTGCAAACAAGGAACAAGATTTTTTTGCTCCCAACATGGCAATACTGAAGCGTATAACACAATTGTAATTGTATTCGGTGTATGCTGTAAATTATACTTTAATTAAACTTGAGATACAATTTTTTGAGGATGTGATGCTGAATATCTTCAGTAAAAAAAGTGGCACGAAAGAAGAGCAATGAATCAGCATTAACTCTCTTGAAAAAGTGATTGAAACTTTACTTGGGCAGTCTGATACGACGAAATACAGAATGTGAAAGTCGCAAATGAAGATGATACTCATTACTTTCTTTGTTATTCGAAATTGTGGTACGTAGAGAATTTGTATTAACCGTTCAGAAAATCAGTTCTGTGTTCTACCTCAAAGTGTTAAAGCACACAATTATTGAGCTTTTATCTATGAAAGGGTGAAAAATAATTCACCCTGAAGCAAGTCTCTCATCTAGTTCCTCATTTTTTACAACTTCATCCTGTTCTTCGAGATAAGTTGAAGCCATCCAAACGACCGCGTCGCATATTCTTAAGAAGACAACTTTGAAAGAGTTACAAGGTGAAGTTAGGGATGTCGTTGTGAACTTTGAGGACTCATTACGAAGGCAACTTTCATTTCATTATACTGTTCTGGATACGATTATAAATAATAAAATTTCATTATTCAATTGTCGCGTCTGATATAAGTACATATAAATTTGCTAAGTTGTAGTGCAATACGATTAAGAATAAGTCTGAGTTGTTTTTAAATTTTATTACCAAATTTACCTGACTGGCATTGTCATCAAACCAATTGCAACTAACGTCTAACCACTTTAACGTAGTATTTAGTTTCAGTACTTGACTTAAACGTAATGCTGTCAATTCTTCAAACTGACAAGCGGATAAATTAATCTCTTCTGGTATTTCTCCTCTAATTAAAGCTCTAAAAATACCCATAACACCATCGTGTCTTAGAGGATTAAGTCTCAAATCCAGATGGACTAGCTGACAGCAGGAATCTTCCAGAAGTGCGAAACCAATTCCTACCGCTCCAATTTCACCAATTTTATTATTAGACAGAATGATTTTTCTTATTGTTTGTTGCGTTAGCATCATTTTAGCAATACAAAGAGCTCCTTGGTCACCGATTAAACAGTGAGAAAGGTCTAATTCTGCTAAAGTTTTGTGTTTTATTAAATTCTGTGTAAGAGCCCGTACTCTATCATCGTCGATAGCACATCTATGAAGTCTAAATATTTTCATTAATTTTAATGGTAACACGGCCTTGCCTAAACGCCTGCAATCCACTACTGATAGCTTAAACATGTTCCAAGTGAAATTGGTCTCAACATTTTTCACCATGTAGGTAATATCTAATTCTTCTACCAATTCCAATTTTAAGAAAATTGGTGTGAAGTCAATGTGGTCACAAGGATATATAGAAGGTATATCTTGTTTGTCCCAAGTTAATGGTGGTTTCCAAGATTGCATTTCTGTTACCATTAATTTGTGTATATATGGAGTGATCAACTTCAATTCATCATCCATTGTTTCTTCATCGGCGTATTGCGGTTGAGCTTCTTCTATCATTTTTCTCACTTGTCTCTCTAAATATAAGCATTTCCATGTCCAATTAAAATGTTTAGTTTCTTTGACGATACCAAAATGATCACTATATCTTCTCTTCCAATAAATTTCTTCCTGTTGGGTTCAATACAATTAAGAAAACAATAAATACCGAAGAAAATAATTTTCCAAATATAAGTGTATTATATAATAATGCTGTATATCTCACCTCTATTAATGGAACGACAATCGCTAAGTCCAAATCTGTTGGTAATATTTCTAGCAGATGTAGCTTATCTGCACACGGTAATTCATGAAACAGTTGCCTAGTTTTGAAATTTTTTGCGATGGTTTGAATACAGAGAGTCACCAATAATGGACATAGGTCGTTATCCCAGCTAAAATCTTCCGAACGCAGTTTTCTGTCGACCTCATCTCCTAATTGGAGAGCCGCCTCCGATGGTGTATATACAATACGAGTATTGTCATTTATAATATGAGGGAATCTCATTGTCTTCAAAAAGTTGTTTCTGTTAAACTAAGACATCGATTTAGCATAATACTTTTATAATCAACAAAATATAAATAAAATATTTAAAATTTCGTTTTTCACACAAAACATTGAAAAGAAAATATAAATGTCATCTGCTAATAATTTAATGACATTTATTTGATAAGTTTATTTCGAATTATGTCAATGGTTTAACCTTCTCAAAAACAACACCATTTATTATGTAAATATGGAATATTACTGTATAAACATATTGATTAATTGATATTTTCTGAGGTTACAGAAGCTATACGTTCATATTTTCAAAGGTGGTAATATTGGGAGCAACAAAGTGAATAATTTTCAATGACGTTTAACTGGTTTATATAATAAAATATTTGACAAATTAAATAAAGAAAATATTTAAAAGAAATATCAAATTTTTTAAAATTCTAAATTTAAGGAAAAAAATATAAACGTTTTAAAATAATAATAATAAAACAGTTATGTCATAAATATAGAGTTGAGTGAAAACTTTCTTGGCGTTAGACTGAGAAAGTGCGAGAAAAATCTACGCCATAATAATAATAATAAAAGTAACCTTCATTTTTCAAAAGATTACAAAAAATTTAAGTTAAGGAAAAAATTAAAAATTAGAAACAGTCTACGCAACTAAATCATTTTGAAAACTTGAAAAAATGATATTCTTATAAAGAACAGTTAAAAAATTAGGAAATGCTTTAAATTTTTATACGTTTATATTTTATTGTTATATAGAATTGAAATAAGAGTAGACACAGAAGAAATTCAATTTGTAATAAGAATATCGAGAATGAGAATATTGAAATCATGAAGGAAACGAGGAAATATTGATTGATTTTAATATTCTCATTGTCGATATTCTCATTACAAATTAAATAACAAAATTGCCCTCCTACCATCGCACAGCCGCACGGGGCGAGGCTGTAATTGAAATATCATTGACATTGATACTTCTCAAGCAACAACCCGTAGTTTCGTCTCTCTGTCTCCTTTAGTTTATTTTCGAGCTTTAATTGTAGAGAACACTGCTACATAGTAGTGCGTGATAATAGTTGATATAAAAATCGAGCAGCGAATTAATCTGAAATTTCTTGTCAAACAAAAAAATTGCCAACAAAATGTTTGTAAATGTTAAAGGAGGTGTTTAGTGATAATGTTATATCACGTGCGTGTGTTTTTGAATGATACAAACGGTTTTCTGAAGATCGACAAAAGGTAGAAAATGATGAAAGTCCTGCTCCACCTGCGACTGCAAGAATTGAAGGGAACGTTCAGAAAATTAATGAAATTGCGCGAAAAGACCGACGTTTGTACATTCGGATGATTTACGATATGGTAAACATTAACAAAGAAACAGTAAGACACATTTTGCATGGCAAAAGGTTGTGCAAAAATGGTGCCGAAAAACTTCACTCGGGAACAAAAAGATAATCGGATGAACATTTGCTCTGACATCATGGAAACACTCGCAGAAGAACTAGAGTTGCTCACAAAAAAAATCACATGTTATGAAACTTGAATTTTCCAGTATCATCCAGAAATAAAGCGTCAATCGATGAACTGGAAGGTCGCCGGATCGGACATTAACAAAGAAACAGTATTGATCATCCTCCGTATTCTCCAGGTCTCGCACCATGTGATTTCTACTGTTTCCAAGAGTGAAAAGTGCATTAAAGGGAACACATTTTCAGTCCATTGGACATGTAGAAGCAAAAACGCCAGAGTTTTTGAAAAGGCTGGCAACTGATGAACTATAGCATTGTTTTGAACAATGGAAGACACGTATGCAGCGATGTATAGATAGGAGACGAGAGAAAGTTGAAGGGAATAAAAGTTAATATAAGTTTATTTGCAATAAATAACATTTCTCACGACAGTCTCGTCATTTAATTGCCATACTTCGTATGTCTACTCTTATTTCAATTCTATAAAACAATAAAATATAAACAAATAAAATTTTAAAGCATTTCCTCATTTTTTTGTCTTTTCTTTATAAGAATACTATTTTTTCAAGTTTTCGATATGACGCAGTTACGCAGACTATTTCGAATTTTCAATTTTTGTCCTTAATTTAAACGTTTTGTAATCTGTTGAAAAATAAAGGTTGCTTTTATTATTATAATGGCATAGATATTTCTCTCACTTTCTCAGTTCAACAGGGAAACTTTGGTAGAGAAAGTAGTTAGATCCAGAAGGTAAAGACACAAAATTATGAATGCTAAAAATCTAAAAATGTTGCAATTTTCCCTACGAATTGCTTTTTATTGGAATTTATAAAAATTGAATTTATTAACTAAAGTATGTGATAAATTTTAATATTTATTAATTGTGTCCTGACACAAAACCATAAAAATTGAATTTTTACCGAAATCATTGACCACATTGGGGACGAGTGTAGACTAAATACAATAATCCGGTAAAAATCTCCATTTGTTTTAATTATCCTCCGACCAAATGCCAATCAATTTCTCATCATTGTGTTGTAATACAGACAAAATGAATTTCACAAGGATGACTGGAATAAAGTGAGTGCGTCCCTCTTTCAAAACACAAACATGGAATTAAATGGAATTTCGCGTTCTGTTGACATACGAGATTTTTCCTGAAAAAAGGCGATTAACATATTTTAATCTATTCAAATGTTGAATTAAACGAAATATATATCCTTTCAAAAGAATTAATATGTATATGGTATAATACAAATTTGAAATTCGAAATAAAGAGAAATGTGGTGGAGGTTGGCTAACAATAAGTGCATATACATTAGGTATATAATCTCCATCGATGCATTAGTTATATATCCATGGGAGAATATATATGTAGCTACGAAGTATTCAGTTAATGAAGAAGTTATAATAAAGAGGTAATACCAATGCCATAGATGCCCGACATTGATCTCTTTGAAAATAGGCATATGTCTTGTTTAAACAGCATTTTTATAATGAAAATATATCGTACTTCAAAAAACACACGCTTCATCTTCACTACACAAAAAACCTTGAAAATAATAATAATGTACTAGCGTTGAAAATAATTTGAAGTCCTACGTAACTAACTATATTAAACAGCAACTTCTGAGAATTCAATTCCAAAATTCTCTTGAAGATTCTTCAATTGAATAAGACCAAATCCCGTCAAACTTATGATATGGTACAAAAATAAGAATCGAATCATAAAAATTTCTTGTTCTTAACAAAAAGCATCGCTGTAGTTAGAACTGTTAGACGCAATAATACGAGGGTGGTCCCAGAGTACCCGACCCAATAAAGAAAACACAAAAATTTTGGAAAGAAATATGTTTATTTTTCAACTTAATCTCCTTTCAGCTCCATACACTTTTCCTAGCGTTGTTCAATAAATTCGATACCCTTTTTATAATGGAAACTGTCTTGCTCCTCAAAATAGCCGTTAACTGCCAACATCACTTCTTCATCGTTGGAAAATCTTTGACCACTGAGCCATTTTTTCAAGTTTGGGAACAGAAAATAATCCGAGGGCGCTAAATCTTGTGAATAGGGTGCATGAGATATCAATTCAAACTTTAATTCATTAATTTTGGCCATTGCAATAACGGATTTTTGTGAGCATTCCGCGCATTCCAAAAAACCGATGCCATGGTCTGAAATGGTCTTCGCCTTCTTTGGAGCCAGTTCTCCCTTTTGAGTTTATTGTTTTGATTGTTCTTTTGTCTCGGGTGTGAAGTGATGGACCCATGTTTCATCCATAGTTATGAAACGGCGCAAAAATTCGGCTTTGTTGTTGTGAAACTTCGTTAAACACTCAATTGAAACATCTTCACGACACTGTTTTTGCTCGAGTGTGAGCAAACGCGACACCCACCTTGCACACAACTTTCTCATATTCAAATTTTCAGATAATACGCGATGTACCCCACTTTTTGAAATGCCTACTATGTCTATTAGCTCGCGCACTTTCAAGCGACGATCATCCAGTACCGTTTTGTTAATTTTCTTCACAATTTCTGGGTCATCACCTCATTTGATCGATCATTGTGATGCTCATCTTGGCAACTCGTACGGCCTCGTTTAAACTCTGCTACCCAATATTTCACTATTGTAAACGAAGGAGCAGATTCACCTAGAGTAGAATCCAGTTCAGCTCTTATATCGGTTGGGCTGAGGCCTTTCGAATAAAACTATTGTATCACATAACGATGACCAATTTTCTCCATTTTTACTAATTCACTGAAAACGTTTACTATTGATAGTTGCCAAACAAATACTAAACAACGTGGCGTCTTCAAACTTGAAACATACGCTTTATAGATTTTGTACTTTCTAATACAGTGATATTTTTCAAACAACTACCGTGATTTCTAGTTCAGGCCGGGTATTTATAGGACCACCCTCGTAATTTAATTCAGTTACATTCGAAATTGAAAGATAATACTGTAAAGTTTAGAATATTATCACTAAAGCACTTTAGTGATGCACAGTCGCGTAAGTTGTAAGCCAGATGGCTACTATCCAGACAAAGTGTTTTACATCAGTAAGTTCAGTAAAAGTGAGTCTAGGTCTAAGACGGTGTAGCGTGAATTTTGGTCGTAAGTTTAACACTGAACCTCTAACGAGGAAGAGCATTTGTTGTAACAACAAAGGACCTTTCTTTTTGATAAAGACACGATTACTGGAGTAGTGTATCTTAGAATTCTGCAAAATTCAAATGAATGAATATTCAGAGGATTACATTTTACAGCAGGACGGGGTTCACACCATTAGAATCTCAATATTTGATGTTTCCCGAATGAATCTCTACTTCAACGATGAATAGGTAGTATGACGAATGAACTTCAGTTCTGGACACCGAGATCTCCTGATAACTTGCGATTTTTTTCGTGACAATTCGCGAAATGTGCAGATTACTTACCATTTATTCCCACAAACTTCAAAAACCTAAGAAACCTTATCCCAGTTGGGGTAAACTCAGTGACGCAACACATTTTTCATCGAGTGTGCGATGAATTCAGCCATCGTCTAGATGTTACTCGTTCAGCCGAAGGGGGTACATTCAACGTCTATAAACTTTAACATATGTATAATTAAATGTAATTTATGGAATGTAAATATAGCCTTTTTCTCTTCGCTGAGATAGAAAGTTGAAGTTATGTTTTGTCTGAAGCCTAATTTTTACTGAGCCAGCAAACGAGTGAGAAAATTTTTGTTTGCTCAGTTTATGTAAACGGGGCAAGAAAGCGAACATATACATTCGGACATGTTTAGAGAGTTTTAGCGAGCAAACGCGCGCTCGATATGGTCGATTAGTGAAAACGGTCAGACATCTGACTGGTATATAAATCATCGGTTATTAAATAATGTATAGCTATTTATGTTGAAGTGGTACTGCTTCGTGGAAGTTGATGTTTTTCTTCCCTATTTTATTTTGCATCAATTTCAACAATTGTCTTCCATATCTGCAGAAATTCTGGAATCGTCCATCTCCTGGAACCGCAACTCGATCAAAAATATGTCTTGCATTTTGTATTTTTTCTTAAATTGGAAACCCAGTATTTTCTTTTTTACTTTGCCTTTATAATACTTAATATATGATGACAAAAGTAGCATAAGAGATCGGAATATCTCTCTCAGTCATCTTCGACAAACGTGTTTCCACTATGCAAACGACTAAGTTGTACGAGCAAATGCTTGTTTTGAAGTAGAGGTCTCAATGGATACCGAATTTTACCGAATATCAGCTGAACGAGAGAGCATATGCTCGGAACAGTGCCCTCGGTCATTTACTCAGTGAAAACACAGCTTGAGAAATACAGCATTGTTGATTTAGAGCCACCATATAAATTTTACTTTCTATAATGCATTAAATAAAATAACTTGTCACGTGAATAATATTTATTTATCCTATATAAATACTGCATACAAGAGTTTTAATTAATATTTATTTGATCCATCCTTTGCCTTAATTACGGCAACAATTCTTTTACGCATACTTTGGATATGATGCCACTACTTCTCAGGTCTGGATTATTTCTCCAGGTATTCTTCGAATTACCTCAAAGTACTTAAGGCAATCATGGCATGCATTGTTCTTCAGTTAAGTCGCAATCGTAAAAAATATATAGCAGGTAAATATTGGTACTACTATTTCCTCTTCGCAGTAGCTTAGGATTCTCTTTTTCTTTCAAATTTCATTGTAGAGCATTACAATACCAACTTCTTCTATCATATTTACTCAATTTCTCATCCCAACATTCATATTTCTTCAGTTAAAATCGCTGTTGATTACCTTCTGCAGCACTGATTTTTACTTAGCATTTCTTTGAAGTAACTTAATAACTTTTTGAATGTTTCTTGTCGAATATAGTACAAAGGGTACTAGGAAAGTTTTGCAATATGACGCAACAATGAATCGTAGGAAGCTACTTGTCGCTGTATGTTGAGACATGTTCATGCGTGCATAGTAGCCGCCGCGCCATATCGACGGGCTCAGTTATTCATTAGCAGTGTAAAGTGCTTGCGATGGCATCGTGGTCATGAAACGAGATAGGGTAGTTTTGCGTTATAATTTCGTACGTGGTTTAAACATAGACCAGTGCTTTGAAGAAATGACTCTTGCACTAGGTGATGTTTGTCCACATCGCACAACGATATTTAGGTGATATAGAGAATTCCAAAGTGGAAATTTAACTGTGGAGAATAATGAGAGGCCGGGAAGGCCACGAACGTCTGTTACGGAGGAAAACGTTACTACTGTGAGGAAAATGTTTGGCGAGGACAGGCGATTGACCTATCAACAGATAGAGAGTACTTCAGGCCTAAATGCACCAGCAATTCTTTGTTCTCTCTGGGTGCCGCATCGATTGATTGAAGAGCAGATGACACGACGTGTGACTTGGTGCCGGGAGATGCTAAAAAAGTTTAATAAGGGACAGTCTCGATATGTGAACAGCATCGTGACGGGTGACGAGACTTGGCTGTACTATTACGATGTGCCGACCAAAGCTCAAAACAAAGTTTGGGTCTTTGATGATGAGGACACACCCGTAGTTGTCAGAAAATCCCGATCTGTAAAGAAGAAAATGACAGCTGTGTTTTTCAAATTGAGTGGAATTGTGGAACGCGTCGTTTTGGACACACAGAAGACAGTCACAGCTAAGTGGTATACTGAACAGTGCCTGCCTAAAGTCATTAGATCTATAAAGAACCTGCGACCAAAGTCAAGAATGGGCAGCTGGTTCCTCCTTCACGATAATGATCCAAGTCACCGCGCCAAAGCCTGCACTGAATATTTGACCACGACATGATCGAAACTTCTCGAACACCCTCCCTACAATCCAGATCTTGCTCCCTGCGACTTTGCACTGTTCCCGTATGTGAAAATGAAGCTAAAAGGGAGGCGGTTTTCCAGTGATGAGGACCTTCTACGGGCTTGGAACAACAAGTGTGCTTTACTCCCTAGTGAAACTTGGCAGAACTGGTTTAAATATTGGTTTCGGAGGATGGAGAGGTGTAGAGGAAATTACTTTGAAAAAATTAAATAAACAAAGCTGTATTCCAAAACTTTCCTAGTACCCTTTGTATAATGTAGAGATTATGTGTTTTATTAGAAAATATGTTGAAAGAAATTGCTTAAAAGACTCAATTGTTTTATGTAATTCCACAAATAGGGTCTTATAATTGCTCTTTCTTTATATGCCCGTTCATACTTTCCTACTTCCTCTTTTCATCAAGTAATCGGAAACGTATTGAAATTGATTAGTTAATATGTGGCATTAGGTTATATTATGAACTTATACATGAGGGGGCAAACCAGGACGATCCGTGTGACGATGCGCGTTCCCGGACGCAGCAGCCACCGAGACTCGGTCGATTGCGAAGCGAAGATGTCCGACGTCCAACGTATTCATGCCAATCTATCGCGCGTAACCAATATTCAATTGTTGTGTTTAGATGACGGATGTACGCATCTGAAAGCTCGACTTTACGCGATCTTGTGCCGGTTAATTGCATCAATTACTTCGTGCTTTTTCGAATTTCCACGCACTTCTCGAACAGAGATGGACGCTTTTTAATCGGGTGTTCAATTATAGAATATCGTCTACGGTGAAAGTGGTATTATTGTTGCTTTGTTGCTTCTCTTTGACGTAAAAGGTAGGATAAATCGTAGTTAAAAATTAATAAAGTTTTTTTTTCCTTATGTTGATGCGAAGTTGAAAGCGCGCGCATATTTTTTTAAACTTGAGGAATCACTACGTGTCATTTTATATTGTTTGTATATGTGTCTTTAGTTTTAAATTAGAAAAGTTCTAAATAATATTTATTTGAATGTATTATGGATGCCTTGTAGGACCTCTTATTTAAATTTAATATCTGTTCATAATGTAGAAACATTAAGCGAAAGCGATCAACGATACCATGTAGTTGAAATTATTGAACCAAATCAGTTATGTTAATTATTCTAATTTTTTGTTTTTGTATAAGTTTACTGACTAAAAAAGTCTTGCAACAAAATTATTTTTCTTATATGCTGCTATAACAACGCTACTAAGGCATTGAAAACGGTGCGTTTATAGATTTGTTTGCGTATAGTGCAATTTAGCTTTTAAGAGAAGTCCATTTTTATCAAAGAATACATTTTCACATTTCTATTTTCAAAATTCTCTGAATGGAAAAAAATTAAATTCTTTAGAAAATTGTGAAAGGCATCTGGGATTTTTACACACAAACACGAAGTTTTTGGAAGAGTACATTGTTAAGCGCTTACAGTAACTCATACTCCAACTTTTAAAAAAATGTATGTCAAGAAAGGTAAGAGGCATATTTAAAGACAAGAGAGATATAGAAAAATTTTCTTATATAAGTACATATATTTCGAAAGAACAACGCCAATAGAATATTAATTAAAATATATGAAAGTTCGTAATAAATCTATACACTATGCTCACACAAAAGATCGTACATTTAAGTTCATAAAAGAGTTATGTTCAATTAACCAGACAACTTGTAGTCTTTTCGCCTTTCATTCAACCAGTTTTTGAGAATAATTACCTGAAATTTTATCCCACTCAACCTACAAAGCATTCTTCGATCGACTTGTATTCAAAAAGTGACATTTTCTGATTTTAGTTTCAACGAATATACAAATTTTCAATATCATTCACATCAGGAGACTGTTCTGGAGTTTGTAGAATTTTTGATGCTACCCATGAAGTACGTTTAGGATCGTTGTTACTATAAACATGAAGCGTATCCAAAATTTCGAATTTGGTAGCGCTATATTTAGGATTTCTTTAAATAGACTAAGATAAGCCATTGTATTTATTTTTTTATACAAACAGTATGTTCCGGATACAAGTTGCCACAATAGAGTCCCAGACTATCTGTGATACTCTACCATACTTCATTGTAAGTCTTTACATGTAAGTTTTAATTACTAGCTCAGCATTAGATTGTGGCCACACTTTGACTTCCAATTAAAATTGCTTTTTGGTCAATTTTATACCCTTTTCAGGATCGTTATTTTTCCACAGTTCCCATAATAGTCTATTTTTTAATTCAAAGGAGCGTTTTAAAATTTTACCCAAAAAAAGTAGTGTTATGATTGGCTATTTCCGATCAAGATCATGTGGAATATATGTATGTAGCATTTTAAATATTTCTTATCATTTATAAAGAAATATATATGAGTATATATGTGTATATAATTACTGCATTTGTTTAATTTTCTTTGCTACTAATAGTTATATATAAGTTAGTAAATTCGCATACGATTAGTATTTTTTTTCCCTCCAAAAACCTAGCAGCAAAAATTGTCTAATATAATTCGGTCCTTCCAGAGCGGATCTATCCATCGTTCATCTTACATTATTGATTTTGTCGGCTTATTTTGGACGTATTTGTAATGCGATTGCCTGTTTTATAATGTTTTATTGTAAATTGGACAATAGATCTGTTTCTACTTCGTACAAACCAATTTTTTTTGATATTATAACTTTCCATTTTGATGATGACGAAGATGGTGTGTTTTATAGACGCCAAATGTGAAAGTTTGGACGAGGAAATTTGAACCTGTATATGTTTCTATTTTTGGAAGATTCGCCATTGTCTGTGGAAATTCATTTGCTGATTTTTCGTGTCAGCGAATTCATACATTCATAATGTATTTTAGTTAGTGTGTGTTTCAGTGTGAAATATAAGTATAGAGTAGCTGAAAATTGAATTAGAGGCATTCTTGCGTTTCAAGAAACTTGTAATACAAGCCGTTTGTTTTCAAATATATTTCGAATTTTCGATTGTAAATAGATTTAGTTGTTCAAAGAGAATATTTTCCTTATTATATTATTAGGAAAATTCCCTCTTCATTGTCAGGTTTAGGTCAGGTATCTGCTATTAAGGTCTAAACACAGATAATAAAGATGTGAAAGCACGACGAATAATTTTCAATTTTAGCTGGAATTTGTACGTGTTCGTGTTAAGAAGTGTATTAAAGTGTTTTAATAAGATATTTTTAATTTTATTATTAGTTTAATTTAGTGAATTTTTAAGTTTTGCAATTTTTTCGGAATGGGAAAAATGGAAAATATTATTAGTCTAGATCAAATTAAAATATAGAATTGATTAAAAATGGACATATTGGAACTAACAAACTGTAATAATGCAATAACGACATTAATTTTAGAAAATATTCCTTCAACATTGAGCGGTCTCAGTCATTGCAATGATGTATGTAAAGCCATCAATAGAGACTACCGGCTAATTACAAAAACAAGAGCGAGAGAGGGTTGTTGATAAATAAATTAAAAGTGCGCAATATAAACATATCTGAGCGCAAGATGCGATTACGTCTGTACGCTGCCTACATTGACACCAAAAATGAAGAAGACACGTCTGCAATGGGCGAAAATGCATAAAAATTTTACAGTTGAAGTATGGAAAAATGTAAATGAGTAGAAATTTTGTCGCTAATAAATAATTGCTTCAAAATATCAGTTTTTATAATAAATTTAATTTTTACAGCTCACATTCTCTTTGCAACAGGTGATCTTCAGCGATGAATCCCACAACAATGACGGAGAGTCTTAATTTCATTATAGGAAGCTGGACTTTCGTATTCTGCGGAGAGCATCATAAATCAAGTGCAATATAAAAGGTTGTTGAAACGTGTTGTCTTTTATAAACTTGTTAAATGAAGAATAAGAACCATATACCTTTACGCAGGATGGAGCACCGTGCTATACAGTGAAATCGGTAAAAAGTCTCTTCCAAGAGCATAACATATATCTTTTGCTCTAGTCTGGAAACTCACCTGATCTAAATCTAATTGAAAATATATGGAGCATATTGAAGAAGTTTACGCACTCAAAATCCCAAATCCAAAAAAGCTGTTCTAAAAGATAAGATTTAATATTACATTACAAGATTATAGGAGATTATTATAAGATTGTATTATAAAATAATATTCACAGACTTTGGCAAGAGAATGCAAAACTGCAAGAAATGGTAAAAACTTGTATTTCCAGTATACCAAATAGAATTAATGCAGTCACTAAGGTTAAAAGGGGATATTCAGCAATAAGCATTTTATATTAGTAATAGGTGTTTTTGTTTTATTTCTGATAAATAAAAAAGATATCAAAATTAGAAAGTGGTTCTAATGTAATTTCAAGATTTTGTACAATAATATATACATTTATTATTTACGCGTGTAGATGAATTCTTATAGCATATAGCTTCAAAAACTAATTTTAATGTATTTAATTTAAATGTACGATTTAGAATATGTGACATTGTATATCGCTCTTAAAAATTAAGCCAATTCTGTATATTGAATTACTAAAAAAAAGTCGATTACAGGACTCCTTTCAGGCTTGTTGAGTGAAATATGGATTTTCTCTTAATACCTAGCTGTTTATTTAGGATCTATAATTAACGATGGACGAAGAGGCTGACGAATTTTAAAAAATGTATTATATTAGGTAGATTATTCCGGTATTAGTATATATACAGGAATAAAGTTTTTTACAATTTCCTGCCCTTGTTTTCAGGCTGAAAATTATTTTATTTATGAATTAATTCTTTTTATTTATTTTATTTATGGGCATTATTTAAATATTTATATTTCTAATTTAAAGGGGAGGCGCTCTCTCTGTTTTACTTCGCAGCTTTAATTTTATATTTTAATATTTATTAAATATTGAAGAGATTAATTAATACTGACTTAATGGTGTGCGTCAGAATTTGTTAAAAGGAACACTAGAAATTACTTCTAACTATTTGAAAATCAGATAGATTTCCTTTTTAGAGTACATAATGTACTCTCGTGTAATCTAGCGAGATGAAAACTCGGTACGTATAAAACGTGATTGAAAAGAAGTGGTTGTTCCATTTAATTATTAGGTGCGCAACTAAGTTCTCGCTGTTTTTTGATGAAAATGCAAAGTTATTGTGAAAAAATGTTTACAAATGAATCCTTCAAAATATTGCCCATCGGTAGCGACAACTTTTTCTCATCTTTCCGGCAGAGCTCGAATACCGTCACGGTAGAAGTGTTCGTCTTTTGAGGCTATCCACGAATCAAGCCATTTTGAGATGTCTTCATATGAGCGGAACTGCTGATTAGCTAGACCATGTGCCATCGAACGGAACAAGTTATAATCGGACAGCTCAATGTCTGGGGGACATAACGGGTGGGGTAGGACCTCCCATTTGAGCGTTTCTAAGTAGGTTTTAGCAGGTTTGGCAACGTGAGGCCGAGCGTTGTCATGCTGTAGAATCACTTTTTCGTGCCTCTGCTTGTATTGTGGCCGCTTTTCGAGCAGTGCTCGGCTCAATCGTATCAATTGAGTTCGATACCGTTCTCCAGTGATGGTTTCGTTCGGTTTCAACAGCTCATAATAAATAACACCGCCCTGGTCTCACCAAATACACATCAAAACCTTCGCAGCGTGAATATTCGGCCGAACCGATGACGTAGAAGCATGACCAGGCAGTCCCCATGATTTTATTCTCTTTGGGTGACTGTAATGAATCCATTTTTCATCACCCGTAACGATGCGATGAAGAAAACCCTTCCTTTTTTGCCGCTGGAGCAGTTGTTCACAGGCGAAAAAACGACACACAACGTCTCTTGGCTTCAAATCATAAGGAACCCAAGTTCCTTGTTTTTGAATCATTGCCAACGCATGCAATCGGTGGGAAATGGCTTGGCGGGTAACTCCTAATGTTGAAGCAAGCTCTTTTTGCGTTTGGCACGGATCCTCATCGAGCAATGCCTCCAATTTAGCGTCTTCGAAGGTTTTTGGTCTTCCTTCACGCGAACGGTCGTCAACATCCAAATCACCGTCTTTGAAGCGACGAAACCAATCACGGCACGTTGTTTCACTTAGAGCAGCACCTCCGTAAACTTTTTGGAGTTCTCAATGCGCTTCAGCCGCTGTTTTCTTTGACCGAAAGAAGAAAAGCAACACTTCCCGTAAATGACGATTATTTGGCACAAAATCAGACGTTTTCACACAACCAGAAGTATATGATGCAAATACAGAATCACTAATGTGTCGAAGCGGTTTGTTTACCATATGTCTAAGCTTGGTTCATGACGTTTTGTTTATGTCACAATCGACCAGCACTTACTACTAGAGCCATCTCTTAAAAAACTGCGAGAACTTAGATGCGCACCTAATATATGTATGTATTAGAAAACATATGAGAATAGTTTTCTCGACACGTTTCCTACTTTAACTTTATAATGTATGTTGAACTAGTTTTTTTACAGTATTTATGATGATTAAAAGTAACTGAAAAATCTACCATTTGCTAAATTACATACAGATTTATTAAGTTGATATTATAAAATATTGTATTCGTGTAGACATAATGCGCAATATCGTGCGATATTTTCCATAAATAAAAAAAATTGTAATGTTGCTTAGTCGAATGTGCATTGTTGATTCGGGAAGTTTTTATAGATGAAATGAAACTTCAAGGCATACGACGCCCCACCAAAATTAATTTTGTTTTTA
The DNA here is from genome assembly GCA_031893035.1 of Dermolepida albohirtum. NCBI lineage: Eukaryota > Metazoa > Arthropoda > Insecta > Coleoptera > Scarabaeidae > Dermolepida > Dermolepida albohirtum. The sequence goes on from JAVIWB010005207.1 coordinate 102,561, forward strand.
TACTATATTTCAATAACCTTTCGTGCTATTTGCACCATTTACGCAGTAACGCTTGAGCCATCATAATTATTAGAAAAGTAATGTAGATAATCATAAATAATAAATTTATGCACAAATGTCAGAATACGAGATGCAAAGAATAATATACAGCATGATTCACATAGGTGGACACGACTTCAATATTAAATATTTCCTGAACTATGTGTTGCATTTGAAATCTACCAAATTACATTTGATTATACATATATTCAAGTTCATAGATGTTCAATGTATTATCGTTCGACTTCACGGATAAACAGCAACTGAAGTCATTCCACACTCGATGACGAACGCGTTGCGCCACTGAGTTCACCACAGTTGTGTGACAGTTCTTATGTCATTAAAATTTATAGGAATAGTGCGTTAACTGCATCTTTTGCTAAACTTTGCAGGAAAAAATCACAAGATGTGAGAACTGAACTCAGGTACATATGCAAATAATATTGTGTTGTATAGTAGCCATCTTGCTTACAAGTAACAGCATATTGGTTGAGATTTAAATAATTTGTGCCATTCGAACGGCCTATAACAAATAGTCCAACAGTTATGCCTCCCAAAACTCCACACCATATTCGAAATTAATTTGTTTCAGTGACCGATTTATCCCATTCACTGAAGATTACCTACAGATCAAGAATACACATAGAAAAACTTATTCCGCCTAGTATTGGCTAAATTATCTTCATTAGTTCAAGTCACGTGAGCCAACATATTTAATATGAGTTTATTAGTCACTGAAATGCAAATAAGTAAAAGCGAAATCGATCCAAAACAAGTTAAAGCATTCTTTTAAACTGCACGTTCTCTAGTTGGCATTAGAGGAGAACACAATTTCACTAAAATATGTTCAATCAAATTGTCTCATAATAAATCTAATTGTTTCAATCGGAATTTCCATTAATTTTTTTTTATTTTGTGTCACCAAAGTGACAACACTCTTTATCAAATTAATGAAAAAATTATTAAAAGTCATTGAATAAAGGCTAAATTGCTTTCAAGTTTTACTTCGAACAAGCTCAAATACATTATCGGTCAGATGGTATAGAAAACACAGCAATTTAAAGTAATTACATTAATCCAACTTAAAGAATGTTTTCAGCAAAAACTTCGAACTTTCTGGTTTAATTGTCTCGTTTGTTAACAAATCCGTGACTTGAGATTATTTGCAAACGTAAAACTATCCAATATATCGTAGCACACTACTATTACTAAACATTTTTAATGCTTAATTAAATAATTTTTGCTTGCTAGCTTTAAAGTAATTGTAAATAGTCAGATATGTTTACATTCTTTTGTTTTTTTATTACATTTAGTTCCTTTGTATGATTATTACTAACGAATTCTAATTTCTTAACAAAAATTACAAAGAGTATTGTTAAAATATTTAAAAATAGATAAAGGAACATAAATTAGAAATAATTTTCTTAAAATATTTATAATATTTTTGTTTGAATATACATATACAAATAAAATACATATTTCTTTAAATTCTTATTCATGAATATAGAGTACAATAAGAACCACAACTAGAATGAATGCATTTAAAACACGGAGTTTTAAAGTAAGTATTTTATAATTATTTAAACACCTTAATTTTGACACTACAAAGGCATTAATATTTAATTAACTACGTTCTTTATTTTTTCTTAAAAGTATTCAGTTTTTAACACTTAATTTATGAATTTCTTCGTTTGATGAAAATCATTTTCCACGATGAATTTTTTGAGATCTGAGAAGTCAGAAGGAGCTAAATCTGGCGAATAGTGTGGATGTTGCAACAATTCGTATTTCACTGACTTTTGCGATAGTTTCTTGATCTGTGTGATAGAGTGAATTGCCTTGATGAAAAATGATCTTTTTCTTCTGTAAACCAAGTCTTTTCTCACAAATGTTCACATCCAGCTGGTTCAAAATATTACAATAATAATCTGAGTTTATTGTTTTATCTGTTTGGAGGTAATCCACAAACAAAATTCCTTTTGCATCCCAAAAGAAAAAACACCTTCTTGGACGATTTCTGTATACTAACTTACTTCGGAGCCGAAGTACCAGGTTCACACCATTCCTTAATCTTTCGTTTTGATTTAGGATCATGGTACTAAACCCAACTCTCTTCCATAGTGATGAAACGACGCACAGAATTGTTTTTATTCTTTCTAAAATGCTTCAAATGTTGCTGAGAAAGTCGAATTCAAATGTGTTTTTGTTCCACTGTTAACGAATGCGGTACCCATTCTGTACACATGTTTCCGAAACCCAAAACTTCAGCCAAAATATTGCTCACACTGCCTAATGAGATGCCTAGAGCTTCTATTAAATCTCTCTCGGTTAATTGACGATCATGCAAAACCATATTCTATACCTGTATCCGATTTCTAGTGTTGATGTACTTTTTAGACGTCCTTTGCGTGGATCGCCTTCAAAACTTGTACGCCCACGTTATAATTCAGCCACCCATCTTTCTACTGTTTCAATTGAAGGAGAGTTATATATACTTTTAGCAATCGTTCATGAACTTGTTTTGGTGCCACCATCTTTCAAAAATAAGAATTTTGTCACTGCACGATAATGAGAAAATATAAAATGAGAAAGCTTCATACGTGTTCATAAAAAAGTAGTGCAATTTTTTAGAAGAATGAAGCGCCATCTTTTATCGAACGACAAAACTTATTAAACAACCTGTTATATATTTTCATAATATATATATATTATGTATATTTATATATATATATATATAGAAGAAAAAGTAATCAGAGAGAACTATACGCATCTCACGGATAGAAGTATAAGAATATAACCATTCTTTTTGAAATTCTATAAATCAAATAAAAAAGTATTGTAAGTAAATAAAACACTGTTATTTCTACATATTTATATCTTTTTTGCCAATGCCTGTGTGCGAACATAAATACGTATTGGTTTCTCCCGCAATCAGCTAGAAAATAATATTGAATGAACTTTTTATCATTGTTAGAAAAAGCGTTTACTTCTTATCTCGGAATTCTCATAATTTAGTCTAGCCAACATTTGTAATTTTCTCCTTGAAATAAAATAATTTGGTATTATTTTAGGAGTTTTCCCTATGCAACACTTTATTAATTCATTGAACAGATGACGTATGGCAACAAGCTCCCTTTAATGTATGAGGCCACTAATTTCATTAAAATATAATAATAGAACCAAAAATGTTCGTATAAATATACCCACCTACGTACAATGTAAAATTTCTTTTATTAACAAACTGGCAAAGCAAACTAAAATAACAAAATGTGCAAAAAACGACATACTGTTAAAATAAACTTAGCACAAAATAAATTCCTATATACTTCTAAATGAAAATCACAAGAACAATAAAAATAAATAAATAAGTCTCAAAAATAAAAAATAATTCTCATCAGTATTGTAATTACTTAATTCATCTTTGATGAAATAGATTAATTCTTCGCAGTAAAATCTAAACTCCCAATCGTCTCTCTACCTCATGCACATTTCTAGTTAAATTTAATAACTATCCTCACGAATCACGAGTATCTACAAGTTCTCCATAACATTGAATGCAGTCATTTAGTAAGCTACAGAATTAACAGGGCGAATTGGAATTATACTGCGCCAAGTGAATTGTACTTACTAGAAAGTGTATTCCATAGGAACTAAGATATTGCTTAAACGTGATCTAATACATCCGAATTAACATTACTATAATATTGTTTAGGAGATGTGTTTTATGAAAATCATTTGTTGAATTTTAAATCAAACAAGAGCCGCATTCCGTATGTTAAAATGACATTCTATTACTATGATAGTTACCGTCGTTACAGTATTATAATGAGAGATTGTTCGGCAGTCTTGTGTATTCTGTCTTAGTATGCTTTAATAAATTATGCAGAGGTCTACAGCAGTTGTATGTATACGTATCAAATGTTCTCTGTTGTTTCTCACCTAACATATGGAACAAGATATGTCTCAACGAGCACTTTAAATATTTATCTATTTAATACAGAGGGAACGAAACGAAACAGGTGTGAGACATTTCGAAATGGAATTTTATTAATATTTCTTTTTGGATAGAAGTCTGGCGTTGTTCCAATTGTACACCGTCAAAACACCACAACAACATGCACACATTAAATAAAAATATTTTGTTTACCAGATATACTATTTGAAAATTATGCTGCTCCCAATCATTTTCCACTAATGTCTTTTAAAATATTTTGAAATGAATTTAAATTTACTGTTTTCGTGTTTTAAATGTGTTTTATGTTTATTTCTTGTACTGACACTCATAATGATGAGGCTAATTCAAAAGTAAGGTAGAACGAAATATCATAGATAAACTTTGTTCCACAGGCCGATATACTGTGGCACAAAAGTATGGAATTAATACATATTACTTTTCAATATAGTCACCATGCCCGTATAAACATTTGTTTCAATAAGACACTAGGCTATCGAAAAATCCACCAGTATCAGTGTCAATACTTTTGAAGAAGTTCGGTACTGGTTGCCCAATCGACTCCAACTCAAGTGCAATTTCAATGGCTCGAAGAAATGGAAATTATTAAGTCGTTGGTCATTTCGAACAATAGCTATTTTACTACAAACCAAATGCAATTTCAATGGTTCGAAATGGTGGAAGTCATGCTCATTCCTCAGACGGAAATCATGCTCATTTATCCAGATGAAAATCATATTCATTCCTCATTTCGAACAATACGTGGGCAAGGTGAAAAGTTCTTGGCCTGACACAGAGATGGCGTTACAATTAACAGAAATTTATGTTTCAGCATGTGTCTTTAGTTCATATGAAAACTTTCAACTTATTCTCTCAAGTAGTTTGTTTGCAAGATTTTTTTGTAGTAGACGTCGCGCGTGTTATTTTTTTAAATGGATAAACTTGAATATCGTGCTGTTATAAAATTCTTTGTTTTGGATGGTTTAATCCCTATGGAAACTCATCCGAAGTTGACAAAAGTGTACGGGGACTCTGCTCCTTCGATGTCAACCGTTAAAAATTGGGCAGCTGAATTTAAACGTGGTCATACGTCCCTCGAAGATGACCCACGTGAAGGACGGCCAAAAACCGCAACCATACCAGAAACCATCGAAAAAGTACATGATATTGTGTTGGACAATAGGCGAGTGAAAGTGAGTGAGATAGCTGAGGCTGTGGGGATATCGGAAGAAAGGGTGCGAAACATTTTGCACAAAGAATTAGAGATGAGAAAGCTCTGCGCAAGATGGGTGCCGCATTTGCTGAATGTCGATTAAAAGCAAATGCGCAAACGATTTTCAGAGCATTCTTTGGACCGATTTAACAAGAATCCGACCGATTTTGTGCGGCGATTTGTCACCATGGATGGGTCCACCACTATACTCCAGAAACAAAATAGCAGTCGAAGCAGTAGGTGGGAGCCGGTAGTTCAGCGCCAAAGAAAGCGAAGTCGATCGCATCTGCCGGAAAAGTCATGGCCAACGTGTTTTGGGATGCAAAAGGGATCTTGTTAATTGGTTACCTTGAAAAAGGCAGAATAATTACAGGCGCATATTACTCTAACTTTCTTGACCAGCTGGATGCCAAAATTCGCGAAAAGAGGCCTGGTTTGAAAAAGAAAAGAATCATTTTTCATTAGGACAACGCACCCGCTCACAAGGGTGCGTTGGTGATGGGAAAATTGCGGGATTTGGTGTACGACTTGCTCAGCCATCCTTCCTATTCTCCTGATTTGGCACCCTCAGACCTCCATCTATTCCCAAATTAGAAAAAAATTGTTTCTGGAAAGCGATTCACATCCAACGAAGAAGTTGAAAGGACCGTAGTAGAATATTTTGACAGCCTTCCAGACTCTCACTTCCGGGAAGGAATATTGATGTTAGAAAAACGCTGGAGCAAATGTGTTGAACTCAAGGGAGATTATGTAGAAAAATAAAATCATTTTTTAAATTTAAATCGCAGTCGTTTATTGTCAGGCCGAGAACTTTTCACCTTGCCCACGTAGTTGTTTTACTAAAACCTAAGTGCATTTTCAACGGTCCAAAGAAATAGTTAGCTTGTTCCTTACTTCGAACAAAAGTTCTTTACTACAGCAAGTGCAATTTCAATGATCTGAAGAGATAGTAATCATTAGGTCGTTGCTCATTTCGAACGATAGTTTTTCTTTTACTACAACTCAAGTGCAATTTTAATGGTCGAAAGAGATGGAAATTATTAGGTCGTCACTCATTTCGAACAATAGTTTTGCTGTTATTGAATTCAGTGTACCAAAAACACATCTGTTTTCGTGACATATCACTGTACACTTGAATAAAATGTCGATGAATATCTGTATGATATATATATCTCAGAAATATGGTAAATTAGAAATTAGAATTAAATAAATTAGAAAGTGAAAGCCTATCAAAATACAAACTTTCACGATTAATCATATTTCTGTGATACATGCATAATACAACTGATGTTATGAGGATCTGCGACAAATGTACTCGTACACCATCTAATGACTGTACGATAAAGCTATTGGAGGAATATGACTCGTGGAAGATTCTATTATCTTGCCCTATAAATAATAAAAGGCTTTGCTTGGTTCCTCTTTTGTTATGAAGCTTTGTATATTTTCCCACCGACACTCTCTGTTCTTTGTGACTTTTAATTATTTCTCTCATATTTCTTTTAAAAAAGCGGGGCGCTGTAATTTGCAGAAGATGCTCTCAGGTTTATGACTACTTTAATAGTTTCTGTTATTAGTAATTTATCTTATTTAAGATTTATAAGTTGCGTTGGAATATGGAGTTTTAAATACATGTTTATCATTAATACGTAATAATTTAATAATAATTTTATTACAATGACAGCAAGCCTCTCAGTTTAAATGCCAAAATTGGAAATTATTTTGGTGTTATCTTTTCGAAATACTAACTTTTTGTTTTTTTAAACGGCATACTTGTTTCACCTAACAGACGATGTAAATGGATATTTGCAGAAACTTCTAGAAAATATTTATAAAAACGTTTTCCCCAATACCAAGCTTTGTATTAATACCGTGTTGAAATTTTGTGTGTAAATTCAGTAGAGATCACTGTAAACAAAAGCGAATTTATTTTTCAAGCATACATCCATATATGTCTTCACTTGCGCTCGTTTATTTATCACTTGAAAATGTTTTTGAATTCGAAATTTATAACAAATACTTGAAAAAGTAAATTTATACGTGCTGCCTTTGATGTTCGCTCGGAATAAATGCTGAAAATGATCACACAAGTCAATTTCCGTTTTCATTCTCTTCGCATAAGTGATTTTTAATTGTATAACAGTATTGTATTGGTCCTATTTTACAGGACAAAAATAACATTAAATTTATTTAGGCAAATATACACACACACCTTTATATTGGGTCTGGGAAAAAGTTCGTGGCGTTTTTTCAGTAAAATTCAACTGGTCCCCGCATGGCGCGTGGACGAATTCATTTAAACCGAATATGCTCCATTATTATCGACAATGTTTCGCCATTTTTTTGGTAGATCCATGATCCCATCGGTGAAAAACTTCTGTGGTTTCTGGTCGAAAAACTGAATCAAGTAGTTTTCACAGGCTTCTTTTGAAACCAACTTAATTCCATTGAGAGAGTTCTGCAGAGATCGAAACAGATGATAGTCAGAGGGTGCTATATCCGGACTGTAAGGTGGGTGCATCAAAACTTCCCAACCAAACTCTCTCAATTTTTGACGGGTCATCAAAGAAGTGTGTGGTCGGGCGTTGTCATGATGGAAGACAACACCTTTCCTATTAATCAATTCGGGCCGTTTTCTTTCAATCGCCTGGCGTAATCTCTCTAGTTGTGCACAGTAGAGTTGAGAATCAATCGTCTGACCAGTTGGAAGTAGCTCGTAGTGGACGATTCCCCTCCAGTCCCACCATACACACAGCATCACTTTTTTGGCGTCAATGTTGACTTAGCGAACGCTTGTGACGGCTCACCATCCTTTATCCACGATCTTTTACGCTTCCGATTATCGTACGTAATCCATTTTTCATCTCCAGTTATTAAACGTTTCAGAAACGGCTCGATTTCATTCCGTTTCAGCAGCGCATCGCAGATGTTAATTCGGTCAATCATGTTTTTCACGCTCAACTCATGAGGAACCCATACGTCAAGCTTTTTTTTGTAACCAGCTTTGTGTAAATGGTTCAAAACAGTTTTGTGGTCAATGCCTAGCTCCATGCCAATATCGACACTGCTGATATGCTTATCTTGTTGGACTTTTTCAAGAATTTCATCAGATTTTTCAGTGATTGGACGACCGCAGCGTGACTCATCTTTCACATTGAAATTTCCAGAACGAAAGCGAGCGAACCATTTCCGCGCAACAGATTTCGATAAAGTACCTTCACCGTACACAGCACAAATTTTATCACAAGCCTGCGCAGCGTTCTTCTCCTTATCATAATAATATTGCAGAATATAGCGAAATTTCTCATTATTCTTCTCCATTTTCAAGTGCGAATAACTTTCCAACCACTGTACCGATTACAATGTTTCTACGCTCAAACCAACGTTCGGAAGGTCATCTAAAAAACGAGCCCTCGGTGGTGTCGCTGTGACTTGTTGTTCTTTAGTTATCGGCAACCAATGCCATCTATCGGGAAAAACGCCACGAACTTTTTCCCAGACCCAATATATACATTTATGTATATATATATATATATATATATATATATATATATATATATATATATATATATATATATATACGTTTCGTCGGATGTTCTCGCGGGTGTATAATGAGTTAGAATATTCTCGGGTATTTCACGTCGTTGTATTAGCTTTTGAAGGATAGTTTCTTCGCTGATGATTCGATGAAATCCCATGCATCTGTTTCTTATGCTTCGTCGGATGGTGTAGTGATTACTACTGTAACAATTATATATAGAGTTAATCTGCGGACCTGACACCGTCCATGCAAAGAAATTGTTAATGAAATCAGTGTTCTACAGTTGGTTAGGAATATCTGTAGCCTTAGTCTGTCCTAGACTCAGCTTATTTCTTTCGAAGTATTATTCTTATTGGATGCGTTTAATCTTATTGAAAATACTCGTTTTTTCTTTTAATCGCTCAATTGGTTTAATTCCCAAGAGTTTTGTAGAACTGATGATGCGTAGGAATTTTAGATTTACTAAGTTGCAATAAAGCCCATTTCTAGTTTTAATCATTATTTTGGTATATGTGAGCGAAGGAGCTGGGGGTTGATATGCAGAGATAACTATAGTTGGAACATGTTTATTAAATAGACAAAGAATATTGAAATTGAGAAACAACACTTTCATAACTATGTTTGGCATATCAAAGATGAAATATCAAGGAATTTGATATAAATTCGACAGGAAATGATTCTGATTAAAATCTTAGAAGCTTCGAGGTTAAAATGTGCGTTTATTATCATTTCTAAATCTTAGATACAGGATGCGGTACGTTGATAGATGATCAATAAAGACGTACTGAATTCTTCTACTTTGTCGAGCCAGTAAAACACTTGATACAATTATCAAATCAAGTAGACTTGTAGAGTGGGTTTGTTGGGTTGATAAGTTGACGTACATTATAAACATTAGAGAGATTAATATAGTTTTTCGATGAGAAAAATTTAATATGTCTTCATTGTAATCCTTCAAACAGATTATAACACATGGATCAATAAGTCCCGAGACTAACAATGAAAACAACATTTTTTTTGCAAAATTTTTTTTTATTCATCAACATAATCACCTTTTAGGGTGATACAATGGTTCCAACGCTTTTCCAATTTTTCAATACCATGTTTATAAAAAAATTTATCTTTCCCTTCAAAATAAGCTTCAGTTTCAGCGATGACCTCCTCATTTGAGCCAAATCTTTTCCCTGGAGCATTTTTTTAAGATCAGCAAAGAGCCAGTAGTCACTGGGGGCTAAATCTGGCGAATATGGGGGGTGGGGAAGCAGATCAAAACCCAATTCGTTCAATTTTGCCATTGTTTTCATCGACTTGTGGCAGGGTGCATTGTCTTGGTGAAAAAGGATTTTTTTTCTCTGCATGTGCGGTCGTTTTTTTGCGATTTCCTCCTTCAAACGCACCAGTAAGTCAATATAATAATCACTGTTGATCGATTTACCTTTTTCGAGGTAGTCAATGAAAATCACGCCATGTGTATCCCAAAAAACTGACGCCAGGACTTTGCCAGCTGACTGCTGCGTTTTCGGACGTTTCGGACAGCTTTCGCCAGCTGTGCGCCACTCAGCCGCTTCGACTCTGGAGTGTAGTGATGTATCCATGTTTCGTCCATGGTCACGTAACGATGCAAGAAATCTTTTTTGTTGCGAGTAAATAGCGATAAACAGCTTTCTGAATCATCGACTCGTTGCTGTTTTTGTTCCATCGAGAGCAATCGCGGCACCCACTTGGAAAAAACCTTTTTCATGCTCAATTTTTCATGAAGGATAGTAAATACACTTCCATATGATATCTGTGTCATCTCAGCAATCTCACGGAGCTTCACTTTACGATCTTTCATTATAATTTTTGTCACTTCACTCACATTTTCCGGTGTAACGGCTTCCACAGGTCTACCCGAGCGTTCCGCGTCATTTGTGTCGGTACGACCACGTTTAAACTCGGCAAACCACCGACAAATCGTTGCTTTTGATGGACAAGAGTCCGGGTAACATTTTTCAATCCATTGTTTTGCTTGCGTGGTGTTTTTACCCATTAAAAAACAATGTTTTATCAGAACACGAAACTCGGTTTTTTCCATTGTTTAAACAAACTACAAAACGACTTTACTCCAACCTCGATAACTCAGCTGTTTCTGGTCCGATCGACTTAAAATTTTGACACGTTTCAAGCAAAGGTTAGTACTCTAGAAAGACGTGGTTACTGGTTTACTACGAGCGCCATCTATGGGTTAGTCTCGGGACTTATTGATCCATGTGTTATAATGAGAAAATATCCCCACAATCAACAAGAAACGGCCTTAAATTACTATTAAGTTACGTACACATATCATTATAGAAAGTTTATTATTATAATCACCAAGTATTCAAAATATTTATAAATAAGCAGCTTGTCCATTAATACAGTAAAATTCATCTTATAATAGAAGGCCACTCCTCTACCTCTGGTTATTTTATCATTTCTGAGTAACTTACAGTTTTTGATATGAAAGAGGGTGAGGGGAAAGTCCAGGATTAACCAATTTTCACTTGGGGCAAGAATATCAGTTATTCGTGCAACACGAACTCTTTATTATCATAAAAACGTTTTGAAGGAGTGTATATTGCTGTGGCCGTTCTTTAATGAAATATTTTGCATTAGCAATAAATATATATATATATATATATATATATATATATATATATAAAAGATAAAATATTATATTTTGAAGTATGATAGTTTAGTAAATAAAGTTAGAAATAAATACCTACAAATGAGAGAAACATATTAATAACAAGTGAAAACATTTAAATAAAACATTAGAGTGTGTAAAAGCAAATGAAACACATTAAATAAAGATTATAGACATCAAATAATTACTAAATTTTCTATTAAATTAAATTAAATACATTAAAAGGTAATAAATATATATATATATATATCTATATATGTACATACAAATATATATCATATAAACGTAATACAGTTGAAATTGTAAAATAAACAAAAATAATTTCTATATAAAAAATGTAATAATAAGTTTGAGTTGCAAAAGTCATGATAAATTTATTAATTAAGGATTTAGTAAAATTAGGAAAGGGCATTGAACTGTCAATTGAATTTTAAAAACTAGATTATTAATGCAAAGAAATCATGTGGTTAGAAATAGTAAATGATAGGAAATTTGATGATGATATTTAAAAATACCTTTAAAAGCAAATTAAAAAGGCTTAAAAGCAGCATAAGGGTTTTCACTGATGGAAGTCTAGTTATTCCGTTACTTTTCGTTTATCATTTTCATATAAATACCCTGTAACTGTCGCCGAAGTCAGACTGCATAATGAGCTATAGAATTGAGGGAAATGTATTGTCGTCGGTATTTTATTCGACAGCAGTTCTTTCACTATTTGACAATTGTGCATGGCGCTGTTATAATCGATGCGTTTGCGATTTAAAGTGATATATGTAAGTGCTTTCACTATTTCATTTCCGTTCGAGCGATGGAAGTGTAGCTCTCTCACGACATTATCTATTGTGTAGATAAAAAAACTTGTTTCAAGTTAAAAAGAATTACGTTTTGGTAGACGACATATCATGATCGTAGTTTCAATTATATGTGAATCTTCTCCTTAATTTATTTTACAAAAAGAAACACCATAAGTCGTATATAAAAAATGTACACACATAAAATTGCTTTCTTATTTGTTTTTCGTAAATTTCTATTTTAAAAAAATCTTAAATCTTACTATTGTTCGCTGTTTCAAAATGTAAATAAAAATGTTCGTATTCGTTGATTAGGACCACGCGACCAATAAATTCACTTCTGTTTATACTAACACAGTGAAGCCCATTCACTTAAATATAATTACATTAAATTTTAATGATACTTTTAGGCACTTAATGTATTCCTGAAATGTATGTCTGTTTATAAATTCTGTTAAATATTGTCTATTGAAGTTATTTAAACGTCTAATAATGAACGAATAAACGTATTTTGAGCACGATTGTCTCTCTACATACATATAGTAGGTTTCAAATAATATAATACTGAAAATACAATTATTTGAACGGACGTTAAAGAATACACACAGTATACTAAAATGTATTTGGTAAGAACGACAATTATGAAGACTTAGATATCTGTTAATAATTAAAAAGAGCCTTTATTATTAGTCCATCAAAAAGTTCTCTTGTAATTTTAAATAGAACATTGAATAAGTAGGTATTGATGTTTTTAGGAAGCTTGCTCCAGATTTTAATTTCGAAATGACGGCACTACAAAACATGAACTTGTAATATAAATAGCTCTCTGTGTATCTATACAACTTATATTAGTCTTGTTAGGAAATTAAATGATATTTTTAAAATAAAACGTATTTAAATTTGAAACGTATTTATTAAAAAATTAATTACCAATGTTTTTCTCATTATTTGGTATCGTTCGCATGTCTTACATTTCTCAGGCAGCTGATCAGTACTTTTTTTTACAAATGAAGGTGAATATACCAACCACGGAACCGATTAAGAATTCCTGAGCTCTGAAGTTGCAACCTATGCCGAAGGAATTAGAGAAGCAGTAATGAAACTTAATAACTTAATGATGGTTATAGCAACAACGTCTCAGTGAACTAAGTGTCAGAATATGAGGAATACTAAATGTAATGAGATAACAGATGACTTGGTTAAGGAGAGTTCAAAAGTAAATAAAGTCAACATCCTGTATGTGAGACTATTAAGGATTCCGCTGGAAAGGATATCTGGCCATGCCTAGAAAAAGAATATGAAAAGATATGGAAGACAATATTCTATGCTATGATACTATTGGAACAGTTAGTTACAAAGTTCTCAGATAATTGGAAAAAAGGAAATTACGGTTATCAGATTTTATAATCAGACACTGCCAATTGGGGCAATACTTTTCAACATGGACGAGGTCAACAAATCTTAGCGTAGCAGATGTTAATTACAAGAGAAAATTAACCTGCTTATTGTCTGCGCTTGGGAGGACTTTGAAGGATTCGGACAAAAGTATTTTGGCGAGGATTTATTGGAGCTTGCGAGAATTCTTTTCCATGACAGAATACGGACTTTTATGAAGAATGCAGGGCTGATTAAATCCGTGTGTGAATTATTGAGGAAGGTACAAAAAGCATGATGTTCAAGTGTCTAAGCTTTTAATATTCAATTCTAAAAACTAAAAGGTCATGAAAAATGACGACCCTATTTAAAAAAATTACTAATTTGGTTTAAAGTAAACCTTTACGACCATTTCAACGTTACCTTTTATGTTCCAAATGTGTGTTGCATGTGATTTATTACAGTGTTCCTCTTCTTTTGACATTAAGCAGACCGAAAAGGGACATGCAGGTACTTATTGGGTCGTGTCCGTGTTTTTTCAATGTCATTCATCCTAGTTTAAGTAAAAGAATTTTAAAAATCTTGTGAAACGAACTTTCAGTGCATATTTAGGTTCTCAACAGTGTGGATTGCGTACCGAGCTTGTTTTCGTACAGGTATTTTTCGCCGTGGTTTACCAGGTGCGACACTTTGCGGTTATCTGTAGATGATGACAACTTGGTTGTCGAAATGCGTATACAGAATTACATTAGTGGAAAGTGGTTATATATCAACCTTAGTGATTAAACGATATACGTAGTTATAACATCAATATCATCAACATATGTTAAGGTTTGACACGGTTTGATAATAATTAGCTTTACAAGCTTGATTGGAATTTTTAAAATTATTCATTTCAAAGTAAAATTAAACAAAGTAGTCGATATTGAATCTTCTTGTGTGACTCCACTCCTCATCATAAATTCTTCCGATTCTTGGCTCTTGTGTTTATTGTACACACCTGCACTTATGTTGTCACTTTCAAGGGCACCGCCAGTTTCTTTAATCTGCTGTATAACTCCCTCCTAATTTCGGAACCATAAGTCAATGCATTTCTGTAGAATCTGTCTTAATTTAAATATTAGTTTTGTTATTTATTTGCGTCTTTTGAAATCACTTTAATTGTCACAAACTGGATTCTTCATTCACGGATTTAATTTATTTTCAAATATTTTAATAAAGATGTCAATAATTATATATAAACATATAATTAAGTTTTTCAAAATGAGAAATTTAATAAAAATTATATTATTTTCTGCTATTCCATCGTTAATTAAATACACAGAAATTAATTAAAAATTTCTGCGCTGGAGAAGAAGGACTCGAACCTCTATCTGCCGTTTTCTAGACGACTGCTTTACCAATTAAGCCACCAGGCAGTGTAACTTCGAGCTACACTGCCTGGTGGTTTAATTGCTAAAGCAGTCGTCTAGAAAACGGCAGATAGAGGTTCGAGTCTTTCTCCGGCGCAGAAGTTTTTAATTAATTGCTGTGTATTTTATATTGACGATGGAATAGCAGAAAATAATATAATTTTCATTTTAATAAAGATTTTATACTCTGTATTAAGTAATTGCTATATGTCATTCCAAGCAGATATTTTTCTTCTCAAATATTTTATATTAATTCATCCGATCCCTGACTCCTACCCCACTGACTGACCCATGCCACACAATATTGTGTGGCATGGGTTTACATGAAAAGAAACAAAATTTTATATGCATTGACTAAACAATATCAAAGTAAACGTAATCCGATTATGTGAGCATAATGGAGCTTAGGAGAGTGTCTGTGCACGTACTTAAGAGAGCACGATGTCTGAAAATATGTTTAATATAAATAATGTTGTGGTATCGACGAAGGTATTTATGAACACAAATATTTCTACATTGGAATTTAAAGAACCTTTTCTTTTAAAGAAATATTCGTGAATATCCATAAAAATTAACAGTTATTATGTAACAATTGCGATTGAAATTTATCATTCAATCTAATTTCGTGTTAACGTACAAGACCAAAATAATGATGCACAGTATTAAAGGATCGAAACAATGCACATTTTAAACAATAGAATAATAGATGTAATATTCTACTTTTTATTAACAAAAGAACTCGTCCGACCCGTACGTTGCAACTTCAATTATATTCGGTGCATTTGTAAAACATATTAAACGACGTAAAACATACATACTTATGTTAAACACTTCAAGCTCTCGTAGAATAAAAATTTCTAAACTTTTTTAATCTGTTATATACGTATGCACATTGAAACTTTATGCCTTCATAACAATGGGCGTAATTGAAAAAGTCCGTAAGGATCAAATAATGCGCAAAATTAAAAATGTAAAATATCTTCTTTTTTCTTACGATAATTATCATACTTTTCATAATTGTGTTAAAACAGGCTGAAAAGGGAAGATTAAATCAATTTCTTTTATGAATTCGGTAGCTTACGTGTTTATATATACAAAGGGAGCTACAAATGTTTCACAATAAAGCTTTAATTTTTAAAATCTTTCAAAATAATATCTGCCACATTCTATGTACTTGTCCATTCTTGAAAACTAGTCATCAAATCAACATTTACGTTTCTTCTGTAAACTGGGTAACAATATTCTGATCGGCGGAAAACTTTTCAGCTTGTTTTTACACGAGGAAACACTTTGATGCCGCATGGAGGCTATATGGTGGATATTTCAGCATCTTCAGCCAGAGCTGTAGTAAAAACCTGGAGGCTAGTATTGAGAATGAGTGATCTCAACTACTACTCGATGTACCAATTTGAGGTAATTGTCAACTCCTCTCGGAGTAAAGAAGACGGCCATCATTTCCATATTAATAGATCGAGATGTCCGTATAGATATAGGTGTGGCATATTCACAGATCTAGAATTTCTACAATGCTTTAGCGAATCTGCCATAGTAGCGAAGTCGAGTTCAGTCAGTTATCAAGATTATCATAACGAGCTTTTTTATTTTTACTCCAGGGGCAACTTGTGGCACCATGAAACGCTTTGTGCGGCCTATCGCCTAAAGAATGGAATAACTAGAAGGAACAAATCTTTCTCACTCGGAATGGTTGGAATTGGTCGTATATGAATGCTCAAGTAGTGGACAAGATAGAGCATCCTAACTTCGGAGTATTTTGCTTATATCATCTCAATAAGATACCATGATAAACACAGAAGTTATTTCCTCCAAATATTAATCAATTTCAATCCACAAGCAAAGTAATATCGTAAAATTGCCCGGTACTACGAGTTGCTCACACTATCATAGTTCAGGAGCAATTAACAGAGGGATTGAATCACGTCTCAACCTACGCTGAACTTATCAAAGCGTGAGAAAATCGGCTGCGCCATATTAGGAAACTTTTGAAGTATGCATTGATCAGTATTTCTGTTAGTTTTGTTATTATTTCTATATTTTCGTTCTCGCATTATAAACAAAAAGAAGTCAAGTATAAAATATACTTTAGAAAGGCATTATTTTAACTAGTTTTACTATATTATAAAGAAAAACTTGCATGGGTTAGTTGCATTATAATGACGGATTAATGTGTGTAGGTGAGGGTAAGTTTCCAAGACAATTGACTTCCGGATGTTTTTCTGGTCTTTTATTGATCTTCAACGTGTCATTGATCATCTTATCAGCTTCTTCTAAAAGTTTCTGGAAGTTTTCTTGGCTTCGTCGTCATCGGCGTTGGTCTCCCATTGTGTTAACTTCTGCGTTCTACTTAGTTTGTATCTATCGTTTCGGTTGAATTGTTTCTGTAATACTTCCATTGCTCTTAAATATCAACCTTCAGAAACTTTAGAAGTTGATTGAATGATTGGATGATTATCTTACCATCAAAAGCAAATAGAAGGTCATAATAACTCCCATAAATCTGCAATAGATAACAGCCTCAACTATTGGATGTTTTTGGAAGAGGAAACTTGGGAATAGCAACTATTCTAGGAGACTGCCATTTTTGGAATGCTGCTGGGACAATTATGTAACTTTAACATTTGTTAAGAGACAACACTTTTTGCAGACTACAGCCTCTAGTGAAAAAACGCGCTATACATATTATCAACTGAACATAATCTTTGCAGAACTTGTATCTAAGCGAGTTATTAAATGAAGATTTTCGATTGTCTACGAACAAGCAAACAAAGAAGATAAAAATAAAATAAGATATATGTTCTAAAGCGATATTAGTATTAGAGAAGAATAAAATTAAATTCAATCAAATCATATTATGAGGAATGAGGAATGTAAAAGAAAGAATGTAATTAGAAAGCATTTCATAAAACGCAATTATTGTTTTAAAACGATTAATACTTGAGTCCTAATAACTTATGAATGCATCTCGTAAATAACTGGTAATCCAGTACTTTAGGGTTTTTTAAATGAAACATAAACTATTATATCCGAAATTTATTGCCGTCAATTTAAAGTACAGAGTTCGTAAATTGTACTTCAAAAAGAGAGAAATACATTTTTGAACAGACCCAAACGACAGTTAATTCTTATTGGTTGAGAACAAGGCAAAATCACATGGCCGTAACTATAATGACATACTATCTGAACGTTTTTAAACTAATAAATAAAATTACATGTCATTTCTAAATAAATATATCTACATACATAAAAACAAGAATTTTAATATGTGGATTATGTAACAATACTACTGATTTATTTACTTTTCAATTCAAATTTTCACGAATTTTATTGGTTGTAATTTGGGCTTGGAGTCTGAACGTTTTTAAGTCTATAAATAAAATTACATGTCATTTCTAAACAAATATATCTACATACATAAAAACAAGAATTTTAATATGTGGATTTACTTTTCAACAATTTTACGAATTTTATTGGTTGTAATTTGGGCTTGGAGTCTGTTAAAAAATTTGTCTCTCTCTTTTTGAAACACAGTATAGCTACGTATAAAATGTAAAGTCGGTCAAACTCACTCCACGACTGCGCAGATATAATATCATTCTTGAAACGAAGTTCTTTGTAATGCTTTCCCATAAATGCAGCTTTTTTAAGTTTTAACTCTGGAATCGCAGCATCTTTGTTGACATAAACCCTTTCGTTCAAATATCCTCAAAGAAAAAAAGCTAATGGGGTTAGATCACAAGACTTTGCTAGTGAAACGATGTTATCTCCCCGAGGGATAATATGACCAGGAAGATTAGTTTAAATAAATGAAATTAAATATGCTTTATTGTGCAACGGGTTTTACTTAAAAATAATATAACATAAAACGAATATTAACACAAGTCGTATACATATTAAACTAAATTAAATTAAAATAAAAATAACGAACTTACGGAAGAAGTTAAATAAACAATACGATCCATGTAATAACATTGAATAATATAAAACACAAAACAAAGTAAAACAAACAATTCAATTATTTGAAGTAAAGTGAGTGCTTGACCTGCCGAGCGACATGTGGCTTCATCTTGTTAAAATTCAAATTGTTGGTTTCATGTGACAAGTTTAGCATCCTTCGATCGGTACGCCATTAACAGTTACTGCGTTATCAGCTTTGTCTTCAAAGAAGTTCAAACTAATGATCCTTCCAGTTTACAATGCACGTCAAATAGTACATTTTTGTAAATACATTTCTTTTTCTTGAATAACATGTAGATACTCATTATCCTCAGAAGCGACAATTTTGACTATTTTTTATAAAAATTATTAACCGCTGTGTTCTCTAAAACTATAAATGTTCGATGTCTTTTGTAGTCCATTTCTTTTCTATTAGCTGTTGTCCTATAATTAGGCTTATAAAGTTCCTGTTATTATTATTATTATTTATTTAAGTTCTTGAGACACTTGAACTTTGCACGCCTCTAAATGCGTATCTTTTTTTTAAATTCGTTGATTCGATTTTTGCGAACGGCAATAAATTTTGGTTCTTCAAGCATGCGAACTCTTGGCTTGTCAATAATTATACCACTTTCTTCACACTTGTGTACTAGACCATGAATTATACGTTTACTCTGTACATTGTTGCGTCAAAAAAGTGTGTTTTCTTTACATAAACCCAACAGATTGGCTGTTTTCATACTAGTAATAAACTTGTATGACATTTATGCGTTGCTTCATAGTATACACCATGATGAAATTTTCATGTGATTAGATACCAACTGTAGAAATGCAAATTTCCAACATTCACTGAATCCTAAAAACTAATTTGGTTCACCCTTCAAGACTATGTAAGACGATAGTGTAGGGTATATACATATGTGTACATGCTTGAATATGAAGTTTTTAAAAGGGTCTATGTACATACATACTTCTCGTTTGATTTACGAATATTTTCTATATACTATTTGTTATATGCAAAGGAATTTTGTTCGGATTATCTATGAATACGCCATATGTTTCTTCAAATAGGTCGGCACTCTAGACAGAAGCGAGACGAAATAGGTGCTTTATCTTTCAAGTCTGTTACAATTTTAAATTAATAAATCCTAATATAGATTTTATTGATAGAATTTTACTTTTACTGCTGAAGATACTGTTTTTTTTAAGACGAATTTTATTTTTATTTTCATTTTATAGAATATAAAATAATAAATAATAAACTAAATAGTTTAATAACACTAAAATGAATTATTATTCGTTAGTTATTTGTAGCCACATTTTTCGTTCTATTTACGTAACTTTATACATAGTATACTTAAATTGTATGTGAATAGGCTTAACTCGGACTTACATACCTATATTCTCCTGATTCCTCGTCGTTTTCCACCGCCCAATAGATCTGCTTCACGGTTTTACTACTTACGTTTAGTAATAGGGAAAATGCATTAAATTACCCTATACATACGTAATCTATTGTTGTTTCTGCATTACTTTCACTTTAAGAAGCATATTTAGATATGTACAGATCAAATAAAGCAAAAAAAAGGAGTGAATCCCCTCTCGTTCACTACAACATTAAAGAAAAAGCTACTAGTGTAAAAAATATATAGTAAGATTAAACATTTTTCAACTTAAACGCTCTTGGACCAACGATACTTAAGTGCCATTATGATATTTTTCTAATGATCTTCCTCAAAATCTTCAAAATACTGTTTTTCGTTGCTGCAATAAGTTCTTCATTCGACAAAAACTTTTTTGCAGCAAGAAGTTTATTTTTGGGAATAAGTGGAAGTTTCTTGCTATTAAATCTGGCAAATAGGATGGATGAAACACAATTTGGAGTCTTAGTCAATCCAATTTTGCACAAATAACTTGATTGGTGTAAGGAGGTGCGTTATCATAAAGAAAAAGAACTTTTTCTTCCAGATCTTGGTTTAAATTGTCTGATATAGTGATTTAGTTTAGGCCGTTGAAAGTTTGTTCCTTTGCAAGACTATTTTTGAAAATTACTTTTCCTAAAAATCGTTATCATTAACCTATCCGACGATGAAAATGTCTAGGTTTTCTCTGGAGTACCATAATGTGTCCACTCATAAAGTTGCTTTCGAACATGGCCAGTTTTACATGTAAAATATATGCCTTCAGTCGATATGCTTACGGTGTTATGGTCCTTGAGACAAATTCTTCACTAATTTCATTGATCATTATCGGTAGTTTTTGATGGTAGTGGTTACATGTCACCTTCGATGCTCATATTAACATATTTAAATTGCGCAACCTAGGGCGAAATTGCGACTTTCAAAGGAGCATTTTACACAAAATTAATAGGACATCGGTCAAAATTATTTTAGATGCAAATATTTCATTTTTTATGTTACAGGAAATTTGCGAAAGTTATGTTAAAACAGAAAATCAATGTTTGTATATGTAAAATAATCGTCGTACTTAGGATACTAAATTACTTTATTATTAATATGCTATGGGGGATAATAATAAACCAAGTTTATACTTCGTGAATCTCATGCGTGTTACATAAGTAAACAGACGGCGATATGGTAATTACATAGATTCTCCTGATAGTAACGGTAATATAACACATATTTCACTTTACTAGATGGCAAGGAGAATATTGTGCGAGTATGTTGGACGGAAATTTGTAGATACTTTCAGCTTCTTATACTTGTGCTTTTTGAAAAGAAAACGTTGAGAAAAATTGCATATAAAGATAATAGGAGACGAAAGCAAAAATTTGAAGAAAGTACAAAATTATCAAATGTTAATAAAGTTCCTTATATAAAGAAAAATAAAAGTAAGAAGTAATACTTAAGTTCATATTGTTTGATGAATGTACAGAACAAAACTCACGAAATATTGTAATAGTACTTTGTAAGTGCGCGAGATATGTAAATATAGTTTGTTTTATAAAATGTTCAAAATAATGAAAGCTCTAAATTTCGTTATTATTACACCGTGCTAATAAACTGGAAACTAATGATAAAACCATGCTCTCGGAGGGGAATCGAACCCCTGTCGACTGCTTACCGGCCAGGTGCTCTACCATTAAGCTACCGATTCTTTAATAGCGCTATAAATTACATTATGGAAACAGATTTTAATTTTTTGTTTTTACTTTGTTCGAAACAAGTTTCCAAACCTAAAATTATAATCCCACAGACATGTAATACATCTGATTTACTTCATATATAACAAAGAACATATTTTACTAATAAAAGCTATGTGCTTGGGTTAGAAATACATGATTGAAAATTATAAAAGATAGTGAGCGCAAATTTCAACGACAAAACGGAAAATTTGAGCAAGCAATCGGTTTTTTTAATGACGATATATTCATGTTGGAGATAGCAATGATGCTCATACAGTCGTCCATTGAATTCAACCACATGGAAAATTATTAATTTTGATACATAACTGCAATGAAAGAGCATATGTCTTACAAATTATTTTATTTAAAAAGTAGATATATAAAGCATTTAATATTTCGTATGTCCCCCTTTTGCTTTAACGAGTTAATTCTTTTTGATTTTTTCTATTATATTTTTTCTATTGTTATTAATTTGATCACTATTTTGCGAAACACCCGCAAGGTTCTCTAAATTTAGTTTTCTGTTGCAGTTCTGTGATGTTATGATACTTTAAGTTTTCCATACATTTTCAATATGATTCGTATTGGGAGAATTTCCAGACCAAATTGACTGTATCACGGTGCTCTTTCACAGATTTTCCTCTATGGCATGGAGGATTGTCGTGCAAAAAGACGTATGGTGCTTTGCTTCTATATAAAGCATCAATGTAAGGCGTTAAGTACTCATTTATGACTTTCTTATACTGATTTTAATTTATCGGACCATCGACAAAGTAAAGTAGTCCTGAACCCTCTGCTGTGATACATGAACATAGTTATTATCACAAAAGAAGGATGTTTCACTGTTTTTGCCATACATTTTTCTGTGAAACATTCTGACAGTAATCTCACGTATTCAGCACATTCTGTTAACGTTTCTAATTTTGATTCGTTGTTAAAAATAATCTATGAAAAGTTAAATGATTTAAATTTTTGCCGATTTTTGCTGAGAGAGTCGGAGATAAACTAAATTCAAAAATTTGTGTAAAGTAATGCAGTAGAATCCCTCGAGGAGCAGGTAATAGTGACATTAAAATACCATTTCGACTATTTAGAGTAGCTATAAATCATATAATGATAAAATGCGGTACGCAAAAATAGTAAATATTTAGAAATAAATTATGAACGTGCGAGTATTTGCCAGTATAATTCGAAAATTATTCTCAGAAACTTAAAATTCTAATTCAATCGTCAACTGTCCGAAAAAAATGCTAAGGAAGGAATGACATTGCCTCCTGTATCCTTGAAGTTATTGGATCTAATTTTAAATTAAGTCTATATAATTAAAATGCCGTGCATAAAATTATATTTTACATGTATCTATGTGTACATATGTTGCATGCACTGTGAACAGACATGGGGTTATTGCGTTTTTAATTCACACATGCGTATGTATGTGCATTGTGAAGAACTAGTATCTACCCCATTCGACCCCTGTACACGTGCCGAACATATGTTTGAATGAATTTGCATTAAAATACATTCTTTGTTAGACTTCAGCGCATAATGGAAACCATAGACATGAGTTTTAACGAATAATATTCGACGAGAAATGACATTTTTCCATTATTTTTATAACGTCTATATGTTACAGATAAAAGATATCGACAGATATGAAATCTACAAAAATTGATTATGGCAAGGCAGAGAATGAATTCAATTGGTCTATTTCATTATGGATTGAAAGCGTACATAGATTGTTTTATTGAAACTCTTTACAATATTTTCTATGATATTACTAGATATATGTATTGATTATAAAACGCGATGAGTTTTCCAAAAAATTTGATTCGTTGTTTGAAAATAAGAACATTAATGTTAGCTGTACATACATAATAAACGTAAAATGTTAGTATGTACTAAAGCAAAGTTACAACAAAAGAAAAACAATTAAGCCGTGCTGAAAATAATTTTTAATGTCTCTTCAAAACAGCTTTAAATGCTACAAATTCAAAATTGTTGATAAAATACAATAATATTAACATAAATCGAAATTCACAATGTGACAGCATTTAGTACCGCAAAATTGAATATATGCTATGCAATTTTTTAATATTTAGCAGCATAACTATCGACACCTATAATGGCATTTAATCGTTGTGGCACAATTTGTTTAATTTTTAGCGATATTGATGCTGAAATTACATTCCATTTTTTATATATAGCTTCTTTTAATCCGGCTTTATTAGTTGAACTTAAACTTTCATGCAGTTTTTACTTCGGTCCTTAAAAGTTCAATTGGGTTAATGTTCTATTCTATAACAACCATAGCTTGACAATATGTAAATGCGGTGTGGGATGCAGAAACTTTCTTTCTTTGAAGACGTATTGTGAAAAGTGGACAGATGTTAGAGAGTGTGTCGGCGAACGCTGCAGTTGCGAAAGATTCTATCTCTTATCTATCAGTAAATTTCTAAAAACAAATAACAGTATGTGAAACTTCCACTTGGTGCGCTTGTCTTCTTTTGCAATGCGTATTTTCACATATCAATATGTGTCGACAAGTACGCGTTTTCAGAGTGGTAACAACACTAAAAAGTTGTCGCGAGTTGGAATTATTGGCTCTTATTTTCTTGGGGAAGACAATCAAGCAGTGATTCAACACTTTTTCGAATCAGCTCTTAAAGAAATACATCTAGAGATTATCTGGCTATTGGAGAGGTAACAACTCTAGAGAGTTGAAATTATTGGCGCTTATGTTCTTGAGAAGCAATCAACCAGCGATATGTGAACATGATTCAAAACTTTTTCAAACCAGCTCTTGAAGAAATGCATAAGGAAATGTCTAATTCCAACAGGATTTGATGACAATTTTGAGAACAATATTCCCCGGACGAGCCACTCGACCTATTTAACGCCCTGTGATCTTTTTGTGAGGATGCCTTAAGGCAAAGTTTTTTAAACATATTTTGCTTAAAATTATTGTCCATTCTCTTGATTACACTGTGCACATGTTCTATAATAGAATGTTTTGTATGAAAAGTAAATTGATGATCTAGAATTATGCTACCTAAGATTATAAAAAAATCAAAAATTACTTCGTTCTATAGATGGTTGAATGGTTTATACGATGCACTCTATACGTATTTATGGTTTGGGTACTACTACTACTTGTACGCTTCTTTTTAGTTCAGGAGAATTGCCTAGATTGAATACAATATTGAAGATATATACACAGTAAGCTACCGAAAATAGTCTAGCTAGATTTTTTGATAAAAATGTTGCCAAACAAATCATCACATTGTTTTCTGCAGCGCTACAAAAACGCTTGAATTGGAACGAACCATGCATTAAACACCAATCTGATATATGATTTTTTGTAGTGCAATTTTGCAATCTAAACTTGGAAATTATTGATAGCAAAACATTTGGAAGTATAACGAATGATTCTGAAACCATATCAGATGACGATTTCAGCTCCAATAAGAGTTGGCGCGTTTTTGGCATGGATATTTGTTCATTCAATAAACGACATCATTGCTTCATTTTAACATTTAAGTTATAACGTGAACTTGTTAACGAAGGAACATTATTCCAGCTGTTATTTGGAACTATTTGAAAGATTTATGTAATACAACTTCTGCAGCAGCAGAACACTATCATTGAGATAGCTCTAAAGAGAGTGTTTCTTGTGAAAGTCTATGTAATCCGATGGTTTGGCATCGATTTAAAGCCTTATACTATACGGGCGCAAGGTGAAAAGTTCTCGGCCTGACACAGAGATGGCGTTACAATCAACAGAAATTTATGTTTCCTGCGTGGCTGCATGTGTCTTTAGTGCATATGAAAACTTTCAACTTGTTCTTTCAAGTAGTTTGTTTGCAAGAATTTTTGTAGTAGACGTCGTGCGTGTAATTTTTTAAATGGAATAACTTGAATATCGTGCTGTTATAAAATTCTTTATTTTGGATGGTTTAACCCCTATGGAAATTCATCCTAAGTTGACAAAAGTGTACGGGGACTGAATTTAAACGTGGTCGTACGTCCCTCGAAGATGACCCACGTGAAGGACGGCCAAAAACCGCAACCACACCAGAAATCATCGAAAAAGTACATGATATTGTGTTGGACGATAGGCGAGTGAAAGTGAGTGAGATAGCTGAGGCTGTGGGGATATCGGAAGAAAGGGTGCGAATCATTTTGCACGAAGAATTAGAGATGAGAAAGCTCTGCGCAAGATGGTTGCCGCATTTGCTGAATGTCGATCAAAAGCAAATGCGCAAACGATTTTCGGAGCATTCTTTGGACAGATTTAACAAGAATCCGACCGATTTTGTGCGGCGATTTGTCACCATGGATGAGACATGGGTCCACCACTACACGCCAGAAACGAAACAGCAGTCGAAGCAGTGGGTGGAAGCCGGTGGTTCAGCGCCAAAGAAAGTGAAGTCGATCGCATCTACCGGAAAAGTCATGGCCAACGTGTTTTGGGATGCAAAAGGAATCTTGTTAATCGATTACCTTTAAAAAGGCAGAACAATTACAGGCGCATATTACTCTAACCTTCTTGACCAGCTGGATGCCTAAATTCGCGAGAAGAGGCCTGGTTTGAAGAAGAAAAAGATCATTTTCCATCAGGAAAACGCACTCGCACACAAGGGTGCGTTGGCGATGGGAAAATTGCGGGATTTGGGGTAAGATTTGCTCGGCCATCCTCCCTATTCTCCTGATTTGGCACCCTCAGACTTCCATCTATTCCAAAATTTGAAAAAATTAGTTTCTGGAAAGCGATTCACATCCAACGAAGAAGTTGAAAGGACTGTAGAAGAATATTTTGACAGCGTTCCAGACTATCACTTCCGGGAAGGAATATTGATGTTAGAAAAACGCTGGACCAAGTCAAGGGAGATTGTGTAGAAAAATAAAATCATTTTTTATATTTAAATCGCAGTCTTTCATTGTCAGGCCGAGAACTTTTCACCTTGCCCACGTACACTGTATTATAAAAAAATTGGGAAAACATAGATTTACTAGACAAATTGATTTAAGAAATGAGTTTGATAAGATACAGCCCTTCTCAGGGCTACGTTGGTAACGAAAGTAGATAATGAAAATAGCTCAAATAGCAATACATACATATTTATTATTAGATTATTTATAAACCTTCGATTGATTGCTTTCAGGTATTCTTTCGTTAATTTCTCCACGGGAAAAGTTTTTTTACCATTAAAAATCATCACTTGGTAGAATTATTAATTTTAGCTGATAAATTAAAATAAAAACACAGTGTAATAATGAACATTAAAATTAATAATTAATGTACTATAGGCTATTAGTAAAGCATTTTTAACTAATAAATTAAAATAAAAGCACAAAATATTTATTAAAATTTTCAATGTATGTACATTTCGCTCTACTTTTCTAATCTCCTGATTATGCCGTAAGACGAAATGTACAGACTACATAGAGAAGTGAAATAAATATTTTGTTAAACTATGTCAAGTGCATTTTTATTTTAAGTCATTAGTTGAAAAAGTTTTACCAAGAGCCGACAGCACATCCAATTAATATATTCATTTCAGTGTTTATTATAGGCGAACTGTTCACAAGAAAGTCTGTAGGTAGGTGACAAATATATAACAGACTTTGTTTATAATCCATATAACTTTTAATTTAATTTACTCTTCGTAATAGGTAGTATGCGATTCGGAAGTGAGTTTACATAATATCTGGTAAATTTTAGATGAATTTTTTACCATTAGCGAAGTATATTAAAAGTTTTCCCAAATACTTCATTATTCTCATTAACTTCCTATTAATTTAAAATTATATAGGCTGTATACAGGACTAAATATTTGTAATTCTATATATCATAATGGGGCATTGTAGACTTAACTCTGTATCGTGGGATTATGCAAATCTGTTTTTAGAAACAGCACTGTGGAACATAAAAGCATATTAGTAATTTTGATGAAGCCTGTGGTTGATTAATTATTCACTGAATGTTGATATATAACCCGTTTCCACATTAATTTTCGTATTCTACATATGTATTTCGACAACTAAGTTGTCATCATCAGCAGATAATCAAATAGTGTGCGTCTTGGCTTTCAACGGTACGGTTTGTGTGCGGAATTTGTTTTCGTACGGGTATTTTGCCGTAGTTTTCCAAGTGCAACACTGTTTAATTATCTGCTGATGATGGCAACTTAGTTGTCGAAACACATATACAAAAATTAATGTGGAAAGGGGTTATATATCAACCTTCAGTGATATTATTTAAGGATTGTTAATTTAAAATATTTTCTATAAAAGTTAATTTCGGTTAAGAAAAGTAAATGTATCTAGTAAGCTATGTTTACTAAACGACGGCAATGTATTACAAATTGCGTTGCGTTAACTTCCGAACAATTTAAAAATAAAATGAGATATTCTATCTATGGAACATGTACATATGTATGTATATACAATTGACCCGGAATAGCGGCGATAATTCGTTACTATTTACTAAACTATATCCTTTTTATCTACGAGTGTAAGCATGAGGTAAAACGATTATTGGATCTACAACATATACTCAATACACAACCGTTTTATTGGCTTTAAAGCGAAAGGTCGTCAACCTGGGATGATGCGGCTTGCTAAGAAACGACCAAATTGCCATACAGAATTGGGATAACTGACAGTAAGTTTACGATATGGTCTCGGCAGTACCTCTATTGTATTAATTAGTGTTTAGAATTGCTTAACCTTAATAAGTAGAAGATAAAGTCATTAATCTTCTTGATTTATGTTAATTTTTAGTAAGGCGAAGCACTGATGTTTAATTAATATAGTTACTTGGTTATACGTAATTGTTCTCAACAAAATTCTGTGTGTTTGTAAATCTCATTCAACCATGCGAAAATTATTTTTTCAAATTTATTTATTTTGTTTTCCTTTCACAATGACATGAACCTGTAACACAATCATAATATTCGTATATATGTAGAATCCAGTATAACAATTCCTAAAATAAATTTTAAAAATGGTATTTAGTAATACTGTAAAACAGTTTAATAGTTTTCCCGAAATTTTTTTTCAAAATATGTATTTATAATATGTAAATTACACTGGTCAGTATGGTTTCTTCTTATATTGGGTCTGGGAAAAAGTTCGTGGCGTTTTTCCCGATAGATGGCATTGGTTGCCGATAACTAAAGAACAACAAGTCACAGCGACACCACCGACGGCTCGTTTTTTAGATGACCTTCCGAACGTTAGTTTGAGCGTAGAAACATTGTAATCGGTGCAGTGGTTGGAAAGTTATTCGCACTTGAAAATGGAGAAGAATAATGAGAAATTTCGCTATATTCTGCAATATTATTATGATAAGGGGAAGAACGCTGCGCAGGCTTGTGATAAAATTTGTGCTGTGTACGGTGAAGGTACTTTATCGAAATCTGTTGCGCGGAAATGGTTCGCTCGCTTTCGTTCTGGAAATTTCAATGTGAAAGATGAGTCACGCTCCGGTCGTCCAATCACTGAAAAATCTGATGAAATTCTTGAAAAAGTCCAACAAGATAAGCATATCAGCAGTGTCGATATTGGCATGGAGCTAGGCATTGACCACAAAACTGTTTTGAACCATTTACACAAAGCTGGTTACAAAAAAAAGCTTGACGTATGGGTTCCTAAATGAGTTGAGCGTGAAAAACATGATGGACCGAATTAACATCTGCGATGCCCTGCTGAAACGGAATGAAATCGAGCCGTTTCTGAAACATTTAATAACCGGAGATGATAAAATGGATTACGTACGATAATCGGAAGCGTAAAAGATCGTGGATAAAGGAAGCATGAGCCGTCAAAGCGTTGGATCTAGCCAACATTACGCCAAAAAAAGTGATGCTGTGTGTATGGTGGGACTGGAGCGAAAGGTCGTCAACCTACGATGATACTTCCAACTGGTAAGAAACGATTCTCAACTCTACTGTGCACAACTAGAGAGATTACGCCAGGCGATTGAAAGAAAACGGCCCTCTATTGTATTAATAGGAAAGGTGTTGTCTTCCATCATGACAAGATAAAGTCACACACTTCTTTGATGACCCGTCAAAAATTGAGAGAGTTTGGTTGGGAAGTTTTGATGCACCCACCTATACAGTCCGGATATAGCAATTGACTATCATTCTGTGTGTTCTGCAGAACTCTCTCAATGGAATTAAGTTTTTTCAAAAGAATTGAAAACTTTTGATTTTTTTCACAATGATGAACCTGTAACAGAAGTTAATTTCATATATGGGATCATGGATAACTACCAAAAAAATTTTAAACATGGTGTCGATAATAATGGAGCAAACAGTTTAAATGAGTTTTCACGCGCCATTTTTTTTCAAAATATGTATTTTATGAAAAAACGCCACGAACTTTTTCCCAGACCCAATACATTAACTACTTGCAGAAGACGTGCAACTCACGTCGAAATGTTTTTGTAACAGTCACCAACGACTTCACATGTTACGAAACTTGGATTTTCCAGTATAATCCAGAAATAAAGCGTCAATCGATTAACTGGAAGGCCGCCGGATTGCCGAGACAGAAAAAAGTCGAAATTGAAGGCAATGATGATCGTTTTCTTCGACATCAAGGTTGTTATTATGAATGACTGGGTGCATGAGGGTCAAACTGTTAATCAGAAATACTACAAACAAGTTCTAATCAAGCTCAGGGAAAGAATAATGAAGAAAAGACCTGATTAGTGGAAGACTCCGTATTCGCCAGATCTCACATCATGTGACAACCTGTTCCTTAAATTGAAAAGTGCATTAGAGGATACACACTCTCAGTCTGTTGAACATGTAAAAGTAAAAACGGCAGAGCTGTTGAAGCGGCTGACAACTGATGAACTACAGAACTGTTTTGAACAATGGAAGACAGAGCGGTATATAGATAGGAGATTTCTCATAGCAGTCTCGTTATTTAATTGCCAAACTTCATATTTTAGATAATATGACATGCAACCGATACATTGCCAGAAGCAAACGAAAAACTAGTATTTCTTACATTAATATATATTTTATGCACTATTAAAATTCTGATTAAACTGGATAATAAGCTAATAATAAGGTATAAATGAAAGCATATGTATTGTAATGCTTTAATTAGATAAATTAAGGAACTCTCTCAAAGATTATATGTCTACATCGCTCCCGTAACAAATTGTACGTTGTAGTGGAGTTTTTTCATAACCTCTAGTTTCAAATCAAGAATCAAAATGTAATTGTTTTGAAATTACGAAAATTAAATCATTGTGCATAAATGTACATCTGGTAATAATAAAATCATTGGTTGCTTATTATTGCTTATGTTTTATCGAGCGTATAAGAGGCACACTTTTCGAGAAGCCAACATCGTCGACTTTCAAGGAGAGAGAATTCGATGGAATAGCGTTGCATAAGGCAGTATTTTATCTCCCATATTATTCAATATATACGAAAATAAATCAATACTGGAAGCAATTTCATTTTAAAGGCGATTAAACTGTTGACGAACGCACTTGATAGGAACACGAGAAATCGGAACGTTGTATACAGTCCTGTACAGAGATTTGTGAAAATATTTATATACAGTACTTGAGTCAAGTTTTATCAGATGAGACTTTCAAGAAAATTAAATGGATAATATTTACTTTAAATAAAAAAAGGGGCAAAAGAACACTTACCCCATCAATGTTCGTGTATTTCTAAAACTAAGTTGTTATAATCAGCAGATTATTAATCACAGTGAAAAGCAGATTATTAATCACAGTGAAAAGTACTTGCACAGAAAAAACTCCCGCTAAAACCAAAACGCACACTGTGCAGTGTGTGTTTTGGTTTTCGCGAATGATGACAACTTATTTGTCGTTTGTCGAAATGTACGTATACAGAGTTCGAACATTGATGTGGTAAGGGTTTTTGTCCTTTTTTGATATTGATTCAATTAACTACAATCTTCAACAATGTTTACGGTTTTTACTTTTATTGAAAAAAGAAAAGAAAAAAATATGTCGTGTGTATCACAACATGAAATAAATATATCTATATTTGCACGATTTATTGCCAAATAGAAAAAGGGAAAGGCGGAACAAAGCTCGTTAAAAATGATGCCTAAGGAGGCAGTAAACTTAATACATAATCCGATGATATTTCCAGAAAATATTAATATATACATATATACAGTGTATGTATATTCAAGCTGATTAAATTTCCTAATGTAAACAGCACCTACGCGTTTTGTGGTTTAATAAAAGAGAAATGTATCCTTTTTGTTCAAAGAGGCAATCGTATATTAAAAGGGAATTAACGAAAGAATATATTAAGAAGAATAATATAACGGACTATCTTAGACAAATATAATTACAGTACCTTCATTCTTTTTAGAAGTAGTAATACGCTGACGGCACGATCGCTTTTAAATTGTTGAATGTAAATGACGGAGGAAACATTAAAGTAAACTGTTTTAATGATCTTAAACTTCTTTTGATGGAGGACGGTATGTTGTTAACTTTTTGAGAGAGAAAATGTACAATCAAGGAGTATCAGACTGAAATGGACATAGTGTTCGTATTCTCGTGGCGAGTCGTACCAGCCTAAATCAACAAAAAAATGAGAATAAACTTAGTTTGCGGAGTACCTTAAAATGGAAACAGTCTGCGTAATGTATTTTGCTTTCCCGAGGGTTTCGTTATATAATAGATTTCACCGAAACCTACAATGTATTGCTTTCTTGTCCTTTGGGCGATAATTTAAGTGAGTGGCTATAAAAAAAGTATAGACAGGGTTGTAAAATTAATAATATAAAATCTATAAGATACCTCTTGTTAATATAAGGTAACTCCTAATATACAAAGGGTGCTAGGAAAGGTTTGCAATATGACGCAACAATGAATCGTAGGAAGCTGCTTGTTGCTGCATGTTGACACATGTTCATACGTGCATAGACGCCGCCGCACCATGTCGATGGGCTCAGTTATTCATTAGCAGTGAGAGTGTAAAGTGCTTGCGATGGCATCGTGGTCACGAAATGAGATAAGGGCAGTTTTGCGTTATAATTTCGTGCGTGGTTTAAACATAGACCAGTGCTTTGAAGAAATGACTCTTGCATTAGGTGATGTTTGTCCACATCGCACGACGATATTCAGGTGGTATAGGGAATTCCGAAGGGGAAATTTAACTGCGGTGGATGCTGAGAGACCGATAAGGCCACGAACGTCAGTTACGGAGGAAAACGTTAGTACTATGAGGAAAGTGCTTTACGAGGACAGGTGACTGACCTATCAACAGATAGAGGGTACTTCAGGCCTAAATGCACCAGCAATTCGGTCGATTCTGCATGATCATTTGCACGTGAAGAAACTTGGTTCTCTCTGGGTGCCACATCGACTGACAGAAGAGTAGATGACACGACGTGTGACTTGGTAGGCAGATGCTAAAAATTTTAATAAGGGACAATCTGGGTATGTGAATAACATCGTAACAGGTAACGAAACCTGGCTGTACTATTACGATGTACCGACCAAAGCTCAAAACAAAGTTTGGGTCTTTGATGATGAGGACACACCAGTAGCTGTTAGAAAATCCTAATCTTTAAAGAAGAAAATGATAACTGTATTTTTCAAAACAAGTGGAATTGTGGAACGCGTCTTTTTGGACACACAGAAGACAGTTACAACTAAGTGGTATACTGGACAGTGGCTGCATAAAGTCATTGGATCTATGAAGAACCTGCGGCCAAAGTCAAGAATGGACACCTGGTTCCTCCATCACGATAATGCTCCAGCTCACCGCGCCAAAGCCTGCATCTAATATTTGACCACGACAGGATTGGAACTTCTCAAGTACCCTCCCTACAGTCCAGGTGTTGCTCCCTGCGGCTTTGCACTGTTCCCGCATGTGAAAATGAAGCTAAAAGGGAGTCGGCTTTCCAGTGATGAGGACCTTCTGCGGGCTTGGCACAACGAGTGTGTTTTACTCTCTAGTGAAACTTGGCAGAACTGGTTTAGGGATTGGTTTCGGAGGATGGAGAGGTGTATTGAGTGTAGAGGAAATTACCTTGAGAAAGTTAAATAAACAAAGCTGTATTGCAAATCTTTCCTAGTACCCTTTGTACATCTATAAATACGCGGAGGACTTAGCTGTTCTTTTTAACATAGAGACATTCAGCCAGCTTTACGGCATTCCTATTAACCTTGTAGCAATCACAGATTACGTAAATATACCCAAGAAAAGTGCGAGAATTGCCGAAAATTGGTACTAAAATTCGGAATGTGGCTAGTACCTAGCATTTTAAAATTATGTGACAAGAGAAGTAATAAGAAAAATATAAACACGAGACTAAAACGAAGATAACAGAAAAGAAAATCACCTTCGAAGTGTAGAATTTTCAGACATTCGAAACGCCTATTAATAATTTATGCGTTCATAGTATGTAATTACATTTTTAATTTATGTTTGACTTGTTCGACACCCATGTATTTATGGAAATAAATATGTATTATAATAATTACTGTTACATATTGTAAATATTGGAAATGTACACGAAAATGAATTATTTATTTCGATAAAAACTTTTTCTTAAAAAGCATAAAGTCTAAACTCTGTCCTTGTTTAGAATTTGAATGAATGAATTAAAGTATGTGACAATTATACGAGTATTATAAATTAATCTCTCTACAATTTGATTTTATATGTTACATTTCAAATTGTAAAAGTTATTGCCTTGACGAAACAATAATATTGACTAATAAAAGAATATTTCGATTTAAGTTCATGCTAAAAATTTCAGTCGAACAATATATGGTATAGACATAAATAAATTCTTAATGTCAATGTTTTTCCGAAAGTCGTAGTAGTTGAGTCGCTCTTTTCGTTAAGTAAATTTTGTTTAATCTAGAAATCCGTAATTTAATTCATTGTTTATAATTTGAATTTATGATAACTAAAATTCCCATATTCACGATGTTATCAGGAACAGACTATATAGGAATTGTTGTCTTGCGTGTTGAGATTTTTAATGCACAAAACATTTCCAGCAATTTAATTAGTTACATGTTCTCAGAAAGTGCTCGTGTAAGCGTCCAGCAGGAAACTATGTATAGCCAGTAAGTAGGTGTTTAGAAAGAAGAGAACGAGGGCGAAAAAGCGAAAAGACAGCCCCCGTAATGCTATTAATTATATTACCAATAAACAACTTTCTCATCGGAATAACAAATCGATAAATGGGAATTAAATTCCGGATTCTTTAATTAAAATTTAAGGGAGAGTTCAATTAATTCTAATAAACCATTGTTTTATAAACCTCACTCGGCAGTATTTTTAATTAAAATGTCTTTTCGAGCTTTAATATTGAAGAACTTTCAATCTTGATTAAATTTAAGTCGCTGAAACTGCGACAAGATGTGGTATATACTTATGTATATAGGGAAATAATCATTAAATGAAAGCTATATTCGGTTAATCGATGCTAATTTTGTGCAAATTAAAAGACTGCGTTCAAATAGATGACATTATTACCACATGTACGTATATAGACTAAATTTAGACGCTTTGTGTACGAAATTCTGACAAACTGTATTAAATTACGTGTTGGACTACCAAATTAACTTTTAAATTATGTAAGAACACCAATGTTTCTGTAATAAATCGTATGGATTTTTGCGTTGGAAGGTTATCGTGTGTTAATATAGAATATATTACTCCAATGTATGTATAGGTAGTACATATCTATTATTAGATGTGAGAGTATTAAACTCTAGATTGAATGAAGTATATTTAAACACGAAATTATATCGGAGGGGTAAAATAAGCTCATTGGCTTCTCAATGTAGCTATTTAATGTTTAATTAAACAAATAGTATCAGGGTAGTTCATCCTTTATTGCCACTAATATAGACGACGTCGACTAATAAATAATTGGTACCTGACAGCTATTAAGTTAATCGAGGTAAAGCGTTTACATTATTCTAAAAATGAATGAAACCGCAATTATAGATATATAAAATATGTACAAGGGTCGATGTATATGTTTAATCCTTAATCATATTCCATCTTATTTATTTTGTGACACTCTTCCATTTGTACTATCAAACTGTTGACCTTCGGACCAAATTGGGCGATATCTACTGCTTCAGCTGCTGTGCTGACGCTAGTTATCTCTTCATAACTCTGAGATATGGAAGGATCGAGATCATGGAGCGGTTAAACAGGAGGTTGTGCTATTGGTTGCTTTAGATGGTGTAACATCTGATCTATGGGATACATATGACATGATCAGTTAGGTACCTCTTATTGATTTAACTATTTCTAAATGTAGTTTTTCATTGACTGTAATTTTCATTGCTGCGATTTATGTTTCGGCTGACATTTACGTCGAAGATTATGTATTATTTTTTAAGCACTTAAAATCAATTTGTACCTGTAGATTTGCATCACTTGAGTTTAAATATTGCTTTTCATTCATTCATTATCAGTAGATTTAAAATTTTCTCCATGATTCAAAACAAATGTTACAATTTTCGGAGAGCTAATCTTGCGAGCTTGTATGATAAAATGGCACGTATTCCATATTTTTCTTTGGAAAATTATACCAATAAAAATGCCGTTTTTAATTTTCATAATGAGATATAATCTGTTATTGATAAATACATACCAAGAATGTTTACTTCTTCACGTAGGTTTCCGGTGTGATATAATCAAAGAATAGTAAAACTAAGGAGGCTAAAAAATTTTTTCTATCGTAAATGGAGGCGTTCGTCTATGATAACTATTATATTAGTTAAAAGAGCGGTAGATCCCCGCATATTTAACTTCGGGAACCGATGTGCTTACTGAACAACTACACATTGTTGAGGCCTTTGTAAGTATGTTAACTACCAGCTTCTTGCCTACACCTTATACGCTTCGAAAAATAAAATCTGATAACTATGTAAGCCATTATTAAAGATTTTTAATTTAATAATTAGTTCGTCAGATTTTCTTCAGTTTAAGAAGCTGAGTCGAATTATATCAGTTTTCAACCATGGAGATATAAATGATATTAATAACTATCGGCCCATAAGAATTTTGTTCCAAGGCTTTCGAGCAGTTACTATAATTCAAGCTATATTCATGTGCGCCACCATATGTTTCAATACATCAACATGGGTTTAATGTAGCACAATCTACTGTATCAAACCTAACTGGAATTACACAATTTGTTAGTCAATGCTTGGATGAAAAGCAAAAAGTTGATGAAATATATATAGATTTTTCAAAAGCATTTGGTACAATCAATTTCCAAGATGTTTTCATTTGATTCCTATCTACAGACCGACTTATGTTTACTATAATGTATATATTTCCAGCACATACACTGCAACATTGGGATCGCCAGGAGTCCAATGTTGCAGTGATGTCATTTTTAAATATTTATAGATGAGATATTCTATATAGAAATAAATTATCAAAATCTATAGAAAATTACATAGAAAGTTTTGATAAACGATTGGAATGATACTTTGGGAAAAATGAAAACTGAGTATTGCCAGTATCACTTTGAATTTAGCAGTATAGAATCAGTTTATATTTTATTTATCAAGAAAGCTTGACCCGTTATGGTTACTGTATATCAAATATCAATAAGATCAAAACTTCGCACAGGCCTACATAAACAATTGTAAATAAACACTCGAAGTTCTCAGAAGTGTAGTATATTATTATTGTTTGTTATCATTGTGTCTATGTAATTTTTTCCTATCGTCAAAGAGTAACTCAATTATGCTTCTGCAATATAACAAAATTGATAACATAAAATATAGCGGTACGATATTAATACTTATCTTCTGCGCCTGTATACTGACGTACATACATATGTATATATACATATTGACATAACAATAAATAAACATATAAGTACATTTTGGTATTTTGTTCATACAAGTTAAGTAAGTACTACAATAATTTAAACAAACTTAGTGTGTTTATGTTAACTAGCAAAAATATTGACTCAGATGTTAGATAACCATATCTCATGCATAAATACTTTATAAGGTAAGCTATTTGGTTATTAGATGTTATTAGAATTGGCCATCATGTCCACACAGCATGAAGCAAAATATGTACCGTAGAGGGTACACAAAGAATGTACTGTGAACAAAAAAAATCAATAAAGCGCGCATTTTGCGTTTTGTCATGGAGAATAAGTAAAGACACCAGTTTATATCAAGCTAGTGCATAAGCTCATAGCGTTTTTATTGAATTCAAAATTTAATCTAAAATGTTCTTGACAAAGATTTAGATTTTACCACATTAAGGCAAATTTGTGGTGGTACTTCAACGCCATTACATCAGTAGATGTCGAATGGTCGTTTTCAGCGTTTGAGAAATTTTTCTCATCGCGCATTTTCCCTGAAAGCAAATGTGGATGTGTATCTGACGTAGCAGTCTGAAGACGCTGCTCAAGTGTTTTACAATGTTATCTATTTTACTTTCTTTTATCTTACTTCTTGAATTATGCTGCCATAGTTAATGTTAATATATAGTAAGCTAGTTTGTAGAGGTTATAATTACGTTTACAATTTTGAATAAATGTTTCAAAAGTTAAAACGAAAAATGAACAAAAAATAAGTCCCTGTACGACGTTAATGTATAAACTAGCGTGTTTACTTAGTTTACGGTGCTGAATGTTGCGCCAATACACTATTTGTACACCTTCTATATATTTCTCTTCGTTCTGTCCTAACTTCCACTCTGTTGATCGGGCACGATGAGCAGATTTAGTTATTACAATATTGAGGTATACTTTGGATTCTTGTACACATTTAACAGGTTGTATAGGAAGATAAATGAGATTTGATTGGTCAAATAATGATATTACATTGTATTCATTGTGCTTAAAATTGTTAGGGTGTTCTTGGATTTCTATAGATTCACGGACTTTACGACTATAAAAATATGGATTATTCAATTCTTTGCGAAACTCGACGAAATGTTGACAAGTGAAGCAACAGATGCGGTTTCAGCTCAGAAGTTCGGAAGAGATTATTTTCAAGTCGTTTAATCGTAAATAAATAAATAATAAAAGTTTATTGGATACAAAGAAAGACGATGGCGGAAAACCTATTTTGAGTTGTAGTAAGTCAAGTTAATGTTCATATTAGTGCTTTCTCTAAATTCATCAATGTAAAGATCTAGCTTCCCCACCCAAGACTTACGCATTAATAGCACGCCTTTAAAAAGAAAATTTAATCGGTCTTCTAAACAATGAAACATATCTTTTTCTCAATAATTTCCAGATATCTGCAATGAAGTACAATGCAGCAACATCCACATTAAATCTACATTCAAATGAAAAGAACTGGTAAAATAGTAAATGTAAAATAAGTATGAAGTATGAATTGAGAACAAAACAAGCTCGAAAATAGAACCTTAAGGAATACTAAACAATATCTGACATTTCATTGTTGAGTACTATTCATGGACACCTACCAATTAAATAATCACTAGAGCAATAAACAATGGTTATATTCGTCAAGTAAAATTGCATAGGTCTTTACGGCCGGTGTCATTTATGATGCAGTCTTCTTCTGGATTTCGCTGTGTTGTTGTAGTTTCCATTTGCAGTCTCTCTCAATACGAGTATATACTAGCAGTTTCTTTAAGATTTGCTCTTTCTCTCCGTTATCGTTCTTCTTTATATATGCCTTCGATTCACCGGTGTACGATCGTCGTTCCATTGATGGTTTCTCTTATGATTTTTCGATTGTAGTTCTTCGTAGTGGCTTTGTTTTATGCCCGTTCTCGTGAATATGTTCTGCAACTGAATCGTCCATTTCTTTTCTTTCGTGTATAGCTCTGATATTCCTTAATTCGTTCTTTCATCGATTTCTCTGTTCGTTCGATGTAGCGCTTCCCCTACTATGGGTCTATTATCAAGTTTGTCAGAAATTCTACGAAGTGATGCCAGTTGCTTGCGTACAACGTTGTTTTTCCTGCGTACGGATTTAACAATGTTGCTAGGTATCTGGCAAGATCGTGGGATGGAATTCTGATACTGCTCGGAATAGAACGTAGTGGTATTCCTCCCTTGTGCATCTTAGGTAGTCTACACGATCTTGGAGATCGACTTGCTCCAGGCATTATCCAAATACATATATATGGAAGAACGATATCGGAGAGAATTAGTCTAACAGTAGATCTTGAAGAAGTTGGTAATATGAACTATGAAATATAGACAGAATTTATGGCAACACGGCGAAATATATTCATCTAGTGTTAAACAACATTTTAATAAGAATAATCCATGTTCTTTAACTTCCGCGTGCTTAATACCTATTAGAGAAAGTGTTGACGCGCTCTTGAAATAACTGATCATCTTTGACTGCCAGCAGTCACCTTAACGGAAAAAGTTTTCCAGGCAGCTCCTTTAGATTGGAACTCAAGAGTCCGTTGTAATACGCCAGCAATTTACCACTGGCCGGTTTACTAAATTTTCATCCCTGCCATTATCATTATTTAATTATTATTAACTGGTAACGCTTTTACTATAAAGTAGATCTTTTGTCTTTTATTATTTTTTCAAAGTTTTAGATTTATGCAAACCAGATTTTTTAGGTAAATATGCCATTATGTTTTAATGTTTTAATATTATACGCTTTTGATTGTCTTAAGAGATGTTCTTACTTCTTGCATTGTAAATTAAAACGAACTAACCATAAAATAACACACCACCAAATAGTATTGTTTGTGTTAATGAAACTAAATATAATGTGTTGAATATGAAAAAATGAGTTTGGAAAAATTTCGCGAAATATAACCTTGCGTGACTAAGTTATGGATCAGCACTAGTATTGAAGTTGCTGGAATTCAATTTTCATCAACATTTTCTCTATTCTGAATAGTTCACTCAAGTAGTTGTGTTTACTATATTTTGAATTTACCAATTTATTCTCTTTACTCACGCTTTTATCCAGAGACCGTATGTAATTAATTAAATTAAATTATGTATCCGAAAATAGTGTATTTGAAGATTATTCGTATAACATTGTGAATGACGTTGCTTCCCGTTCTTTACTGGATTAATTAATTTTAAACGCGTTACACTCTCTGTTATTAAGCACTTCAATCTGTCACCTATATACTTTCACGTTCATTCCAGATGTTCGATATCAATATGGAGTTTACTGTTCGCGAATGCTACCCCAATTAAAAACAAAAAACATGAATAAATTACATTTCGCTCAAATGCGGTGAATTTGATTTGTGTGCGTACTTTGCGACCTCACTTGGGCAAAGAATACATTTCAGAGATATCGTTTGCTGGTTTTTGAATATTCAATTTTAAAATTAAGCCCTCGATTTTATTCTGTATTTCCATTATTATTGATTTAGCAAATTTATCCTCAGTGTTTATTTAAAAGTTAATTTTCATCGCTGAATATTTACTAAACAAGTCCGTCCAGGATTTTTAAATGTAATGCTTTTCAGGACTTTCACTTCCATTTCTATATATATATATACATATATGTAGATAGTAATCGATGTTCTGCATTAGAAAAACCGGGCTTGTGCATATTTATAGAATAAATCTTACCCTCAGATGAACAAGACTTTCCTGGACATTATACATACATATAGGACTTTTTATCACTGTTGGACCTAACCAGTAGGAGGTGTTTTATTGATACAAAAATAATTTTAATTTAATGGAAACGATGGATTAAAAAGCATTCTGACAGGTTTAAATTATAACAACTTCAGTTGAACTTGTACAGAGTAATGAAAGAAAAGGATGGATTATGTATGTACATATGTAACTATAAGATGTAATAATAACATTTTTTTAGCATTTTTTTCAAGCATGAATTCTGCTACATTCATTAATCACTTAACATACGTGCGCGCGTCTAACACGGGAATTAACTTCTATGCGCTTGAGTTGGTCACACACGTTATACGAGATTAACTAGAAAAATAATCAGTCTATAGAAATAACAAAAAAAAAATAGATAAAAATAACTAATAATGCATTGCATTAAGTTTAGTAAAGTGAGAATATTCTTCTACTCATTTAGTTCTACTCAGGTGTAGATTTTGACATAAATTCTGCCATTAGTTTGTGTTCTATAAAGTGCTTCGGAAAAAGTATGAATTTTGTAAAATTAGAACATCGCAATGTCATCAAATTTTTGACAAAGGAACAGAATTCTCTTAAAATTATTCACGAACATATAATTGTAGTATGCAGGAACGAAGCCCAGTCTCATATTTTAAAGTAAAATATTGATCAAAATAGTTTCGGTGAGGTCGTGAATCTATTGAAGATGGCCCATAATATTTTGGTACCAAGCAGAAGTTATTTTTGTACATGCCAATGGGGATTGTAATAACAGCAATAACCTGAGTAATATTTTAGCACAATTACGTATTGTTATTGACCATCACTTCAAAGTTTTCATCACAAAGGAATCCTCTGTTTTCATGATTATACGCGAGTCTAACCCATCCTCCGGTGTGTAACTTCTTTGAGCTGAATTATCTACCATATAGTCTATAGTCCGGAATTGTTTCCGTTCGACTTATTCTTATTTAGAAGTTTAAGAAAGTATCTCGGGGATGTCATTTTGTAGATGATAACCAATCGAAAGATGGGCAAAAAGTCGTTGCAGGACTAGTAGTACAAGTGCGTTGAAATTAAGGGAGATTTCGTTTAAAAAAGTTATCAAAAAAGAGACCTAATATTCGTATGGATACCTATACATAAATAGGTGTCCTATGAAAACATCGCAAAGAGTTTTAAATCACAACCAGGTACATTTAGAATAGGAAGGAAGTTTCCTTAAAATTTCAAAAGAAAAATTAAGGAAGTATTAATAATTGCGCTTCAATTGGATAAAGGAATGCTGCTGATATAGAAAATTAAGAAGGACGTTTGATTTCTATCCTTAATTTGTCACACTCAAATCGAAGCTACAGGTAAAAGAGAAAGAGAGGTAGAGAGAGGAAAATGTTATTTTGAAACCAAAAGTAGTCATCGATTGTAACAATTCAACTACAAGTAATACATGTGGAAAGTATTACAAAAAAGTATTTTTTCATTCGTTGGATATATCGATCTGGAACTGTATTTTATCAAAAAATGGAGACGAAAGAAAAAACTTGGGATTTATAAAAACTTTGATTGAAATAATGATAGGAAAAGTTCATACCCATACTAGAATAGTAAGACTTAGTAATCAATCTAGCTCGTTGCAACTAAGCGAGCAATACTTTCCAGGATATGTGCATCCAACTGAAAACACTATGGTAGGCGCTGCGTTGTTTATTGCGGCAAAAGAGATGTATAGGGAAAATGAAAGGAAAAGAAACCAGATACCATTGCAAAATTTGCAATTGCTCGTAATCTACCGCGGAAGCAAACAGATTTGCTTCTTGAAATTGAATACTGCTTCGAGAACGATCTTCCACATTACTGAAGGAAGTTTAAAAATGAAGACTTACAGAAAGAGGAAACATCACTTTTTAATATCAGTCTTTAAAGACTATAAGAACTGGATGGGTGAAGAAAATATTATCCTCGGACGAGGAAATTTTTACTATAGCGGAAAAATTTAACTGACAGAATGATAGAACGTGGTCATCATTCGTCTTCAGTAATAGTTTTGTGGAGCGTCTGCTATGACAGT
The DNA here is from genome assembly GCA_031893035.1 of Dermolepida albohirtum. Taxonomy (NCBI): domain Eukaryota; kingdom Metazoa; phylum Arthropoda; class Insecta; order Coleoptera; family Scarabaeidae; genus Dermolepida; species Dermolepida albohirtum. The sequence goes on from JAVIWB010005207.1 coordinate 146,305, forward strand.
GTTACTTTTATTCATTTTACAAGAGTGGGGTGTAAAAATTCGGCCTGAACGCACTAAAGAATTGTGATAGAAACTGTGGTGAAGCCTCTTAAACTTCTTGGCTAGGGGAAAGAAGTTTGTGTTTTAGCAGGACTAGGCACCTGTGTACAAAGCCAAAACGATCCGACAAATGGGCCTAAGTTTTATCAAAACTTTTGGTAGGTCATCTGGTATTTCTAATATGAAGCCTATCGGCTACCGATTATGCGATATTCTCCAGGATATGGCTTATAAGAAACATAATTAATATTTGTGGACTTTGATGTGGAATATTCTTAAAGCTGCAGGAAAAATATCAATAGAAGCAGTACGTAAGTCTATAGGCTAATAGCCTGGTCGTTTGTGACTATGTGTAGGCGCAGGGGAGTGCATTTGGAATAAATTATACATTGAAAGTTACTTTATTTATAGGAAATTACTAAAAAAAGGTTTACAAAGTAAATAAAATTTTGAAGATGAGAAATGATTCTGGCACTACTTAAAACAAAAATGTATGTGAAAATTTATTCAAAACTTCAATTAATTAAAAGAAAATAAATGAAGAATAATTTAATGGTTTTTATGGGAAGTAAAATAAGCAGCTATAATTGAACCTAGTTTAGTTTTTTTTTTATTAAATAAGCTCACTATTGAGTGTATACGTCAGTAGTTCATCATTAAGCTGACGCCGAGAAAATTTAATTTTCAATTAAAATCACAATAATTAAATATAACTCCAGTGCTAAAAATGTCTACCATAATTCTGCATTTAATTTTATGTATAATAGTACATAAATTCGTGTAATAATTATTCATTATTTTCTTTTAATTTGGACAGACTTTTTTTAAGATTTTCCACGGGTGTATCTGTTAGAGAAAAAAAAGTTACTGCCAGGATCGTAACGCACGGAGGTGGAAGAACACATCAAAACGAAAGAAAAACCAATAAAAATTTCAACGGTGATGTAAAATATTTTGATTCCCCTAAGTAAATCTTGGGTGTTATTTAAATATCTTTCTATTTCAAACGTATCTCTCGGCACACTCGACAGAAATAATCTATAAAGTTCGTGCGAGAGACCGACTTTTCTGTTAGAAGGAGATAATCAATATTTATGAGATTATATCAGGGTTTTTCAAAAATATCATCGAATTTTTTTGTATTTTATTGTTAACAACGTATCCAAATATATACAAATGAACATTTTAACTAATAGGTTTTAGGTGTAAAAGTGATGTATGTACATACTTAAGCATGCATTAATTAAGTTAAAAAAATAATACATCGTTAGTACTAAGGGTATAATTGAATACGAAAATTAATTAGTGTTTATAATTAGGAGAAATGTGTACGTGGAAGCTGAATGAAATAACTGGAAGATCTACATAGAACGTCGTCAATTTGATTAATTATATATTTGCATATAAATAAGGAGTGTTATAAATTTTCGTTTAGTACCTGAGAGGAGGTACAACATTAATAATATCGTTAGCAATTTCAAGCTAAAAATGAAAAATGAAAATGTAAATAAATGATGTTTATATTACAACACGTATTTTTAGGATAGTTCGCAGTTACGTGGTCGGTGACGGGTTTATCACGCTAGTCTCGGGTATGGAAATGTACTCATTTTCTTTCTCATTTAAAGTGAATGCCGGCAGCCAAAGGTTTTAAATCGTTCTATAAGTATGAGTGTAATAACCGATGTCCTCTCAATATCTTGTTTAATTGGTATTAAATTAGAAAATGTACGAACATAGATTATTATCAGTAATTGATGGACCTAAACAAGAAAATACGAACTTTTGGAAAAAAAATATACCAACGTCTTCCGTTGGTAAAATATTATATTCTGTCCACAGATATTCTTATATCTAGTCTTACTCGCTCAAATGGGAAAGGGGCACTGTTTGGATGAATTTCTATTTTCCTTCCCGTGGAAACAGTATGGTAAATGTACAAAACAAAACTAAAAATATGTGAGAAATTTCAAACCTATATGCGAAAACAAATCAGGAAGGAGGATGTACCAAGGAATAAAAAATACATTCAAGTCAGACTACAATCGATCAATGATGGAAGAAGAAAAAAAATGCGGAAACGAATAAACTACGAGGGTGGTCCCATAACTACTCGGCGTGACCTAGAGATGGCGGTAGTTGTTTGGAAAATACCACTGTATTAGGATGTACACAATCTATAAAGCATGTGTTTCAAGTTTGAAGACGCCATATTGTTTAATACTTTTTTGGCAGCCACCAATAGTGAACGTTTTCAGTGAATTTGTAAAAATGTTTCCATTTTTACAAAACTGAAAACGTTCACTATTGGTCATCGTGACGTGATACAATACTTTTATTTGAAAGGCCTCAGCCAAACCGATATAAAAGCTGAACTGGATTCTACTCTGGACGAGTCTACTACTTTGTTTACAGCAGTAAAATATTGGATAGCAGAGTTTAAATGAGGCCGTTCGAGCTGCTAAGACGAGCATTGCAGTGGTCGACCAAATAAGGTGATGACTCCAGAAATGGTGAAGAAAATCCACAAAGTAGTACTGGGTGATCGTCGACTGAAAGAGCGCGAGCTAGCAGACATAGTAGGCATTTTAAAAAGTGCAGTACATCGCATATTATTTGAAAATTTGGATATGAAAAAACTGTGTTCAGGATGGGTGCCGTGTTTACCTCACACTCCAGCAAAAACAGTGTCGTGAAGATGTTTCAATTGAGTGTTTAGCGAAGTTTTACAGCAACAAAGCAGAATTTTTGCGCCGTTTCATAACCATCCATCGCTTCACACCCGAGACAAAAGAAAAATCAAAACAATGAACTCAAAAGTGATAACCGGCTCCAAAGAAGGCGATGACCGTTTCATCTGCAGGCAAGGTCATGGCATCGGTTTTTTGGAATGCGCGTGGAGGCCTTACGATCCGCCAAGACGAGCATGGCAGTGGTCGACCAAATGAGGTGACGACTCCAGAATTGGTGAAGAAAATCCACAAAGCTGTACTGGATGATCATCGACTGAAAGTGCGCGAGATAGCAGAAATATGCATTAGGCATTTCAAAAAGTGCGGTACATCGCATATTATCTGAAAATTTGGACATGACAAAGCTGTGTGCAAGATGGGTTCACACTCGAGCAAAAACAGTGTAGTGAAGATGTTTCAATTGAGTGTCTAGCGAAGTTTCACAGCAATAAAGCAGAACTTTGCGCCGTTTCAGAACCATGGATGAAACATGGGTCCATCACTTCCCACCCGAGACAAAAGAACAATCAAAACAATGGACTCGAAAAGGGGAACCGGCTCCAAAGAAGGCGAAGACCGTTTCATCTGCAGGCAAGGTCATGGCATCGGTTTTTTTGGGATACGGATGGAATAATTTTCATTGACTATCTTGAAAAAGGAAAAACTATCAACGGCGAGTATTATGCGAATTTATTGCAACGTTTGAGTGAATAAATCAAGCAAAAACGGCCGCATTTGGCTAAGATGAAAGTGTTGTTTCATCAAGACAATGCACCGGCTCACAAAGCCGTTATCGTAATGGCCAAAATTAATGAATTAAAGTTTGACTTACTACCTCATGCACCCTATTCTCCAGATTTATCCCCCTCGGATTATTTTCTATTCCTAAACTTGAAAAAATGGCTCAGTGGTCAAAGATTTTCCAATGATGAAGAAGTGATGAAGGCAGTTAATGGATATTTTGAGGAGCAAGACAGTTCTTATTATAAAAAGGATATCGAACTTATTGAACATCGCTGGGAAATGTGTATAGAGCCGAAAGGAAATTACGTTGAAAAATAAATATATTTCTTTCCAAAATTTTTGTGTTTTCTTTGTTGGGTCGCGTACTTTTAGGACCACCCTCGTACATCTAGGACGCCAAACCAGCTGGTATGGCGGAGAGTTAGGGAGGGCTCTTTGTACCAAACGATCTTAAAATGCGTCGCGCTATTGAATTGCTCTAGAAGTCATTCGATAATAATGAAGCAAGAAACAAAAAAATACATTCAAGTCACATTACAGTCGATCAATGAAGGAAGCGAAAAAAAATGCGGAAACGAATACACTATCCAAAATACTAAAGTAAAAGATAATATAATTTATTAATAGGAAAAAAACATTACATCACTTCTTTCTTCGTGTAGTTATATATTAAATAGCAGTGGGACAATCAATAATTAAATGTTAAACATCAATTTAGGTACTCCAAATATGTATTCAGGGCTTACATAACTATTATATTTATTATAACATAAAATATGCAAAACATATCTTGAACTGTAACATTTAAAAGTATTCTGGTCATATACGCATCGTGATGACAATGTACATACACTTTACTAACGAACACGCACTTCGCTCTTTCGGTACTATTGTTTCAGTATTTTGCTCTATCGCAAACGATGTGGTAACCCACAGAGAATAGAATCGTTAATAACACCAAAGTTTGCCCGATGAGAATTTATTACTTGAAACGCGTCGTACAGAGGGTGTTATTAACATTTGAATTATTTTCATGGACATTCATTTAATCGTCTATATTATTGATACATCGTTAAAATCAAAGAATGAACAACTTATTACTTGCAAATGACGCTAGAACTTGTTAATAAATTACTGGAATAACACGATATTTCGTACAAATATAAACAACAGTTCTGTCGACATAATAGAATAACAAAATTAGAAAAGTAAGGATAATAAAGGAATCTTATCGAAATTTACTATAGTCAATGTCTATTATTTCCCTTTACTATGATAAAAACTTGAAAACGTATATACAAAATTTACTTATTTAACCATTTTTATCTATTACGAAATGAACAAAACGGTAAGAACACGAACACAATTTCTACACGGTAATAACAATATAACGGAGTTGCGTACATGCTATACGGTATAGTAAAAATAGCTTAATTCATGTTATGCCAACATCCACACTATTAGGTCAGTGTCCTAGGTAAACAAAGCTTGTATTGAATCAGGTCATCTGCACAGCTTTATCTGTCAAACTTGCATTCGCGAATAGAAATAATCGACTGTTCGAACCTAATGCTGTCTAAGTAGTTTCAATCCGCTTAATGAACATTGAAAGTTAAATGTGGGTTATGAATATTTCACCGGGGAAACTTAGATTAATATATTTAAGTACTTTACGAAAACATTGTGTTCGGATTTATATGAAATAGAAATATCAATTTAACTTGCAGATTTCAGCTATACTATTCGTTTTAACATTTTGTGTTTTCTTTTACTTTGTGTAATATGGAATAATTTTTAATAATAAATGTTTACTTATTATATTAGGGCATATAAAACTCTAGTTTTTTCTTTTGGACAGAAATAGTGTGCAGTGCTTTACGATATTTGTTATTAAAATAGAAATTTATGATATAAATGAGCCAGTTAATTTTCATGTTGTGTTAGGTAAACACTTAGATTTATAATTAATAATTGACAATAATGGTATTTGTTTTCACTCAAGATGAGTAATGTTACATTTAAATAATGTATTGCAGTCACAACTTATTAAGTGTTTAGTAAATATTTTATATTAATACTCATTACTTTCGATTTATATTTAGTTTTTAATATCATGTGTATATATTTGCTTATATTTATTTAGTTTGAAAATTTTATATTTTTATCTAAAATATTACATATATTCAACCGAAGAGTCTGGAGTTTGCATAATATAGTGGTTTGCAGTGTTACTGTACGTGTGTCCGTTGTCAAATTAAGTACCAGCGCAACTTCTCTCGACGTTTTTCCTTTATCGTGTCACTTAATTTGGGAATTAAGTGAAGTTAAGTTTAGCACCTGTGATTGTGTCCCTTTCTGCAGGAAATCTACTAAAATTACGCCTTCAGCACCCCAGAATACGGATAGAATGATGTCCACTGCTGAAGGTTACATCTTGAATTTTCTCGGCGGTGGTGAACCTAAATGTGTCCACTTTTTACTCTGTATTTTGGTCTCTATATGATAATGATGAATCGAGGACTCACCCATTGTCACAAATATTGCAAGATAATTTTCTTTGTCGTGTCTATACCGCATTAAAAGACGACTCTACAAATGTATTTTCGCGTCTCCTTGTGTGCATCTGTTAACATTCGTAGTACCCATCTTGCAGACAATTTCTTCATGTTTAATTCAGCAGTAATTTATTATATACCACATGATATGAGAGACCAGTATCTACAACTAGTTGTCTAATAGTCACACTTCGATCTTGCAGCGCGAGATCATGGATCTTTTTAACAATTTCTTGGGTAGTGACGATTATGGGCTTACTTTATAGTGAGCTTGTAACAATTTAGTGTACAATACTTGCAAACGACTTGCTACATTCTTTAATTTGTGAAGACGGGATATTGTTGTTGTGAACCAGTTGCGGAGTAACAAACATATTCTGACACAATTCTTGAGAGGTCTCAGAAGGTTTTGCCCGTCCGATACCTTCCGCTCGACATACAATTGTTAAAAAGAATGAGACTATATGTCATACGATGGGAAAATCTCTTAATGTGTTTCATAAGAATTTCAAGAATCGCGTATTTCTTTTATAGTATAGGTTCTATATTCTACTCATTCATCTTGCGGCGCTCCTCCCAGTGCTTACATTTGGCGTATGCTAAACGAATTCGACGATCCTCGTAACTAGCATAAAAATCCACGTAGAACGTAATGGCAAGTATATTTAACATATTTCGTGTCCTTTCTTTCGGCAAATACAATAATTTTCTGTAAATATTTTCTTAGTTTTTTATATTTTCTAAAACGATTAAAGATTCTAATTTCTATACACTTTATACATTTTATACTTCTTCGAATTCATCTCCGGATTTAGACAACAATGACATGTACAGTAACAATGTTTTATTTAAGATGTAAGGTTATCCTTTTTCAAGAAATTCTTTTAACGATGTCGAAGGAATGTATAAAGCCTGTTAAGGCATTGGATTTAGGATATCAGAAACTTACTGTATTGTCACCTTATATTTCAGTTAGATTTAGCTCATTCGACGTTTTCACGCTTCAAATCTAATTCACCGTCTTTTTTTCAAGAAGGAAGACGCTTTTTTTGTGTATAAAAGATCCATCCTTTGACTGAAATTGTATAAAAGAACTCTTGATTTTTTTTACATTTCCTGATATGTGTTATAGCTTTTCAAAGCGTTGTTTTATAATAAAAGGTCGGCTAATAATATCTAACACATGTATGGTATAAATTTATTTATCCCTTTTTAAAACGTTTGTTTTGGTATGGAAATAAACTATATCTTAAGTTTTGATTATAAAAATATTAGTTTTAAAGTTAAGTAAAAAAATGTATATATTTCAATTAAGCCAGTTTATATAGAGAATAACTTCGGCTAAGCGGCATTGTATTATTATGTTGCTATTACTAGTAACTTCATTCAAAGAGAGCTCTGAAAATATGCTAACTTTAATGACAGTAAATACTAAGTTGAAGCAAGAGTAAAACTAGCGTCTTCCTTTATTTTTAAGATTACTTTATTTGTAGCAAAAGAGGCATAGTCCATGATTGATTTCACATAAATATAAGACAAACTTTTTAAGTGTTTTTTGTTTTTTTTAACAACGTGTGAAACTGTTTTTTTTCCATAGTTTAACTGTATTGGCTTGTTAAGACATAATACTTATATCTACTAGAAAAATAATAAAAAGTGAAAACAATACAAGCTCGTTAATATTTTATTGCGGTTTCTTTTCCCTCAATGACTTGGAATTTACGTGGCACGGAATTTATTAAAGAATTTAGAAGTTATCAGAATTAATTTTGATAATACTACCCATGTGATTTCAATTAGATTTAAGTCCGAACTATTGGCAGACCAAGGCAGAGCTTTGATGTTTGCTAACCAATTAGACACAGTATTTGCTTTATTCTGAACAATTGTCTTACGGGTATATAAAATTGTTTTCCGGATAAAGATTACAGACTGAAGGCAGCATTAAGCTTTCAAATATATTAATATAATTTTACATATTAATTCTTGTATCAATTCTCCAACGTACACCCATGCCACGTAAACCCATCCATCCTCAATCCTGAAAAATATACAGAGATTTTTACACTATTTTCATAATTTTAGTCAAACTTTGTCTTATCCGATAGATATACTTTAATTATGGTGTTTAAAACACTTTTTTGTCTATAAAAACTACTCTATTTCAAAATTTCAAATTATAATGAATGAAATTTAAAGAAAGCAGTTTGGTTTGCATATGTTCTTGATTAAGAGGAGACTTATTAGCAGCTACTCTATTTCTTAATTCCAGTTCTTTCAGCCCTTGTTACTCGAGATTCGGGAAGTGTTGTTATTATATCCGTCTCTTTTGCTGTAGTTAAAGGATTTGCCCTAAGTTATTTATCAGCTTAGTATCATTATCTACTGTCAAAGTCCTGATTTTGAGGATATCTTCTTTTTGGCTCAGTGTTCTTTGCCGTTGCCATTGTTCGTTTTTGATGCAAATACCATATTTCCATTAGCATTAACATGAGCAGTCACTACTTGTATGAACCACAAATCTTCTAATTTACTTGATGTGCAAGCTTCTACAATTTCAATAAATTATATTCAGGCATAACTAACTACTAAATTTCAAATAATTTTTGACATTTGTCGCTCATATTAACATGTAATGAGGTAAGTACTATTAGTTACACTATGGAATATAATTCGATTTATATGAAACTAATTGTACATTAATATGTGGTATCTGGCTACACCATTCACACGTCATTTGACTGAAAACTAGACCCGATTACTAGCACAATTATTCGCAAAAACTTAGCTCTCTATTCATCTTCTTTATGGCAACACTTGACATTTACAGCAGTGTGAATAAAGTTTCCAAATGAAAATCTCTAAATTCATCTTTTAACGAACCAAGTACATGTGAAATTTTGGCTGGTACAATTTGTAACAAACTTTAAGAGACTGTTTCTTCAAAAACCACAATTTCATTTTGTCACAACCCGGCATTTAAACGTGATAAAATGAGCATCGAAGAGGATGTATGACCAGAATCAAAGAATGCATCAACTACCGAAATGATCAATAAAATTAATGATATTTCTTTTAGGCGACGTAAGAATTGAGAATTAAATAATGAATTAATATCATCAATACATCGACTAAATGCATAAATCACATTTTATATGTAGAATTGGACATGACCAAGCTGTTAGTAAGGTGAATACTGCATTGATGAGTTATAATCAAAAACATTAAATAATATGAACGTCCAGCGATTAATTAAAACTGTTTTTGCGAAAATTAGTTGCACCACTATATCCTGGATCTAGACGTCAATTTTAATAGTGGATAGGATACATACATCATCGTGCGTTGGAGAATTGACAGAAGGTTTAATGTAATGTAATAATAAAATTATATCAGTATATTAGAAAATGTAATGCTGCCTTCAGTCTACAATCTGTATCTGGAAAATAAGATTACGATGACAACGCGCCTACTTATACCAGTCAAAATGTTCGTGAAACATTGTATCAGGTTATGCCTCAACTAGATCATCTCAAGTGACTGCGGCTCATTTTCCTTGAACTCAAAATTTTTTTTGTTACTTATTTTCCAACAGAGCAGTATTTTGAGGATCTTGGGGAAAGATAATTAGAAAAACATGTTTTCTGTCGCCTCATTTAACAAACGTAGATCAGTAGCAATATCTGGAACTTTTGACAAATAGTCGAATATTAAAATATTGTTTCGCATTGGGTTCCACATCGGTTATCGGACCAGCATAAAAAGCAGTAAACAAATGTTATGGTCAAATTATTTTCAAATTATAATAGATAGCCAAATCTACAGTGCATTTTGCTATGTGTTGACATGTCAAAAAAGTAGAGTATGTGCAGAGTGAGCAATGATATTTTTTCGTAATTAGCAATAAAATATTTACATTGGCAGCAATTAAAATTCGCTCCAATGTTTCATTTTGAAATATAATATATTATTAATAACAATAGCTTAATTACTTAAAGTATTCACAAAAAAACAATGTCACCAATGTACGAAGATATAATGTTTGAAGACTACTTCGATCATTGTGAAACGAAAATATCTGATAAAGCCGTAATATTTTTTGAGAAGTATGTGATTGACGAATACTAAATTATCACGCCATATTGTCTAACTGAACTTCTCTAAGGCCTGGAATTAAGGAGTTTAATGCATTTCCCATACATTACGGTAACATAAAATTTCTAAAGGAAAATGAGATCAAAATTATGGAATACTTTTTATATTCAACAAATTATTTGTGACTTCTGGTTAAATCTCAATTTGTTGTTTCACATCAGATGAAAAGTTTATAACGCGTTTCATTTATAGAAAATTTATCTCTTAACTTTTTAACTTTATATAGTCTCTCCTTTGTTAGATTTCTGAACGTCCTTCCTATGATAAATTCTTTTTCGTTTTTTATAGTTTCGCAAATACGTTTTTGCATTTAAACTACTAAAATAGAATTTCTTCCCATTGCAACAATTATTTTTACGTAAGTGCGATAAAATGGTGTTTATACGTATGTATATTAATGATCTAACATATAATACACGTATTGTTTTATTTCGAATTTACGCTCTGAACTGTCAATATTGTGGTGAATTGCAATTCGATGGTTTCGATCGCCATACAATTACCATGAATCTATTTCCACAGCGTAAACTCAAAGGCGGAGGTTACCTATTTGATGCTCGGTTAAAATCGATATTCATTATTTCTTCCGTACGCCTATACTGGTGTGGAATCTAAATATATATGTATGTGCCTACGCTACCGCTTCCATAATATTATTATTACAGAACATTTATAATGGATTCTGCAAGCAATATATGTATTGTACACTGCATCTTCCCTGTCTCTCCATTTCTTCTTCTTAGAGAGAATTGCGTGTGTTTATATATAGCACCAAAATTGTAATAATTACACTGGTTAACAGGAGTTTTATCCAGACGTAATAGTTTTGATATAATTTAAATTGGGTGGAGGAAGTTATTAAAAAAGTAAAAGTATTAAGTCACTTTCAGTAATGCAAAAGTTTTAAGTGGAATTTTATTGCCAAGATAGCATGGATTTCTGATAACGTGCAACAAAAATAGCATGGATAGTTGTTAGTATAGTAGCGATAGAAATATCCAAATCAACAACTGAAGTCTTTGTCATAAAAAAGTTTTACGTTAAGAATAACATATTTTATTATATAATAATATATATAATTTTATATAATAAAGCGCATGAAAGCAACGATGCAAGAATTAGAAAATCATTCAAAGTCTCTCGTGGAAAGGTCGAATATAGTTGTTAAGAGATTGTTGTTAGAGATTTAAAAGTTATGTTAGTAATCAAAAGAATAGAGGAATTTAGCATAGACGAATGAACATTTTCTACTGCTTTCGTTTCTAGCATCATCTTCTAAAAACCAAATAACGTTATATAAAATCCCAAGTCCTTCGTGTTCTTATAATACTCACCAGCAATTAGAATAGTTCAACGATCAAAGAATTCATCGGATAAGGTGCAAGGCAATGTTTTCCTTAAATTTCTATAGTCTTGGATGTAATGAACGCTCTCATTGAATTGACTGCTGCCTCGTATTGATATTCAAATATGAAATCTGGGCTTCATTTTCGACAATCATGAAGTTATATAGTTCATCACCTTGATGACGTGGCACTGCAAAAATTCTTATGTGGTAGTAAAACGTTGCTGCTTATGTGCTTCAGTCAACATCTTTTTATGTTGTCAATAGGAACATCATAAATCACTGACAGCGAAATATCCAGAAACACATGGTTAATTACGAAACTGATTCTACATTATTTTTTCAATTTTCCTTGATTTATTTTTAGTTACATAGCGGAAATACGTACATCGAAATGAATAAGGAATTAACACGAATAGATATAAGTTTCAGGTCTGTATACACTCATAATAGAAAATAATAAAAAAAGTATCATCTATAAAAATTTAAAATTAACTTAAAGCGACTTATTTGGTAGACTCGCAGTTGCTGTACATGTTCTGAAACCGTGTCCCCGGAAATGCTACTTGACTCGCTAACTTTCGTAAAAGACATTCTTAGAATTGCCGTTAGTGTTAACGTGTTACTGTATGAAGGTCGTTCCAGAAGTGCCCGACCCAACAAAGAAACCACAAAAATTTTGGAAAGAAATATATTTATTTTTCAACATAATCTCATTTCAGCTCTATACACTTTCCGAGCGATGTTCAATAAGTTCGATACCCTTCTTACAATAAGAATTGTCTTGCTCCTCAAAATAGCCATTAACTGCCGACATCACTTCTTCATCATTGGAAAATGTTTGAGAATAGGGTGCATGAGGTAGCAAGTCAAACTTCAATTCATTAATTTTGGCCAATGCAATAACGGATTTGAGAGCGGGTGCATTATCTTGATGAAACACTTTTTTATTAGCCAAACGCAGCCGTTTTTGCTTGATTTCTTCGCTCAAACGTTGCAATAAGTTCGCATAATATTCGTCGTTGATAGTTTTTCCTCTTCCAAGATAGTCAATGAAAATTATTCCACAAGCATTCCAAAAAACCTATGCCATGACCTTGCCTGCAGATGAAACGGTCTTCGCCTTCTTTGGAGCCGTTACTCCCTTTTGAGTTCATTGTTTTGATTGATCTTTTATCTCGGGTGTGAAGTGATGGATGGTTATAAAACTTCGCAAATATTGTGCTTTGTTGCTGTAAAACTTTGTTAAACACTCAATTGAAACATCTTCACGGCACTGTTTTTGCGGGAATGTGAGGCAAGCACGCCATCCATTACATACAGCCTTCTCGTATTCAATTTTTCAAATAATATGCGATGTATTGCACTTTTTGAAATGCCTACTATGTCTGCTAGCCCGCGCAGTTTCAGTCGACGATCATCCAGTACTGCTTTGTGGATTTTCTTCATCATTTCAGGAGTCGTCACCTCGTTTGGTCGACCACTGCATTGCTCGTCTTGGCAGCTCGTACGCCCTCGTTTAAACTCTGCTACCCAATATTTCACTGTTGTAAACGAAGGAGCAGACTCACCCAGAGTAGAATCCAGTTCAGTTTTTATATCGGTTGGGCTGAGGCGTTTCAAATAAAAGTATTGTATTACGTAACGATGACCAATTTTCTCCATTTTTACAAATTCACCGAAAACGTTCACTATTGATGGCTGCCAAACAAATACTAAACAACGCGGGGTCTTCAAACTTAAAACGAATGCTTTATAGATTGCGTTCTTTCTAATACAGTGATACTTTTCAAACAACTACTGCCATCTCTAGGTCAACTATTTTAGTTGCAGTTGCGCCTGCGGGTCAAGTAGCAGTAACAAAGACTTAGTTTCACTCTGGTAACTGAATAGAAACTTATATATTGACTTTACGTTATTTAGTATTGAATAATTTGTAGGTTAATTGGGTTATAAAATTAATTTCATAAAGTATATAGTGGAAAGTCCAGATCAAAGAAATTATACTCGCGAAAGAAAGACTTTTAAGAATTTGTGCTTTATCAAGAAGGAGGGCTTCTTTGTATCGTAAATTTGGACGCTTTTATTGACGTGTTATGATAGATAATTGCTGTTATTGCAGTCTCCTTTGGCATGCATTCAACAAGAATAACTCTTGTTAGGTTCCAAAGGCGATGGGGCATTTTCAATAGATTACGACTATATAGAAACTGTTTTGACTAATATTTCACTATAAAAACTGACGGAGTCTCGTCCACATATACTCTAATCTTTCATGCGTGAATAGTTTTGAGAGAATCAATCCAGCCTCTTCTTCAAAAATTTAATAACAATGCAATGTTAATTTCACAAAAATAATTTTTTTTTGCGAAACACTTTTTATAAAACATAAAATAATGAACGAATTGAAGTAAAATTGGACACGTAAGTACTAAAACGTCACTATTGAAACGTACTATTACTTGTTTAGTTCATGGCTAAGTAGATTTTTTTCCCGTTTTCCTTGTATGTATGTATTTACAAGCTTTTTAGACCCTAATTACATCCAGCAGTGTAATTCAAAAATAATGTTTTTAATCATTTCAAACTCGATTTTGCTGAATACATTTATAAATGTACAACGTCCATAAAATTCGTTTAATGACATGATATAGTAAACAAAATATCCCGTGTAAAGAAAGAATAGAGATCAGTGTTAACATTTACGGAATTTATGAATAGGACATAAAATTTTTATACAACCTTTACGTTCTGCTACTAAAGCCGAGAGTGCCATGACTGCCATGAGCATGAGATGACATATGAACTGAATGGCTTGTTTGATACATAAATAGAAATGTTTTATAAATACATAGCGTATATTTATCGTATGGTGCGTAAATATTAATTTTTAAATGCAAATATATGGAGAGGTTGACTCTTACCATGTGTGATACACATTTTATGTTTTTATGAAAAATACTTTGTATACGTATACGAAAATTGTCTTAACTACTCGTTAGAAATACCAATGTAACTATTGGAATTTGATTAGTTTAAAATTAATTGTTAAAATAACCTTAAAATATTAATTGATTTATATATAAAATGTAATATATTCAGTAACATTCGTCAAGATTATTAAAATTTTGTTGTACACAATAAATTTCAATTTCTGTTGTACATATAAAGGATGTTTAAAATTTCGCGGTTTTTTTAAAGAATACATACATAACACATAATTTGCATTCACCTTCAAAAACTTTTTATTGGTAATTGAAGTATCAGTTATGACATTTATATGCGAAAAATAATATCTGCCAAATGGCCTCCTCTTGCAGCTCCACAGACGTCCACTCTTTTGTTCAAATTTTCAATGACACTTTGATATAATTGAGGCTCTATCTCACCAATGACACGAATAATTTCATCTTTCGAAGCAGGAATTGATTGTGGATTGTTTTTATAAAACTGGCTTTTCACATAACCCCAAAGAAAATAGTCTAACGGTGTCAAATCACATGATCTTGGTGGCCAATTAACATCACCGTTTCTTGAGATTACACGTCCAGGAAATTTTTCTCTCAATAAATCAATCGATTCGTGTTCAAAGTGAGGTGTAGCGCCATCCTATTGAAATCACACATCCTCTAGATCAATATTCATTAATTCAGGCCACAAAAATTCGGTTATCATCCGACGATGTCTATCACCATTGACAGTTACAGCTTCGCCAGCAGCATTTTCAAAGAAGTAAGATCCAATTACACCACCTGACCATAATGCACACCAAAGAGGATGCATAGGTTTCTCATGAATAATTCGTGGATTTTCCTCACCCCAGATACGGAAATTTTGTTTATTAACCACCAAGTTCAAAATGTGCCTCATCAGCTGGTTGTTTATTGATGAAATTGACAAATAAACGACGTTTTAAATGGTCTAATAGCTTCAGTTCCTGCGTTATTTGAACCTTATATGCCTTCAGAGCTAAATCCTTGTGTCAAATACGCCATGTTATTGATCCACTAAGTCCAAGTTGTTGTGAACGTCGTCTAATAGACATTTCAGAATCTTCAGCAACACTTTCACGAACCAAACCAATATTTTTTGTGAACGACCACTACGACTGTATTTTTCACTTTTTTAATCTTCCACGGAACCGGTCTGTTGAAATTTTTAATAATTCGACCAATAGTGCGTTCAGATGGACGATTATGTAAACCATAAAATTCACGTAATTTTCTAACAGCTCTTTTCACAGAACGCTGATTTTCATAAAATAATTCAACAATTTGAACGCGTTGTTGCACCATGTACGTAGCCATTTTTATAAATGTCATACATCACACTTTTTAAATGCCCACATACCCAGACAAATTCAGTGCGCCATCTGTATTTTATTTATTAATCTTAAGAAAAACCGCGCAATTTGAAACCATCTTTACATTACAAAACAGACTATACTACCTTTGATAGAGAACCTACATACATTTATAGAAGTTTAAGATTCACTTTATCACTTTCCTTTGTGTTCTTTTCTAATAGAAATATCTTTAGGGATTAGACAGATTTCTAGGGGTGACCACATAGTCTCTGCCACTGCCACCCCTTTCGGATGTAGTCGGGTATTAAGTCGTGTTATAAATTTAGTAGCGCCTACAAATAAATTTCATGTTAGATTATATTGCTCGGCAAGTTATGAAGTATTTAAAAACAATAAGCGTTCTTTGTTAAGACAGAAAATAATTATGAAGTGGAACGTGAAACAAAACAAAATAGGAGTACACACTTTATATATGCAGGCATTCTCCTAGTGATTTTTACGAGGGAGCGTTTTTATATTCGCGGAATGAGCGGGTTGTAGAGGGGTGAGTAGACGCATTGGGGGCGTGGCCTGTGCAGCGACTCATGATTAGTATAAATACGAAGTTTCATTGTTATTAGACAGTTAGTCTTTGAGCTATCGTCAACCAAGTAACATAATCAGGAGTGAAAAGTGAAATATGGAAAAAATCGAATATCGTGCCGTTATAAAGTTCCTTACCAGGCAAGGAAAATCAGTCGCGACCATAATGAATGAGATGTCATTGGTTTACGGCGACTCTTGTCCAGGAAAAACCATGGTGTACAAGTGGCATAGTTTATTTAAACAAGGAAGGGAATCCCTTGAAGACGACCCGAGGCCGGGCAGGAGCATTGAGGTGATCACGCCAGCACTTATCCAAAAAGTTGAACAAATTGTACTCGAAGATGCTCGACTAAAGAAGAAACAACTCGCAGAAATGGTTGGAGTATCCGATACAAAAATTTTTAAAATCCTACACGATCATCTCGGCATGTCTAAGGTCAGCGCAAGATGGGTGCCGAGAATGCTCACGCCGCCGCAAAAACAACAGCGCGTAGAGTGTTCGCGTGCATTTTTGGACCTCTGTAATGAAGACAAGGATGGTGTATTGAGTGGAATTGTTACTGGAGACGAAACTTGGGTTCATCATTATGAACCTGAGTCCAAACAAGACTCCATGCAGTGGCATAAAAAAGGCACAGCACCTCCCAAGAAATTTAAAGTGTCACAATCAGCTGGGAAACTCATGGCAACGGTATTTTGGGGAAGGAATATTGTTGATTGATTATAAAGATAAAGGTGTTTCTATAACCGGAGAATATTACGTTTCAATATCAGAGCGACTAAAAGAAGCCATTAAAGAGAAAAGACGGGGAAAATTGACAAAAAGTGTTCTGCTTTTGCGCGACAACGCGCCCGTCCACAAGAGCCGCGTTGCGTTAGCTGCCCTGCATAAGGTTGGCTTCGAAATTGTGAATCACCCACCCTACAGCCCAGACCTGGCCCCGAGTGATTATTACCTGTTTCCGAAAATGAAAAAAGAGCTGCGGGGTAAAAAATTTACTGCCGATGATGAAGTCAAGGAGGCAGTTTCGGTGTATTTTGCAGATAAAGAGAAATCATTTTTTTATGAGGGTATAAATAAATTAATTGAAAGATGTGAAAAATGTATCCGTCTTGCAGGTGAATATATTGAAAAAGAAAAATAATTTGGTTTTTTTATTTCCACCCCTTGTCCCCCATTCCGCGAATATAAAAACGCTGCCTCGTAAATTGTTACAAAATCTGTGAATTAGCCACGAATTGGAATATCGTTCTATTAAAAGGTGTAATAAAGTCTCTTCTAAAATGTTTGAACAGGTGCAAAAGTATATCAAGTTACAGTTTTTGAGAATGTTGTTAAACATTAACATGTTTAATATTGAGTGGTGGGTACTTCAGCAGGATTCAACACCAGTTCATGAAACAAAAGGCACCTGAGCTAGGAAGAAATATACTCGATTTTATTAGACAACAAATTTGACCATCATCAAGCCTAGATTTAAAATTCTCTTGATTTTAAAATATAGCATTTTGGAAGAGAGTATTTTTTGTGGCTCACAAAAATTTTGACAGTTTAAAGAAATTCGCAATAGAATCTATTGCCGATTCAGATAGAAATATTATATTTGCAGCTATTGATAAAGAGCCACAAAGATTTAGACATTTTGAAGAGTTTGTATAAAACTGTTCGCATCAAGAGGTGTTGAATATTTGTTCATAAACATTTTTAATTAGCGAATGAATCATTTAGGGTTAAATTTACCCAATAAGATGTATCTGAAAGAACTTGAAATTTTAAATGATCTAATTTTTTGTGACAACCTGACTGGTGTGAAAAAGGCGCTTCGTGGTTATAAATTACATTTATATTAGATTTTGTGGGGCTATTACTTCACACGACGTTGGAATTGTTTTACCTTTGTACATTTACTACTGTCGAGTTTGTCGTTTGAAATCACAATATAGTGGTGAAGCCAAGTATATCTGTCGCATTTTTGTTGTTGTTGGTCATAATTCAAAATTCGCATCGCCTACCATATGCCACCTGACTAATTTTATGTGTGAAATTTTGGAAAATTTCTCTAAATCGATTCATCCTTCTGTTCAATATTTAAAAAATTCCGAAAGCATATTATATATATATATATATATATGTATATATATATATATATATATATATATAAATATATATAAAAGAAAATTGATAAACAAACTTAACGAAGTCCAAGAAGGACTAAAAGACAAGAAAATTCCGCAATGAGTTCAATTAGCCACAACGAGCAAGATATGAAGAAACACAGCTAAACCTATCCAATGTTTGGACAAATAAGATATGAAGAAGAATAAAATGACCTTTCATTTATTGTTTCATGAAACACAAAATATTGTACGTGTAAACCACATTGAAACATTATGAGGTGGTTTTTGTTTTGTAAACTGATTGCATGTGATTTTCAACTCCCTCCTGAAAATATCAAGGTAGTTAACAAAATGTTTATATCATAAATTAAGATAAATTACAGTATATTATAGTAAAACGTTTTTGACAATTTTAGATTCTATAGATAGTTGATAAATATAGTAATAGTTTCCAATTGGATTATATTTATATTTACATACATACATCAATAATTAAGAAAGAAATATTTTATTTTATGAACAAATTCTCCAATATTAGTTTAATGTTTGATTTAGACAGATAATTCGTAAATTCAATGTTTTACAATATTAGGAAAATATGATTTTAAAGCATAAACTATTGTTATAACAATTGTTGAGAGTCGTTGCTTCTTGTTCTTAAAGTTCTATCGTTATCTACCCTTATTCAGTTATCATGAATTATTTCCTTGTTATTTTGTTTCGGAATAGGGATACTATTGATCTGGTCTATTGGTTTCAATATTTTATAATCTTCCAAGTGCATTATTAATAAGTTCGAGATTATTTCACTCTATCACTGCGATGTAATATGCTTTTCTACTTTTAGAAACACTGGTTTATGCTGTTATTGGAAATAAATTTAATATTTATTACTTTTTAAATATACGAGAAATGATGTTTTACTCTAAATTACATAAAGTGCTTAATTAAACTTATTAGAATTCATTCAAAATTATTGATTTTAATTTCCAATACATCCAACTTCTGCCATAATTTTGTTAGGTATATCAAGTTAGTTCACTTAAAAAATATTCTGTATATTGTCTGTCTTATAGAATATTAATATTGTTGTCGAAACTTTGTGATTGATAATATCAATCTGTTTCTTTCAAAAGAAAAAAATTCTTGTACAGTGTTTAAAATACCAAATACTATCATAGTAACATTTTCATTATCTCTAAAGTACCAACATCTTAAATGAAACTTAATAAATGTGCTGCAAAAGCCAATTCCTCAATTAAAAAATCGTTAGGTAGTACCTGTTGCAAAAAGTACTAATACAAAACTCATTGACTAGAATTATACCTAAAAATTTTAAATTAGATTTTCACTATATGTTAATTTAGCCTACGTTGTAAATTTAAACATTCAAAACACATTGGCTGCTATGGTATAACGCATTACTAAAATATTTTTATGAGTAATTAAGATAGTTAATGAGATTAATAATATAGGGGAAGGCAAAAATATTTTCATTGTTTTAATTTTAGGCTGTATGGGAAAGTTTGTCATTTTTGCAATAACTTCGATTTTTTTTTAAATGCTTATCCACGTCAGAATTCCAGATTTACTCTCAAATTTTCCTTTGCCATTTTATGGAAATAAAATTTGTGTTTGAACTTATTAGTGAATTTGATTCTTGTATAAAAATTAATTTATAGTACACGTAGTTGTCATTACGGCATTACTGGCAGTATTGTTAGTGCTTTCTTGTAATGGCCGGTTAGTTAAAGTTCCTAATAATTCGTCTTTCCCAAAAACTCTAAGCATGTACCTTTCTAATGGTAAACAGTAATAGTTTTTCAGGATTTTGCATATGTCTGTCATTTATGGTCTGGTTCTGGAAGGGTACAAACAATTTAAGGAATATTTATATTATATATGTACGTACTTCTAAATATTTTCAGCTAAGGTAATATATATATTGTTTAGTAATAAATATAAGCTAAAATTCTGCAACTATTCAAAAATAAACTACAAAATAACTTGTGGAAAGACACTCTCGCCACACCAAAACTAGTTAACAGTTAATACGAATCGATTCCTTCTTAAAATCTTTTACTGAAGTAAAGACATCTGGTTTACAAATCGAACTAGTTATTTACATATTGAATGAGTACGAGTTACAAATGTATCAAGCGACACATTTTCCTACTTGTCTATTTCGTAGTAAATATTTTATTTCTAGTTTACCTATATTATTCATACACTAGGTACACCGCATAAATAATCAAATTATTATATAAATATCATTATCTAAAATCTAATTTCCATTATTATTTTTATTATATAATTAAAAAAATGTTTTAAAATCTTAAAAAAGTATTATTTCAAACAATTTTAACTAATATTCTCTTAAATTGGTTTAAATTTTTGATTCGTCGAAGTGACCGCTTTTAGCGTTTATTACTGCCTTACGTAATCTCAATATCTTTTCTATTTTTGACCACGCATCCTATAGTTAAGTCCATAGTGCTTTTGCGGACGTCGCATTTGATTTCGCACTTGTCTGACTAGCTGCTTCCATAACAGCTCTATAAGATTCAAGTCGGCACTCTTAGGAAGCCATTCCATAATAACAATTAGTCCCTTCCATTCTAATTTCTCTAAATACTCCTAACACAATTTCAATGTGTGTTTGGGATCACTGCCTTGCTGGAATTTCTCTGCAATTAGTCGTGGTCTAGGCGAAACGGAATTCTCTTCCAAAATTTCTCCGTATCGTTCTTTTCTTAAAGTACCGTCTATTTTAATAAGATCGCCATAGATATTCCAGCAAGACAACCCAAAACCATTACTGATCTTCATCTATGCTTGGTGGTGAATGCAATGCATGATTCGAGAACTCGTGCTTCGCTGATCTTCGGAAAACATTCTTCTTTTGAACCGAAATTTAGAATTTATTTAAGTCGGTCCAGAGCACTTTTTCCACTGTTCCAGCGTCCAATCCTCGTGTTATTTTGCACAAGCTAATTATTTTATTTTATTTTGCTAGTGCAATAGCACTTTTTACACAGCAACTCTCCCGAACAATTTCTTTTGCGAAGGCGCATTTTCACCGTTGCTACGCTAACTGGTTTATACCGATTATTATTTGCTTCCGCTGCAATTTCTAGTGCAGTTTTTCATCTATTTCTTTTACTTAACAAAACTATTCGATCCTTTGTTGGGGTTGTTGTTTTTTGTCGATCTAGTCGCTTTTTATTCAATAAACTACCAGTTTGTTAATATTTTTTAATATTAAGTCCACAGTTCTACGTCTTAAGTTCAGTAATTTCACAATTAGTTTTGTCGATATTATAATGAGACACTATAAGAGTAGATGTTTGATCCGATTGTCCTTTTCTACGCGGTATTATTCAAAATAGTGACCATATTTTAAATTAATATGCGAACACTATGACAAGCATTCTTTACACTCCGAAAGTCGAATGAAACTTAAATTTTCGGTATACTTCTGGTTACTTGACTTATGGCCTAATGTAATATTTAAAATTTCCGAGAAGAGGACCTTTATTTAATCGCCTTGCCAGGATTGTACAATAGGCATTGTTGATAATTTAGTTAGGCTATAATATTGGTTATTTGAATAATATGAAAGTATACACGTCGACGAACACTTACATACAAAGTGCTATTGGGAATTCATACTTCAAATATAACTTGTTAATTCCAAATTTATCCATTCTAATAGTACACCAGAGAAACTTAAACGCTCTGAAAACAAAACCTTTTAATCATACAACGTTAACCTTAAAAACTAATTCAAAAAATTATTTACTTCATTTTAAATTTATAGTGCATTTGTTGAATGTATTAGCGGTAACTATTTGCTACCATGCTTTCACTACTGATTGTTAGTAGGAGGCATCAGTCAAACCATGTGTATTTCAACAAATTATTGTGAAGATGCAGTTGAGATTTTTTTAAATAAGCATTGAGATATTTTTGTCTAAACAATGTTCGCGATTATTTCTTATCAAATGCGAAGAATACTATTTCATAGACTCACTTTGTTTCGCTGTGAAAGTTGATAAAGTCCCACTTATTTATGAAGAAAAAGAAAAGATGAAAGAAAAAAATTCTCATTTTATAATTTTGCCTAATTCAATGTACCAGTAAATTTTCCCAAAGCTTCCTTTTTAGTTAAAGTTCTTACCACTACATTGTCGACTAATTTCGGTCAATCATTTCTACCATGGAACTTCTCCAATCAACAGTTGATCCGTCTGCTGTCGCTTTATCATGATTTCGGTTTATATTTGGAGTTATAGTTTCTGATCCATTTCCAAGTTTCAATTCATACGGGATTTCATTAATGATCTTTGTCCATAGCGATTAGTACTCTTCGTCCTTAACGATTTCTCTTTTTACCACAAATATTGCACAATATTGCGTAATATTTCTATAGGAAAGAACGAAAATATTTCAAATGTACCGACGATATTATAGATTAGATTGCATATTGAATTGTATCAACCAAAGTAGCACATTTTGGAGTGAATAGTTTACGTCACTTCTTTTGAATGCTTTAAAGTCGAAGGTTAGTTGAGAATTAAAAAGAATTTAAGAATCGTTAGCATATGCAATCTAAGTAATCAAAATTTAGTGCTATTTCGATTTATATGTAACCAATAAAATGTGATAATTATTTGTAAAAATATATTGCTCAAAAGTAATAAGAAAAATACACATTATGTGTTTGTTAGATACATTTAGCACACACTTTATATTGTAATTACATTAAGGATTCAAACAAAAATTTGTCACATACAAGTCAACAACCAAATACGCTTTTACTATTACCGCCTATAATTCTAAAAATAACTTCCCTAATTTTTCAAACACAATGTGCTTTGTAGAACACAATTGACTCAATTCTCTTTTATACGTATGCAACTGGGTCAAATCAGTAAACTTACCTGTTTTTCTGCGTATAAGTTACGAAACCATTAAATGGGGGTTTCTTTCAAAAAGCTCGCAAGTTATTTCCCTTGAATTACAGGGTCCGATTGTATGGAAAAGGAGAAAGCAGGATGGCAGTAGATATGACCTTACATGACCTAATGCAGATCGATTTTCGGCGAATTTCGCACTTCGGACAGCCAACATGTTAAAATCACGTTTACGACCTGTAAAACCTCACTTGTGTATGTTTTACTTATGTAAATACATATGTATGTACATACACGATTTTTACGAGTTCTGTTTGTTACCTTCAGTTGAGTTTCACAAATAGCAGAACAGTCCAAGAACGGTAGAACGAAGTATTAATTAGATAAATAATATGTACTTGTTAGAATGAATGGTATTCACTATTATTTGGTTTTAAGAGATTCACTCAATGTTAATTATATTATTATAAATGATAAAAAAATTATTCAAGACACATTTATGAAATAATTTTAAAATGCTTCCCCTTACAATTTTATTTCAATAAATTCATTTCTTTTAAATTAAAACAATTTCGTGGTTGGTGCAAAAGCTTTTAGTAATTAGTAAGGAAACGTAATTGAAAACTGAAAGTACGGCTTTCCTAAAATTTTGTGATTAAATAAATACTCAAATAGATAATAAAAAACGCCCACACTTATATTTGTTTTCTAGTTAGATATTTCGACAACCAAGTTGTCGTCTTCAGCAAGAAGTAAGTATAGTGTTGAAAATAGGTTCTCAGCAAAGCTACACAGAAAAACGGCGAATCACTCCACACAAACACGGGTGTATTCGTGTGAAATGCCTGGTCCCTTTATTAGAGAGAAAAGGATTTTTTATTGAAAAGGAGGTAAATGATCCGTTGAAATTTTCATTAGCTCTGGAACTATCTTAAAATCTTTCATTAATATAAATTCGTTTCCTAGAAAATAATTTATTTTAACTATAAATTTTATTAGTTCGTATTTGAGATTTTTGACTAGTATGGAATAATTAAATACTCAGTGAATACTAACATTTGGGAGGGTTTCCACCCTCTCTTTCAAGCTTTTTATTTAATGTATTTTTTATAATAGTTTTTTTTAATATATAAATGTTTGTGGATACGTACATCTTTTTCCTACTTTCCTGTTGAGTATTGTAAAACTACAACCACACAAATATTTTTAAATGAACAAAATTATACTGCGTTTTTTATGCTTCTGTATGGACGTAACTATTATATCGTATGTATTTAATAAAACTTTCCTAATCTGCAGCCATGTGTTATTTCTTTCTTTCTCTTTTCCTCTCGCATATATGTGTGAATATCAAGCTTATGTGTTTGTAAATTTACCTTGATATATGTACATATGTATAGACAGAGAGATGCTTTCTGCAGTTACTACAAATGTTATTAAGATTGACAATTCTCTTCTCTATCGTTTATTGTGCTTTTGGTCTTCTTTTTATGTATATCATTTATTTAATTATACATTTGTTGTAATTGCTTTCTATTTTGAGTTTTTCAGTATTGTTAAAATCGAATTGATGTTCTTTTTTCTAAAGCATCTTTAGATAGCTGCTGCGTTTATTTTGTTACTATTCGAACTACGTGTTCATAAATTCTTTTATGTTTTGGTTGGTACTTATGTAGGTACTATTTTGGTTGTCCTATCTATGTACCTTCATAACATTGGCATTTTATTTTATATATACCGAGTGTTTGTTTCTCTTTTTTTGATGTTTAATTTTGATAAAAAGGAATTTGTTTATATTTTGAATTTGTGGGCTATTTTAATGTTATATTTCCCAAAGGATTTGCTTAGATTTTCCGATAGGTGTGGTACATACGATAAAGGCAAGAATTTTGGTTAATCGTCGTTTGTGATTAGTAGTATCGATCCTCTGTATTTATATTCTCTAATTCGTTTTCTCCGTTTTTAAGTGTGAATAACTTTGTTTTGATAATTTTTTAAAATTTTATTTATGTTTTTTGTAACATTGTTTCCAACTGCTTACTGTCTAAATTATATATTTCAATTTTTTTGTATTTAATAGAAAGATTTGACATGAAATTTTGATACCAATCTGAATTAGTAGGTTTGGGGTACCAACCTGGATAAATGTTACTGTGTATTACTGTTATATCCAGGAAATTCAAACAAGTATTATTTTCACCTTCTATTGTGAATTGTAGTTTTTTATGAAAGAAATAAAATGAGTTATAATTTGTTTATCTGCATGACCTGGTATTGTTAAAGTGCAGTAATCAATATATTTTTTTGAAAAAAAAGATATATGGAAGGGCGGATTATTTAGCTTTTTATTCTCTAATTCTTTCATAACGAGGCTTGCTATTGCGACTGAGATGGGTGACCCTATAACAGTACCATATTTTGGTTTGACAAAGGTGTTGTTGAAATTGAAATATGTTGATTCAAGACATAATTTTACAGTATTTATGGACTCGTTTTTTGGTAATGGTGTGTGTTTTTCTATGCCAGTTTTTCTGTTGTTTTTTTTTTGCTAAAACTATGGATATATTGATATATAGCGATATTACATCTAAACTGATAATTGTATGAGGGATTTTTAAGTTTTTAATAAAAAAAGCACTCGAAACGTGTCGTTAATATAAGAGTGTTTGATTATCTCATACTGGCCGAAAAACCCAAATACAAAAGAAGAAAATTTATAGTTAGATTAAAACGACATAATAATAAAGAAAAGAATTCGTAGATAATTTTCGTTTGCCTAATCTAACAATTCATATGCACCAACGTAGTATATCGTTCATAAACTAATTGTGTTAGAAAAATAATTCGTAAGAACGGAATTAAATGTTCACCCTCACTAAGTCGAGTCGTCTAGACTTTCCGGAGTTTATATTACGAAAATGTCAAGGTTATTACATATTGGAATTTTTAATATTCGTCCTGAATCTGAAAAAGAGCAACAACCATTAAACGCTTAATTAGAAATTTGTACGATGCTAGAATATGTATGACGTCATGGTACATTCCACTTCAAATAGGGTTGTTACGATAATATCTTCATAGCATTAAACAAATAAAGTAATTCTAGAGGGACAAACTGTTGGTATATTCGCATACATATATACGTACATACCTTAATGAAATGACTCGATAATTTGTGTAATAAAAATGTGTTGATAAAACTGTCATTTATCTGCAAAGTATTTATTGTGAACATTACAAACACGCAATGTAGAACCACGGAACGTCTTTACGTTTGGAGACTTTCCATTTTTACAGAGTTGTAGTCACGCACGTTATAAAATGTTAGTCTTAAGCTAACATGTTTTCGGAAAATAGTAAATTGTATAATTCCTGTTGTGTTTAAAAAGAAAATCGTTAAAAATTTTCTTGTGTTTTTGCTTTTTTAAAACTTAATTAGATTTAGATAATCTAGAACCAAATAAAATGCTCTCTTCATTGGAACAGATTATACTATACTTAAGTTTCCAGCTATACATACATACATACATGAACAATTGACAATGTAAATAAGTGTGAGGTGAAAAACGCTCTGTTAGTTAGGTGTGTTAATTCTAAAAATGTCGACAGTTTTTCTCTATCGCTGTTCAATTTTTCAGGAAAATATTATAATCTCAAGAATTATTAGAAGTTGATTATTTACGAAGACTGTAATTTTGTAGTTGGTAATATGATAGAGAACTTTCGCAAAGAATGTTTACTGGCTTTATAAATTGGATTATTTAATTTTACAAAACATAGAAGTTGGAGCTATTGAAAACACGCATGCAATTACTGAAGAACTGCTACATCTAAAAAAAAATGTACTTAGTCAGCATTAAACTAAAGTAAACCGAGTAATCAGACCAATATTTCTTCAAGCTAATACTCCAATTAAAGAAATTATTTGTAATTTATATTTTATTTCATTTTCTAAATACATACACTAACTGCCCAAAAATATTGCACAGAAATAACTATTTATTGATCAAATGCATTACATTCAAAAGGCATGCCTCCGATAGGGTGCAGCAACTTATCCCAGTACAGTCAAAATAATGAATTTGAAAGAGAATTTCTTGATGGCTGTATATTCTTTTTTCACCGCCCCCAATGCTTCAAGAAAATATTGAAATACCAATGATTCATATATTTTTACTAAAGAACAAGTATAAAGGTACAAATATAAAACATACATAAACACATATGAAAAACACAATCAAATCAAGTTAATTTAGATATAACCGAAGTTGTGTTATACACGTATTGACACTATTTTTTTGAGAAAGTCGCATTGTTGAAATTGTTAATCCAAGAGTTCTGCCTTTGTTTTGGTAAGGCTAAATTTCTTCCCACATAGTTCTGATCATTTGGTGACAGCTCATCATCTGAATATTTATCTAACGATTCATGTAGAAACTATTCCTTGGCCTACACATTAGCCTCATGTGATTTAATACAGTTTGATTTTGTCTTGAGGCTTTGTATAAAATAGGATATTTTCAACATCGTATGAATTTGAATGATATTCAGCAAAAATTTATGGAAATAAACAATAATCGGATAATGTTACAGAATGTCACCAGAAATTAAGGGAGAATTTTAACATGTATTGACCTAAAAGGATTTACAAAATCTATTATAATTTCGATTTGAAGAAATCAAAAAATAGTTTAAGCTAAATTAGGTTAAGTAGCCAAATATACGTGAAATTTAAGACAACTATATGAACTTTTCAATTGAAGACATTACGTATATTTATATAGACATATTTACAGGCCATTTAGTTTCACTTCTGGATGGTTTTCTTGTACACACTTCTATTTTTAGCCCAATTTTCTATTCTCTTTCCTGCCAAGTCTTCCGCCTCTTTTAATCTCATCTATGCTTTTTTCGTTTCCTCTTATCGCCAACAATTTTCCAGGCTACAATTTTATTGTCGCTATTTCTGATTTCTGTTTGCCTTTAAGTACCTTATTTTACACTTTGATGTAAAAGTAATCAAGATAAAACATGGTCCCATAAATATGTTCAGCACGTTCTGTTCATTATCTACTTAAGTAATTTTATAATTAAGACCTTTGTGTGAATAAAATATCTATTTTTTTTTAAATATAATCTCTGAGATTAAGCCCGAACATTACGATATTTTAAATTACCAAACAAATGGAACTTGGAAGAACTCATTGAATCGATAGACAAATATTCAGATGACGACTTGTCCCCAAATGATCAGAATGATTTGGGAAACGAACACAATTTCAGTTGTGTCCAAATTAACTTGATGTGATTGTGATTTCACATCTGTTTATATATGAGAATTGTACCCTTACAGTTCTTTAATAAAAATATATGAATAATTGGGATTATAATATTTTCAGGAAAATATTATATAGTATTTTCAGGATCAAGTTAATTTGGACACAACTGAAATTGTATTCGTTTCCCAAACCATTCACATCATTTGGCGACAAGTCGTCATCTGAATATTTGTCTATCGATTCATTGAGTCCTTTTTTTCCATTTTTTTGGTAATTTAAAATATCATTATGTTCGGGCTTAATCTCGGAGATTATATTTAAAAAAAATTAGATATTTTATTCACAAAAAGGCCTTAATTATAAAATTATTTAAGTAGATAATGAACAGAACGAGCTGAACACATTTATGAGGCCCATGTTTTATCTTGATTACTTTTACATCAAAGTGTATTTCGTATGTCTTTTTAATTAAACCCGCTTGGCATCTTCTTGAATTTGTAGTATTGATTTACCATACATCTAGCAAAGAATTTAGAGCGGTTATATATACATATATACAATACACAATGCCTACGATCAGTGTATTATTTTAAAACTAATCAAGTATATATATTTTCAACATTTACTGAAACAGACCTCTCTTGTATAGCACAGAAATTCAACTGAAATAAATGATTACAAACCCTTGCGTATAATGTAATAATTGCCTCAGCAAGTTAAAAGATTTCCGGGAAAAATAAGGTACTTAAAGGCAAACAGAAATCAGAAATAGCGACAATAAAATTATAGCCTGGAAAACTGTTGGCGATAAGAGGAAACGAAGAAAGCATAGATGAGATTAAAAGAGGCGGAAGACTTGGCAGGAAAGAGAATAGAAAATTGAGCTAAAAATAGAAGTGTGTACAAGAAAACCATCTAGTAGTGAAACTAAATGGCCTGTAAATATGTCTATATAAATATACGTAATGTTTTCAATTGAAAAGCTCATGTAGTTGTCTTAAATTTCACGTATATTTGGCTACTTAACCTAATTTAGCTTATACTATTTTTTGATTTCTTCAAATCGAAATTATAAAAATTTTGTAAATTTTTTAGGTCAATACATGTTAAAATTCTCCGTTAATTTCTGGTGACATTCTGTAACATTATCCGATTATTGTTTATTTCCATAAATTTTTGCTGAATATCATTCAAATTCATACGATGTTCAAAATATCCTATTTTATACAAAGCCTCAAGACAAAATCAAACTGTATTAAATCACATGAGGCTAATGTGTAGGCCAAGGAATAGTTTCTCCATGAATCGTTAGATAAATATTCAGATGATGAGTTGTCACCAAATGATCAGAACGATGTGGGAAGAGATTTATCCTTACCAAAACAAAGGCTAAACTCTTGGATTAACAATTTCAACAATGCGACTTTCTCAAAAAAATAGTGTCAATACGTGTATAACACAACTTCGGTTATATCTAAATTAACTTGATTTGATTGTGTTTTTCATATGTATATGTTTATGTATATTTTATATTTGTACCTTTATACTTGTTCTTTAGTAAAAATATATGAATCATTGGTATTTTAATATTTTCTTGAAGCATTGGGGGCGATGAAAAAAGAATATACAGCCATCAAGAAATTCTCTTATAAATTCATTATTTTAACTGCACAGGGATAAGTTGCTGCACACTATCGGAGGCATGCCTTTTGAATGTAATGCATTTGATCAATAAATAGTTATTTCTGTGCAATATTTTTGGGCAGTTAGTGTATGTATTTAAAAAATGAAATAAAATATAAATTACAAATAATTTCTTTAATTGGAGTATTAGCTTGAAGAAATATTGGTCTGATTACTCGGTTTACTTTAGTTTAATGCTGACTAAGTACTTTTTTCTTAGATGTAGCAGTTCTTCAAAAATTAAATAATCCAGTTTATAAAGCCAGTAATCATTCTTTGCGAAAGTTCTCTATCGTATTACCAACTACAAAATTACAGTCTTCGTAAATAATCAACTTCTAATAATTCTTGCACTGCTGTGACACTGCACGGATAATCTATTTTTTTTAATAAGATGCGTGAGTTGTATCATGATTAGCAACTTCTGATGTACGTTTCCTGACTTCCCCAATATCTGATTCCTTCTATTATAAATTGCATGTATTTTCCTGGGATGTAATTCTCAATATAAACATATATTCAAAGCATTCAAACGCCATCAACTTTAGTATCATTTCCAAGCTAAGCTGGGATTAAAAAATCATTGTATACAAGTGAAAGCATTTTAAACCTCTCAAAAAAAATTAAATTAAACAAAAAACATCTTTTAGCACTGGCAACTATGACAAACAGTTGTTAAATATCTCTTTTAGGTAGATTTCTTTTTAACAAAATATTAGAGCAAACCCAATAAACCTTTCAATTGAAATACATAATAAAATAAATGAACATATGCAGGTGACTGACCTTGCAAAAACATTCAACAAAATAACTTCCGAAGCTGACATTGAGCGTCTCAATTTTGAGAATTTTAACAATTAAATATGAATATTTGGCTACTGGCATCATCTTTCGCAGCATATTACTTCTGCTGTTTTAATTGCCTATGTTTTTCTTGGGAATTCGATGGGGACAAGTTTCATAAACTATTTTGCAAGAGACCAAACCATATTATGCCGCTCCACTGGACTTCTTGAAGAAAATTGAGACAACCAGCAAAAGAACGACCTTTATTTAACGACAGTTTCTTATTTATAAAATAATTCAAGTACCATTTGATAAAGAGAGCTAAAATCAGAACCGAACTTTTCAATATTAAACTAAGAAAGACTGCTGCTTCCTCCACCACATGCGAACGACGTATACAACGTATACAATATTAGTACATGAGTTAATATAAAAAACGATTTTGATTACTTATAATTCGGCACAACAGGGAATTTCTGTTTACATTGTAATCCATGCCTGTCAATATATCGATCGCATCAATTACTGCAGAACATAGTGAGAGGTTATTACGGGTATGCCTTCCGCGTATTTATACTAAAATCATCCCATTATATTTCTCATAAGATTTATGAGGAAAAAGATGTAAAATAAATTAGTTTCAATGACACATTTAAGGACGGTCAGTATATAAGATATTTAGATATGGAAATACCAAAGAAGCACGTAATAAAATTGTACTTAAAGAAAATACATTTATGAGGAGATGTTACAATGCGAACTTGAATTATAAGCATTGTTACTAAAACTGTTTTATGGTATAAATACTAAACACCATAAATTATGTTTGGAATCTCGTTTTAAACCTGGCCCGTCTTTATCCATTTCTGTTTTATGACTAACAATGCTTCAATTAGTAAATCTAAAGTTACTGCAATCTGTTTAGACTTTCAGAAGTTCAAAAAATCATTTAAAAATCATTTAATGTACAGATTCTTGTGAACAAAGGAAATCATTCGAGTTGCCGTTATTTGCTTTCATTTCGTATGTGTGAATCATTGACAAGTTTATAATTGGAGTGTTATTGTTCTAGCAAAGCGTATAAATGGAAAACCTTTGGTGCGTTTACACCAGAATAGTTTTTGTTATTACTGTGAAAAACAATTCTGATGAGTGTCTTCGCATGATTTATCCTATTATAATTGTAAAGTTATTTATTTAGGGTACAAATGTGCGTTATTCTCAATCTTGCACCTATCGGGGAAGCTCATGCGACTACCCAGCAGCAGCCAACAAAGCCTGTCAGGGCGGCCAATCTCGGTCTCCTGACGTATAATGTGTTATGTACACGATGATAAAACTTGTTGCCAAACAGTATATACGTTTTAATTTACGTTATTACGAATAATAAAAGAAATAAATACCATCACTGCACAAAACGCATAATATTATACATAAAACACATAATAATATTCATAAAACGTATAACAAGGAAAATAAATTATTTTTATTTGCAAAATTATTGGGTCTTTAAGAGAACATATTCTATGAAATACTGCCTGTAAAGTCGTTTTAACTTTCTTAGAATTTTCATAATTAATAATGGCTTGCTTCTCAATTTGTGAAATCTAACTATATCATATTTAATGAAACATTACAATCAAAAACGCCCAGATTACTACGCATTTCATTCATTCAAAATTAGGTACTCTCGTTCTGTCAACTGTATATACAAAGGGTACTAGGAAAGTTTTGCAATACAGCTTTGTTTATTTAATTTTTTTCAAAGTAATTCCCTCTACACTCAACACATCTCATCATCCTCCGAAACCAATCTTTAAACCAGTTCTGCCAAGTTTCACTAGAGAGTAAAGCACACTCGTTGTCCCAAGCCCGCAGAAGGTTCTCATTACTGGAAAACCGCCTCCCTTTTAGCTTCATTTTCACATGCGGGAACAGTGCAAAGTCGCAGGGAGCAAGATCTGGACTGTAGAGAGGGTGCTCGAGAAGTTTTAATCCTGACGCAGTCAAATATTCGGCGCAGACTTTGGCGCGGTAAGCTGGAGCATTATCGTAATTGAGGAACCAGGTGTCCATTCTTGACTTTGGCCGCAGGTTCTTCATAGATCCAATGACATTAGACAGGCACTGTTCAGTATATCACTCAGCTGTGACTGTCTTCTGTGTGTCCAAAACGACGCGTTCAACAATTCCACTCGATTCGAAAAATAAAAATCATTTTCTTCTTTACAGATCGGAATTTTCTGACAACAACGGGTGTGTCCTCATCATCAAAGACCTAAACTTTGTTTTGAGCTTTTGTCGGCACATCGCAATAGTACAGCCAAGTCTCGTCACCTGTCACCATGTTGTTCACATACCGAGATTGTCCCTTATTAAACTTTTTTAGCATCTCCCGCACCAAGTCACACGCCGTGTCATCTGCTCTCCAGTCGATCGATGCGGCACCCAGAGAGAACAAAGTTTCTTCACGTGAAAATGATCATGCAGAATCGAACAAATTGCTAGTGAATTTAGGCTTGAAGTACCTTCTATCTGTTGGTAGGTCACTCGCCTGTCCTCGCCAAGCATTTTCCTCATAGTAGAAATGTTTTCCTCCGTAACTGACGTTCGTCGTCTTCTCGGCCTCTCAGCATCCTCCACAGTTAAATTTCCTCTTTGGAATTCTCTATACCACCTGAATATCGTTGTGCGATGTGGACAAACATCACCTAGTGTAAGAGTCATTTGTTCGAAGCACTGGTCTATGTTTAAACCACGCACTAAATTATAACGCAAAACTGCCCTTATCTCATTTCGTGATCACGATTCCATCGCAAGCAATTTACACTCTCACTGCTAATGAATAACTGAGCCCATCGACATGGCGCGGCGGCTGCTTTGCACATATGAACATGCACCAACAAGCAGCTTCCTACGATTCATTGTTGCGTCATATTGCAAAACTTTCCTAGTACTCTTTGTAAATCACCTAGTCGCTCTAAAATTGAGAACAATAAAACGAAAATTAGAAAACTATACTTCCATCTCTCGAACAGTCAAGAAAACTATCCAATAAGTGGAAGTACAGTGAATATTTTAATGGCTTATAAAAAAAGAATAATATAGTTCAAAATCAAAATTCACATCGCTGTGAATTTTCAATTCAATGTTATATAATACTTATGCCACGTACGACAATATTTAGTCTACATACTCGTAAGGTGTGGTGTGGAATTAAAATTGTACAATAGGTACTCATGTATATTACGTCGCTTTGTATGATTTTAAATTTGCATTAAAATACGTTTATTGATATATACAAGAACGGGTAGTTCATTTAAGAAAATTCAATTTATATTTCAAAGGGCATATATTCAATTAAAAGACAGAAATCGACAAAGACTTCAATTTAAAAGTGGTATACTTGAATTGAGTGATAGTTTGAAGTAAAGAATTCATGAAGTTTATTTTTATACATTAAATACTGACCTTTATTGTACGATTATAGCTTCAAATGAATTTAATAACATTGAAAGTAATTATAAAAAAATAAATTCGAAAAAGGATACGTTCTCATTTAGAACTAGCAACATCTCTTGGAGATAATTTGATATTGAGTCTTGCAATAGGTCAATTTTACAGTGTCTAATTAACAAAAGTTCTCTGATACGTAAATAAAATATTTAAGTTTCAATTATAATTTTCAAATCAATTGATTTCTCATTTGAATTTTTCGCGTGTAAATTCGAATAAAGATATATGAGTTAGAGCAGCAAGCTGTTCTAGGTTTATGGTATAATGCTGCCTTAAAAGTAAATTTCTATATTTCTTATTTTTGAATTTCATTTAAATATCACATTAAGTGAGTATGTATATAGTTGAAAGGGTTCAGATCAGCGATACTGGATGAACAATCGGAAGCCTTAAAGCAGTCGATATTAAATAATAAAAATTGTGGAATAATTTATAGTTATAATTAACGTAACAATGTCGGCATTTAACAAATAAAAATGATACCTCTTAAGCAAAACTAATTATCGATTACATAAAAGAATTTAACAAATAAAAATCAATCAAATTAATACAAAATCAAAAATATTTTAATTCATTCAGAGGTTTGATAATAACTAAAATTGTAGAGATATAAAACGTATCCAAATTTAAATACAAAAAACGATACCTGAATGCACCAGATAGAGAATTATTTCTTCAGGAGATTGTCTACCTCGTGTTGGAGCTAGGTTCAAACAGAGTGAAGTTTGAATCGATTAGAGAGAAGGGAAAAAGCTCTCAAAGAAATAAGAATATGAAATGTGTTTTGACTTTCCAGAAAACATTTTGCACGTATACTTTTTCCCATAATAGTGTATGCGGTATTTCTCAGAAGGATGGATCTTTAGGAAGCAAACGGTAGCAAATATGTATGGTATATAGGGTGTTAACAATATATCCCGACGGATGTTAATATGTAATAGATACGTAAGAGAGCAATTCAAATTCACAAAAATTTTTATTCCATCGAAACTTTAATTTTTGCGGCAATTTCGGAACACAAACTTTTGAAATACGGAAGTTGATAAAAGACTGACTTCCGACAGTATATACATTGTATCTACAACTCCCACCATTAGGATTCAATAAACATAGCGGTGCAGTTATGAAGAAATACTAAATTTATTAGAATCGGATCGAGACAAGCGTATTTATTAAATAATTTTTTTCTTTAATCTCGTTCAAGATAGAGCTTTCACACATTAACAATTTATGATTAATATTGTTACAGTTATTACATATTAAAGTACGTCCGCGTACTTCGTTAACACCCTGTACATTACTAGGTTCTATAGGAAATTTTTCAATTGTATTTTCGTTGTGCGAAGGCGCAAGGCTATTTTATAATCATACTGCCTTTAAAAAATGTGAAGTAGTGTTCTCCGTATTGTACTCAAAAGAGCCGAAGATCAGTGACACTACAAGCACGATATTTTCAACACAAGTAGAAAGTGGATATAACGATATCATTACATAAATACAGTCGATGATTTACCATTTTATGACAAAAGATATATTAATAAATATAAGTATCCAAATTTAAGACTTTCTCAACATCGAAACAAATTCTGAAAAAAGGTATAAATATGATCATTCAGAAGCATGTGATATCGAATGGAGAAACACCAGATTAAAGCTATTGCTCGGAGAATATCATCAAATGAATCATTTGAATCATCATCAAATGACATTTATTGCCAGAGCCAAATAATAAGCCTCGTTTAGGTGTAATCTGGTACGTACCATCAACAGTTTCAGTGCAGTAGATGAGCCCTGAAGATGTCCCATAGAAATGGGTACGAAGCGTCGGCAGATATACAAGTGACGCGGTTCCAGCCCGGAAGTCCAGAAGCAGATAGCTCGTTTAGGTGTGTTTGAACGACTCGTACCAATCGAATGCTGCGTTCAATTAAACACCCCCTAAATACATGTTTGAGGTTGTTACTTGCTATTGTGAACAATGTATTGTAAAACTGCATATGCTTATAGAAAATTTGACAACAGAAATAATAGTAAAAATCTATGAGAAGTGTTTGTTGTCACGTACCACAAAGTAGTAAAAGCCAAGAAATAAGTCTTAGTTATTTCAGGAAGACAATGATACTAAACATTGCGGCTGACTATGTCGCCCTTGACAAGGCGAAAGTAACGCCAAAAAATGGGTTGGGTACAACCTCTCGGCACGAATCCAATTGAAAATATTTCGATATTTATAAAACGCCAACATAGGAGAAAATGTGTATTTAAAATAAATGTAATTGTGATATATAATGAAAAATAGTGAAGAATGGACATTAAGCAAGAGCGTAATAGTCTTTTATGCTGTTGTGTCGTTTTTTCTTCTTCTTGCGTACGCTTTCTCCGAGAAATGAGCCACACGTTCTTGCAAGTAGCATTATTATCATTCAAGTTTTTACCGTCACAATTATTTAGAATAATTTTTAAATGAATCTGTATATGTAAATAATTAAATATCCACATTTACGCAATTTATTCATAATTATAGTGAGGAATATGATCCGCGCACTACAAGTCTGCCCTTGATAGTAAATAAAATAAATAGTTATATGTATGTTATATATATAATTTGTGAAACGTGAAATACCCTTTTAATCATCATTTCAATGTAATCAAGATCGGTTAAATATTTGATCAGATCCACAGTTGTTTTAGCAAATCGAATTCATCATGAGGAAAAATATTCTTATATGAAGGGAACGATCGTTCAACATCTAGTGATTTAATATGTGCATAATTAAAGTAGGGTTTGTTAATACCTAATGAACGTATACACTCACTACCACTACAAATTGGTTTTAATGCGGTAAAATCTGCATCTACTATTTACTTTGACTAAAACGCCAATATTATTGTCGTCGCTGATAGCATGTAACTTTGTTTGTACAGTACCCAGTGTGTACCCAGTTTTATAATTTATTAATTGCTTCAACTATTCTTTTATAATTGTCATAAATCTATTTCAACTTCAGCATCTTGGAATTTCCTTGATGGCAATAGCTTCTTTAGAATCAAATTGTAAAACTACAGTCGTATTGTTTTAGAAATGCAGAAAATAACGAAATGCTGCTGCCATTAACGATGTTCCCTAGCGTGTAAGGATCGGTTGTAGGGGTTCGGGATATCGGACGTTACTTGTAGATTTCTGGAAGAAGTTTAGGGGATTCGAGGAATACAACTTTTGCATACGCTATCAAACCATTTGCCACTCGAAAACAGCGTCGAATCGTTTCTGCCATAAGCTGAAAAACGTGAATTTTACGGGTAACATATAAGAAGTTACCATAGTCATCTTTGAGGAACCGACATGCAGAACGAATAATAGTAAACGCCTTCAGTCATAAACATTAAGATTTGGTCTCTCGAAAGTTCAAATTCTTCTTCACTTTTGAAACGACTTCGGCAGTACACTCTAGTACTCTTGTAGATGCTGGTAAGATTGAATATGACGGTTTGAGTGCTTCCATTGTACGAAATTTGACATTAACAATGTATTTTTTCCGTCCACACATAACCAGAGTTTTTTATTTTACAATTCGGATTTATTCTATTATCAATACCTTCGCGAGAAGATTGTGTTTCGTAACGTTTTCGAAAGTTCGCATAATTATACCAAAATGTGTAAAGTGATTCATTATCTAATAAACGAGACGATAAATTGCACACCACTTATGTATTTCTTTGTTCTTTCAAATTTCCACGCGTTTTTGGGAGTAAAATTTTGCGCAGCACATGGGCGGTCTGTCGAAAAGTAAGCGTTTCGCTTTTGCGCCATCAGAAATAAACTCATTTACTGTATCAGATAATAATAATTTTTTCGACCTATGTAACCGCGACATAATTCTATACAACATACAAAACTCCGTAATACAAGCGAACACTTCCGATTGAAGAAGCACACTGCATTACCTATATACATATCAACGACGAAACTCCCTCTACATTCTCAATGCACGCCTAATGAATCGCCGACCGCGTTTCCGCACTCCATTCATAGTTATTGAAAACTCTATTGCCGCTTTATTATAAATTACAGAAGGATGGTAAAAATATATTTGTCAAAGATTTTAAATTTTTGCCTAGTCATGTTACAGGTTGCTTTATTGTTCGAACTATATAAATTGAAATGCAATTGTAACATCTGACAATTTTATAAAGAAATTCTTCTCAGATCGCTTTACTACAGGGCAATAATACTGCTCTGAGTACTTAGTGCAGCGGGCAGCATTTCTTATTGCAACGTTTACATCGTTTTTGGTAAATAGTTGTACCTCAGTTTTCATTTGTGCATATATTTTCCTTTGAAATATATCAAGTTTTAAATTTATTTGATCTCCCATTTATTTTGTAGTCTGTCCAATGTACATGAAAGCATATCAGAAGAATAAGTAAAACTTTTATCAATTCACAAAGGAAAAGTAGTGATATTTATAGATGCGATTCAGCGGGTTTTCTTCTTTTATATATAACAAAAGGTTAGGTAAAGGTTTTCAATTCGATAATTATTAGTAATAGATTTTAAATTTAAATAAATCTAGCTAGTAGTTCTATAGACATTTTGAAGCCTCGTTTCGCATTCATTATGTCTTATTACTATGTTGAATAAACTACCGGATGATGATGATAGATTGTTACCTGCGATGGCTGTTTTCCTATGTTAGAATATACAGGCATTATAAGCCTGTATATTCTAACGTAGGAAAACAGCCATCGAAGGTAACAATCCATCTTCGCGAGGCATCTTCGCGTCACTGACATAATACAAGCTATCAGCAATGCCTGCACGCGTTCGAGCTTCATCAGTTTTTATCGCTACTTACCTGGAGGATTGTTAAAACTTAATTATCACTAAGATACTGGCAAGTTCGTTTGCGTATTTGCCTTTTTGTTTATTTTGCCTTTCGTACTTTTGTATTTAATATTACTGAACTTTTAAGAAAATAATTAGAAGCGAAATAGTTGAGGAAACGTATACTTTTATTCGACAAAATCTCTCTATATACATTTCCAGTTTATTGCTATTTATAATTTCTCTTCTGTATATCGCAGTTTCAAAGAGTCATATTGCATATTTTACTTTATTCTCTTTTTCTAGGTCATTATAAAACTAAAACTTAGTAAGAGCTGACGGCCAATTTGCTATTCGTGCATTACATTCAAGTTCTCAACATTTACTTACAAAAACTATTGTTGATCTAACTCGGATAAACAATAATCTAATCTTTGTCCGCTCACATTTTAATACAAATATAAAATTATAATATAAAATACAAGATGTCAAGTATTCAGTTTCAAATATACGGTATAATTATTTTAACAGATAAAGATAATGGCAGATATATAAGTTTTTAATGAAAATATGGATGATGAATTAATTTTGAGAATTGAGTGTATTAATTATAAAATAGACTAACTGTACATAAATAAATAAAAATTTCCAAACGTAAAAAGCCAAAAATGTAAACCTTTATAAAACTCTACTTTAAAAAAATTAAACAAAACGGAATTTTAAATTTCTGTTTCATTAAATGTTCAAAATAATTTTCTGAGGCCACCAAACAATGGTCTAATCTACAGTAAAAACTACTTCGAGTAGACTTCCGCGGTCGTGGTCCATGCTAAAACTGAAACTGAGTTTCAGTGCAGTAGTTCAGCCCTGAAGATGTCCCATACAAATGGGTACGAAACGTCGGCAGATATACTAGTGACGCGGTTCCAGCCCGGAAACCCAGAAGCAGATATACATATATAACTGTTTCTTCTTGAATGTTTCTATATAAATAGTTAATAATCTCTGCTCGCAATCCTTCTATTGGGTTGGCAACTAAGTACTTTCGGTTTTGTAGTATAAAATAAAACACTTTTTTTAAACAAAGAATAGTTTTTAATCAATTATATATTTTCCATTTTGCTCAATGACCTTTTGCCATGTTTCTTTCAGCTGCATGATTCCGCGCTCATAGAGTTTCTGGTCCTTATCAGCAAAAAACTGAAACAGGTGCGAGTGAAGGTCATCGTCATTTGTGAAAGTTTTACCTTTCAAAGAATTCTGCAAACTT
Source organism: Dermolepida albohirtum (assembly GCA_031893035.1). Classification (NCBI taxonomy): domain Eukaryota; kingdom Metazoa; phylum Arthropoda; class Insecta; order Coleoptera; family Scarabaeidae; genus Dermolepida; species Dermolepida albohirtum. The sequence continues at coordinate 187,159 of JAVIWB010005207.1, forward strand.
CGAAATAAATGGTAATCAGAGATGGTGCTAGATCAGGGCTGTATGGGGGATGTGGCATCACTTCCCAACCAAGCAACAATGGTTTCCCACGAGTTACCAAAGATATGTGAGGCCTTGCATTATCTTGGTGGAAAACTACACCTTTCCGATTTGACAATTCTGGCCGTTTTTCTTTGATTGCTTCATCCAGTTTTATTAATTGTTGACAGTAAACATCAGAATTGATCGTTTGGTTCCTTGGAAGCAGCTCAAAAAACACAACTCCTTTGTAATCCCACCAAACTGACAGCGTGATCTTTTTTGGATGCAATTCAGCTTTCGATATGGTTTGAGCTGGTTTATCGTGTTTGCTCCATGATCGTTTTCGAACTATGTTACTGTACAGGACCCATTTTTCATCACCAGTGATGATTCTTTCTAAGAAAGGGTCGGTTTCATTTCGTCTAAGGTACATATCGCAAAAGTTGATTCTTTGTGTTAAATGAATTTCTTTCAATTCGTGAGGTACCCAAATATTAAGCTTCTTAACTAGCCCAAGACATTTTAAATGTTTTTCAATTGTTGTGTGCGATACATGTAGCCTCTCCGCAACCCCTCGAACAGTTATGTGACGATCCTCTTCAATTATGACTTTGATTTGGTCATCATCAACTTCAGTAGGCCGACCAGAACGTTGCTCATCTTTGAGGGAAAAATCTCCAGAACGGAATTTTTTATACCAATTCTGACACGTGCGCTCTGTTAAGCAATTAGCACCATAAACTTCACATATCTTTTTGTGAGCCGCAGCAGCTTTCTTTCCTTTACAGAAATAAAATAGTAAAATATGTCGAAAATGTTCGTTTCTGCACTCCATTTAAAATTAACCCACAACTAATAGCTTTAATAAAAATCACGCACTACTTGCTTCTGAAGTTACGTCAATGTGACCAGTATCACGCGACAAACGGTAAAGTACAGCACTAACATACGTTATACAAAAAAATAAAGCAACGCTCTCTATCAGTAAAAACCGAAAGTACTTAGTTGCCAACCCAATACATTATTAGGCCGGTTTTAGAAAAAAATTATTTGTCCATCTTTCTGTAACCAAATCATGTTTGTGCCTTTTAATTTGATAAAACTATAATGACAACCCAACATTGGATTGATTCAGCCTTTACTTGATAAAAAGTCACAATTAAATTAATAAATATAGAGATTGCTATAATTTTCACTAATTTTATTTTTAATTAATGTTCATGAAGATTGTTTACATCAAAAATAAGGAAGATAAAATCCATAATAGCAGTGAGCTAGGAGTCTATAAATTAGTAGATGGTACATGCCCAGGTGTTTATGTTGGTCAAACAGGAAGAAATTTTGACAAACGTATATCAGAACACAGCGACTCCTACATAAATAAACAATAGATTCGTCGTTAGCTAATCATTTAATTAATGATAATCATAGGTCAGATTTGAATATAAGGTAATGCATATAGAAAACAACGGACGTGAACTAAATTTATTAGAATGTTTAGAAATCAATAAAGGAATAAAATGAGCTAAACGATTCTCCGTTATTAATCCGTTTAGAGAATAAAAAGTTTAATAGCGTGCCTTTCCCAATATTTGCAACTTATTCTCATTTTTACAATTAAAAATATTAACTTAGTTTTAATATTTGAAGTAGCAGAAAGTACAACGGACACGCATCGCTTATACAAAAAAATACAATAAATATTTAGAAACGATTTGTATTTTAAGATACCAATCGAAATAGATTTTCTAGTTCAAGCATATAAAGCCGTATATATTTAAAACGCTTTTCCCTAGATCTACACATATATCCTGTTATTTATTGAATCGAATGGAATGATTAATAATACAATATTAAAAAGAAAGTTGATTTTGATGAAGCCTGTGGTTGATTAACTTAATCACTGAAGGTTGATATATAACCCCTTTCCACATTAATTTTCGTATTCTGTATACGTATTTCGACAACTAAGTTGTCATAATCAGCAGATAATTAAACAGCGTCGCACCTGGAAAACTACGGCAAAAATACCCGTACGAAAACAAATTCCGCATACGGTCTGTACTGTTAAAAGACAAAACGCATACGCCACAAATTAATGTGAAAAGGGGTTATATACCAACCTTCAGTAATTAACAAAAAGAAAGTCTCAAATATGCCAAAAAAGTATGGTCACTTCTGAAGTAACTATAATTGCAGCTATTGCTGTTATTAGTACATCAATTACTATTACTATTATTTTTTTAATAATTATTATTAATTTTCAGATGTCCATGTTGTTGGCGTTCGGCGTTAAAAAGAGAGTATTAACGAAACTGAAGGCGTTGAAATAAAGGTTTGAAGATGTAAAGTCTAAATCACAGACAAATGCCGGGATCCCGCCATGTAATCTATCAGAATTTATTGAAAATTATGGGTTGCGGGCATAGCAAGACCAATATACAAACTAAAAAAGGTCGAAATAGAAATAACGTAAGGAAAGAAGGTAAGTACTATATTCATATTGAAATTGGAATTTCTCTTTTTAATTTTCGAACGCAATAGATTTCCGTGTATTTACGTTACGCTACATATATCATATGTATGTATAGGTAGAGATCTATACAAAGCTTTTTTAATAAAGGATTTTGAGGATACAGACTGGTGTCTTGAACGAAAATAAAGAAATCGGAAAATTTAGGCAAAAATATTCTTTTCTTAAAAATCGATCCATATTTTTATTTATTTAACTAAACTAGAAATACATGCAGATTCATCAACATTATTATATCTATTTTTACATTTTATACGAAGTGGTACCCAAACGTTCTCAAGATTTGGATCATACGCGTGAACGGACACAGTTGCAATCAAATCCCACTACGTGGAGTTGTATATACCTTTGTGAGTAAGTATGCTAAGTGGCGTCATTGTTGGCGGAAATGTTGTTTATTGGTGAACTGTTTTTCATTGCTGTGTCTGCTTATGTTTGCGACTTTTGAATAGCAAATTTGACGAACAAGCTTATGAAATTCTGTTTTAAACAGAGTAAGAATGACGCAGAAGTACATAAAGTGTTTAAGAAAGCATTTAGGGATGACTTTCTAGGTCAAACGCAAACTTTCATCAATTGATGACGACGAACGCTCCGAACGAATATCGATCGACATTGCATCAGAATAAGTCGTTGCTGTTCGGAATGCAGTTATGCAGACAGATGATCTAAGACATCTGTAACATTGTGGGATTATCTTATGGTACATAACAACGGAGGAACAATAGGATGTTCTAGAAGGCACACACCGCTTTCATCAAATAGCAATTTTTGGCGAAAAGCAACATGTCTTTACGTACTTGGTTTTTGTGAGTTTTTCCTCTTTCCAAAAATGAAAATCCAGTTGAGGGGCGAAAATTTAACTCGATGGAGGCGATTGAAGTTGAATCGCAGAAGATCCCAAACACAACAGAATAATTTTCGGGATGTATGCCATTAATGGCAAAAGCGCTGATATCGGCATTTGCACTCCTAAGGGGATTACTTTGAAAGTAATGGAGGTGGATGACTTCCTGGTAAAGTTTATTTATCGTTACATTTCAGCAACTTTTCGGTACCAACTCATATGAGATATTAATGTTGGTTATCCAGTTCTGACTCAGTTATACTTCTACGGCGAGGTGAAAATATGCTGGCGTATTTGAAAAAGGACAGTTCTGCGTCTAATCATGTGATGTTCACGAATTTAAAAAGGACGTTCGCATCATATTCGCACTCTTGGTTCTCAGTTAAACTTTTGCATATACGCACCATAGTTTAAAAATCGGGAATCCTATTTATAACCGCACACCATTTATCGGTTGTTAATCCTACTATACTATCGGTTAGATTTCCTAACGAGGTTTTGTTGTAATATACTATATTTAGCGCTTCATGAAATGACAGCTTGATGTTCTCTACTTTGGAAATAGTATGTAAAAGAATTGAATAATTTTCGTAAATTTGCTCTATTTGACTATGGATTTCGGTATCTGAAACCAGCCGCTGACTTACTGAAATTGCTTGAGATTCTTACGGATTTAAATTGAAGATACAAGGTCTAATAATGTGTAAAAATTTCTTATAATACAAAACAGCTTTCAGCCACGTTCTCCATCTCGTCTATACACGTCTATCCACCGGCTGTGGTGACTGAGGAATGTCCGGACAAGCCTGTTTAAACCCACGAATGCGTTTTGGAGATTTAATAAAAGCTTTTTTGGTAGAAACTATAAATTGGTTTACTTTTGGATAACTGTTTCTAATAAATTCAGCTTCAAGATGACATGATGGAGCAAACAAGTAACTTTCCAGCTTTAACCATCTCTGAACCCTCATCTGTAACCATCATAACAAGTTGGGTTGTCGATATATTGAACTTCCCAAATGTATGTTTTATAGTTTCTACTGTCCTTTCCGCATTCGTTTTCTGTAATATTCTTTTACGTAAAAGAAGAGCCCAGGAAATCTCACCGCTTTTTAAAGTGCGTACTAACACATTCAAAATACTATTCATTCTTGCATCCGTTGTTTCATCTATCGTCAGCCATATTGTTTGATCTTTTAACTCTGCTTTTATTTAATCCGTAATCGTGTTTTTCAACCGTGAAAAATTATACTACAATTGACCTCATGTTTGAAATCTCCATTCCGAAACGTATCTCCCCCAAATGTTTCGAAATTCTATATTGTCTACAATATTTTGTGGAATGTTGCACACAATTAACATAAAAGTAAAGTAATATAGAAATTTATAATATGATTCATCACGTTGCGCATGTAACTGGTGCTGTTTTCTATTAACCTGTCATTTACACACAAAAATACCGTACGGTAAAATGATGATATTGCAAACAATACATTTAATAATAGTGCCAGAGTATTCTAATATCGAAAATCGGTTAAGAAATTTACTAACACTCGTCGAACATAACGAAGCATGCCGTCGATTCGCCATCATCAATCTAATCCGGCATTCGTACATACCATGCGCATATGAATTTCGACTTCGGGTAACCGCTTTCGAAATATGTCACCGCCGCCAATGGGTGCGCACCCGTTTCTGCAGGCTTAATCATAATAGACAGTCTGTTGATTCCAAAAAGAAGATAAGAAAAATACACGGTCTATTGTATTGACTAAATTTCAAAGAAGTAAATATTATTGTTCTTTTCCCAATGTGAGAATCAGACGACAAAAAATTGTCCCTTAGTTTTTGAAAGATATTTTATGCATTACATAACTTACGTAGGAATTTATTATGTATTAATTCTAGTCACTTATAATTAATTCCATGACAAATGACTTGGTTCTTCGTCCTGATTCACAAGAACAAACATCTTCTAGGAATCGCGTTTGTTTATGCAAAACGTAATTTATTCAATGTATAGTCGCAAAGTTAGACAATGAATAAACATGTTGTGGTCGAAATAGTCGAGAAGTGTGCGTGGGATGCCCGTAAATATAATTATATGAAATTATGAAAATTCTGGAAGGAGTGTCGAGCTAGCATAAAATATAATTGGTTCGCGACATCAATAATTTCATTAATTAATGCAACATATGAGAAAACCCAAGCGACTCCTCATATATCTTTTGTAACGTGGTCCCTTTATATTTTAACCTAATCAGCACTTTTAAAGCTTTACCGTTTTAAATTACATAATATACTTACGAAATATGTTTATTAAACATTAATAATAATTACTTCAATCAGTAATCAGTTAATTTATAATAATATTTCATGCATTTTGTTATTAGTTGCTCATAATAAACAGTTTAGAATAAAAGTTAAAATGATTTATCCAGACAATGTGAAGTACGAACAGTAATCTGCTTCTTAATAGTATTATCAAAAAAATCTACTACCAAAATACGCTCGCAAATTTATAATATTTATGAACAAAGTGTTATGATTGATGTTAAAGAATATCAGTGCCGACGTTTATTTAGAGATCAAATGAATATCGATTACGATGAAGTAGCGGCTGTCCGTTGGAAAAATGATTAAAAAGTGGTTAAAAAATCATGAAAGCATCGTCGGACAGACAACAGATTATCAATCATTGCTTCCGAATAATTCGCCATCAACGATTCCTGACGTTTTAATGGAAAAATTTAGTTACAAACTACACGTTAGATAAGTGCCTAAAATAGCGAAAGAGAAAGAAAAGTCGTTGCTGCCTTTAGCAGTGACTTTTCTTTCTCTTTTTTGTAGGTTGTTCGACTGTAACAGATTCCAACGTACTGCTAAATTATTTGGCTTCTTATAAATTCCACTCAAATTACCTACTGTACTCGATTTTTCTCTTCCTGTCTCCCGTACTAATCGACCGCTTATGTATTGTCTGATGGATGTCTCACATTGTTGCAAGATATGTTTGATCGTTCCTAGCGTTTTATTGCATAATCAACAATTAAGATCTCCATTATATCTTCCAATTTTTTTTCAGCTGCTGTCTTTTATTATTCTGAGTTGGTTTTTTTTCCAATGAAAGCAGTGCTCCAGCCTTTTTGCGCTTAGGTTTAGAAATAAAGGTTTCTTCATGTTTATGTTTGGTTCTGTTCCCCCAATATATTCTATGTTGAACCATTGTCCATTTACTTATTCCTATTCAGATAGTGCACTTTTCAATATATTTTCTGGTCCAATATATAATGATGCTGATTCTGATATGCTCGCCTACATTTCCCTTCCTGTGATTCGCCAATATCCGGAGAGTTTTTTGAGTTCTTTACTACATTTCTATACTAGTCTGAATAAGATAATGCTCCTAATGCTCCTTAATCCTATAGTTAATTTCTTCTGTACTTTAAAGAATTGCATAAACTCTGCGTGAAGTACCGTGCATTAGAAAAAAATTGCTATTTTCAAACTTTCACAGTGTACGTCCACTTTAGTACCACTCTCATTGTTAGATTCATCTGTGTACTAGTACTGCTTGCTTTGTATCACATCGGAGCACTCTTACTCCTATCTATATTGTTCTGGATAATTACTTTGAATGGAGTTTTAAAAGTAGCTTTCACGTGTATGCCAATTTTAGTCTGACTTGATGCAATTACAAGATCTCTCAGGAAATTTTGCGGTCTGTACAGCTCAGATCCATTCTTATCTCCTCTCTTATCCTAAAATGAGTAGATTTAGAAGAGCTGCTATTTCCGCAGTCGAGGTACTTTTTATTGATCCCATAATATCAAGACGATCGATTCTTTGTATCTTCCATAATTTTTCCATAGTTGCATATTGCAATGCCTTCATTCTTCACACCAGCCATGCCCAACTCAGAGTTTGGCCACCACTGTGTACAATCAGTATTATTAGTTTCAACTCACACGTTTTCCAACACATGCTACCAAAGGAATAGTAGGCATTTTGAGTGCTATTCTATCGACATGCTGGTTTCAGATAAATCTCGAATCCACAGTTACCCGAGATACTTCGCTTTCCCCGAGATTATCAACGCATCTCGATTCTTTGGAGGTCCAATCCCTTTTTTCTTCTGACGTGTGAAAGGAACTATGGTCGTTTTATACAGCGGCATCTTGTTGCAACTCAAACATTCTAATACGCTACAGATATGGAATCAATAAATTATTTAACGACATTGCTACGAAAGATAAAAACTGAATTGCATATTCGTATGTAAAAATAAAGCACCTGTCGATGCGATGACGATATTTATCATCTTCATGGTGAAAAAGAATTTATTTCATTTATATATGTATATACGATTCGAAACCATCAACAAGACAAAGAAATGTGCGTATCAAAGAGATATTACTGCTGTAGCACGAAGTATTGAATAAGACGTCGAAATGTCGATTCGTCCTTGTTCTCAACCTGTTGGCCTTTGTCCTTCGACTATGTGGAAAATTTTACGTAAGGATCTTGGCTTACATGCCTATAAAATACAGCCCGTGCAAGAATTGAAGCCAAACGACCATCCTTTGCGTCGCATTTTTGCTGATGGGGCTCATTTGAAACTGGTCGAAGATAAGCATTTTTATCAAAGAATTGTGTTCAGTGATGAAGCTCATTTCTGATTAAATGGCTACGTCAATAAGCAAAATCGCTGTATTAGGAGCGAAGGCAATCATCAAGCCGTTATTGAATCACCATTACATCCATTAAAATTGACGGTTATTGCGGTTTACACGCTAGCGACATCATCGGTCCTTATTTCTTTCGACATGAGGAAGGAGCTGCCGTTACGGTGAATGGCAAGCCCTATCGAGCCATGCTAACTGAATTTTTGTTTCCAAAAATTGATCAGCTAAACATCAACGACAGTTAGTTCCAACAAGACGGCGCAAGTTGCCATACAGGGCGCTTAACAATCGATTTATTGTAAAATCAATTTGGTGACAACCTCATTTCCAAAAGTGATCCTGTTTTCTGGTCCCCTCGTTCGTGCGATTTAACGCCTCCGGATTACTTTTTATGGGGCTATGTTAAGTCATTGGTTTATGCCGACAAACCAGCAATTCTTAAAACATTGGAAGCCAATATTCAAGCCACCATTGACGCCATACGGCCGGATTTATTGAAAAAAGTAGTTAAAAATTGGACTGTTCAAATGGATCATATAACACGTAGCCGCGGCGGATATATGCCGGAAATCATATTTAAAAAATAAATGCCATGAAATTATCTACCAGATTATAATAAAAAAAATTTCATTCCAACAATATTTCTGTCTTGTATTATCATTTCAAGTTCTCAAGCTTTTAAAAAAACACCCGTTATATGTACAACTACGTAGTGTTCCAGTTCTTGGGAGAACAAATCCTTTAACGTTACGGCAAGATCTTACTCGTCTTCGTCTGAAGCTATGAAAACCCTAATAGTATGTATTTGTTTTATATAAATATTTTACGTCTAGGTGTTCTTTTCCCATTTTCTGAGGACTAAAAATATTTCTTGAAGAGGTTGTAAAAGAAATGCGTTACACGAATAATTTTTTATATATTTTCTGTGTCTCTAACTCAGAGTATTCATTTAGATGCTTTACCATCTTATTACAAAGCTGTGTCTTAAAAAGTTATACTACACATGCCACCTGAGTGCTCTCGAAACTCTGATGAATTTTTAAAATTAGTTTAGCATATAACGTCATTTATGCAAACCTAACAAGTTTGATATATTTTTGCCAAGAGTCATATTTGTCGTTATGCAACTGAAATAATTAGTATTAGTATTGAAAGTAATTTGTTCTAACACAAACATTTTCTCTATTAAAATTAGCTCGGTATTTTAAAAGTTAATCGGAAACTTTCGTGATTATTTTGCTTTCTGAAATACATCACTCGCGTGCTGTTTAAAAAGCTTGTTAACGATGTTTAGTATTTCTGAACTTCCTAATTTTTTAACGTTAGTTTTTTAAATATTTATAATTTAATAATTAATTAATAACTAAAAAATAACTAAAATGCTGAAAAACCATTGCAACTTAATCACTTAAGGTTGATATAGATCCCCTTTCCACATTAGTTTTCGTATTCTGTATACGTATTTCGACAACGAAGTTGTCTTTATCAGTTGATAATTAAACAGTGTCGCACTTGGAAAATTACGGCAAGCACCCGCACAAAACAAATTCCGTATACGATCTGTATGTGTGTGTGCGTTTTGGTGTGGTTTACGGGCAAATGGAATAATTGGTTCATATTTCTTCAAAAACGAAGAAGGCCGCACCGTAGCTGTGAATAGAGCCCATTATCGCGCCATGATATCGGACTATTTGATGTCTTAAATTGAAGCCTGTGATCTCAACGACATTTGCTTCCATAAGGCGCTACTTGACACACAGCCCGTGAAAGCATTGCTTTATTGCGAGAACAATTTGCTGCACATTTTGTTTCACGCAATGGACTTGTGCAATGGCAGCCTACATCATGTGATATCACACCTTTAGACTATTCTTTTTGAGGCTACGTAAAGTCCAAGGTCTACATCGATAAGCCAGCTACGACTGAGCAATTGGAAGCTAAAATTACTCGCGCGAAATGTTCGAACGCGTCATCGAAAATTGGAACTGCAGAATGGACCAAGTTAAGTGCAGTTACGGCCAATATTTGAAGGAAATACTTTTTAAAAAATGTCAAGAATGGTTCTTTTATATGATAATGAAGAATACCCGATAAAATTGAAGTTTTTATTTTTTCTTTATTTTTGAAAAAAGCACCTCCAAATGAATTACCCATTATAAATAAAAAAAGTTGTCGAAAACGTACGAAACAATCTTAAAATTTGCCCTACTTCTATTAATAACCGTACCTACCTAAAAATAGTTAATCAAAATTTCGTACATTTTTATAAATGATGTAAGAACTAGAACACAACGCAGTTAGAATGTTAGAAATGTTCGAAATATCACCGTACTTTGTATCGCAGGCCAAAGCATTAAGTTTATAATGACTCATTGCGGCGCTTGTCGTTGACGAATTTAAAAAGTGGGACGAATGGGTGGATTCATCTTTTCAACTTTAAATAATGTGATTCAGTTTTCAGACTTTAGTTGAAAGTAATGGTTTTAATTAAAGAACACAAAGTAAATATAAAACAATGTATGTTTGACGAATACTAATAGTTATTAAGAAAATGATACCGATGTTTATTATCAGAAACATATACAAGCAACATTTTTGAATATTTAGTTTCCATAATTTTTTGTTGGATCGTATGCCTTATGCTATTTTATTTTAAATTACAGTATACTAGATTTTATTTATGCAATCCAACTTTCTTTTTTAATATTTTTTTTCTTTTACTTATTTTTACACTTATTATTTCATTCGTCACTTGAGTTACTACTACCATAATCTTCGCTCATTATTGTCCAACACCCCACTACTATTATATCAAACTGATGAATCGTATGTCAACATTTTTGTTGTCTAACATTCTCTTTAACAAAATCGCTGATCGTCGGAAATCATCGGACAATGATTTCTTCATTTCCTTGTTACATATAATTTAATATTTGTTTAAATCTAACAAATTTGTGTCCTCTAGATTTAATTCAAATTCTTGTCCTATTATTAACTCTTTAAAAGTGCCAAAAGGGCGGATAAATAATCTTTTGCTCCTCAGTCAGTTCGACACCTCGTTGATCAATTGTACATATTTAATGATTGTTCATATGTAAACTATAACACTAAATAGTGAGAGAACTATATTTCTATGTTTTGGGTTGAAATGAAACTATCTGAGGGAAAAGGCATAACGTATAACACCTCCATATCGCTTTCTAGAACTATCTAGAAACTATCCGGGGAGAAAAGATTGCACTGTAGGGCAAAGTAAATGTATGGAACAAAATCGAGGGCTTGGTACTAATCATAACACCATCATAACTATTTATGATTTTCTTTGATGTCTTAAATAGATATTTAATGTAAAATGAAAGGTTTTTTGTATTCTGCAGTGTTAATTATTACATTAAACAAACAGAACGTTTTGTAGATAGAATTGCAAGTAGATTCTGCAGAGAAATAAAAAAAATTTTTCCGAAAAAATTCGTGTCAGTTACATCTCGAACAAAGTGAGTTCTATACCAACCATAAATGCCATCATTTATGTTTGTTCCTTATGCAAAAGCGGGCCCTGAGAATTATCTTTGGGTTGGGTTATAGGGATTCTTGCAGAGAACATTTTCTAAGTAACTCGATATTAACTGTTTATGATGTTTATATATTAGATCTCCTACGCTTCGTTTTTAGGAACGAAAACGCTTTTTCGAGTGGCAATGTAAATCATAAATATGATACACGAACTGATAATTATTTATTACCTGCCTCACACGCAAAATCTATGTTCCAAAAAGGAACATATTTTATGGGATGTAAATTACACAATAACTTACCACTTTGTATTAGAAATATCACAAACTTTTCTATTTTTAAAAGCAACCTTAAGCGGTACCTGCTTGCGATAAATTGTTATTGTATAAATGACTTTCTATGTCCAAATTTATAACGATCTTCTTTTTCTTATTAAGACGTGTTTCTAGCATGAGTGTATACGTAGTATGTATTGATTGCTATTTTCTTATAAAGGGTTTTCCAATATGGACTTGACAACTTTTTTTTAAAATAAAATGCAGACCATTTGAGATATTTTAAAAACTTTATTATCGGGTTGAAGTACAATCAAAACATTTATGAATGGAACTCGACTTCGTTCATATGGCCACCGCGGGCACGTTTGCAGCGGTCGATTCGTTGGACCCAATTTTCGATGACTCGGCCACACAATTCGGCTGAAACGGCTGCTCTTTCGCGTTCAATGTTGGCTCTGAGCTCTTCCAACGTTGTCGGCTTGTTGGCATAGACCAATGACTTGACGTAGCCCCAAAGAAAAAAGTCTAGAGGCGTTAAATCGCACGAACGAGGCGGCCAATCGACTGGTCCATTTTTTGAGATAACACGCTCATCAAACTTACTCTTCAATAAATCGATTGTAACGTGTGCTGTAGGCTTGTGACACCGTCCTGCTGTAACCACATGTTGTCCAAGTCCATATCTTCCAATTCGGGCCAAAAATAATCGGTAATCATGGCGCGATAACGATTACCATTCACAGTAACGTGACGATCATTATCGTCGACGAAAAAATATGGCCCTATGACGCCGCCGGCATGCAAACCGCACCAAACAGTTATTTTTTGTGGATGAAGTGGTGTTTCATGAAGCACATGTGGATTTTCACCTGACCAATAACGCATATTTTGCTTATTGACGAACCCATTGAGCCAAAAATGAGCTTCGTGACTGAAAATGATTTTGCGATGAAATTGATCATCTTGGCGCATCTTTTCCAAAGCATCGGCTTCAATTCTTGAGTCAGCTTGATCTTGTATGGGTGTAAACCGCGATCCTTACGCAAAATTCGCCATAAAGTGGTCTGGGTGATGCTCAACTCTTGAGAACGCCGTGGAATTGACTGATTTGGATCATTTGCTACAGACGCGTCAACGGCAGCGATATTTTCGACACTTCGACCAACCCGTTGTCTCACTGGCACGGCAACATCACACAACGAATATGTAGACTTAAATTTTTGCACTAAACTTGTTACTGCCTGTCTACTAGGGCAAGAATTACGACCGAAAATCGGAGTTAACGCTCTTAAAGTAGCGGTCACCGAACTGTAGTAAATTTTTATAATTTGCAGACATTGTTCGTTCGTGTACTTTACCATGATGAAAGTGTTAAGTTTACTGAATAAATTGCCAGTGACAGTTCGATGATTAGTGAAAGGGTACGTTCACAAATTGAATTAAAAATTGTCAAGTCCCTATTGGAAAACCCTTTATGTACTGATATGTACTGTATGCACATTGTTTTAGAAGTAAAATATATTATTATTGTTATTATTATGACCTTCTCTGTCTTTAAATACATAGATCTGATGTAAAATGAAATGTTCCGTGTATTCTGCAGTTTTTATTATTATATTATTTAAATGTACATATATCATCTTCAAAATGTAAATGACAATTTTCCAATTTAACTGCAAAAGTCGAAACGAATTTCGTGCTAAAAAATTATAATAAATATGATTAATAATAAATAGCTTACTGTTAATTAATTACGAGGGGAAACTTCTTCGAAGCATGTTCTGAAGTTTAAATTTGCATTTATTATTTAATATTTTGTGTATACCCGTCCGCGTTTACTTGCACAATAAGATAAAGTAATAAAATTATTTGATTTACCGGAGCACGCACAATTTCCTCCGTCAAAAGTTAATTTCGGAGACGGTTATTTATAAACATTTTGGTTAAAATTGCCCGATGCTGTCGGCCAAAACAATTTTAATATATAATTAGAGGCGGATTAGCTAGAATTATGTTATTTGTTAATTTAAAAGCGGAAAATATTCTGAACATTTAAAACATATTCAAATATCGACAATTAATTTGTGGGAACCAATTTTATTACATTTCGTCCTTGTTCCTGTATTAAAGTTAGTCCTCTCTTTTCAAACTGTATTTACCGCCTTTATTTGTTTTGCGATATTGCTTTAAACATCAATATCACGGAACAACTCAACTTATTACCTTAGGATTTCGTCTGTGAGCCTTCCAGTATTTGAATTCTTTCCTTTTTTAACAATTTTTGCCAAACGATTCTTATTTGTTTTCTCAACAGACGCTTTTCAATTTCGTCTTCTTCTACACCCGTTTTCTAATTTCAAAGTTTCTTTGTCTATCCCACAAAGTTACTCTCGTTATCGACCTTAGTGTTTCCATCTCTGTTATCCTTAGTAGATATTTCGTTTTATAAGTATACAACAGTCTGTTCTTCGCGACAAAGGTTAATGTCGAGAGCGACGCTGTTTTATAAATGCGGGCTTCATTTGTGTCGAAATGAATTTGTTTTGATAAACGTCAAGACAAGCGTCTAGAGACACTAAAACGTGTTTTACTGATTGACTTTAGCATGCGCAATACAAATTCTATAAATCCCAACCCTTACGCAAACCATTTTTATCATTCATTTTTTGACATGTTGTGGGCCAAACTTTAAATACGATCTCGGGCCGCGTTTAAAAGTAGTGCATTTTAAGGTAGTGTTCATAATTTTTAGCGATAGATATCAGACATGAAATAATACGACAATGTCTCGCGGGCCGGATCAAATCTTACAGCGGGCCGGTTATTACCCACATATGTTTTAGAGCTTTAACGAAATTAAATTTGAACACATGGAATTTAAAACACTTCTATATAACACATGCTAGTATAGATTTTTTATTTATATATTTACAACTACAGGATATATTTAGTAAGACTTCCCTTGAATGATCGTTAGAATTCGCTTCGGCAGGCTGTCGATACAGGCTTTTACGGTGCCTTGCAATTTTCTGTTTTATTTCAGGTTTTTTAATATTTTCTTTTAAAATGCTTAAATTAGGATTTGGGAGCGAGCAAACAATAGAATTACAAACGATCTAAACATTTCCGATTAGAATGAAGTCTTATGAATTTTCAAGTCGGGGCAATACTGGTACACCGAAACGGAGAAAATTATTCTGATTTCTCCGTATTTCACGGAGTCCCATCTTGCATAAACATGGAATGATCTTCCTGTGCATCAAGTAAAGTAAGGGACCACAAATTTCTATTACATTTTTGCATCGATACTGGTTTATGGTCCCTTCGACAAAGTACAGGTCCTATTTCAGCCCCATTAATGCATGCCCGTAGTGCTTAACACTTTATGCAACACATGTCTTTCTGTAACGAAAGTGTTCTCACAAATTCGATAGATTCTCTAAACGCTTTGACTCGTGATTCGTCACTAAATACGACCTGTGATTGAGAAATTAACAACAGTAGCTACACGTAATACAAGAAGACATATTTTGATTGTTTGCGATATAACTTTATACAAAGATTTTTCTCCAATCACCAACAGTAAAACGTTGATGTATCTTAGCCCACTGTGGACGCTTCTTCTTCATTGTTTCGGTTCAATGCGGTTTTTCCGCAGGCCAACGATATTTAAATCTAGCAGTGTATTAACGAGTTCGTAAAGTCCGCCCTGATACCTTTATATTAAAGGACTGCAGAAGATGGAAATTTGTACATTTTGCAAACAATGTTAATTATATTTCTATCCTCCCTGTCAGTGGTTTTGTGTAGCTGGTGACAATGTTACCAACTGTTTGATGTTGAAGGCAAATTTTCTTTAATAATTGTCACAATTCGAGCCAGTGTTCGTTACATGCATTTTTTATATTTCTAGCAATTTCGCTTTTAGAATATATATCAGTTCCAAATTTCTTTTATATATATATATATATATATATATATATATATATATATTCTAATTTTTTTCATTGTTTTGTAATATATTTTGTCTTGTCTATGACGCATAAGTTCGCTATAGAAATATAAAGTAGCTCTACAAATCTAACTGTAAGACACTGAACTAGAAACGGCAAATACGTTATCACAAATACACTCTTTTCTCAATTTTCTTCTCAAATTAGAACAGTCAACCGTCATATAGCATAGCATGAAGAGAGAAGTCAATAACTCTAGCACTTAGAAACGAACTGGCGCCACATGTTGCAAAAATGAGTGATGACTTTCCCAATAACTCAGTAATGTATGGAATGAGTAATGTAATCTGTTCGTAGTTGGCAACAAAATGCTTGCTCTTATAGATAATAATACTTACTACTCAATGTAAGATTGGTTCTACTACTACATAAAATCTTTATTCCATACATTAATACATGTCACCAATATTTAATATATTTTTTGTACTACCAACTGTAGATATGTCAAATTCAAATACTCAATTAAATCGCTCAATTTTTTATTTAGCATAAAGATAGATTTCTATAACTCTGTCACTTCAAAACGAGCTAGCGCAATCAGTTGCATGAATGCCTCATGACTTTCCCAATAACTCAGAAATGTGCTGGGTGAGCAATGTCATCTGTCCGTAGTTAGCAACAGAATATTTAGATTAACATCAAGGTAAGACTGGCTCTACTGCTTATCTTTTATGTTTATCTTTAACAGCCATGATTTAGTAACACCAATATACGAAAATCAATGTTCCAGTCTAAGTTTCCTTTTTATACTACCAACTACAAGACATGTCAAATGCTAAACATTCACCCAAATTGCTCAATTTTATTCATAAATGAAGTAAGAACTATTAGCTGTCGTATGGCTTAGCATAAAGATAAATGTCATAACTCTAGCACTTAGAGAAACGAACTAGTGGCATCTATTGATAAATGCGTTATGAATTCCCAATAATGTACTGGGTGAGTAACGTCATCTGTCCGTAGTTGGCAACAGAATGCTTAGAATAGCATCAATGTAAGAATAGCTGTACGTTTGTTTTTAAAAAGCATAATTTAATTACTTACAATCTTTATTACGAAAAACTGTCACCAATAAACGAAAATCAGTTCGTTAATGGTTTTTTATACTACCAATTATGGTGTATTTTACTTACAATCATAGCGTAGCAAATTATACTTTGTTGCCCGTTCTATTGCCCTTATGGATTCATCTAATATTAAATATTGGTATTCTTAAATCATGTACTTTTGCATATTTATTTCATTCCTTGTACACAACAGAAAGATGATGATGTTTATAAATTCCTTTAGGTTATTGTTTTATCATGCCGAATACATCTCTCTAATATTTTCGTCGTTCCGTAAATTACATTACTTGGCTCACACGTGTTCTTTGAAACTTGCGAAGACGATGTTTCAATATTCGTTGGTCGTTGAAACTCCGGAATTTAATAAACTAATACTAGCAGTATCTACTGTCGCGGAGGTGCAGTCATAATTTAATTTCGTTCATTAATTAAAGTCAATATTCGATCATTTAATATAGGTGGTAGATATGGTAATAAAATACGAAGTTCCATGCAGATACTAATTTCTTAAACAACAAAGTTGCTGTGACGTAAATATTGATACTCTGGGATGCTGCAAGGCATGATGCAAGGCAAACCGTTCTTTCTTCTCTTTTTACTAAAGCTTATATTATCTTCAGTGATTGTAAAGTTAATAATCGTTCCTGTCTCGTAAAGAAGGACATTGTCAGGTTAATTTCAAAGATAAATTTCCATTCATTCAAACTTCAATAGTAATAATAATAATAAACAACTTCATCGTCCGAGAGATAACCCAATTCTAGGACAATACGAGGGTGGTCCAATAACTACCCGGCCTGATCTAGAGATGGCAATAGTTATTTGAAAAATATCACTGTATTAGAAAATACACAATCTATAAAGCACATGTTTCAAGTTTGAAGACGCCACCTTGTTTAGTACTTGGTCGGCAGCCATCAATAGTGAATGTTTTCAGTGAATTTGTAAAAATGGAGAAAATTGGTCATCGTTACGTGACACTATACTTTTATTTGAAAGGTCTCAACCCAACCGATATAAAAGCTGAACTGAATTCTACTCTGGGTGAGTCTGCTCCTTCGTTTACAACAGTGAATTATTGGATAGCAGAGTTTAAACGAGGCCGTACGAGCTGCCAAGACAAGCATCGCAGTGGCCGACCAAATGAGGTGACGACTCCAGAAATGGTGAAAAAAATCCACAAAGCAGTAATGGATGATCGGCGACTGAAAGTGCTGAGCTAGCAGACATATTAAGCATTTCAAAAAGTGCGGTACATAGCATATTATCTGAAAATTTGAACATAAGAAAGCTGTGTGCAAGATGGTTGCCGCGTTTGCTCACACTCGTGCATAAACAGTATCGTGATGATGTTTCAATTGAGTGTCTAGCGATGTTTCACAGCAACAAAGCAGAATTTTTGCGCCGTTTTATAACCATGGATGAAATATGGGTCCATCACTTCACACCCGAGACAAAATAAAAATGAAAATAATGGACTCAAAAGGGAGAACCGGCTCCAAAGAAGGCGAAGACCGTTTGATCTGCAGGCAAAGTCATGGAATCGGTTTTTTGGAATGCGCGTGGAATAATTTTCATACTCTTGAAAAAGAAAAACTATCAACGGCGAGTATTATGCGAACTTATTGCAACGTTTGAGCGAAGAAATCAAGCAAAAACGGCTGCATTTGGCTAAGAAGAAAATGGTGTTTCATCGGGATCAAGACAATGCACCAGCTCACAAATCCGTTATTGCAAACGCCAAAATTAATGAATTAAAGTTTCAATTGCTACCTCATGCACTCTATACGCCAAATTTAGCCCCCTCGAATTATTTTCTTATCCCAAACTTGGAAAAATGGCTCAGTGGTCAAAGATTTTCTAACCATGAAGAATTGATGTCGGTAGTTAATGGATATTTTGAGAAGCAAGACAGTTCTTATTATAAAAAGGGTGTCGAACTTAACTTCGCTGGGAAAAGTGTATAGAGTTGAAAGGAGACTATGTTGAAACACAAATATATTTCTTTTCAAAATTTGTGTGTTTTCTTTGTTGGGTCGGATACTTCTGGGACCACCCTCGAACATTAAATACATTTCAACAACAGTGCTTAAGATTTGCAAATAAAAAAGACTAATTCTATAATTTAATTGTACCTACTTTTAAGTGAGAAAAGATGTTGGTACTACCACTTGCGAGAAAGATTCTTGAAGGTGACTGCTCTGAGAAATCATAAAGTCATTTATACCAATTTATATTTTTCATACTGTTTTAAAAATCGGTCCGTAATATAATAGAAAAAACTCATCCTTCAATCTAAATTATTGAAGCAACGATACGCTATATATTACGCGTAATTTTTCTAATCTAGAAACATTCTAACAGACGTTTTCAAGGAGACTTTTCGTCTCTAACTTATTCAAAGCGACTAGAATATTGTCGAGACGAAAGTCTAGCAATACGACCGTTTTGATGAGATGCGACGGAAAATGAGAACCTGCCCGATTAATCGCCAGTAAACTTTCTCCCTATTACATCGAAATACTATTCGTTTTCTGTTTCCTAATCTGGACGTCCTAGAAAAGTAAAACATTTTCCAAGTGTTGTTTATTACGGATATGAGCGCGTATTATGAACTTCGTTCAGTAATAAAAACGAAATATTCGAAATGTTCAACAAATAAAAATATGTATCAATTTTACTAATAAACTCGTAAAATCGCTTTGTGGCGGAGCTACTAAAAGCTAGTAAATTTTTAACGATACGAACCGTTAAACGCCAATAGTGAACATGTTTGATAGAAAAACCAACAAACAGATTGTAATACTTTCTAACACGTTCATATGGAATTGGAGGCGCTTTGCCAAGTCATTTAAATCCTTTTAACAGTCATGAAATCTTTGTATTTAACAGTCATTATGTCAAATTAGAGTACGTGCCGAGTCAGTGTATGCCATCAGCATCGTAAATTTGTATTTATATATGTATTTCAAACGCACGTGATTGGTGACGAATTCGCAAAATAAATTTAATAAATACGAATATATGAACGGAATATACAAAAATAGCGCAACTATTTTCAATGTAACTGTGAACGGTAAATTCGTATTAAATTAATTAAAAAGAACACGTATATTTGGAAAAATAAACACCCAAATTAGTAATTTTCTATCTGTTGCCTACACACTCTTCTGAGAATGGTGAAATACATAAAGACAAGACGCGATAAAAGTGGAAGTCGAAAGAAAAACTACTCTAGCGGAATAAAGCGCGAATAAAGGAAGAATTCATTGACACAAAAATATATTTTATTGGATAAGTTAGTTGCTTCCTTTGGAGTTTATATATAATATATACAATAGATACATAGATATTCGTCTACAATACTTTAATAAAAAACTTCTAATAAAAATCTCTTACTGAACAATCCCACAGACAATATCAGTTGATCAAGATCACAATTTTATAACGGGGTTGCTTTAATAACTTTCGCAATGTACCCAGAAAATAAATGAAGATAAATCATTTGCAAATTTTAGTTTCTTACATCATATAGAACCTGATAAATCGTTAATAAATTATAAAAATAACAAAGTTAGTCTAGTTAGATACCTATTGTGTCTGTTATGTCAAGTACCACAACCATACTTCATATCACAAAGGTTAGATCCTCGTGATATGAAGTATGGTTGTGGTACTTGGCATAACAGATACAAAAGGTATCTTCAAGAATCAAAAAAAGATCGAGGATAACTAGAAAACTTTTCTACCTAACAATGAAACGATTTGTTTGATAATTTTTTTTGATAACTCTCCGTTAACTCCCTAAAACGACTTTATTCCATCAGAAGAGAAATGATTTTTGTTAGCCTTCAGAAAAGGTATGAATGTCCTCTTTCAATTGGTTGTCATCTGCACCTCACTTGGTTTTTTCTAAGAATAAATAAAATATAGATGGCGCACTGAATTTGTCTGGGTATGTGGGCATTTAAAAAGTGTGATGTATGACATTTATAAAAATAGCTTCGTACACGGTAAAACAACGCGTTCAAATTGTTGAATTATATTATGAAAATCAGCGTTCTGTGAAAAGAGTTTTTAGAAAATTACGTGAATTTTATGGTTTACATAATCGTCAATCTGAAAGCACTATTGGTCGAATTATTAAAAAATTTCGAGAGACCGGATCCATGGAAGATCAAAAAAGTGAAAAATACAGTCGTAGTGGTCGTTCACAAGAAAATATTGGTTTGGTTCGTGAAAGTGTTGCTGAAGATCCTGAAATGTCCATTAGACGACGTTCACAACAACTTTGACCTATTGGATCAACAATTTGGCGTATTTTGCACAAGTATTTAGCTCTGAAGGCATATAAGGTTCAAATAACACAGGAACTGAAGCCATTAGATCATTTAGAACGTCATTCATTTGTCAATTTCATCAAACAACCAGCTGATTTTTCTCAAAAAATAATGTTTTCCGATGGGGCACCTTTTGAACTTAGTGGCTATATTAATAAACAAAATTGCCGTATCTGGGGTGAGGAAAATCCACAAATTATTCATGAGAAACCTATGCATCCTGAACGAGTTACTGTTTGGTGTGCATTATGGTCAGGTGGTGTAATTGGACCTTACTTCTTCGAAAATGCTGCTGGTGAAGCTGTAACTGTCAATAGTGATCGCTATCGTCGGATGATAACCGAATTTTTGTGGCTTAAATTAATGAATATTGATGTAGAGGATATGTGGTTTCAACAGGATGGCGCTACACCATACTTTGCATATGAATTAATTAATTTATTGAAAGAAAAATTTTCTGGACGTGTAATCTCAAGAAACGGTGATGTTAATTGGCCACCAAGATCATGTATTTGACACCGTTAGACTATTTTCTTTGGGGTTATGTGAAAAGTCAGATTGATGAAAACAATCCACAATCAATTCCTGCTTTGAAAGATGAAATTACTCATTCATTGGTGAGATAGAGCCTGAATTATGTCAAAATGTCATTGAAAATTTTAGCATAAGAGTAGACGTCTGTGGAGCTGCAAGAGGAGGCTATTTGGCAGATATTATTTTTCGCATACAAATATCATAACTGATACTTCAATTACAAATAAAAAGTTTTTGAAAGTGAATGGAAATTATGTGTTTTATTTATTCTTTAAAAAAAAAGCGAAATTTGAAACATTCTTTATTTTAAGAAATATTTGTACTTTAATAGCGACAAACTTGCAATTTTATAGTTTCATAGGCCGAAATAAATCCTAATTTGCGAATTATTTGTTGTCACATTTAGTTATTTACTTTATAGTAAATTCGGTGAACAAATTAAAGGTCTCTATGAATAATTTTACATAAAAATAAGTAGTAACATATAGGGAAATACACAAGCGATTGTGTGAGAATAGATCTGACTGGCATCGTATGTCCGCATTTTTCTATTTCTCCTCCGTTTTCCACTGCTTAATAATTCCGGTCATTCTACAGTTAAAAACGAACTAAATTTCCCAATAAAAACATACGTATAATACGTCAATTTGATGTTTGGACAACAAAAACAAATGTTCTGTTTTTAAATAACAAGTTTGGAAAGTAAGTTACAGAATTAAGCATTAAAAGGTTGTATAAATTTTTAGTAATTATACCAATATTTTAAAAATACTTTCTTTCGAAATGTTGTTTCAAAGCGTTTCATAAATTAGAGACCATTCGAATTGGCATCAAGACCATCAAGACGCGATTTTACGCGTTTTTATAAAGTAAATTGGTAACCGTGGTAAAACATTTGCTTTGATCTTGTAAGCAACTTCCACAATTAGTATATATAATATTTATGAAACCTCTTTTATCTCACCTCATTTCGTTATAAATAAAATATGAATTAGAAAATGTTAAAGGTCAGGTCATAATAGACAAATAAAATAATAGCAGAATTACTAATTAAGCTGGGGATATTATTTTCTAAAGTAGCACAAATATATCGCTTAATAATACAGTTAATAACTAACTAAATTAGTTCATATTATTGGGTTACTTCTCGAGTTGATGTTTCCCTGATACTACAACTGCTATAAGAACGTGAATAATTCAACTTTGAATCGAATTAAAAGCAAATACTAACAATTGTTATAATGTATTTATAAAAGGATTATTTATGTACTGCTTGGAATTTGTATTTAATAAATTTCTATACTTTTTATGGTCGATAATGTTTTAAGATTTCAAGAATCTTCTTGGAAAAAATTCTATTGCTGCAAATACTCACTTATAAAAACTTCTTTATCGCTTTAAAATATTTGAGAATACAAATGTTTTTTTTCTAATTTAAACCGCTTTGAAATCCCTACAAGAAATCCTATTGATTTTGCTGACCCGACGAAACACCACACTCAATTTATGACGCTGTCTTTGCCTTAAAACGTGAAAAGAAAAAACATTGATAATCTTCGACACTGTGCGAACACAAACACTTCATACTTGTAACCTAGTCATTTACTCGTTAGATCATACAGCATATCAATAGAATATTTCGTTGACTTTTTTTTTAATAATCTCTTATCAGTCTCTGTATTTGTCTCGCGACAACTTCTAAGTTCCTCTGATAAAAATGTCTTATTACATATAATAAATCAATGTTTAGTTTATTGTTCTTTTTCTTCCTCTGAAATCGTTTGTCTGTGATAGTCACCGAAACTCTGCAACCTTATTTGGTTTCTTGGTCATTCTTCAAATACTACCTACTGCATCCAATTCAATAGTCCTCTTTCGTGAACTAATCTATACCGATCCAAGATAAGTTGTCTGCTGTATGTTACGGATCCACTTTAGGTGGTCCATACATAACTTGCTTTTTGTGATTCAATGCCTTATATATATATTATATGCACGATATGCTTGACCGTTATTGGAGCTCTATTGCAAAATCTGCTATTAAGGTCTCCATTATACCTGTCAATTTTCTTCAGGAACTATCTATCGTGTATGTCGCCTGTAAAATATTTGATATTACTCTCAGCTGATATCCTTCCAACGATAGCAATTCCACAGCCTTTTTAAGATTTCGCTCACAAATAAAGGCTCTACCATGTTCGTGCGTGGATCTGTTCACTCAGTATGTTCTATATAGAACTTTGGTCCAGCTAATTATTCGTTTCCGGTTAGTGCACTTAGGCGCTCTTAATACAGCTTCTGGTCCAATATAAAGCGACACTAACCTTTCTCTGGCAAATTCGTCAGTCTTTACGTTTCTTGTTATTTCTCAGTATCCACGTTTCTCTGTGACAGTTCTACGAGTGCTTCAATATTTCCACACTAGCTTGGAGACGATCTTATATCTACTCAATGCTTTTAATGTAGTCCAGCTGTCAGTAAGAATGTGGATTTACTTATGGGAGTAAGCTCTCTTATTTATTTTTTCCGCATATTTTAGAATTACATAAACCTTCGCTTGAAATATCGACATGTATTTCCTTAGAAGAAACCTGCGGGCTATTTCCAAACTTTCGTAGTATACGTCAGCGCTAGTGCCACTTTCATCGATCAGCAAGAAATCCACGCGCGTTACATCATATCAGAGCATGTCCATTTATATCGTTCTGTGACGATTGCTACAAATGAGAAATTATAAGTGTATGCCAAACATGCTTTATTCTTAACAGATCATATAGCAATAGCTCTCTTGCGATCTGTTAAGGACTGAAAGCGTATTTGGCAGAGGAGTATTGATATCTAGTTATCTCAGAAAGTTAGCTTAGAAAATGTGTAATGTTTCTTAAATAAGTAGTAAAAATGAATTGAAAATATTTTAATAATTTTCAAATATTTTGGTTGAGGTGTTAGCCTTTCTTAAGCACAGTTTAAATACGTCGTACATTTCCTCGAAAATAATGTAAAACAATCTTGGAGAGTATTTAATTGCAAATAAGCCCGACGACTTCATCCGTATGTGGGATTATAATAATAATTTGGAACACAAAGGACAACTTAAAACAAATATAAAATTATTCGTTTGTTAATATAAATTTAAACAATACCATAATTAAAATGGGAGTGCAAAGATTCAGTACAAATTATCGAAATAATCAAAGTATTTACCAAATGAACAAGAAGTTCAATTAAAACTTCTTGAATCTTACTGCGCGAAAATGAAGCGCCTAAAGAATTAATACTGTCTCTCAATCAGTTTTCCATTATTTCGCTTCAAAATTGAGTCATTCTTATATTACTTTAATTTATACATTCTTTTACTTTTCATAAATCAATTATATCATTGTTCTCATATCTAATTCAAAATTTATTAAAATTATTATATAATTATGAATATGCAAATCTATTATAGAAACGAAACTATGTTTTAAAAATAATTTGTGTACCTTCATTCATTGAAAAGAAGCAAATATATATAGGGAATAAGTGTTATGGAAACTTCCGTCATTTTTAAGTACTAACATTTATATGTGACATTTAACCTATGCACAACCGACTTAAATTAATATAAAATAAGTTGTTAGGACTAGTTTCTGGAGTTCTTTCTAGTTTTGTTAAACATTTTTAACTATCAATATGGGTGAAAAAAAGTACATTTGAGATATTGTACATATACTGTATGAATTTCAAATGCTATGCAAGCAGAAAAAATGTGTGAAGTTTTTGGAGAGTAATAGCTCGAACACGTCAAAGATGGTTCGCAAGGTTTTGTGTCGGTAATTTCACTTTAAAAGTTGAACCCCGATCAAGAAGGTAACCAGATATTGGCGACGAGATGTTGTGCAATTTGCTTATAGAAGATTCTGCATTAACTTCTGTAGATATGAACTTTAAAATAGGAATTCATCACACAATTGCTTTGGATTATATTAAAAGACTTGGTTTTGTGTCAAAACTTTCTGTTTGTGTACCACACAAATTCATTAAGAAACATTTATTGGGTGAAATTTCCACATGTATGTAGATACAGAAAAATCTTTAATCAATTTTTTCATTGTTTTTCAAAATATGATCTATTCACTTCTGCATTCGGTGGAACCAGTTCTCAAAACATTGCGCTCGTTGTTCAGTCAGCTTCTACAGTCGTTTCCGGGATATTAAATTTCAATCCACGCATTTTGCCTTTTATGTATGGAATAAAAAGAAATTATGAGGTGCCAGGTCGGGACTATAGGGGGCAGATGAGTCATCAATTCCTTTCGCCAAGCGATCTAAAAATCTGATGTTTAAGATACGTTGCGTGATGGTGCATTGTCTTGATGCAGAATGATTCGTTCTCTTAGTCGTTTCTCGTGCACTTTTTGGATCACAGTTGGCAAATAGTTCTACACCATTCAGCATTGACTACGCGACGATCCACTAGTGGAATAGTAGCAGAGCTTCGTCCGCGTCTGGCTTTCGTGGGTTTCTCCTCCTCTTCGGAGACCTATTGAGCTGATGGTCGCTTGCTTTCTGGCTCGTATCGATAAATCCAACTTTCGTCACCAGTAACGATGCCGTACACTGATTTTGCTCGACCTCGGTTAAATTTTTAAGCATTTTCTTGCACCAATTTATACGCGCTTTTTTTAAGTTTCCGTTAAATTGTGTGGTATCCATTGAGAGCAAAGCTTCCTAACGGGACGATCGTGCAGCTAGTTCTGATTGCTGATGTCCAACTATTTCTATATCTGTCGTGGTTGTCCGCTTTTATCATGTTGTACACGATGTCGATGTTATCTGGAGTGACTGCCGTCCCTCACGAGGCTCCTGTTCGATTGAAATACGTCCACATTGCAATTCGCTGTACCACCATTCAGTCACCAAGGTTATTGTTTCATCGTCAAACAATTTTTTAATTTTTTGCGAATATTCTTGTCGAGTGAGACCGTGTTTAAAATTGTAGAAAATCATGGCTCGAAAATTTTCGTGCGTTAATTCCATTTTTCATAAAACTCACTTTATTTGAAAAATTACTTTATTTCAATAAAAGCGATGGAACATTACCTTGCACCCATTTACACATAATTATATATATATGTACAATTTGGCAACAGGCTTCTTATTGTATCCAAATATCTATCAACTTGCAACGAAATTCTTTATAGATGTATATGTGAGTGACAGAATGAGCAATAAACTATTGCTGGCA
Source organism: Dermolepida albohirtum (assembly GCA_031893035.1). NCBI lineage: Eukaryota > Metazoa > Arthropoda > Insecta > Coleoptera > Scarabaeidae > Dermolepida > Dermolepida albohirtum. The sequence goes on from JAVIWB010005207.1 coordinate 214,217, forward strand.
TCCGTAATTTGTAAATTAAATGTTTATTCTAACAGCGCATAAACAGTGTTTATTCATTATAGGAGACAACACGATCAATACATAATATTGGTAACATCGCCGGAAGTTGCAGTTTAATAAATTCACACTAATCACACAATATATAGCCGTTTTTATATTAAATGTTGGACAGGAAAACCAGAGATAAACAAATTTAGATTTTATATTTATATGATAAAATGTTTACAAAAAATGAATTGAGTTTATATCAAATTGCACATTTCAAAAAATCAGATTAAAAGCGAGTAAAATGTCGTCAAAAGCAACAGTAAACAAATATTGGGTAATGATTATGAAGCTGAAATTTCTTAGCATATGAAAATTTTAATATATCATTAAAGTTTCGATATTTTGCAGCAACTCATTACAAAGCCATTTGGTATTAGATTCTCTGTTAGATGACTTAGATCTAAACCCTGTGTCTCGAAAATAATAAGAACGGGTTATAACAAAATTAGCAGCGCCACTGTTGGTGAGAAATTAATTTATGATCTGTCGACCTACCTAAATAATCTTTAAGAATATGACGTATTTATGAGAAAAATAAATAAAGAACAATGAGTCAACGTTAAGTATTATGTTATTAGCGGTAAAAATACTAACAAAACTCCATATGCGGTAAATCACTTTTGGAGATATTTTTTTATCACAGGAAAAGATTTTTGAGTGACATCGGCGATTCAGAGAATGTAGAGAAGATCTTGAAGATGTTCTGGACGTTTAATTGATGGTCAAAGAAATCGTGGAAAAGTGCAGGATTTCGTGACAATTTCGATATGTAACGTTCATGGAAATGAACCTTAGAATATACAAAATAAATTTATTGTTATACCTAAAAACTCAGTCTTCTGAAGTCAAATTCAAGGATTGTTCCACGCCAACTGCCGGATGATTAAAAATTGTATACAATTGTATATTGCGGAGACATTATAGAAATATTCAAAACGATTATAACTGCAAATGACGCAATATTTTCAATACGATTCAGAAACTAGTCATTGAACTGCTGTATGATGCTGAATGAAGAAAATCAAAACTATCCAAACTATCACAGTGTGTAAACCGCACCAACTAGTCAATTTTAATGAATGTAATGGTGATTCGTTAACGGCTTGAGGATTGTTTTCGCCCCAAATACAGCAATTTTGCTTATTGACGTAGCCATTTAACCAGAAATGAGCTTCATCACTAAACACAATTCTTTGATAAAAATGCTCACTATCGGCCAGTTTCAAATGAGCCCAATCAGCAAAAATGCGACGCAAACGATGGTCGTCTGGCTTCAATTCTTGCACAAGCTGTATTTTAAAGGGACGTAAGCCAAGATCTTTACGTAAAATTACCACGTAGTCGAAGGACAAAGGCCAACAAGTTGAGAATGACTACGAATCGACATTTCGACGTCTTCTTCAATACTTCGCGCTACAGCAGCAATATTCTCTTCGGTTGTCATTGTTGATGGTTTTGAATCGAGAAGAATAAAATTAGTGCGAAGGCGATCAATAACTGCACGAATTGCTTGCTCACTAGGCCGATTATGTTGACCGTAAAATGGACGAAGTGCTCTATGAACTTCGCGAACAGATTTATTTTTTTCAAAGGAAATTGCCACAATTTGGAAGCGTTGTTTGATATTATCAGCTGTCAAACCATAGTTTTCGATATCGATATTTCTCATGCAACTTAAAAATACCCATTGCTAGTGTTGTTATTTTGATTATTAATATCTTTCATTTATATACAATTATTTTTATTGTAGTATTCTTTACTATGTAGGAGAAAGTTTCCTTTTTAATATGCCTTTACATGATGGATAAAAATTCGGATTATACATTATTCTAAGAATTTTTTTCTATTATTATTTTTTTTGAAAGCGATGCAGCACTATAAATTTTCAATGGTGATCACTTACTTATGCACACAACTATATGTACATAAGTATGTTCCTAAATATATGTCAGTAAGTCACAACGTGTCATGGCTTGAAATACCTATCAAATTTTATTGTCTATTAAATCAAGTAGCTATTAAAATATATGAAATATGAAGACAATATTTCAGGACGTCGAAAACAATTTTTCTCGCGATTTAATTAAATTTGATTGATTTTAACCTCATCGGGTCCATCTCGCGACTGTTATTTGACAACTCAATTAAATTTCCGTTATTCCTTAAGTGTTCTATTAATATCAACGCCAAAGTTATCAATACATTGAGGGGAGACACATTCATCATTTATTAATTTTATTACTTATTTACAGTGAGAGTGAACGATAGATTGACAATTACGTTTATTCTTATTTTACATATATGTAAATTCTAAAATTTGATCTTATAATTATTTTTATTTAAAATATAAGTTTGCAGTTAAACTCAAAGAACCTAGATAATTTATTTATCAGTTAAATCCATCAAACAATCGCTTTGCTCTCCTATTTATTTATTTTTCAATTCTCTTTATAGTTATGTTTGTAGTATATGTTATTGAATTATACAAGGAGAACTAGAAATGTTTTCTACCTAACAATGAAATAAAAGACCTACGATTCTTTTGATAATTTTAATTTTCAACATTCTTGTGCCACCTGTCCTGTAACGACTTTATTACATTAGAGAAATGATTTCAGTTAGACAGAAAACTGTGGCGTTTAACTGCTCGGCTCGAGCAGATTGTGGGACAGATATGGGACAGTAGCAAACGTGTTCGATCTTGATGTAGCTTTTTGGCCGAGAATATCGCTACTGAGGCTATACATGTCCAAGTAGACCCTCAATATTAACTAGACGACGGCCCACACGATTAAGCATCAATTTACTGCAAATTTTGATGAAGAACCTGAAGATGTTCTTATACAAAATGCAGAGCAACTATTTCAGCGAAAATCCTCCTAAACCTCCGTAGTGATGTTGATTTTCCAATGAAAATCATTAGCGATGAGGTGCAATTCTACCTATGCAGATACGCGAATAAGCAAAACTATCACTTCTAGAGTACTGAAAATTCTCGTGTAATGCACGAAGAGCCATTATATCCTCTCAAGTTACTATTTGATGCGGTGTTTATGGTGGAAAGGTGATTGGGCCATATTTTTTGGAAGATGGCATCAACAACACTGTTGTCTGGAGAATATGTTACACTGTTCTATAAGATTGCCCGATTTAGCCGTTCCAGATTTTTTTCATTTCATTTCTTTCATTCTCGTTTCATCATTTCATTGTGGTTGTAAAGAAGAACATCAAACAAGAAATGGAGAATTTATTACAAGGATAAGAAGAGACAAAACTTCAAAAACGCTGTGAATTAAATCTGGCTACTTCACCACTACCATCTTCGCCACTTACTGGAAAAACTTTAAACACCTAAATAAACATTTTGAACAAACTGAACCAAATTTTTTATTTACAGACACAGTTAATATCTTAGGAATTGTAATGCTGTATGAGTAAAGATTTTTGTACAATTTTTTAGCGTAGTTTTAAGTTAATGAATACGAATATATTTTGCAAAATGACACATGTGGAGATATCGCCCCCATTTATTTTAATTGTTTTTAATTTATTTAATTCGTTTGATGTTAAGTGCATATGTATATATACTTTATTTGAATTTGAATTGAAAATTTTCTTGTACAGTTAAGTCAATAAATTAGCTAATATTATTATTATGGAGTAGATTTCACTTACTTCCTCAGTCTAACGCCAGGAAACTTTTCACTCAACTTATATATCTATAACTTTGAGCTCAGACTCTACGCGGCTGATACTGACACTATACATCACAAAACAGTAAATCAAGCTGCGATACTCTGCATCTTTATAAAAACGTGTATTATTATTACTATCGTTATTAATATCTTTAGTATTTAAATGCAAATGAAATTAGGTTGTCCTTTATTTTGTATTCAGAGATTTTCTGACTATTGAATGTGTTCAAAATAACATCTTTTAGCAATACAATACAATATATGTATAGGTACATACATATATACGGATATATATAAATCGAGATCAAGTTCTTTATCACTTATTATTACTATTATTATATATTAAGGTGTGGTGATCCTGTGATTTTACAGCATGTTCTGATGTTTTGTTTCTGTATTTTACTAAAGCTGAAAATTTTGCCGTCTGTAATAACATTCGGAAACAAGTACGTGTTTGAGAAAAAATCAGTCATTGTACCAAACTAATAGAGCTTCTGCTTATTCACCGAGATCCGAAGCAGAGACTAAAAAGAAATTCTTCTCAATTGTTCACTCAAAATTAGTATACCTCGATTAATCTGCATTTCCTCAGTTATCAATCCCACATTTAATCGTCTACCTGTCATTCTAGTTTTTATTCGTTCGCTTCTGAAGTGATCCATCACATCTTGTCGTCCATCTTTGAACTTCTCGGAAACACTCTTTATATTTTCACTGGATTTTCATCACAAAATTTCATTAGCGCATTGCTCAATTTTCAAGCAAAATTTAATATTAATACCCTGCACTAAATTTCACCGATTTTTACCCCAAGGTGTCCATACAGATATTTATTAGTTTCCCAATAAACATCTAATGTCTATCCGTTAAAAATTAAAATCTATTCGTTCGCTTCTGAAGTGATCCATCACATCTTCTCGTCCATCTTCGAACTTCTTGGAAACACTCTCTATATTTTCACTGCATTTGCATCACAAAATTTCACTAGCGCATTGCTCAATTTTCAAGCAAAATTTAATATTAATACCCTGCACTAAATTTCACCGATTTTTACACCAAGGCGTCCATACAGATATTTATTAGTTTCCCAATAGACATCTAACAACTGGTTTCAGCTGCTTGAAATTTATGTATACTCTGGTTCAAATATTTATGCAAACACAAATAGTCATATGATGCCCATACAATTATGCCAGACGCGATTAAATTGTCAAACATTTGAAAATAAAAAAAACATTCAAAAAGACATTTCATTTGACGTTTAGAATGTTTTTGCTAGTATCTGTGCTAGTATATTGGTTTATTATTATATTGACTTTAATATACAATCAATATTTTGTTTGTAATTAATCGTTATTTCCACTTAAGTTTTAAAACTTGAAGAATCTAAATTTAACGATATGTTCGCTAATAATTATTTAACTTTTATTAATAATCACCACAATCATATTATGGAAATCGTAAAAATTCGATAATTTTCCAGAATGTCTGTCGTAAATATCTCAAATCGCTAAGTAATAATTTAATATTCCCCGGATATTAAATACGGCGAATATCTCATTCTCTCAGACGTATATTTTTAATCAAAACTATACAAACTTTTATTAGCCGCCAATAAATATCTTTTTATACAAGAATGTAACCAACGAAGCGATTTAAAATATCATTAAAATAACAACAGATCTGTGTTAAAGGAGATTTAGAGCCTCTCTTTAAGAATAGATTATAAAATGGGAATATTAAAAAGAAAAACGCGTTCTGCAGAATCCATTTGGGCGCGTAAATTGTAAGATGGTTTACGAATTTTGAAAGTGCGAAGAACGAGTGTTAAAATAACTCAAGGGGTGATTCATCGATGAATAGGGGAAGTAATGAATACATTCTAAGATGAATACATTCTGTGATTATGAATACTTGACAGTATGCTCTCCTATTTTTTCATTCTTAATGGAATTTAATTAAGAAATATGTACCTTATTTTCTAATTATCCGAGTCTGTGCCTTCACGAAATTAAATTAAAGATTTTGCTTATAAGTTTTTAAAACAGTCTGCATAGTAATAATAATAATAGCAATAATAATAATAACAGAGTATTTATTGGTAATGACAAAAGATACAGTTGCAGTTATGCATAATATAAGGTGCGCAACTAAGTTCTCGTAGTTTTTTTGATGAAAATGCAACTTTACCGTGAAAAAATGTTTACAAATGAATCATTTAAAATATCTCGCTCATTGCTAGCGACAACTTTTTCCCATCTTTCTGACAGAGCTCGAATACCATCACGGTAGAAGTGTTTGTCTTTTGAGGCTATCCACGAATCAAGCCATTTTAAGATGTCCACATATGAGCGGAACTGCTGATTAGTCAGACCATGTGCCATCGAACGGAACAAGTAATAATCGGACAGCGCAACATCTGGGGAATATGGCGGGCGGGGTAGAACCTCCCATTTGAGCGTTTCTAAGTAGGTTTTAATCGGTTTGGCAACGTGAGGCCGAGCGGTGTTATGCTATAGAATCACTTTTTCGTGCCTCTGCTCGTATTGTGGCCGCTTTTCGCGCAGTGCTCGGCTCGATCGCATCAATTGAGTTCGATACCGTTCCCCAGTGATGGTTTCGTTCGGTTTCAACAGCTCATAATAAATAACACCGCCCTGGTCCCACCAAATACACAGCAAAACCTTCGCAACGTGAATATTCGGTCGAACCGACAACGTAGAAGCATGACCGGGCAGTCCAAATGATTTTGTTCTCTTTGGGTTGCTGTAATGAATTCATTTTTCATCACCCGTAATGATGCGATGAAGAAAACCCTTCCTTTTTTGCCGCTGGAGCAGTCGTTCACAGGCGAAAAAACGACGCTCAACGTCTCTTGGCTTCAAATCATAAGGAACCCAAGTTCCTTGTTTTTGAATCATTCCCAACGCATGCAATCGCTGGGAAATGGCTGGCGGGTAACTTCTAATGCTGAAGCAAGCTCTTTTTGCGTTTGGCACGAATCCTCATCGAGCAATGCCTCTAATTCAGTGCCTTCGAAGGTTTTTGGTCTTCCTTCACGCGAACGATCGTCAACATCGAAATCACCGTCTTTGAAGCGACAGAATCAATCACGGCACGCTGTTTCACAGAAAGCAGCATCTGCGTAAACTTTTTGGAGTTCTCGATGCGCTTCAGCCGCCGTTCTCTTCGAATGAAAGAAGAAAAGCAACACTTCCCGCAAATGACAATTATTTGGCACAAAATCAGACATTTTCACACAACTAAGAGTATATGACGCAAAAACAAAATCACTAATGTGTCAAAGCGGTTTGTTTACCATATGTCTAAGCTTGGTTCATGACGTTTTGGTTATGTCACAATCGACCAGCACTTATTACTGGAGCTATCTCTTGAAAAACAACGAGAACTTAGTTGCGCACCTAATGCATACAGTCATTAACTATGGAATTCGTATACCCCGTAAATGCTGAATAATCATCAAATGTGAATATTCGACAATGATCAAGTATAGTTACTTCCATTTAACAACGTTAAAAGACTCTAAAAACCTTAAATAACAATATGAAAACTATTACTATTCACAAAAAAGATTGCTAAATATTCTAAGATTGAATGTCACAAAAGTTTTCGTATACTTCATTTTTAAAAGATGTTCCTCTATTGTAAGACATAAATTTATAAAGAATTCAGTAAATCCTCTTCATTTTTAATTCGTATTTGTGAAAAATAAGCATTTGATGTTTTCACAAACATGAAATTATAAAAGCAAACACATGTCTGGTAATATGCGAAAGTTAATAACACTACACCAGCGAAAAAACATGATCTGTAGTGCTGGTTAAAAAAATTTTTTTCAATATTCCGAGCTGTTTAAATTGTAACCAGAAATAGGGATCTAAAGATTCTAAATGAACGCGATCAGATGACTGTTACAATAATAGATAGATAGATAGATAAGATAGATAAGTGTACTGAGGATAGATGTACAGAAGGAATTCGATACTGAAAAGAAAGTACATAAAAACATAAAGAGATATAAAGAGTACTACAGGTATAAAACCGTACAAAATCTTCCATTAGGTACGTTAATATTTACCTTTTTATGTTCTATGTTTTATAGATGGTAACTATTAACGACGCTTAATAAAATTCCTTTACCTTTTTTTAATATCTTATCTTTCCAATATTTAATTTCATCTGTACGGCTATCCTTAGTGCACTTATCCATGAATTAGAACTCAATTGCACTTGTAACAGTTCTCTGATCGCACTTATTTAGAATCTTTGGACATTCATTTCTTGTTACAATGGGTACAATTTCAGTTCAGGAGATTTTGCATATTTTTTTTCTATCTGCACTGCAGAACACCCGTTTTCGATAAATTTGACTATCTGGCTTAAAGGTTTTTTTCTTTGCAAAGTGTTGTTAACTCATGCATATTATCACACATATGTTTACTTTTGCAACTTGTCTTTGTAAAAGCATCAAACGTTCATTTCTCACGAATACGTAATACTATGAAGAGGATTTACCGAATTCCTTTTAAATTTATAATTAGCAATAGAGAGATATCTTATGAAAATGAAACGTACGAAAACGTCTGTGACATTGAGTGATAAAATAATTAGCAAATTCTTTTGCATTTGTAAATAATGAAACAGTTTGCATACTGTTATTAGAGGTTCTCAAAGGTGTTTAACGTTATTAAATAGAAGTAAATATGCTTTATCACAACTAGATGTTCACATTTAATGATATTCAACATTCACGGTGTGAATGAACACGTTTGTGACTGATTGTCTATAACGTACCTATTGCCAAAAAGTCTCAATCACCGTATACATCGTAGAGTTCCACCATTTAACATTTCCAATTTGCAAAAAATACAAAGAATGTATTCTTATATATTTTAATCCATACCTTGTCTCAGAATAAGAAGAAGTGATTCAAATATCCCTTAAAACGCGGAACACAGCTTAAAAATGTAACAACATAAAAATGAAGCAAACATTTGTGAATGTATTGTTTAGTCAACAATATTATTCTTTTTTTTATTATATAAAAATAAATGAAAAAAAATTCATTTTAATGGAAGTATGATTATACAAACGTTACTTTTTGGATTACTATGTACACCCTATCCAAAATTAAGGTTAGATATGTATTATTAAAATAAAACAATGCCAAAATGTAATTAAACATTTACAGGTTATGAAAAATGGCGGATATCTGGCATTTGTTTATCCCTATTAAACTTGACTGTTCTTATTCTGAGACAAGATATAGTCGGTTCGTTCTCTTTTCAAGAATCCACCCTAGCTCCTCTGAGAAGAGAACGAACCGACTATGTTCGCCCTCTTCTCAAGAATCTACCCTAGCTCCTCTGTTATTCAACATTTGTGTTTATAAATTTCCTCATTTATACGGATGATTTAAAAATATTTTTGAGTAAATAGGGTTAGGAATCTGGATATTACCAGGTTGTTCAATAAGTTTTGTCGTTCGATTAAAAAAAACACGATTTTAAGGTTTAAAATACATTTTATTATTCAATATAACATCCCTGAACACCAATGCACTTGCTCCAGTGATCTTACAATTTATGAGTTCTATCCCTGAAGGGAGAATCCATGATATTAAGATCGCCCGGTCTCTAAAATTATGTTTCATCTCGGGTGGCGATTTACAATCTACTCTCTTTCTAATTTTGATTAATGTTTACTTACACCGCATCGTACCAATTTGATTTTTAGTAGTTGTCAAATTAAAAAGAACAACAAGAAAACAATTGTATGAAAACAGGCAAAGCTCCGATTGTATTAACAAGTTACAAGTTGATTTCGATCAGCAAATATAAGCCTTTTTATCGTAAAATAGATTTCAATTAATTGACTTTGACGCTAATTATGATAGTAACTAGATCGTGTTTTGTATTTCTTACTTCTTTTGTTACAGAAATACCACAGAAGGATCCTGACGAAGACGATTCCGTGGATAGTGATGTGGAGGAGGTACAAGACAAAACAGACGAGATGAAGACAATAACGGCCATTAAAAACGAGATACCGCTGACTGTTGCTCAAAAGTTAGTGTATATTACACTATGTCTTAAATAAACATTAATTAGTAACACAATACTTAAAACGTTTCTCTTGACTGAATGAGCTCTCGTAACAGAACAAAGATAGTACGTCTAAAATGCTATTTTAAATTGGCCATAATCTTTTGTATGTTAATAACACGCGTCCAGAAATGTTCGTGATCTCGACAAGCTGTATTAAAAACCGCATTTTTTTTACTGTTATTATGCTTATTATACTTGTTGTTATGCCAATAATAAATTTTTTTGAAATGTATTTATTGTAACATGAATCTTTTTATAAAATGGTTAATCATAACCTTGCCTTTGATCTTTTTTACAACTATTATATTTAAGTCTGTCATTTATTACGCATTCGGAAAAGAAATACATTTTACAAATCGCGGCACGTCGGGATCACGACACTTGTTATTTTAGTCACATGTTAACCTTTCTTTCGACGTCCTTTTCGAAAAATATTGTTAAACAGAAATTATTAGTTTTAGCTTTAAAAAAAGACTTGCATTATTTCTCCGGCTATGTGGGACGTCAGTGTCTGAACATTTTGAAAGAAGTTTTTCCTAATCGAACAAAAACTACTGTTAAGGTGGTTTTACATTTGTCAGTTCGTACAAGTTCGTCGTCAGTTTATTGGCATATGTAAAACATCAACTTTACGTCAATTTATGGAGTCAAATAAAATCGTCAGTAAATTGAGGAATTTAAAACATTATCTATTTTTCCAAATTATTATTTCTTAAAAACATTTTTCATTTGTTGTCGTCAATAGTGAATAATATCATGCTTCCCTCTTGCGTCCAGAACAAAAATGTATTGAACGACCAAGCGAGAACGCATTAATCCGCACGTCGATAACTAAGTTACCTGAGCGTATAGACAGACGCCTGCGTCACGGCTTTTTGCCAATTAAAGAATGTTAAAAGGAATCATTCATTTGTTAATAACACCCTATCTACTACATATGTTTCACGGAATTCACCGATCTTCAGGCAGATTTGTGTTATTAATGAACGATTTCTTTTTGTTCTGGACGAAAGAGGGAAGCATGATATTATGCATTATTTTTCTGTATTGAAATGATATGATAAACGCTATGAAGGAATCGTTTATTAATAACACAAATCTGCCTGAATATCGGTGAATTCAGTGAAACATATGTAGTAGATAGGGTGTTATTAATAATAGAATGATTCCTTTTAACAGTCGTCAATAGTCACTAATATCAGTTTGTTTAAAATTTGCCATTAAATATAGGTTGTTGTGAGGCATGTGGATATTTACAAGAAACGATATCATTGTGAATTTTCGTCCAGAAAATGCTGAATCAATTTAGTAAAAAACAATTACTCTTAACGTAATAACTGGATTCCCAATGTAAAAACAAACGCAACATTAAACATATTGTCATTTTTGACAACAAAAAGACACAATAGATGACGTAACAATTTTTTCTGATTTTCAGAAAACTCGATTTCTGACAGAATGTGTAAACCTCTCTGAAAATAAAAGTATTTTTTAGTAAAAAGCGTTAATATTTTTTAAGGCAGCTACTGATACCATAATTATCTGATTTTTTTATATTGTAGGAAATTGTCATGCAGTCAACAAAATTTCTTTAAGATGCTTGATGAGAAGATCGAAAATGTAAGTAATTGTAAACTTTATAATATACAACATTGCTCATACATATTAGAAACCCATTAGATTGATCAGTTTTAAGTATAATACAAGAAATAAAGTAAATTGAAAACAACAAAATTGCTTTCGATAGTATTTGATTTTTAAAAAATGTTTGCCGAACCACCTTTTGCTTTGATTACTGCACATATTCTTCGTATATGTCATATTAAAAACAAGATTGTTGTTTAAATTAGTACACACTTCAAAAATTTTCTTTTATTTTTCATTTCTTTGGTAGCACATTTAAACCTTGATATTCTTGCTTGTAAAATAGGCCCTATCTTCGATAAAGACTATGTAGTGACCATTCAAACGCCTGTACTTCATTCTGAATCAGTGTGCTGACATTCGTGATTTATGGCAAGGGAAATTATCTTGCTCAGGGTAATATTCTGGTGTATCTTCGCTAAGTAATTTTGAAATGGACAGCTATAATATTTCATCCGGCATGATGATATACATATGTAATAATTACTGTTCATGTGATATACTCTTCAAAAATTTTGTTTTTTCATTTTTTTCGTGGCATATTTAGACTTGATAATCTTGGTTTTAAAATAGGCCCTAAATGTTCGATAGGTGATAAATCGGTTCTCTATAGTGGCCATTCCAACGCCTGTACTTCATTCTAAATCAGTGTGTTGCCATTCGTGATTTAGTGCCAGGGACATTATTTTTTTCAGAATAATATTCTGGTATATCTTCGTCAAATAATTTTAAAATGGACGGCTACGGTACCTCGTCCAACATGATGATATATGTAATAATTGCTGTTCATGTGATTTTTATGTCTTTGAAAATGTTATACACAATTCGAATTATTTACATTTACAAAGATACCTCTACATTGGATTTATTCGAAAATACAATCTTAGTCCAGTCATCGATTATCCAATTTTCGTCTTTTCAGCTCATAAAAGTCGTTTCGTTTTTTGTTCTTCCGTTAAATTTGGATCTTATCGTGCTTTGCATTTGCGTTAAATAGCTTTTCCAAGACATCTTCTTAAATTTTCATCAGATGCAATTATCCCATCTTGTTATTTGGGCGGGTTAAAGAAATCTTTTGAAAATGTTTCTTATCGCATGAAGCAATTCCTCAGAGTCCATCTACTCTTGCTATTATCTTTGGTTTTTAATCACTTCTCTGGCTGTTAGAAAACGATACCATTTCTCGGTATCGCTTAATAGAAGTACAGACTGCACATCGCTAACACTATTGCAATAATTACTTTTGTACGCCGACTAGAAAATATGTTCTTATACAAAGAAAACGATCGTTCCACATCTAGTGATGTAATATTTGCATATCTAAAATAATCTATGTAAGTATTTAAGGGATTTAGAGAAGCACTATCACTACCACTACATATTTGTCCTAATCTAACAAAATCTGAATCTTTGTTGAAAACATTATTTAACTTTTATATAACTAGATGATTTTTTCGTCAATTGTAGTGTACTATTGTAAGTGTAGATCGTCCACTTTTTACAGCAACTCCACTAGCGACAATGAAGCATTTTCTAATTTGCCTATTGCTTTAAGTATTCCTATTAATTGTAAATCGTATGTAAATCTGTAAATACATATATGACCATCTTCTTCTTATTTTTAACTTTCTTTAATAGCTGCGGATTCTTTCGGATTAAATTGGAAAATTAAAATCTTAGTTGGTTGAAAATGTTAGGATAATAAACTGCTACCTATGCCAATATTCTCCAACTTATAAGAATTGACTGTGGTGATACTGGGACACTGCCTGTGAAATTCTTGAATTCGTTTAAGAAATTTAAGAAGAGCGGCTTTTGTTTTGAACCATTAAATCACTGAAAGGAACAGTTTCTAATAGTTTCTGCTACAAGATGTAAAGTATGAAGTTTACACATTACATGTATAAAGTTATTACACGTATTTTAAAACAGCAATCCATATATAGCATGGTTGAGGCACCATCAATCATTAACATTATCATTTGCTGTTGAAAACTGAAAGTTGGTCAACATATTTAGAAATGCCATCAGAATTGCTTCGTTAGTACATTTCTTTAATCTTTTACTAGCTAGTAACAATGACACTGATAATTTAAATGCTTCTGGTGTTCATTCTACAACATTGACGACAGAATTTTTTTATAGTCTACAGTCTCTCATCCACATAGAACCACAGCTTTTAATTATTTAAATCATTGTTTCCAATGTGATCGCGTATAAGCCTAAATGATTTTGTAATGTTATATCTGATGGTAATTTCCATTTGGAAGAAGAGAAAACAGTAAACAGTAACAAAATTAAATCAAAAATAAAGTCGTTGTATGCATTTACACCACGTTTTGCATATTTATGTTGTGCAGTTCTAATGTGTTTTTTGCACACTAATTTGTCCCAGGAGAACAGACACACATTATTTTTGCGCCATCGTACTTTAAATTTAGAAATTCTTTTATGGCTGGCAATTATCACAACCTAGCTAGCGCAATGTACTAAATTCTCTCCGTGAAATAAGTAGGCACACACGCCTCGGCTTTCAGCGACGGCAATGTATCGCTGAGGGCGGCTCTAATAATAAGCAATCAACACTAGTAGGGCACTAATATTTGTATCTTAAAATCATATTTGAAATTACCTAACTTTTTTCATTTCTCTCAAAACTATTTGTGTTTTCTAAAATAACTGATTCAAATATTGTCCTACTATGCCATAAAATCTCGTTTACCTATCCAAATTTAAATACATCTTGCACTCACTTTCTTTAAAATACAACAGTAATGTAAATGCGATTTTTCAGGTGCGTCTAATATATGTGAGCATGTTGTATTTGCTTGATTCATATATTTATACGAATGATTACGTTCAGATCTTTTTGTATTGCATATGCATTCAATTGAATTAATGATATTAAAGTAATTCGCAAACCACACAAAAATAATTTCGTGGCCAAAATGTAATTTTTCTTTCAATTTTAGAATTATTATTAATTCAGTTATTGCTTTTCGTCACGTTATATTCCGTGTCCTATACTAATAAAGTTTCAATTTTTTCATACAGGGAAAAGATTACGACGACTCCAATTCATTGGAAAAAGCGTCTGAAAGCGCACGCTTAGCATCCTTACTGAAAGATTGGGAAACGGCCAGCGCCGGTTCTCGTTCTTTAGAGGGCACCCCTAAAAAGAATACATTCCATAATACGAACAATAGAAGTAACACTAGTACTTCTGCTAGTAATAATAACGTTAAAGTTGTCGAAAGACGCATCTACACTCGACAAAATACTTCGCCAATTCCCCAGAGTGTTATTCATCAATCTTACGGTGTTACACCCATGTCAACGCGTGAATGTAGTTTGGCCTATGTTCAAGCGAACAATTCTTCCCCGTCGATCTATCGAACGCATTCATTTAACGATTATTCTTATCAAGCCTTTAGCTCTCTCTGTACCAGCCAATTTAGCAATGGTTCTCCGACCGGAAAATCAAACGACAATCAGACGACACGTTCAGTCAAAGTGACGAAGCAGAGTAGCATTCCTTATGATAATAACAATTCTAGATCATTCGACCAACAACAAAAGGCGATAAGAAAACCCTGCAGCAACAGCGATCTGATACAGCAACAGATACAAATCGAACAAGTACAGTATAGACAAGCTAAGGAATTGGCACAGTACCGATTGATGAAGGAACAGCAACTCGTGCAACAGCAACAACAACAAATGCAACAGAATCACATTATGTTAAGAAACTATCAAAGCAGCATTCATATACCCATGTCAGTTGCTCAGTCGTATAAGGAATCCTTAAATAAAAATCAAATCGAGAGGTAAATAGATAAACTTTTTGGCTCGCTTGTCAAAAGTTAAATTCCCATTATAATATATGTACCTAAGAAACCAACCGTAATTTTCTAGTTGAATAGAACAATTGCAGATTTGCTTACCAATTTAGGAGTAAAACTTGTTACAAATATTGTTTTTGTATATGTTGTACATACAATTGTAAAGTAACATCTTATTTATCAGGATATTATTTAAAAGTACCTGCCTTAAGGATGTTTTAAACGATTATCACATGAAAAAAATACGAGACGTTTTTAAGTAAGTTTGAAGTTTGTTTTAAAAGAAAAACTAAACAGTAAAAAAAAATTATGTACACAACTAAATTATATTCTATTTCGTTTTCCATAATGTTTCGTCATTTTCAAACCAAAGCAAAAAATAGTTCACAATCATTATGTGCTAACTCGAGGCTGTTGATTATTTGATTTGCAGGGTGTATGCATCCTGTCTTTTGCTTTATTTTATTTTTAAAATTTTTTAACGGTTTCGAAACCTATATTCTATGAATTTGTTAATTCTCTAAACCAGCAATCAAACCAATTCTGTTTTTGACCAAGATAACGCCTTGAGCTATTTACATTCGTACAGTTCGAGAACGACTACCACAAGTCCAAGCCGCCGACTGTAATAAGTTTGAACCTACACTAAACTAATCAGAGCGTGTAATAATCGGTTGCACTATATCCCAATACTTTTATATGCTCTTTTTGTATTAGTAGTTATGTTAATATTATTCAAATTCAACGAATTAGATGTCTTTTCTGTTCCGAAATTCAAGGACAGAATGAGAAGTAAAAATGGAACAAGGAATAGTTTTTTCAGTCAAAAAACATTTTTTTCAATGAAGTTGCTTTTTACGTCGGTATACTTAGTCCAGCGCTTTTCTAATTTTTTTATCCCTTGCAAATAATGCGATTCTCTAACTCTTCAAAACTAAACTCTTGGATTTTGCCCATTGCCATTGCACACGTGGCATTTTCGTCTTGGTGGAAGAGAACCTTTTTATCGTCAAATACTGTCGCTTATCTTTCAAAACATCATTAAAACTATCAAATAGGTTTCAATAATATTCATCGTTAATGTTTTTCCTTTTCAAGGTGATCTATGTAAATTATGCCCCGTGCATTCCAAAGAACAATGGTCATGACGTCGTTGGCCGATAATATCGCTTTAGCTTCTTTTAACGCAGGTTCGCTAGTAGAAATTCTGTTTAGATTGCTCCTTCATCTCTGATGATGGATCCATGTCTCGTTCACAGTTACGAAACGATGTAAAAGTTCCTTTTTATTGTATCTAAACATCGCAAAATCTGCTTTTGAAGTTGTCATACTTATCAGTTTTTACCCAACCGAAAGCAATCATGGCATCGTGCGGATACCATTTTTCATATGCAATGATCGTGCAATATTAACGTGCATATTCATCTGAGATGTGTACTCTTTCAATTATCTCCCTTGCTTTAACTCTGCATTTGTGGTCTTATGATCTCATTTAGGCGAGAATTCTGGACGTTCGGCTTCAGTTGTGTTTGTACAACTTAATCAAACTTTGTAAATCGCTTATGCACAAATTTAATCGATAGTGAAGAGTGCTCATAATATTTATCAAGCTTTATTTTGGTTTGTGTAAGAGTTTTACCATGCAAAAAATAATGTTTGGTTAATACAGGAAATTTCCATGTTTGCAAAAATATGAAAGGTTTTTTGCTTTCAACAGCTGCCGAAACTATTAACTGACAGATCTGTTTGAAAATTTTAAATTTTTAGTAACAGATGGTCTTGGAATTTGAGGTTCTGATGCCTACTTGCATTTATATCAGCCTTTTCACTCTGTCCTCTTACAATTAAAAAATTCAACAAACAAGATATCTTTTCCGTTCCAAAATATAATAAGACTTTCTAATCGCAAAGAGATGTTTTTATATCATAATTTTCCAGGTAAAACATTATGAATTCCTGGCCGCAAAGTATCCTAATACATGACAGACATGACAGACTATGGAAGACGCAGTTGGTTTTCAAGAATTCTTTCTCTACTTTTTTAATTAAATTACTCGTAATCACCGAGTAATCTCACCTTTTTTAGTTATGAATATTCGTATGATCTTTACATAGACATCACCACGGGTCTTCCTTTAATATAATAAAATATTTAGCGTATTAACATAATAAACTTCTCGCTTAATTTTTACAACAGAATTGTTTTTTGCCGAAGTTTGAACAATTTAGCAAAATATGACGTTCGACATTCATTATAAACAAGTTTTCGTATGTAACTTTCAAGAAAATGTCTGGAATAGTCAGCCAATTACTGAGTGAGGTTATCGAATTAACCAAGTATTACCATCTGTTTCGAAAATATGCATAAGTGACACATTAAAAATGTATCTTACTTAAAAACTTACGAAAAAACTTTTACTTATGCGACGAAATCGTTTCTCAAAAATTGATCAAAATTAATTATCCACTACTGGTAACTAAAACCACAATATCTATTGAATTATCAAAAGTGTGATTACGCTTTTCTAATTATTAAGAAAACATCTCCGAATCAAATTTCGTAGGTAATGAAACACTATGTATACATATGTGTTCATTCAAGCTGATAGCGAAAAAATGCATGTTCGTGATATAAAAATTGAAGCAGCTACAATCAATTTTTAAGATAAACGGAGTGAACACGTCAAATAAATTTATTGGTAAAAAAATCAATTTAATAAATAAGTTAAAGCATGCCTGAGTCCTGGAGATACGTGAACTGGATACACATTGACGAACATTCGAGTATATTCGCTAAATATTTTTCCCAATCTATTTATTGAAGTAACATAGACTTAATTTATTTGAAATGTATTTACGGATTATTTTTTTATAAACAAGATAAAAACGTTTTTTCTTAAACAATTGCAGCTATTAAAGCGTTTCGATTGGAAAAAAGATTAATAAATACCTACTTAAGGTATACTAAAACACTGAAATTAAGAATATTCTAAATAAACTATAATCAGCCATATATTACCGTGGGTTTGAGAAGTTTATGCATCTTAAGATAAATAGTGTTATGTACACGATTTTACTTGTACAAATGTCCTAGCAAATGTTCAATCCAATTAATATCCGAGCTTCAAAATAGTTGGTTTTTCTATTACTTCAGTAGTATATCAATGTGAATATATATATATATATATATAGCTAATTTATGTTTCGATATATCTACATGATAAAAATCAAACTAACTTTGAAGAAATATTCTGAAGATTATAATTAAAAATTCAGTAGTTTTATGAAACTAAAACGTACTTTGTTTCTTTAGAAACGCCCAAGACTAAAGACATTTATTACTTACTTTTGTACAAATATTAGATGAAGATAATAAAATAAGCAAATTAATTGGTAAGCAACTCGGTAAAAAGGAAAAATATCTTTACAATGTGATACGCTAGAAACTATTTTACTGTATAAATGTTCATATAAAGTGAATAAATGTTATTTCAGAGACTATTTAGATGATATATTTTAACACAGATGCGAAATTTAATCTGGTCAAGACAAGATTATGTCGGTACTTAAAGATTTTTCTATGAACGATTTTTTTTTTATTATTATTTTCGGACATATAGATTTTAGTAGATTTTTTAAAAAATCTCTACGTAAATAGTTGAGTAGATATTATATACTTCTTTTTAAATTAATATTTAATTCTTTTATACCAAAGATATTAATTTATTCTTAGTTTAGTAATGGAATGATCGACTGAAGGTATATGTTTTATTGTAAATAAAGATATTTCAGAAATGTTACGTTGTTTTTTTACTAACCATACATAGACATAAAATTATATGAAAGTGAAAAAAAATTCAATTTATAATCATAACTAGATAATATTTTGTCGGTATACTATAAAAATCAAAACAATTAATATGTAAATATATTTTTAAAATCTAGTGCAATAATATAATTTATTATAATGAAAAATATAAATTGTTGGTTAATAATTGGTGGCGCCATCTCTGAGGCAGTATCTGAATTCCTTCCAATGTCTTTAGGCAGTAAAATACTTTTGATGTGTAACCGAACTAAAAAGTCTGTACAATGGATACTAGATAGCGCAACAGTCGATATGAAAATTAATTTAAAAATATATAAGAATTAGCATTTATATTTATAATTTACGTAGTACGTAGTACTTAAAAGCCAAAATAATTATTTTCTATATTTTTCTTTAAAATGTATTATAATAAATAGAATTCTAATGGAAAGACTATTAAAAAATAAATTCCAAAGAGAAGATATAAATGAGTAAATAATTAAAAAATATAATTGTGCCATCTCTGACAATATATTCTTAAAAATTCTGATTTTTACAAAAGTATTTGTATTATATAAAATCAAGTCCTTTAACATTGTTCGAACTGAGGCGGAGAGTAAATTTTTTTTCAAGCGACACCAGCGAAGAGTAGTTTTTGTTGTTAGTTACTGCAGTCGAGATCAATATTTTGCCTAGAAATTCCAGCGGAGATTAATCTTAAAAATTTCGAAATTTGACATACGATTTGGAGACAGTTTTGTATATGCAGAACTTGCCTCTCACGGCCTTCTTCGTTTGAAACTTGAACTGGAACCGATAAAAGTTAGTACAATGTTTATTACATGGCGCCCCAGTCAAAAATTATAATTGTTATATAAATATTAAAAGTTGAAATTTATTAACCGTATTGTAAAGAAAAAGATATAAGTAAACGGTTTAAAATATATTGTGCCATCTCTAACGATGTTCTTAAAAATTCTGGTTTATACACAAATATTTGTATTATATAAAATCACAAGTTCTCTAACATTGCTCCAACTGCAGTGGATCGGCATTCCGTTATTCTGGTGTCCATAAACTGACTCAATCTTTGTTACTCCGATAACTGACTTGTAATAACCGCAAATTTCGCACGAAATTAAAACAATTACTTTCTTTATATTATATTAAGCTTCTAATTTATTTAATGTATACTTATATAATCCAATATTTAAAAAATTGAATTTAATGAAAAATATAAATTTTATTTTATATAAGTTAGTAAATTAATTTTTTTAATCCCCGAATGCCAATTCAAAATCATTTGAAATTATGAGTACTCACTACAAAAGAATTTACAATATTACATTCTATACTTAAGTTTAAAATGTGTGTGTATAGAATTAATACTACATAAATCCGCTAATGTCTCTAATTTTTCATCTGCAATTCTATTATAAAGATACTGCAGTTTAATAGTCTAAAAACTTTGATGATACCCCAAGGAACAATTTTTAAATTTCGCGGGTGTTTTAAGTTGCCCAAGGAAAAAATAACTACATCTAAAATTATATTTTATTTTATTACAGCATGAATATTAATAATTAAGGTGTATATTTCAAAATCAAAATTAAAACGAAAACCGTACGCATTAAAAACATGTTATTTCCTAATTTCTTGAATGAATTGAAATCATAGGTAACCTTTATTTTTACTACTACCAACTCAAAACTTCCGCGAAATTTAAAAATTGTTCCTTGGGACACGAAATCAATGAATGACTTCTGAGGTATAACAAAATTACGAACATGAAGATATAAAAAGATTATGTACATTATATAAAAAACAATTGCTTAATAAACACTTATATTTTTTTAAAATATTTTTTTAGTATAATTTTTCAAGTCAATATAAATATTATGAACCAGTCTCGACGTTGTTAACTTGCTCGTAATCCAGACAAAAATGTTTACTCTCTCGATCATAACAACCAATAACGTTTTTATGTTGGTTTCCGAAAATATTTCCTTGTATGTATCTTAAAGGTATAGTGTAAAAATTAAAATAATGCATTTATGTAACATATTCTCAAAGTCAGAGACAATAAATCATATCATGAAGTAAAATGATTTAAATTAATTGTTCATAAAGTTTGACGCCATCAGTGATACAATGTGTAAACTGCCTTCTACCTTTCGATACTTAAATAGTTTGGGTTTGAAACTGTATTTGGAATTCGTAGAAGTTTGTACATTTGTTATTAGATGGCACCACTCACAAATTTTAAATATATATTATCATTAATGTTTATACCTATAAGTAGAAGGAAGCGGTTGAAAACTAAAACAATTATTTTCCATAATGCATTTTTCAAATTAATATAATGAACAGTATCGTAAAAGAAAATCTTAATAAATAATTAAAAAATTATATAGCGCTATTTCTGATACATTAGTTCAATTTTAGTCTTTCGGGCTGAAGGTCGTCTAGGTTTATAACTGAAATTGGAGCCACTGGAAGTGTGTGCAATATCTATTAGATGACAACCGAAACAAGCGTATTAATTCCTTTGTGAATATTAAGTTTGAATTTATTGTATTATATTGCAGAGGAATATATATATATATATAATTTAAAAACATGTTGCGCCATATCTGTTGTGTCCTTAAAGGTTCCTGAATCTAGAAATTTTCATATCATGTATAATGTGTCCTAAACATTAAACACGGGCAATTTAATATTTAGCGATGGAACATTAATTTTTCTTTAAATATTAGAGGAAAATATTTTTTTCGACTAAAAACTGCGATGGGGTAATTTTTTTTGAAAATGTAGTGCAAAACGAAATTTGACAAAGTTTAATCCACGATTAAAAGTATGTACTTTCATATCTCTACTTTCGGCGGCCGCTTCATCACTACCGGATGGAGATTTAAACTGGAACCAATTCGCTGGGAGAGTCAACATATGTGCGAATTGGAGGGATTCTGAAGGGAGAGATTTTTCCGGAAGTTCGAGTCGCTGGCATAGAATTATTAAATTTTCAAAATATTTTAAATTACAAAATTCTTTAATCCGCTTCTTATGAACGAATATTGAAAACAAATTTATTATTTATGAAAGTCCAAACAAAATATTACATTTCAACATTCCCCCCATTTTGATCATCCTTACACACGCCAATGCTTCATACAAGATTTAGCTACATCGTTTATGTTGCTATGGCAAAGATCAATGTGCAGTAGCGCTCCTCAGTTAATAATATTGAGTAATAATACAAACTCAAAATATCGTTTTCAGTTGATTGTTGGACTAAATAAATTATTGTAGTATTTTTTATATATATCTGGAGTACTTACATTGTTTTTATCTTTTTTATGTTAATTGTCTAACCTTTTAACAAACTTTCTGCAAGTTTGTTGTTACACTAGTTGATTTATTTTTTCTACTTTGTTTATACTGATTTCATTTCTATGCCAATTGCCAATATAACATTTTATTTATTTTTCAGAATAATTTGTAATTTTGATTGATATTCCATATTTATTGTATTTGTGTCTTCTAATTGGGGATATCCTGTTGGACATTAAAGACATTAGCCTACAAAATTTTATTTTAAAAACGCAGTATACATATGTACATATATCAGTAATAAGAGAATTATAATGAAATATATTGCATCGAGTTGTGTTATAATTTATTTATATATGATGCAAATATTTGTGTAGGTGTTGCTGTCGCCATGCTGGACGTCGTATTTGATGTGCCTTGACTGGTGAGTTCTGATCGTTTGTCATCTTGCATACAAGGATTTCTCGGTGGAGCGTTTAAATTTTCTTTCATGATCGCAGCAAGAATTGATTCATACACCCACCTTTCCGGTTGATCTCCATTTATTATGTGACCGGTTTCACCGCAGTAGTTTCTTATCGCTCCGTATTGTTCACAGTAATAGGTCATCTGTAATAAATTGGAGTGTCGTTACTTATTAATTTTAAAAGGATTATAATTTTTCGATCCGTAAATCTATTAAATATTTTATGATCTACAAAAATTACACTTTGCGTCGTTCTGGAAGAATAGAAATGTAGAAAATAGAAGTTATAGGACGTTCTATTACATGATATTTCTAATAGTTTTAATAATATTCTGTTAAAAGTCCATACTATAACACGGACAAAATATATTTATATAGATGAGGCATAAATAACATTAATCGTATCTCAAGTGATCAATTTTTATTTGCATAAACAATTTAAATATCTTTATCAACTTGTCACTTATTGTCGATATCACTCAATAATACTAATTATATTATTATTAAATGCTTTTAACATAAAATACGCCATATAATTGTATAATCAATCCTAAATAAGAACGAGCTGAAATGTATTTGTTTAGAATGTTTACTTAGCCTTGAAATAATTAAACGTAACATGACATGTTCAAAAGGAGAGCCTTGTTAGTGTTTACATTTGTTTTTAATTTAAAACGTCCATGCGTGACATCCTCTTAAGCTTTCGAAACATGCCAGTATCTGGTCCGATTACTATCTTTTAAAGTTTATTTGGTAATCTTCAAATTAAGATAGACTTTTCTTTAAATTTTCTGTCACGTCTTTTTTGTAACTACATAATAAAGTAATGAAATTGCTTTTAGCCTAATCTCGTGACTGTAGCTTCTTTAACAGTCTTTCTCAATTTAAGCTGTCCGAAAACAGAAAAATTTACAAAATATTGTTACAAAACTTGGCGGGCACAGCATGAACTGGCGTTGTATGAGAAAACAGCAGAAAGAGGAACTTGAAGAATACACATTCAATTGAGAAATTCGTAACTTTGTTTGAGTAAAAATTTATAAATAGACTAACTCATTGTCACCTAAATAAATATTAAATATTTATTGTGGCACAGTGAAACTAATCAATAAGACATACATCAAATGTAAACATTGGATTATGATAGAACATACTTACGTCATTTAGCGACCTTAAAAAACACTAATAACAATACGAATGCTATGTATATTATCTAATACTACAAGACTATTAGTATTCTAATATCTAATGTGATAAAAGTTTTCGTACACATAACGCAAGTAAGTTCTACTATTAAATAAAAAGTGCTTAATAATTTGTTGAGTCTCTACTAGCTTCTCTTAGAGCTGTTACTCTCCTAGGCATGGATTTAAGTACATTTTCTGTAAAATTGGTACATGTATTTTGCGTCCTTATATAACAATTTTTTCTTACTCGAAGTTACGAATTTTCCATTCCGTCATCTATGATCAGGAAACGTAATTTGCACGACTAATATTTTCTGTTTTTCGTTGGCAATTTATATAAAAAATGTTCAATCTGTCACGAAGCCTACAATGAACGTTTGTGCAAACTAGAAAATAGACAGACGTTCGAGGAAGTGCTCGTTCTAGGCTGTGCTGATTAATACTTTCATGTGATTCGAATCTTTTAAAAGAACGGAACAAAGGGATGTCTGAAGGGGCACGCGAAGTGCGGCGAATATGGTTGCGTGTATTAGCACACCCCATTCGAGCCCAAATAATTTTTGGCGAGCAATCATCAAACTTATGTGTGGTATCGCATTGTCGCCATGAAATATCTTCATTTGGGAATAACGAGTTTTGATCGTTTATTGATAATAAACGGTTCAACGGAGTTTAGGAGTTCGAAAAATACACCTTTAAAATTTCACCATACTGAAAGCATAACTTTCCTCTGGTGAATGACTGCTTTTGATAATGTTGTGACCAAGACCGTTTTCGCACAACATTATTGTAAACAATCCGTTTCTTATCAATGGTTTTAAAAAAGGATTGTTTTCTTCATATCTAAAAAGCATATTGTCAATATTTATACGCGGTGTCAAATGAACTTTTTTGAATTCATTAGGAGTCCATATATCGAACTTGTTGACATCTCCTAGCTTTTGAATATCGTCGTGAATGTTTTAATGTTGTATATCTAACATTTCTGTGCATGTGCCATGGGCTTGACCCGATCAAACCCAAGCATCTTTGGCATTGACGTTCTTGGAAAGCACTGTCACCATAAAATCTACAGAAATCTTGATTTTCCATTTTCAATTTTTTATAAAATTTCAAACAAATCACTCAACTTTTTTCCAAAACGAAGCTATCATATGGCATACATAAGGATAGGTGTGAATGACCATTTGCGAAAATGGATTAGCGACATCTGTTAGAAAAATGTATCATGACTTTCCCGACAACCCAATACTTAATGTATTGACGTTGAATTCTATGTATTTAATGGTTACTAAATTTGTTGTAATACTTATTTTTATTCATTCGACGCTTTACTTTATTGTCGCTAATAAATCCCGGTAAATATGTAATAAAATATTTACCTCGGCTTCGATAATGCTGGGCATGTCCTTCGGATGAATTTTTAACTCGTTTATATCGTCATTTTCGGATAACTTAGTAACGTAAGTTACGGCACCTGTGTATGGATTGATTCTTCTATTAGTGATTCTTTCCTTGCATACATTGAGATCACATTCCAGAAAAATTACTCTATAAGAATTAAATGATTACTATATAATAAACGAAAATATGCTCAGATTCATAGAAAAAAACAGGTCTGTCAAGGAAATTTCATTTGGAATGTATAGTTTTATACATTCCAAATGGGTCATGGCATGATACTCTATAGGCAAATAAAGCATAACTTACACGTTAACATTTTATATTTTTATTAGAATCTCTTTTCTTTTCTACTTGTAATAAAGTTCAAGGTATATTTACATTCGTTAATTATCACCATTCTATGATGATTATAAAACTTTAAAAGGCACTACGTTGATTGGGGAAAAATAAATAAATAAATAGATAAAACCTATTTGGAGGAGTATCCAGAGTGTCCAGATGTTTAAAATCGGCCACGTTAAATGGATAGCCGGTTAAAACCCAACCCTTAGTCAAGCAATCTTCCTCTAGTATTCTTTTATTAACAACTTGTGCAAGTAGATCCGGACGAAAACAAATTTCTCTATCGGCAGCACGTAGGGAATCGCTTAATTCACTGTCACCATTCCACGCTTGACATAGTAAAAAATGAAAATTAACTGAAAATTTTAAAAAATTTACATTACATAGGCGGCACGTAATATAAACTGTAGAACTGACTGTGAACTAAATTTAATTTTTCCGCTATCAGATTAGCTTGGGTGTTTCTACCGGATCCTCTTGGACCCAATATCAAAATACGAAGTTGTTTTGGACAACCCAATCGTTTAATATTTTTTATTACCTCCACACATTCGGCAACTACTTCGTGAATAAGTCTTTGTTTTAAGAAAATTTCCTGTAATTTCAAACATAAATTATTAATATTTCAAGTGAAGGTTTATAAAATTTGGAATTGGAAGAAAAACTTAGAACCAATGGTATTGTTTAAAGATTAAAAAAGTTAAAGCAATTATATTAATCAAAAAAGTAAATAAAACCACTTTCCTATTTCAACGACTAAGTTGTTGTCAGCAGGTAGTTAATCATAAACACTAAATATACACTCAAGCAATTATATGTTTATAATGTTACTTTAAATTGGCTTAATTTTTTTGTAAAAATTTAACGAATCTTAGTACTTAATAAAGTTATATTACAAGGTAAACGAACTACTGAATTACTTCCCCATTGTCTTTACGATAAATTCTCGTTTATATTTTGAGGCTTGTAAATACAAGCCTAAATTTAATGTTAAAAACCACAAACATCTAAATAAACCAAATTCCGGCCTTTTTTAACATTTGTGTTAAAATATAATTGCAGTTTATTATTACCTTTTTACTCTTTAAGAATAAAATACTCCAAGGAAACTTTTACAGTATTCGACAAAAATAATCTTACGTACTACGACTTTGTTTTTGAACACATCTCTAATCTGCATTATGTCTCTTTTATATTGGGGCCAACTTTCATGAACGTTGCAATAAAGGTTTTGATGCAAACTTGGACAAAAGGGAGGTATTAAGTGAAGAACGTGTGTAGGTATAACACCGGCCTGTACCATTTTCTTAGCTTCTTCGACTGTTTTAATGCTTTCTTAAAAAGTAAATTTAATGTAAGAACTTTCGAAATGATTTTTGTTAGAAAGAATTACCAACTAGTATCCAGCCATTATTGAGCGCTTCTGAAGTATGGAGTAAATATGACACACACATCGCCAAATTGCCTGCACGTATCTCTTCCCTACATCTCTTAAAATAGACATTAGTTAGATTTTTAGAGAAGTTACTTCAGAATTTTTCTATATACCGCGTTTAAGTTTGCTAAAATAGTTTCTCCTGTAATAACTTTGTGGTGAGTTTGTTGCGCAATTTGATTGGCCACTTCGATAGAATTTATTCTCGGCGTACTTAAGATAATAACTCTCGACACGCCTACACTCCTAGCTGCCTGTTGGAGGAGTTGCTTCACAAACATCAAATGATCAACGGGTTGTTGGATAATTAGTTCTCTAGACAGTTCCTTTTAGAGTAAATAATATTATATTTTTGTTAAATAATAATATGAGGAACTCACGTGTAATAGCTCCATAATTTTATGTTTTTCTAAGTAAGGTATGTGCCATGGAGGTAAAGTCAGTTTAACTCTAGTTCCGTCAGACATTATTGGTATAATTATAACTAATTAAAACATATAACTGTCCCAATATAGAACAAAATAAATGTTGCTTTTGACACATGTAAAAATTATTCATTTCATATTGACACCTAGGTACGTAACTATGTACATTTATAGCAGGTATGGGCAACCTTTGACATGTTGTGGGCTAAACTTTAATGTGCAAATACGTTCGCGGTCCGCGTTTAAAGGTACTGTTCATAATTTTCAGCGATAGATATCAGACATGAAATAATACGACGAATGTCTCGCGGGCCGGATACGGCTCGCTGGCCAGTTGTTGCCCACATATGATTTATAGTTTCTTGTAGCGACGTGAATCATTCATGTTTGAGTGATTAAATAGAAAATGAAACCTGGTTTAATGTAATTAGTAAGATTAAAATTGCTCTAAAACTGGATTGAAAATATTTATCAAATTCTTTACACAGGTAACTGTTTTCTTTTCTTAAAGGCTCTTGAGGAAATCTCAAAAATTTCTTTATAAAAGTGTAGTCAATTATGACTAACAACATTTTGAATTTAAAAAAATATAAACAAACCTATACATTTTGTTTAATATGTTCACATATTGGCATGTTCAGACCTATACCACACTGGACCATTTTCATTTCACACGTAGTACCTATAACTGAGGTCGTATTTCCCACCAACTTTCATTTATTTTTCGTAGAAGTTTTATGTGAAAGCCTCCCGTTTTGTATTTAAACAATGTTTTTTAATACAAAGTATGTAGTATAAAATCATCCCCAAAATATTTTGAAAACACAATAATCTAAGTCAATATTTATGCACCGAGTTTGAAGTTTTGATTCCTCAGATTCTTTGGTCTAAACTGGTTGTTTTTATAATACAAAATTCAAAAGGAAATTTTCAAGCTGCTATTTTGTTTTTTAATGTATATTAAATAAATCCAATTCAACAATGTATTTGAATTAGATACAACTTATTTCAACCTTTCCAAAAACGCCAGAAATATCAATATAAATGATAAAAGTGCGTCACTTGAATAGAACCAATACTAGAAAAATATAAGTACTCAATAAGAAAAGATATTAAATATTAATTCTAATTGTTACCTATAATTTTGTACATACTGTTTTAAAGGAAAACTTACAATGTCGAAATAATTATTTGGAATATTTCACTTGTAAATCCCGACTGTATGGATTCTTTTCAACAGAAAGGATTTTTTTCTATTCCAAAATGTCTTCTCTAACAAATTTAAGGCGAAATTACGTTTTTTAAAAATTTTATAAATGTTTAAATGTTTTAGTAAAAGACAACGTTGAATTATTATTGGTACTGCTCCAAGAGGCACACTGCCTTCCACATTTTAAGTTATTTGGAAAGCAGTTAAAGTTAATTTAAACACTTTTTTATAAATGGCTCAACCTTCACTTTTATTCGTAAATATTATACGTCTTCTGTATAGTTTTAGATGTCACATTCTGATAGTAGGTCGCTTTATAAGTTAAAGTATTCAATTTGTTTAACTGTCACACTGAATATCCTTTGTAATGTAGCACCTTTTTTTTATCAATTTCTTCATATACAAGATGTTTTTGATGTCCAATATTACCCTAGCTTCTCTTAGTTGTGAATAACTTAAAACTTTACGATACAAATATTAACACCTGGATCAAATACACGCATTAAATCTTATGGAACTCCTTTCTTTGTTATGTTTTACTATGAAATTTCGTTGTATGAGATTTGCTGAGGAATATCATCATCAAATGCCAACAGAACTATTTGAAAATTGTACTTCTATTAGCTTGCTTTTTGCAATATCAAATTCACTTATAAAAGCGTTAATTTAAAATACAATAAAAATGTTACCTGGCTGTAATAAATTTATGGGGAACGTATAAGTATAGAATGTTACTAGCATTACTCTGACAAATTTAAGACAATTTCACTTTCCTTCTTTTGACGGCATTTTTAATTCTGACTAGTAGCAATGACTCTCGATTACATTCAAAATATATTTTTAAAGTTACTTATGCAATTTTGTATATTTTGTAAAATACAATATGCATATTCAAACAAAAAAACTGCCAAATTTGGAAGTTTATTTAAAATAAATCATTTTTACAACTATTGCCAAGCTTCCACAAGAACATGATTTGAGAGATTTAGATTTTATCACATTAAAAAAGAAAACAGTCTTCTAGACTGTTGATTACGTAATAATAATCATTAGAGTATACACTTCAAAATTAACATCGATTAATATAAAAAATATTAGAATGTGAAAAATAATTCAGGATTAAAAATACAAAAATGCTGATACGTGTCACTTAGGAGCAGTGTAGTCAGATTCATGTTCTTTTCTAACAATTTAAAAAAAGATGATGAATACTGCCGATAGTAAGGGAAATTGTACAAAAATATAATCACAAAACAGTCTTAGGTGAGCTAAGTATCACTTTTCCACAGTTTTATAGTTTTATCATTCTCTAGCGCCGCTGATGCTATTATATTTTCCGTTGGATGGCACGTCGTACATAAAACAACATCTGAAAAAAATTAATGCTTTTATTATTCACTATTACATGATTTTTTTAAAAAAAATATAACAACATACACAAATAATTCTAATTTCTGAGCAAGATAACTTTAGTACCATTTCTAATCTAAGAAAAGTTAATCAAATAAACGCCATATCTTTAAAATAAAGAAAGCCCTATCGGGCCTAAGATAGTGATTCGGTAAATACAAAAACTTGAATATGAAAATTACATATGTATTCAAGTTAGAAAGTTGTGCCTCTTTTAAGCTATATTTTGCGACATTTTCGTTAAAAACAAAAATGGATTAATATTTATGAATTCAAATTTGAAATGTAAATGTATTTAAACAAATTTAACATTAAGTTAGACATAATTGACATAATCTAATTTGGTTATGCTTACCAGTATGACCTTGTAATTTTTGAACAATTTCTTTAGTTTGGAGGTTCCAAATATATACCATACTATCTTCAGAACCACTAACAATCCACTTGCCACCAGTCACCGAGAAATTAGCAAATATACAATATTTTTCATTTTTATGCCCCGAATATGTTTTCAAACATTTTCCTTTTGAATAGTCCCATAATTTCAAAGTATTATCTAAAGTTGCTGCTAAAATGTATTTACCATTTGGTGAAAACTTGACAAAAGATACAGGTGGATTGTCATCATCAATTAAGGTCTTCAAGCATTGACCTGATGCAGAGTCCCAGATACGACTAAAATTAAATCAATTATATACACTTGTACTTCATTTTCATATGTAAATGTTTACCATAAACCATCATAACTACTGCTAACAATTAAAGATCCATCTCTGTTAAAATGTACTGCACTAACTGGGTCTGAATGTGCTGGAAGTGTTTTCAAACATTTGCCTGTTCTAACATCCCATATGCGAACTGATTCATCAAAAGAACCTGATACAATTAAATTTGACTGTGGGTTAAAATTGCAACAAAACACGTAATTGCTGTGACCCTTTAAAGTTTTAAGGCATTTACCAGATGATAGTTCCCATATCTTTAATGTTTTATCATCACTTGCTGATACTGGATAAAATAACAATTTAAAAAGTAAACTACCAGTTAAGTAATTTACATACCAAGTAATCTACTGTCACTAGACCAAGCTACATCACTAATTCCTAATTTATGACCTGATATAGTCTTTTCAAATTTGCCATCATAAGCTCCCCATATTTTTATGAGTTTATCAGCTGAAGAACTTGCTAACCATTCACCATTAGGACTAAATTTAACTGATGATACAGCTTTTGTATGTCCAGCCAATGTAAATTTTAAAGTATAATTAGGTTTCTTAAATAGTATAATATAAATTTTATGTCAATAAAAACTAAAATACAATTTTTACCAAACTACTAGTTTTATTCGATGCACCTGTCAGTGTCAGAGAATTGTTTGTAGTTGGCGGGTTACTGGACACTGAACTAGGAGTGTGTACAGCAGGAACGTTACCTAATGGCAACATCTTAATAATTCAATGTAAACTTAAAACACTCATAAATCTGTTCTTTTTTGCAGTTCATAAATAAATGTTAAAAGGTCTTTGTACTATATTTCACTGAGTAAGGGATCTACACTATAACAATTTAATCAACAGTGTATAAACTTTTGCTTTTAACGATAATGATAATTATTGCGATACAAAATACAAAAATGAAAAGCTTGTGTACATAACACAAAACACACGCTATTCGCCATTACTGTTATGAAAAGAGCAATGTGGAGTAAGGTTGGCCAATAGAACAAAATCTAATATCACAGAATATTGTCTTTTTCTTTCCAATACATTAATTGCAGTTATAGTTATAAAAATGCATTCAAAACTAAGCAATATAATGCCAAAAATAGTTATATTAAATATAACACACTATTTTTATCCAGGTTTATATTTTTATAATTAAAAGGAAAGCTTAAGATGCTACAGTTGGTTACCCGTGAAATTAATGGCGGTTATTTTTAAACCGAACTGTATTTTTTACATGGAAAAAATATTAAACTATAAAATGGAATTATATATTTTATTTTAGCTAAAATACTCTTTTTCAGTTAAAATATTTTCTTTAATTAATAAAATATATTTAATAAGTATAAAAAACACAGGTATATCCTTCAAGATCTGTAAAAATAAGACATTTAATATACATGTATATATAATTTTATAGATTAATAACATACTTTACTGTCCCATAGAGATCTAGAATACCACCTCGTTCTTTCTTCCTTCTTTTAACATTATCTTTTCTATTAATTATTTTTCTTTGAAACTGAGTTTTTCCTAACTGTTGTAACATCAGCTTTTTCTTTTCACATATTTTCTCCTTTTTCCTTTCTTTTAAAAGTTCTTTATAGTTTCTATACTTATTTTTACGTGGTTTTGCACCTATGGAGTTTTACAATCATAATGAATTGATGTAAAAGATATTTGCATTTACCTAATTTGATTGCAAGTTGTACGTTTGCTTCTTCTTTATTTCGGGTGTTAAAGCCAGACATACCAAATTTAATTATTTCAAATCTTGCTTGTTTCATATTGATTTCATTTGATGATGAAGTGTCTTCTTTATGCGGTTGTGTAACTGATGCCAATTCATTTTCTTTTTGTTTAGGCTTATGTGATTCAAAAACAGTCGTATTTACATTTGTTTCTTGGAGTTTCTTTTTTATGGATGCTCTAGTTGGTATACGTTCTGTAGACATAATTTTACCTTTTTGCAAACAATACAAATGCAACAATAAAATATGAAGTATTTATAATTATAGGTTACATTTTTATATTAAACCATTGAAACACTTATGTAGATGCCAACATAAATATGTAAAACAAACTAGCAAAATTTTGCGCCATCTACATAGTACTAGCTGAGGAACGTCATTCAAGAATGATGGGCAATGTTTTTAAAATATTAAAGAAAATTATTCCAATGAATACAGATTGTATATAGTTTATGAATATATTTATTTTTTATATAGGTACTGTAATATGGAATATTTTTTTGATTCAAACTATTTGTATTATTTTCACATACATGTTCTCCAATGACGTGTTTTTGATTTTTTCGTAAATCTTAATACTAGTAGTCATGGGCTTTGAGTTTTTTCATTCTTCTTTCGCATTTTTTTATCTTTGGCCTTCTTTCCAATCCGTTACTCTCTCGCAGATCTGTCTAAACCTCTTCCAACCACTTCTTTCTTGAGCATTCTCTTCTTTTCGTATCTCATTCTCTTTCCATTACAATTTCTTTTAACTCATTTATTTTTAGGCATCACAGCTGTATGTTTAAACTATCTAGATCTTCGCGTTGTAGCTATTTTGGTAATACTAGGTTTTTCAAATACTTCGAGTTTACATTATTTCTTTTCGTTCGTCGTCCAGTTTTTACTGGCATATGTCATGGTGAATTTTATTACTGTATGGTAGATTCTGAATTTTCTAGATCTTGATATATTTTCCGCTTTTAAAATTTTAATTAAACACATGTCGGCTTCCATTTGCCAACTATTTTTCTATTTCTTCTCTTCAATATCGTTAGCGTTACTTACAGATATTCGATCATTTCCACTTTTTCTAGTTTGTATCTTTTTCAACACAATTTATGATTAAATCTTGTCTCTTATTTTTCATAATTTCACGTGTTCATTTTCTTTTTCTTTCAACAGTTTAAATATGTTTATCGGTTTGTTTTTGATTTAGCCATAAGGACCTTGTTATCAACCTATGTCAAGTATTGATGTCTACTTCTATATAATAAGTTATTAATCTCCGTCTAATAATCCTTTATTAAATATAATTTATACAAATATTTTCCATGCTTCAATATTCTGGTTACTAATCAGCAACTTATACTACAGTTTGGTGCGTCGGATGTAGTGGAAGTGTGTCGTAATTCTTCTAATCATTAATGTTTCAATACGTTCTTTTTAAGTAAATTGAACCATTCTTCATATATGGACGTCCACTAAGTTCTTTCTGACAAGTTAAGTCAGGTATCGAATTTTGCATAGAAAAGAACTATCAATTCAAATATGTGCTCTTTAGTGTCTCATCATGATATTGGCAAAAGTTACAGAGAAATCGCAAAATTACTGAATTTAAGTTGCAGAACTGTGGATTACAATATTAAAAATATATAGTGACTGGTAGTTTATTGAATAAAAGCAGCCAAGCCGAGCAAAAATTTGCATCTCCAATAGAGGATCGAGCAACAGTTTTGTTAAATAAAAGAAATATTCGAAAAACTGCACCAGAAATTGCAGCAGATATAAACATTAATCGGAATAAACTAGTTAGTGTAACAAAGGTGAAAAGGCGTTTACGCGAAGGTGCGGGAATTTCTATTACGTAAGCAAAATAAAATAAAACGGTTAGCTTGGGCAAGACAATAGAAGAATTGGATACTGGAAGAGTGTAAAATTGCTCAGAGAGACGAATCTAAATTCGTAATGTTCGATTTAAAAAGCAGATCGTGTGCGAAGATCAGTGAGAGAACGAGTTTTCGAATGCAGTGCATCCATCACTGAAAGAGGATCAATAGTAGTTTGAGGTTGTTTTGTTGGAATATCTGTAGGCGATATTATTAAGAAGGACGGTATTCTAAGGAAAGAACGGTACAGAGAAATTTTAGAATAGAATGCCATTTCCTCTGGTACACGATAGTTTGACACGACTGGAGAAAACGTGTTCCAGCAAGATAACGAGCCCAACACACGTTCAAATTGTGTCGGGGGTATTAAAGGAATTAGAAGGGGAAGAAGTAATTGTCATTATGAAAGGGATTCTCCTTAGAGCCCCGACTTCAATCCTATAGAGGTGTTATGGAATGAGCTACACAGACAATTACGAAAATCAGTTCCAACATCCACAAAAACATTATAAGATGCCGAGATTGTGCCAGGCAGTAATAAAAGCTAAATGTGGACACGAAAAATCTAATATTTAAACAAATTTAAAAGAATATTTGTTGAAATTGTTTGAAAAGTTTCTTAAAATTCTATATTTTGTATAAATCTAAAATAAAATCTTAATTTTGCAGTATTACACGTGTTTTTCTCTTATTTTCTGGGTGGGTAAACACTTATGGCTGATAGTGTATCTGCCACGTAGATCATACGAACCGACTTTAATTGTATTGATTGGGATTATTTCATTAAATTACAATTTTCAATCTATTTTTTAAAAAAATGTGTTTATTGTCATCGTTTACAGTAAGTTACTATCGCATTTACTTAGAAATGTGTTGGGTTAGAAAATAAAACACAGTCTTTATTGAATATGTTGTAATGCAGTTTCATAACAATGTTTACATTACATTTGGCAACATCTGTTCTCATAGATAATGCTTAAAAAAATAACTGTAAAATAAAAATTACTATAATCTCTGAAGTATCCGTTCTACAATCGTCATATTGATCGATGATTTGATATTCATGCGATTTTTGTCCATTTTTAAAGATATGTCGAAAGAAAAATAGCTGTAGAAATTTATTATTGACAGGTACCTTGTTCTTTACAAAATAATTTCGGCTCAAGAACAACTCATATACTATATATGTATATATCAAAAAAAATCACAATTAGATTTAATTAACTCCGTTTACAAAATATATTTCGCTCATTTTGATCATATCAGTAACAGCATGACGTTATTGTTTGCAATTTTTTTATCAACATCATATAAAACGATTTTCTTTTTTCTTAGAAAAATGAACGAGAGAAAATACACTAAAATAAAATTTACAATAAAATAAAATATAGAATATAAAATTTCTGCAATGTTTTTAGGTAAGGAATGATAAGTCATGAGTTTACCTAAAACATTTTTGCAAAATATATAATATAATCGTAACAAAACAATATGCATAACAAAAGTAACATGGTTACAAGCATTTGTGGTTTTCACCTGCAATTGCAATTTTTCGAATTATTATACTTCGTTTTACAATTGTACTATAAAGACTGTTCATAAGATATCTAGTCGTGTTAATATACTAACAATTATTGTCTAAAAAAGGTAGATTGTGTTTAAGGACGCTTTTAATGCAAATTGTTTTCTTATTTTTAAGATTACCAAAGAGTAACATACGACGAAACGTCGGCAGATATACAAGTGACGCGGTTCCAGCCCGGAAGCCCAGAAGCACATAGCGTGGACCACGACCGCGGAAGTCTACGTACCAGATTAGTAACATATGAAGTTAATTTTGTGGAAGATGGACATGTACTGTAGTATAAAAGAACTCATCACTGTAAGTGTACTTAATGGCAAAGGAAATTTTTAATTATTAAAATTTAATATTTGTCTATGAAAATATATATCTTTTTGTAGAAGATAATAGAATATACAACAGATAGCCAGCAAAGCTCATTTTTCCGTAATAATAGAGCAGTTTGAGAAATAATCGAAATCTTAAAGCAAAGGAATTTACACAAGGAACATAATATAATTTCTTATTAAATTACATATTACAAATTCGTGTTTATTGAAAAATGTCGACTAAGCTCATAAATAAGTTTTAAAAGAAACGAAGTAAACAAGAGCCCAAAAATTATTATAGAAAGAAAAAAGAACTTACAGAAAATGTTAAAAAAATTCGATGTATCCTAACACTTTACACTTAACATTATACTTTATAGTAATTATGTTTTCTTTTGCTGTCACATTAAATAATTTCATCAAGCACCAACAGGTACCTTAGTTGTTAAGTAACGGCATTTTACTTCTTTTCAATTCCTTTCCTTCCTTTTCTCTTAACTTAAATTGCGGGGCATCGAAATAAATATTCTTTTTCCTTTATCATATGACCGAAGACCTTAACTATTTGTCTTATTGTTTTAAATAAAATGTGTACAAATGCGTCGCTTTTAGTTTATTTATAGTGAACAATATTTTTTATTAAATATATACCAAGATTAGGTAAGTGTCTGTGAACAATTTAAAAGGAAGTAACTATTATTAATTTACTTTATAGCTACTTCAAATTAAAGTCGTATCTAATCTTTTAGGTAGACATATTTTGAACAGGTTCTACACTACAACTGCGTGTAGTTCTTAATTAATTAATTAAATTACAAATTTCGATCTTTAGTATTATATTGTATTTTCTGTATTGTTTGAGTATCAAATTAATTCAACTGTAGTTTTCAATTGAAGGTGAAAACCTTTGGCAATGATATCAAATATAAATACAAAAATATTTCATATACAAAATCAGACTTTTTGTTCTAGGTCTATTCATATGTAGAACTATGCGTTTTACGTTTACACATATATCAATTTTTTTTTTAATCATATACAGGGATGTTTATAGGCAAAGCACTAAATTTTGATTTAACTACAGTATCGTGTGTTGCACCCCACACAATACCGAATTGGTTAAGGAATGATTCGTGCAACTACGGATTCGACAATTTTTCTATTTATTTTCTCTTACAATTCTTTGTTTTACTTGTAACCATGGAGATTTATAATGTAGAGAGGCGAATTACTTCTGCAATAAATCTATTCGAACATCGGGGCAGTCGGTGCGACTTCCAGCAACATTTGCAAGAAAACGGTAACGCCATCTGTAATTAAAAAAAGGTTCAAGATAAGTAAAGTGGTTTTATGGAAAGTATATATTAATCTACAATCTTTTACAAGTCTATTTTCTTCATAATCTTCTTTATCTTGACATAAATCAGAGTTATTGAACTGATTCGGTCTTTAGTTGATGAAAATACATGTGTAAGTTCATTAGCAAGAATCACAGAGATTTTTTAAAAATTATAGATAATTTTATGTCTTTTTTTTTATCACTTACCGAAATAATTTTGTCACGGTGTGACATAAACGCTTCTGTCAATTTCAAAATTTAATGTAATCTTATCCAGTGTCTATAAATGCAACTGACTTTTCTAAAGAGATGAGTCAGTAATTAGCAAACCTTACGAAAGACTGCTGCATTAACAAGAGATTTTATTTTTTTTTCAACTTGGCAATCCATCGAAACCTAATTGTCGAGATGCGTTTGTTCTGATTGTAAGAACGCTTTTTATTTTAATGGAAAGAGAACTGCTTTAGTATGATTTCAAGGAAGGGGAAGGTGGAGTACTGATCAGTGAGGAAGTCTGATTTTTAAGAAGAAACAAATTATTAAATTAAAGTTGAGCTGGGGTCTGTTTACGAGAACTAATCACAGTCGATTACAACCATAAAACGATATCTGAGATTAAGCGTGGCTGAACCAATATATTTTATGACCAGCGTGATGAATATAGAAGTAGAAGGGGTTCTACACATTTAATATGGTGGTTTCGGTTTTGCAAAATGAATTGAGTACAAAAAATTATATGCAAGATGGGTTACAAGAAAGCGTTTAAGCACTCAAGTTAAAACATAGTGCGAAACACTTTTAATAATGACTAATAACTATTGATGAAACCTAGATACACTATTATACACGCGAAAGTGTGTATAATAGTATATCCAATCGAAGCAATAGAATGAAACTAACATAACTATCCTTTGAGACTGCAGCGGGATTCTTCTTATCAATTATCTTCAAAACGACAAAATAATAACAAGCAAATGCTATGATATCCCCTTTAGATCAATTGCACAATTTAACGCAAAAGGTTCCATTTAGAGCAAAAACATGTACACACTTCGACTGGTAAAAATTCATGACTAAATTTTGAACTGTTTCTATATTCAATTTATTCATATCAGATCCTCCCCCCACCGTCCTCTGACAAGAAATTTGGGTCGAATCATTGAAACTAACGCATATTTTAAAAGTTTAATAAAGTTTATTTTTTGAAGAAATGAAAGGACTTGAATGCCAGTGATAATAATGGTACTAAGTTTTAAGGAGAGTACGATTCAAAATAGAATCATTTTTTGCATAAAGCGTGTTTCTTCTTGGATAGTTACACTAATTATTTATTCGCCTTCATAAATATGTTTAAATACGTTTTAAGAGTAGTTTTGTTCGTTGAGTTAATTTATTATTAGTTGCCCTGCCAACAAAATTTATGTAGTTCGGTATCTCAGTTTGTCAAACGTTAAAATTATTATTTTATGTTTATTTAAATAATTTAACTATGAAAGATAGGTTTTATTGTAATACCTTATAATTATATTTTAAGACAAATTTGAAATAATAATGACCTAATTACTAAATAAAATTTTATTCTAACGGTTGTACGAGATTATGTCAAATGCTTAAATTTGTACCCTAAAATAAACATTATAGATAAATAAATTTTAAACACTTTGAATGTAATTTATCTATATTGATATTGCAGGAATATAGAAGGATGAACTTAAATATTATACATTTCAGAACCATGTTCCAGCTTTCATAAATATAGTTTCAACGCAAATATATATCAGTAAATGAGTTTGATTAAATAATACAAATTGCACATCAATATTTGTTAATCGATGGTAAAGAGATTAAAATATCAGTATATCTAATTTTATTGTTTCAAACCTCTTTGATATTATTTCAAGAGCATAGTTGTTTTAAATCATAATTGAGGTACACCTAGTTTGAAAGTAGGAGAAATCCAATTTTCTCCGTAACGCTTCTTTATTTGTTAATCAATAGTAAAGAGTTATTAAAACGTATATTCAATTTTATTGTTTTAAACCTCTGATATTATTTCAAGAATATAGCTGAGTTTAGTTAAATCATAGTTGAGGTACACTTAGTTCGAAGGTAGGCGAAATGCAATTTTCTCGTTAACGCTTTCTTATTTTTTTCTTTTAATGTCTAGGACAGTAGGTAGTACATCCCGTCACCTTACCTCGCGTTCCTCATCCTCGTAGTGTCGTTCGCATTAATTGTGATTTTATTGTAGTGTTTGCCGCTTCCTGTCAACCAATGATTGACGTCCAGAAGCGACTTCTTAAGGTGATCGTATACTATTGAAATGCCTTACCCATAAAAGGAAAGCGCAACTTGAAGTGGACGAACGGCACGTAAAAGATCATCCCGCCTAATATGAAAAGTGCCGCGTACAGGTACTCGATGGTGGGCTTGTCTATGATGGGTCCTATCACTAAGTAGATAGAGATCAGTAAGACCAAAACGGGAATGATAATCGGCACCTGAAACATAAAAATTGTGTTTTTTTAAGTACTCAGATTGTTTTATATGAATATTAATTGTTTTAGTGCATTATCTGAAAGTGTTATTGAATACAAATACACATATACAACGTGTAAGGATCGACTTATAATGGGAATCACACTACCTTTACTCAGTCTTACTTCAGTGTTAATATATAGAGTCGTCCAGAAAGTTCGCGTTATTTTTCTCCTTGTACGGTACAAGTGATTGAGCGCTGGTAATACTAATGATCGAATTTTTTTTGAATCAATAGTATAAAATTTTGCGACTTTTGTGTTTTTCAGAGTAGTGATATTTTTCCATTGAAAACGCGAAATAATAATATATATTTCTGACATATAAATGTACAAATCTGGAAAAGAAAACGATGGAGCAACAATTACAGAAAGTTTTTGTGAAGTGTGAGGAGAAAAACTTATAAACCAACAGACGAAGAAAGCTATTCAGAAGGTTACCAGAAAATTTTAGTATCGAACACAATCCCCATTTTAAATGGATAATGGAAATTGATGATGGGCTATTTCTCCTACTCTATAACTATAGAAAAATCAGCGGCGAATGACTATTAAATAACTATAGCGATTAAGCTAAGTGAATTGTTGGAAGTTTCTAAGTAGATCATTAATGGCGATTTGAAAAAAATTGGTATATCTCATTACGCTGTATGGGTACTGCTGCATTTGTTTGAAAACAAAATTAATAGAGTAAGTTTTAATATTGTTTTACTAAACAGTTTTTTGAGCAGTTAGTAAATAACAATGGGAAGATGATTTTTTACAATACCATGGAAAAGAAGAGAAATTCGTCGAAGTATTTCTAATAATCTCGAAAGTTGGATATCATCCAACACAGTTTGTGATCTGCGTTTGGTGGAACTACTAAGTAAACGTTTGCTTCGAAAATGTATTGTGTCCTACTGGCTAAATTGAAAGAAGAAATTGAAAAAATCATTTATGTTAGGTAATGCACATGGTGTTGTTTTCCACTAGCAAAATGAGAGATCAATGATCTCTACAACACACGTTAACTGCGAAAAACTTTAACGATATTAATCATATCAAGAGTGCCTGTATGGATTTTTTAAGTCGAAAGCACGGAAGTGCTACAACAGTGGAACAGAAATAATTCATAAGAGGTCAATATGTTATAAAAAATTACTGAAGATATATTACTGATTAAGAATAAAAAGAGGAGAGAGCTTAAAATGTGTAGAGATAGCCACATACATCTACTCGACAATGTTTTCGAACATTGAAATTTTTTGTATTAATTGATATTAGTAGGCATATGAGTAGTTTTCGCTTTCAAAAAAAAGTTTCGCAAAAACAATTTCTATTGCTGGTGGGAGTTATATCAAAATTTCTCAATCTCTTGGTTTGCTTAAGCTTAGACCTAATATAAATTCTGCACTAGCTACAATTTTATACAAGTTTAAATATTATTTTTTCTTTTAAACAGGCATATATAAATATTTCGGATTAGCGATGGAACTTAGTTTGTAACATGAGGTTATTGCTACCTAGAATTTTCATTTAGGATAAACTCGAACCTTAGGTATTATTTCCACCTGCTCGACGTTTCAGCGAACTTTCCCTCATTTTCTTTTGGAGCATGTTCGAATTAAAGACTTCCGTCCAGAAGAAAATAGAGAGACAGCTCTCTCTACTTATTGAGTTGTCGAGACGCTGAAGGCTCTTCTAAGGATCAGCTTTCCCTTTCTTAAGAAAAGTATCCGAAATCATAAATGAATCCTTTTTCGTCAAAATTATACTTTAACAATATCCTAGATAGATTAGAACTTGCGTGTCAGTTTCTTATGAGAAACATTTAAAAATCTATTTTAATAACGAAAAGGAGTTAATTGGAAGGTTGTAATATATGTCCAACACCATTGCAAAGCAGGTTAGATAAGTAGCAATAGTATATACAATATACAAATTTAGTTTCTATTTGAATGATTCGTTTTTTTACATATCAGCTTATACAAGCTTTAGTAATTTTCTTACCTTGTATGGCCTGGGGTGTGTTGGTTTAGTAAATCGCATCACTATTAGGGCAAGCATAGCACCTCCGTAGAATATCCATGCAGTAAAACTGAAGAAATCTATCAAAGAGTCGATAGTTCCATACGATACCATGGCAGATGCGATTATAGACTGAAACGAAAATAAAATATGCATATAATTACTACTTTGAAGTGAAATTCCTATAATTGCAACGCATAGTTTAAATACACTGCAAATATAAAATAATATCTTAAAATAATGTATCTTAATTTTTCATTAAACCGCATGTTATCTTGCTTGAAAACTTTTGTAGTCATTGTCCACGGCATCTTCTTCCTATTTTCCTAGTTTGAACTGCGTGGCCTGCCAGAACATCTTCAGAAAACTTTAATAGTAACGGTAGCAATAATAACGATAGTTTCAAAAGTAGCACAGATGTTCCGTATTAGTGGTGATATGATTTTTATTATATTCCAGCTCAGACGAAGAAAAGGCAAAGAT
Source organism: Dermolepida albohirtum (assembly GCA_031893035.1). NCBI lineage: Eukaryota > Metazoa > Arthropoda > Insecta > Coleoptera > Scarabaeidae > Dermolepida > Dermolepida albohirtum. Next base: position 257,193 of record JAVIWB010005207.1, read on the forward strand.
ACCAGCGCATGATTGTGAAGTTATAGATACATTAATGAACTCACGTGGAATATCAATCCTGGTGCCGGCGTGTATCTTCTAATATGAACGTAAGATAGAATATCGAGCAGATGTCCTTCACGACTAGCGGCGAAGCAGAGACGACCTGCGGCAAAAAGGGTTCCGTTGGCCGAGCCGAATGTGGATATGGTAACAGAGAGCGGCATCAACCAGGCCATAACTCCTAACAAACGATTTCCGAATGTAACGGCGACAGCCTCAGATGTCATCATCTCCAAAGGTGACATCACTGTTAAGTACGATACATTAATGAGTGCATAACATATCGTTACTAACGGAATCCCGATTATTATGCTACGTGGAAGGTTCCTGAAAAAGATCCAAGAAAGACACTCCAATGTTATTAAAATCGTGTTCGAACATAAATGCGTTGTACGCACGAAACAAAAACGAGCTAAAAATGGAAAATGTTTTTAGATATATGTTATTACAGGATGAGTTTCACATGCTAGAAAAAATTGGCGTTAAAGTTGTCTTGAAGAACATTTAAATGTGTGTCTTTAGTCGTTTCTCTTTTATGGCGATTATATTCGTAAAAAGACAGTGGCTATTTCTATTGTATATATCTTATATAGTATGTTTCATGAAAAATAACCTCTTATTTAATAGGCAGTTGCTGCTATCAGCCAAATATATATTTCTCAGTATCTATGGTCTTTTGTACAATATTTTTCTCTAATTTCTGGGTATAAAGAATTATCTTTACGATTGTCTTTATTACGTATTCGAAATATCAAATTGTGTATGTATGTATATATGTTATTAAGTTATATAAAAGAAATAAGATAATATTCAAGTAAGCAATGGTTGAAAGAATACCTTTACGTAGGTAAACAATGAATCTATTCATATAGTGTGAATAGATTTTTTGCCACTTCCCGTCTACATATTTTTCTAACAATTGTTAAAAGAAAATCAGTCATTGGTATTTGCAAATGCGTATTGTATTAAGAAAGGTCAGCAAACCCTTTAGTTTTTTCCCGCTTCTTAATTAAAGTTTATTGGTCTTGAGAGGGAAGGACTGCTTTATAGGAAGCAAATCAAAATTTGCTCTCTGATGTTGCTACGAAATTACGTTGCCGAAGATACTCTTCATCTGTAATTCCATGTCATCTCAAAAGATGAAATCCAATGGATTTAAATCGAGACTACGGGTGACCATGCTATCCGTCGTCAATTATTCAATTATTTTGGTAATTTATTCTGCAGAAAATGTAAATAGGCAGCTGAATCGAGATGTATAGATCAATATGCGATGTTCTATTAATTTGTTTTTTAATATCTTGTACCTCGCATTTACTGAAATTCTATATTAGAAGCAATTTTGATGAATTATATGTGGGAATCAACCCAGTAATGCATATTGTTGAAATTCTGGATGCTATCCCGAGTAAACATGATACGTCAATAAAAAATACACTTCAAAGAAGCCTGATTGCTGCGTTTGCCTTCAGTAAAATCATTCATAAAATGCAATCCGTGCTGGACAATTACTTTTATTCAATCTCTGTACTTGTTACATTTGTATCCTATGGACTGCAGTATAGGAATTGGTTATTTGTAATATAACGGTTCGAGTACGCGCACTAGGAGCCATTCACAACATATAGTGCTGCTTTTTCGGCATCTTATATCCTCTGCTGTCTAATAGGAAGTGTATTTTGATCTTATACTGTATTGTCAATAAGCCTTTGATAAACATCTCTTAGGTTTTCAAAAACGCTTTGTCTTTTATGTACATCTTGTTTCTATTTTGTTACTTCCTATTACTCCATAAATCATGTCAACGAAGTAAACGATGCATAATTCACGCAAAATTGGGTCCGCTACTATCAACTTTCGAAAGAAAATATATATTATACCTTGACAGTTTTCTTCTACTTCTAGTGATATCGAGTTAGTTGGTGGACTATAATAAATGTCTTCATTTTTAAGATGTTGGATCGCGTCGACAATTAGTATTTTCAAAATATTTTTTCCTTACGCGCTTGACGATAGACTTGACATTTGGAATTTTAGAACTAGTTTAATTACAATTACTGCCTGTTTAATGAAGTATCGCTATTCATGATAGATATTGTAAAATTTATACACAATTATAATATATACATATTGTAAAATACATAATTTTCAATGTATTCGTTTCTAGTTAAAGGAAAATTTTCGATCAAAATACAGAAGATATTGGTGATTGCATTTTAGAATATTTTTGGACAAGAGAAAAACTCACAAAAGTAAAAACATTTTAAAAAGAACATACTTTTTTAAATTAATGTAACCTTGTTAATAATGCACATTGTGTAATATTGATTGAAAGACTTCCGAAATATTTTTAATCTGCTTTTATCGAATATACTCGCTATGGTTTAAAATCAATTGAATATACATCCATTCATTTTTATGAACAAAACTCCATAAATCTCCAAAATTTACTCAACGCCAAATTAAATTTATAGCATGGTGTATTATACAGACATATCCCACCATATGTGATTTTCAAATAAAAAAACAAGAGTTTGCTTTACGTTGTTTTATTGAAAACTAATACATTTTTGAATTGTATTTTACTCACAGCTTTATGTTAAATTTAATATTCATGAAAGTTATTGAAATTTTCTATAATACAATTCCTAGCAGCAATAATACGAGGGTGGTCCCATAAGTACCCAGTCTGACCTAGAGACGGCGGTAGTTGTTTGAAAAATATCACTGTATTAGAAAGTACATCTATAAAGCATTCAAGTTTAAAGACGCCACGTTGTTTAGTATTTATTTGGCAGCCATCAATGGTGAACGTTTTCAGTGAATTTGTAAAAATGGAGAAAATCTGTCATCGTTACGTGATACAATACTTTTATTTGAAAGGCCTCAGCCCAACCGATATAAATGCTGAACTGGATTCTACTCTGAGCGAGTCTACTCCTTCGTTTACAACAGTGAAATATTGTGTAGCAGAGTTTTAACGAGGCCGTACGAGCTACCAAGACGAGCATCGCAGTGGTAGACCAAATGAAATGACGACTTCAGAAATGGTGAAGAAAATCCACAAAGCGGTACTGGATGATCGTCTACTAAAAGTGCGCGAGCTAGCAGACGTAGTAGGCATTTCAAAAAGTGTGGTACACCGCATATTATCTGAAAATTTGAACATGTGTTCAAGATGGATTCCGGTGTCGTGGAGTTGTTTCAATTGAGTATTTAGCGAAGTTTCACAACGACAAAGCAGAATTTTTGCGCCTTTACATAACCATGGATGAAACATGGGTCCATCAGTTGACAACCGAGGCAAAAGAACAATCAACACAATGGACTCAAAGGGGAGAACCGGCTTCAAAGAAGCTGAAGACCCTTTCATCTGCAGGTAAGGTCATAGTATAGGTTTTTTGGGATGCGCGTGGAATAATTTTCATTGACTATCTTGAAAAAGAAAAAACTATCGCTTTTCTGTTCCTACACTTGAAAAAATGGCTCAGTGGTCAAAGATTTTCCAACGACAAAGTTCCAATGGCGGCAGATAATGACTATTTTGAGGAGCAAGATAGTTCTTATTATAAAAAGGGTATCGAATTTATTGAACATCGCTGGGAAAAGTGTAAAATAATTTCTGGAAAGTGACTTAGAATAATGCTCCATAAGAAAGTTAATCTTCATCACGACAACGCGGCTCACACCAATCACGTTGTTAATAAAACATTGGATAATAATGATTTCTGGTTGCGCCTCACCCACTTTATTCACCAGATCTAGCCTCAACTTACTTCCACTCAAATTTTTCTTTACTAGAAAGACGTCTCAGAAGAACTTACAGCAACGGAGCATTATTGATCTTGAGAAGTATCATTTCAGAAATGGTATAGTAGCATTTGAGTATCATTTGTCTAAGTGTCGTTTGTTTCACTTCTAGTTTCCCTTCCTGTCAAAGCATCTTCGTATTTAGATTCACATTAAAGAAACACCACATTCTACTACATTTTATTAATTCAGAAAATTGAATTTGTATGAAATATTACTATTCACTTTCCTAGCATTCTATGTAAAAAAAGACTACCTAGGAAGCTATCGATATTACTGAATTTTTAATTCAGAAATTTAATTTAACAATTTTTTGTGTAAATGTGGTATTTTACAAGACTATTCTATTTCAAAAGAGTAAATCTTGTTTTATAATAATTGATTACATTAAGGAGGGCTAATCTGTATAAGTTTGATTATAAATTTAAAGAAAGATTATAAATGTAGAAAATATAACACCTATAATTAGAAGCGTGAATTTGTACTTTTTTGTGTAACCAGAAATTTAATAAATTAGAAAATAATTTCATAAGAAGCAAAATATTGAATGGTGCTCCGCTCCATTAATATTAACAGCTTATAAATCTAAAAAAGACGTTTAATTAAAGTAATTTGGATCGATTATCTTTCACATTTATATCTTAGTAGTACAAATATAACATTTCTCATTAATATTGCGCTTACTTGGATGGATTCTTAATTTCCTCCGTGACGTAGTTTAGATTGTTCCAACCGTCGTAAGCCCATAATCCTGTATAAAATGCTGTCGCTATATTTCCTATCGAATAGACGGTGCCCTTGAATGGATTCCGTAGATGCTGCACATTTCCTGTGTTATGAAATTTAGTTTAGTCAATAAAACAAATATTTATCTACAGATGTTTAAAGAGATTCATTTATATAATATTCACAAATTCATCCTTTTTACTCGTAAAAGGGTAAATCTAATAATTTTATTCTGGTAGTTTTAATAAGCATGTATTTTTAGAAAATTTACCTCCCTTATCTGATAGAAATTAGGAATCACTAATAATAATTTTTCCCGAGATCAATTTAAAAGTGATTAAAATAGCGATGGTGAGAATAGAAAGAATTTAGGCTATGACGTCAAAAATTTGTATAAGACAAAGAGTATTGCCGGGAAAAATTTCGTTTTCTTTGTACATTTCTGCTTATCTCAAAATAGAAAATAATTATTTAAAAGGGAAGATCCGTATTTTTGTATATTCTAGTACAAATATATATGTAGGTAAATATTCATTAATAGCGAAGCATATTCAATAAATATACAATAATACGTGTGATGTTCAGAAAATTTTTGTTAATAAGCCATGAATTTGTACGAAAACAAAAATGTTTGCGTCAATTAACAATCTTATGATAGTTTGTTATCTGCTTCTGGGCTTCCGGGCTGGAACCGCGTCACTTGTATATCTGCCGGCGTTTCGTACCCATTTGTATGGGGCATCTTCAGGGCTCAACTACTGCACTGAAACAGTTTCAGTAGTTGAGCCCTGAAGATGCCCCATACAAATGGATACGAAACGCCGGCAGATATTCAAGTGACGCGGTTCCAGCCCGGAAGCCCAGAAGCAGATAGCATGGACCACGACCGTGGAAGTTTACGTACCAGATTATGATAGTTTGCTTTTCAATAAGTAATATGGAAATTTTGGTCATTATTCTTTGGGTCATAATTTATTACAATTTTTTACGTAGTTTATAATAAAGTTTTCGCAATTATGCGACAGCTTTTGGTGACAATACTTCATTATGATCTATAGTTATTTAGTAGTTTCGTGAATGTATACATGAAAGGTGTACGCTAGAAGATGGATTAAGACCTGGAAGGTATATCTGAAATATCATTGCTACAAGAAAGCTTGTAGCAATAATAGGAATAGTATTCATAGCATAATTCAAGGAGAAATAATTATTGAATTATTTGCAGCAGACATTTCGTACAAACATCTGCGAACAAGGAAGTTGGCAAGTCGTTAGCTCCATATTCGTTAACTGAAGGGCATAAACAACCAACAACTGGTGTAGGATTATGTTTATGAAACATCCGTCTGAGGAATCTCAGCCTATACTACTACGCAACTATGGTCGACACGAAACAGCCATAATCTGTTTGGGTGTTTATAAGCGAAGAAAACTCAACAAAAGTTATTCACGGTAAATGTGTAAACAGAAAAATGATTACTATTTTGTTCAGGTAAAGTGGTTCAGTTATAGTTTGCCTTTTTCAAGTCTTCGAAAAATTGGATGGTGGCTTGTGAGGAATGTTGTTGCACCATGACAATGCAAGTCTACTTATAGACGTAAAAACGAATTTTTTACGTGAATCCGAAATTCAATTGGGTCACTCATCCACCACAGAGTCCAAATCTTGCCCTTATGGATTTTAAACGTTACCGTACCAATGTAACGATTGCTAATTTTAAGAGGTTATTCTAAAATAACCAAGTGTGTTTTAGATAAAGAGAAATTTTCAAGAAGAGTAAAGTTATTTTCTTTTCTTTAAATATCTCGTAGTCTTTTGTAATTCAAACATTTTAGAACCGTCCTTGTACACTTCATGAAAATAACTTTGTCTGAATGAACGCAAATATTAAAGAGAAAAGAATGGTATTTATTTTTTATTATATACTTTTTATTTAATTTAATCGAATTAAAAAGTACTAGTATATTTAAAGTTACAAAGAAGATATTTCGACTTTTAATTGTTTAGTATACTTCAAAATTCTAATTTTTGGCACTATTGCAGCAGCTTCCTTTACTTGTACTATAATTGTGGTTATTCTAAATATTTTGATGTGTATGTACTTTAAGAGATAACATTTAAATTTACTAATAGAATATAAACAAGTCTACAGAGCAGGATACTACGAACGTTCATTCATGAAATTTTGTATCCTACCTTAAACATTCTATCGATTTAGCGTTCAGAGTGTGGGTAAAGGACGTGAAAAATATCGCGACAAGGACACGCAAGGTCGTCAAAACAATGGGGCAAATTAAATAATGTGTCACAAGTCGTCTATCTGTTTCAATATTCAATCAAGAGTGAGTAAATATAAGAGGAAATTTAATTGATAAAGATTATCATTTTCGGCTTTTCGATTTTAGGCATTGTACGATTTTTTCTCAGCCACTCAAGTATATAATACCCATTTTTATGTACTTGAGCGACAGAAGATAAATAAAAGTATTTTATGGTGATATACGAAGTCGTATATATTGATAATTGGATATGAATTTATTGAGTAAAGAATGAGTGTAACATATTCTTTAAACGACGACTTATTTTGAAAACAAATGTAAAAATGGTTAATGAAATGATGAACCGAATTAAAAATGATAATATATATATATTCCAAAGGAAGAAAAGAAAGGCAATTACGGATATATTGGAAATGTATATAGAAAGGAGCAAAGAAGAAAAGGTGATATAGAAGAACCATCACAAGAGGGATGCAATGAAATAATTCGAAATTTAAAGCAAAGGAAAAATAGTAGAATGCGATAATATATATGATGAAATGATAAAAAGTGATAAAAATAATTTATGAATCAATGAAGCGGTTATGACAAAAATATATTTTTCACGATTCAAAATCCAATTTGTCACCCATGTGATCATGCTTTTGTACCTGAAGAATGGAGGTCTGGAATTATACCTATTTCGAAGAAATGAGATTCAATGTTATGTAAAATGTATGTAAGTGTAACATTGCTGAATATAGCTTAGAAGACACAAATCACACTAATGGCAACAAAACTAAAGAAAGTATATAGAAGATGCAAGCGAAATTTCGTGCTGGTGGTTTTAGTTTGAACGACATTCCTTAGTCAAGGTGTCCCATTGGGGTATCTGACAACAAATAAAGGCATCGATCCACGTTATACGACACGAAAGATTATACCGAATGTTAAATATCAATTATTCAAGTGCTGACCACATGAAATATATGATACGTTAGCGAGCTCGCTTTTTGTGAATGTGAGGAAAATATTCCATTTTGGACGTGGCTGATAATGGGTTAAGAGAAGTGATTTATTTACAACAATGCGGTGAAAAAACGGTCTTGGTTCAGCTTTGTATAAAGTAAGTTATGACGAGTAGATTCGCATATCACCGTTTTCTATCGTTGAATGGTAAGATAGATTGTGAGTTTGAGACTCATCGAAGAGCAGGCATTTTTTCAAAAATTTCTGCATTGTATAGACGATATAAATTAGAATTATTTTTTAATTTCACATCGTCAAAGCGCATAATTATTTGTATAATAATATTTTTCTATTTAAGAGTTGTTTTTTTTTACTTTTTACACACGTATTTATTAATTATATTTTTACCAATACCCAGTGTGTATACGATGTCGTAATAATATTACTGATAAAATAATGTCATATTTTTAAGACAAACTTTCAATATATAATATTATCCTATATTATGTGTTTGAATACTTATTTCTGTAGAGTATTAGAAAGCATGCATTGAAATTGTTTTCGTGTGAAGTCTATGTATTTCCCCTGATCTATTCAGAACAGAAAATCGAATTTATTAAATCCACTACATTTTGATATGAAAAACATCGGCACTTAATACCTGTTTCTAAGAATAATTAGAAAGAAAATCAATTATAGTGTTATATATACACGGAAAACTGCTTACAGAATTATAAAAACGAATCGGCACGGAAAAATCTGAGCTTATTATCGAGCATTTGAGCAGATACTAGTGGCGGGCGTTGCATAAACAAAATTTATGTCAAAACAGACAAAAAACATTTCTGTAATTGCCAAAATCTGAAATTTGTCTTAACACTTGGAATTTACGCTGCTGACAATATTTCGCTGCTGAACTTAGTAATATGGCAAGAGTAGGTACGAAAAAGATCAATAACGAAAGATTCACTTTGATGTTTGACTGAAATGATTGCATGAGAGTTGAGTTTACTGTAGCGAAATGAGTGTTTCAGTTCGTGGATGAAGTAGCAAGTATTTTTATTTGCCTTTTATCTCGGCAATTTTCTATCAGAATATTATTAAAAAAAATTGAATCGAGGACAATATTTTTTCAGTAAAATATAAATTTATGTTTTCATTCGTACGTTTTTTTTTACTATTGATTTGGTTTGCTTTTTTTAATTTTGAGGTACCGATCTGAACGATCACATAAACACGTTAAATTATGCATACTTTTCAATATTTTTTTTTTGCATCTAGGAAGCGGTAAATACAGGTTCGAGTCCTGCTACAATGCAAAAATTGTTAAATAACTTTGTAATTAGTAATGATTATATGAGTATAGCAGAAAATGTTAATTTTTGATGGTATAATTTTGTAATTATTTTATTTTTAATTATAATGATCTTTAGTTAATATTTTTTTACTATTTTTGGGTATTAAGCTGTTAGATAGAAAATATTTCAACTTTATGGACAAAAATATAAAAAAGACAATAATTTTAGTTAATAAGGTTATTTTTAATAAATGTTAATAAATGCAGACTGTTGAAATGTTTACTTATTTTACTATTTATTAATTATTGTACATGACAATTGCTTTGCTACACAGAAGTAAACGGAAGTAAACTTCTCTTCTACTTCAATTGCTATGTATAATAATTAATAAATAAAATGAGTGATAATTTTAACAATCTGTGTATTTACAAATATTTGTTATTAATATGAATTTTCATCAGGTAAAAGTTGAATCAATACAATAATCAATTATTATAGAGAGTGTGTCAGAGAGAAAGACGTGGTAGAGTTTCTATTTCAGTTTCAACAATGACAGTTACGCCCTGAAGATGCAAATGACGACGAAACATTTGCAGCAGAAATATCAAGGATGCGGTTTCAATACGGAAGCCAAGATAAAGTGAGAGAGAGATTAATATTTCTTTAGTTCACGCAAGATATTTATTTAAAATTATTGACATAGAATTGTAAACTAGAAACGTTCTAATGAAAATGTGTTAATTTATAATTACGTAATTTCTACACGGATATATAAGGAGAAATAAACCAATTATTGATTAAATATACATACAATATAAAAGAGTTTTGCAAATTAATTGAGTTATTTGCGCAAATGTGGCGCACTATATTTCTACAATTACACTACTTAGTCGTATTAAATTTTCAGCTGATTTTTATTTAGTCTAACTATTTTGAAAACATATTTGTGATATCTGTTGATCAAAATTTAATTTGCATGCAAGCGAGTTGTGAATAATTTTAAGAATAGGTATTTAGAAATTAAAATTAATCGATTGAAGTAACATTTTTTACCTACCTTCACACATTTTATAAACGCCACCTAATATCACAATAAGTACAGCAACGAGTTTGGCGGCCGTGAACACATTTTGGACGCTTGTGGCCAAATTCACGCTGTAGCAGTTTACGTACAATATCACCACTGTAAAAAAAGTTTGAATGGTTAATTTTGATTATAGTAGTGAAGTATGTACAACTATAAACGGTTGTACAGTAAAATTAATTGCTAATTTCTGAGAAGATTTTGTAGGTAATTTGACTTTTGAATGCTATTTAAACTTATTTTTGAAATGCAAACATTGTAAATTCTATGAGAGTTCACATTAAATTATAAATAATAATAATATTCTTAATAATATAATTTACAGTGATATGAAGAATAAGACAACAAGAAGACAGCAAACAATATTCTTCGAATGGTGGAAACAAGATTGAGAAGCGAACAAAAACATGAGAAACCGTTGTAATGCTTCAATTGTGGAACGGTAGGCCACAAGTCTGGCGACTGTAAATCAAGGAATTTCAGAACCAAATGTTTTTTTTTGTTATCGAGTGCAAGAAAAGAGATGATGTAAGACCAAATCAAAGTTCATCTCCAATAAAGATCCATGTTATTAAAAATTCAGATCAAATGTGTTTCCATAAATTTATTAGAACATACTGAAAGTTTTCGAATACCTATTTTATAGAAATAAAATATAACATTGAGTAGAGTTGGTGCGTCGTAAACACTATTGGGTTCTTTCAATGCACAACTTACATAGACAATAATTATTTCTGTACATTTCATGTGGTTCCAAATGGCGTTATGCTAATAGGAGGCTGCTAAATTAAGCCGATTTGTTCACTAATAAAGACAGTGCTGAAGTGACTAAGAATATTGGAAACGTATTCTTTTCGAACATGGAAATCCAAGAGAAAAAATTAGGCGCCGATCGAAAAATAAGGAAGGATAAAATATGAAGAATGGTTTATTTATATAAACGCAAAAAGACAAAATGTGCGAATGTTGAAATGAAGATTATTCTCAAGAGCAAAGAGTAAACTATGCTCAACCATATGTAAAAACGTCAATTGTGGATCAACAGATTAAAGAATGGTTGAGAGATGAAATAGTTGAATCAGTTAAGCAGTTTCAACTCGTAAAAAGAACGGATTATCCCGAGCGTGCATCAATTTTCGTAAAATACACAAACTGGTTGTCAAAGATCGTTTCCCATTGCTTTTAATTGAGCACCAATTGGGCAAATTGCAAAAGTAGAAATAATACATTTGTTACGTATAACAAAAGTTAGTTCGGTAATTAATAAGAATATTGACCATTGATTTTCGCTGACGAGGTTAACTCTATTAGCAGACTAAAATAAGTTTTTAAAAGAGCTGAAGAATATAGTTTGGAGATGAACATGAAAATCGTCTGTTTTTGAAGAGGCGAGTTGAATGGTCGGTCATATAAGAGAAAGCGAAAAAATCGAGATATGATCCCAAGATTACAAAGAAAAATGTTAATTTTCTGTTAGTAATGTAATAAGTGTTTAACACTATACTGATGTCCAATGCTAAATTTTAATATATAGTTTTGATCAATAAGGTTGATATATAACCCCTTTCCACAATTAACTATTTGTAAATTCTGTATACGCATTTCGACAACCAAGTTGTCATCATCAGCAGATAATTTCAAAGTGTCGCACCTGGTAAAACACGGCGAAAAAATTGTACGAAAAAATAAACTCCGTACGCGATCCGCACCGTTGAAAACCAAGATGTGCACATCATGAAATTATCTGCTGATGATGACAACTTGGTTGTCGAAATGCGTATACAGAATTTACAAATAGTTAATTGTGGAAAGGGGTTATATATCAACCTTATTGATCAAGTCAATCAACCACAGGCTCCATCAAATTCAACTTAATATATAGTTGTTTGATGTAAATAAACCTCAGCACTAAATGGATTATTTCTTATTTTAACATTCGACATTTTCTTCTTATTTTACTTTTAAGCAGTAATAGTAATGTATATTCGAAGCTTAAGGGTAATTCATTGTAGATATTTGTTTTGATTACCCATTCATATTAAATAGCAAATATGTTCATAAAATATTTCCAAAAGATATACTTTATTATAAAGGGTATAGTACATTATCAGTAGCTACATTCTTTGTTTGTCAATTCGCTATTCTACTTGTGTAATATTTAAACACTTCCACGATTAGTGTTTCACAGACTTACCGATTATTAAAACAGCCACCAATTTTACAACAATTTCTGGCGGTTCACATTCTGTTACAAAACCTTCAACGGCATACTTGCCAAAACTGAGGCATATTATTGCCATCTGTGACGGCTTCAGTACGAGGGTGCTCGCCCAAGAAAAGAGGAAGGCCGGCGGTGCTCCGAATGCATCCATAAAATACGCATATTCTGCTCCGGAGGAAGTGTTCATTGTGCCTAGTTCGGCGTAGGCCAGAGCACCTGTAATAAAATAGTATGCAAAATATATAAGAATAATAAGACAATATTTATAGATGTTTGACAAAAAAAACGTTCATACATAAAACATTAGAGAAATACATTGGAAGATCCTTTTCCTCGATTTTCATATATTACCTCGCTTGACTTTTTTTATAAGGAACTACTCACACGTCCTTAATGTGTATAAATTGTTAATACGTATTTAGTACGAAAGAAATGTTCCCAAAAAAATAATAAAACTTTAATATTGTTTATATACATACATCATTTAAAAATAAAATACATCAATAAACAATATTGAAAAAAACTACAAAATATGCACTTGCAAAATAAGTACGTGAAATAATGCAATTATATAATGGAAGTACCCTATTATCACAATAATTGAAGAGGGAGTGCCTCTAGGTAATGCCTTGGGTTCAATATTTTACCTTGTATATACTTTCGCCATACCGAAAATTGAGGATATAAAAATAGCAAAATTTGATGAAACATGAAAAATAAAATGTAGTAAACTGTACTACTTGATTGTAGATAAATTGTCAAATAAATAGGTGATTAATTATGGGAGGAATTTTTGTACTGATTTTGATAAGGAACTTCCATCAAATACTATAAAGTTTATTAATATTCTTATGTTGAAGCAGTTCATTTGCGGAAAAGGATTCATGAAGAAGAGGCGAGTACTTTTTATTAACATCCGAAATTTGAACATCAATATTTAGAACGGGCTGTATATGATTTGAGAATCTATTAATAATCTATAGAATTTTATTTTAAAAACATCTTTTATTTAATATTATTATTGAAAAATTAAATACAAATAAAACTGCTAGCAACGGTGATGTTAAGAGAAATTGATAAAGAATGAAATAAAAGAATCATTCAACAATAATTTTATGAGGTTTCTTCTGATATTTATTGTTGACTAACGAAGTGTTACAGTTAAAAATCTTTTATATTTTTCAAAACTGACATATCTGGGAATACAAACTGAAATAAGTAAGTAACATAACGTGACTGTTATAAATAAATCTAGATCATGTGATGTTCCCGTAAGAGAAAGACGTGGACCTTTTTTTTCAAAAAGTATTCGTAACCAAACTAAGCAATTAGGAATTCGGATAAGCGGAATCATTTAAAAATACACTAGTGTATACAGCAAACAGATATGTCTGTAGGCTAATATAAATGTATTATAAACCCACGCCTTTTAACTTTGATTTAATGAATTTCTATCTGATGTGTATACGCTTCTGAACGTAAAATATGCGCGCTCACGTTTACAAATACAAATACAGATATACAGTTTAAAAGGAAACACGATCACAATTATTTTAAGTAATTATTAGGAATTGAAGGCGGTGATTATTCCTTAAAAATATATTGAAAAACAGCTCTAATATTTGAATTAATTTTAGTAACTAACAACGATCGACTCTAATTAAAATATTGCACGTAGTATACAGGAATTTCTATAAACCAACATGGATAAATGGTAGGTTGAACTATTTTCATAAACTCAGTGGAAATAATTTATCAGTGAGTCTATTTATAACTAACACCATGTAGATGCAATATAGACTAATTACGCAAAAACCCTTGATACTAGATGTATCTAGATCTTTTTACACTTGATTCCAAAATCAATTCTTTTGAATTTGCGATTTCCATAAATAAATTAACAGAGTCCTGCCTATTTAATAGTACTCGCAATATTTATGTTTTTTATAGTGGCATGGATTCAAGATGTTACGCTGCTACTACTACTTACTAAGGTAGTCACATTTGTCAACACACCAGGTTCGTGATAATTACGTACAGAATATTTACAAGGCCCGACCTTTCTGCTCACGTTTGTTAGTACATACAAAGGGTACTAGGAAAGTTTTGCAATATGATGCAACAATGAATCATAGGAAGCTGCTTGTTGCTGCATGTTGAGACATGTTCATAGGTGCATAGTAGCCGCCGCGCCATGTCGATGGGCTCAGTTATTCATTAGCAGTGAGAGTGTAAAGAGCTTGTGATGGCATCGTGGTCACGAAATGAGATAAGGGCAGTTTTGCGTTATAATTTCGTGCGTGGTTTAAACATAGACCAGTGCTTCGAAGAAATGACTCTTGTACTATGTGATGTTTGTCCATATCGCACAACGCTCTTCAGGTGATATAGAGAATTCCAAAGGAAGAAATTTAACTGTGGAGGATGCTCAGAGCCCGGGAAGGCCACGAACGTCAGTTACGGAGGAAAACGTTACTACTGTGTGGAAAATGCTTGGCGAGGAAAGGCGAGTGACCTACCAACAGATAGAGTTCCAATTCGTTCGATTCTGCATGATCATTTGCACGTGAAGAAACTTTGTTCACTCTGGGTGCCGCATCGACTGACGGAAGAGCAGATGACACGACGTATGACTTGGTTCTGGGAGATGCTAAAGAAGTTTAATAAGGGACAATCTCGGTATGTGAACAACATCGTGACAGGTGACAAGACTTGGCTGTACTATAACGATGTACCGGCCAAAGCTCAAAACAAAGTTTGGGTCTTTGATGACGAGGACACACTCGTAGTTGTCAGAAAATTTTTCAAATCGAGTGGAATTGTGGAACGCGTCGTTTTGTTCACACAGAAGACAGTCACGGCTAAGTGGTATACTGAACAGTGCCTGCCTAAAGTCATTGGATCTATGAAGAACCTGCGGCCAAAGTCAAGAATGGACACCTTGTTCCTCCATCACTATAATGCTCCAACTCACCGCGCTAAAGTCTGCACCGAATATTTGACCACGACAGGATTGAAACTTCTCGAGCACCCTCCCTACAGTCCAGATCTTGTTCTCTGCGACTTTGCATTGTTCCCGCATGTGAAAATGAAGCTAAAAGGGAGGCGATTTTCCAGTAGTGAGGACCTTCTGCTGTAAAGCACAACGAGTGTGCTTTACTCCCTAGTGAAACTTGGCAGAACTGGTTTAAAGATTGGTTTCGGAAGATGGAGAGGTCTATTGAGTGCAGAGGAAATTACTTTGAAAAAATTAAATAAACAAAGCTGTATTGCAAAACTTTCCTGGTACCCTTTGTATGTACCTTTTACAACGGATCCTATCCTGTCGCTCTAATAAAGATTGACCGCTCTATACATCACGTTGCTCAGAACTTAACTTGATATTTTATGTATTTTCTTAACGATCTCTTGTTTATCATCGACTATAAAGCTTTGGCTTATGCTGATGATATAAAATTATTTTCTTCAATTAAATTTACTTCTGACTTCTAAAATTTACAACAATCTTGATATTATATGCAATTGGTGTGATTCTAATAAAATAAAGCTCAATGTCAACAAATGCCGAAGAGTCACGTATTCTAAATGCAGTGATTTAATAGTATATAATTATTTGGTGGATTTTAAGCAAACCAATCTTAACGATTTAGAGTTATTTTCGATGCGTACTTAAGCTTTTCCAATTATATTCATTAGCTTCGCCATTTGGTCTTGTAGACGCTTCTCGAATTTTTATACTTTAAGGCTACTGTATTATAACTTCGTACGTTCGGAACTTGAATACGCTGCAATTATTTGCTATTTTCATTACGTTTATTTGAATCTAGAAATTAAAAGGGCACAGAAGAGATTTTTCAAATATCTTGCGTTCAAATTCAATGGCGAAAGGACTGTGTGAGTTTACTTCTTTATTTGCGTATTATTTTCAATTACTTTTAGCTAAACAAGGGCTACTTAGTGCAAAATTTTAAATTAAACTAATCAACAATAAATTTTATTCTTTTGTGTTTAGGTTTTTCAATATGGGACAAGAAAACACTTAAGTTTATATTAACGACGTTTCGTATTATTATATTTATATATACATATACATAAATCAAAGTAAATTTACAATCGAACATGTATGTATACGCATGACATTAATGCATAGACACGGGAGGAAAAGAAAGAAGTAACACATGCCTGTAGATTAGAAAACTTTTACCAAAGGTACGTAACAGTTCCATATACAAGTATAAACGGTATAATTTTGTTAATTCAAAAATGTTTGTGTGGTTGTAAATTAACAATATTCAACAAGAAAGAAAAAAAATGTGCGTACTTATAAATGTTAATATATTTATAAAAGACTATTATAAAAAAAATCCATGAAATAAAAATATGTGTATATAAATTGATGTATTGCAAGTTAAAAGAAAAAATAAATAACTTGAGAAAGGGTGAAAACTCTCTCGAGACGTAGTTAATATAAGCTATGTGTTTTATTATCCCATACGGGTCGAAAAACCCTAGCACAAATGACTGAAATTTATAGTTAGAATAAAACAAATAACAAATTAAAAAAAGAATACGCCTAGTCAAAAATGTAATAAATTGTCTCTCCATTTCGTCGTAGGTTAACTTTTGAGTTCCACAAGGTTCAATCCGAATTAAGGACACTATTTTGCTTCTACGGGATGGAAAAAATGTTTTATATGAAGCTCCTGTAACACCTATGAGCAAAAATGGTCAAAAAATTCGCAACTACGAATTTTATTTTGTTAATTCCACGGTTTGGCTTTTGTTTCCATTATCTATTTGTATTTTTACTTATATATATATATATATATATATATATATATATATAACAACAAACATTTAAAACAAATATATATATATATATATATATATATATATATATATATATTTGTTTTAAATGTTTGTTGTTTATACTTGTTATATTTGAATAGTTATATTTCATTTATCCTGTAATTGAATTCTATTAGGCGAAATAATGATTGTTATTATTAATGGGAAGATTTTCACTCAAGCCATATATGTAACTATGGATTTCAGCTCGTACTGCACGCGGCTGATATCGATGTGTTGTTATACATTATAAAACGGTAAATTAATAAGTTTATGGTGTTTCGTATCTCTATAAGAAGAAATATTATTATTATCATTATTAT
Source organism: Dermolepida albohirtum (assembly GCA_031893035.1). NCBI lineage: Eukaryota > Metazoa > Arthropoda > Insecta > Coleoptera > Scarabaeidae > Dermolepida > Dermolepida albohirtum. Next base: position 274,773 of record JAVIWB010005207.1, read on the forward strand.
TTATATCTTCATATTTAAATGCAGGTGAAATTAGGTTCCTCTTCATTGTATATTCAGCAATCGTTTGAAGATTGTGTAGTAAGTATTTTTTTGGTACCTCGCTTGAGAACAAGTTCTTTAAAAGAAATTCATGGAATTGTTTAGGAATTACTTCAGTGGTAGAAATAATTGGTATAGTTTTGAACTAGTTCTGATATAATTATATACGTATTTTTTAATATTTTTTTCTGAAAGTTCTTATTATTATTAAATAATAAGTAAAGGACTAAATAAATTTAGACGTTTTTTAATTACTGTCTTAAAGCATAATTAGTAATTGTTAAACGTTAATATTCTGAATTGTTTTAATTTTATCCGACATGGATTTTATAGGTAGACATTTTCTTTATACTGTATGCAGTATACATACATAATAAATCTCCCAGTGAAATAAAAGCAAAAGTATATAGTAATTTTCCGATTTATTACGTTGTAAATCTAAATGAACGTAAAATAATATTTGGAACATCTAAAAAGATATTAAGTATTTATGTAAATAAATACAATTTCTTTGAATATGCGGTTTTTAAAAATTGGATTCGACTTTTATGCTTCGTAAAATATGTAATTTATGTATACAAATTCCAATGGCGGCGGAATAATAAGAAAGTATACGATATCAGCAATTTTAGAATCACCTCCAGAAAAATATACAAATGTAAAGGTATCGAATGACTAATAAATACATTGTTTTTGTGCTAGACTCGTGCGCGTAAAATAAATCGTTTTTGGCAATCGGCACTGTTTGTATTCATTTAAGTCAACAGTCGAAAACTTTTGATTGTATTATATTAAAGAGCTGTACTTAATCTACTTTTATTTCACGGAAAATTTGAACTTGGCAAGCTCTATAATTTCCTCAAAGTGGAAATCTAATTCTATTCTGCGTCAAGTAACTAACTTAACTTCATTCAAAGACAAATATATAAAATAGTATTATTAACAACTAAATGGCGCAGTGGTAAGAGCACTGAACACTTCAAGTTAAAGAATATATGTAATTAGTCCAATTTTTGAACGAACTAATGATCTAGGAGTGAGAGATAGGCATTCTCTTTGACTATACTTTGTGTTATAAAATTAATACTTTAGTCTGTGACGTGTAAGTAAGGTGATAAAGCCATAACATATTTAATAAACACGACCTAAATTTGATGACTTTTTGTGATTTTGTGAGAAATTCTAGTTGAAAGTTGACTTGGTTCGTCAAAAAAAAAACAATTAAATAAATTGGCTTACCTAGGAGTGATAATAAACCACAAGCCATCCATATCACAAAACTCATCCCAATGGATCCGGTTCTTTCCAACAAACCAGATGGGGAAACGAAAATTCCAGATCCTGAAAGGAAAAAAATCAGTTTTCTTGTGAAAATTTACAAAAATTTCATGAATTTAGTTGAAGTTTGGTATATATGTAATTCATATTTTCACATATTAGAGTAAGTTAATTCCCACAATGGTAGCGTTACCGGAAGATTAATTTATAAAGCGTCGATCTCACTAAATAATATTTAATTAAATACTTTTTGACACTTTCTTTATTAGAAGCCAAAATACGACGTACTTAAAGGGGCAGTAGTTCATGTATCTTAGTCAAAATATGAATAGAGAACAAAGAATCAATATTAACCTTTGCTATACTGCGGAGATATAAGTCTAGATCACAAAGAATTTTTAAAAAATTCGACAGACATTAATACCGCTGTATATTGCACCAGGATGGGATTTCTTGGTACATCTCGATTTCTACTATTATTAATTTAGCAGAAAGTCTTTTTAGTTAAGATAGATTAGGAACTACATAGAAGTGGTCACGAAAGCAGGGAGTTTCAAAAAAGGTGTATTTAATGTAAGCCTAGGTACTGAGAAGAATATAAAATTTATTTGTAAAAAAAGTCAACCAAACCTTTATGCGTTTAATATTTCACTTTATATAACACATAAAAAAATATTGAATAATATTGACATATTTATCCCAAACAGTCTATACTGCAGGAACACAGTAAATTATAAAATTTTGAAATGTAATATGCATGTTCTAGAACTCGCTGCCAAATAATATTTATCAATCATAAAAAAAATAATTCATTACACAGAAGTCGCATTGAAAGGGTTAAGTTCTGTATTAGAAATTGTAAAAGTTCTACGCACGACAAAAACAGTTTGAAACTATGTCGTATATCCATCATCCTATATACTTTTCAATCCACTCTCATAGGTTTTGAAATGTTTTATTTAGCAGTGTTGTTTTTTATAAGAAACAGATAAACCTCAATTGAATAAGATGTCTCTGATGTGTATTATCGACTAATTTTGTTTTACAATAAACGAGGAATAAAATATGACCTAGTGGGCAGACTACTTCTACATATAGAACAATAAACTAATAAGTCATTTAAGAAGGAACTATGAAAAGTCAGAAAAGTCCAAAAAGTAAATAGAACAGTAAAAGAGAAAATACAGTGCCATGCGTGAATTTTTCATGTAACATCCTATTGTATGTAAGAACTCAAAATTTATTAATTTATCAATAAACAGATTACCAACGGTCTGGGAATTTTTCGATTTCACGCCTGAAGATGTGGCACAATGGAATCTGATGCTTCAATTTCTCTGTTGAACACAAATTTATATTTACCTATCATAGTCCCAACAATTAAAGCCACCCCACTGATGAGTCCCACCCGTCTCTTGAGGTAAAGAGCGTCATTCTCAGTTGTGCCCGCCCCCTCCAGCTTGTCCGGCCCTGATCCGGCTGAGCCCTCAAGACCGGTACCACTTTCGGAGTCGCCGCCGACCCCGGTGCACCCATCTCCATTGCAGTGACCATTAATCCTGCCACGCCATTGAAGACCCTCTTTTGTGGACGCATTGTTATTTCCTGAAAACAAGAAGAAATGTTTTCTTAATTCCTACAATTCAAATAAACGGTGAAAGAATAATGACATGTTTTAAATTATTATTAGGTTTTTAGGTAGCGAAAAGTTTCAAATTAGAGGAAAATGTCACTTTGGGATTAAATTCATTCAATAAAATCATACCGTAAAAGGAGTTCTATCCTTCGGTAGAAATAACTCCAAATGTAAATAATCAAGCAATCCTGTAAGTTATTCAAAAACTGACTTCATAATTTAAAAGAGGAATGTATGCCATTTACTTTACATATTATACTGTACTTCCAGGGTGTCTCATCTCTTTATAACGCGAAATTCCATGGCGAAATCATTCCTCCGATCTCGCACCATGCGATATTTTCCTCTGGGGATATTTGACGACTCGAGTCTACCAACGGAACACTGGACGACCGTGAACATTGGACGACTTGAAAGCTGCCATCCGTCAGAAAATCGAAGCAAAATTACCAGACACCATCAGGAAAGCGATGCACATCTTTAGAGAGAAAGAGAGAGACTTCAATATTGCATAGAAAAGGACGATCGCAATTTAGATATCCTTTTCAAAGCCAAGTGATAGTGTATGTACGTGTAAAGTAAATGGCAACCATTACTTTTTTAAGCTATGCAATAAAGTTTTGAATAGCTTCTAGTGGGTTGATTTATTTACGTTTTAATATTCTGGAGTTATACACCACATGGAAACTGCAATACCAAGGCGGGGTGCGAATTTTTGACTAAACTTAGCAAAAGCATATAATTATTCAAAGGTAATAATTGATTATAATTTTGAAGAATCAATACCATGAAGGGTGAGGGAGTGTGAAAAGAATAGGGTCTGGTCAACACATTACTAATAAATATAAAATTAAATTTTTTTAATTCTTTTTCTTTGAAATTTTAATCAATTATTGCCTTTGAATATGTTTCTACAAAGTTTAATTAGAAAGTTCGCACCGCTTGGTGTTGCAATTTCTATTTTATTGTGCATTTTTCTGAACCACTCACACTAGATGCAACAAAGTAAATGTGTGTATCATTCGCTTTCTAGTCTTGTGAAATTAGATTTATTATAATAACACGTGTTTAGAATTTAAACGAATATAATTTATTTAAATTGCCATATTCAAAAATTACAGTTTCATGCGTAATTTAAACAGGTGCAAATTAACAAATATTAAAAAGCTTTGTTGGCAATTCAATAATGTGAAAGGCATCCTTTAAGAATATTTACGGTAGCAAACATGAGACTTTCTGCAAATTTAATCACACTTAATGTGTATGTTATTGCTGGTAGTAGCAAGTAGTTACATTTTGAAATGCACTTCACATATAATCTAAAAGAGATAAGTTGTGAATTATTAACCAATGCTTCAATATTACACACACTTGGCGCTTAATATTTTTGTTATTTTAATTAATGTGTATACAATGTACACATAAATTAAGGAATTTAATGAGGAAAGTGACTTAAGTTTTTCTATTATTAAACATTACTTTCATGTTCCATGTACACGATAATTTTGTACACAAGTGTGTGTGCACTTCATTATTTTCATTCGTCTGTAAATACTATAAAACAGAAAAATTTCGTTTAAGAATTGGATCGCTTTCAAGTTAGAGAGCCCCCACATTCCATTGCAATTTTGAACGTTTCTCGTATTTTATCTTTATGTAAAATGAAATATAAAAATTTTGCAATACAGATTCAAAATAATTTCCACTATGTTCTTGTTTGTGTCTATGTGATTGTTTATTTTTCGAAATCAGTCATCGAACTAACTGATTCTCATTACTTCCGAAAGGTGTGTGCACTCGTCACCCTCCCCTACGAAGATTCTGATCGCTGGAAAACCTGCAGTTTCTCCTTCATATGGGAAAACATTGCAAAATCATACGGAGCGAGATCAGTAGGGTGAACGGTTCAGCACCTACAACCTTGTATTTATTAAATACCCGACAATGACATTGAGGCGATGGGCCGAATGTTGTGATGGAAAAATCAGTTGCTTGGGCAAAACGAATGTTTTTTAATGATTCAACAACTCAGGGCAAGTACTCCTCAGAGTACATGCTTCATAACTGTTTTCATGGTTAAGAAGACGATTACCATTCTCTTGGATATAGATTTTCATATAGGCACGGAAGTTCCTTCACCTTTAAAAAGTCAGACTCTCTTCTGTGTTTTACTGGGCAAGTCACAGTATGAAAGACAAGTTTCGTCACCTGTCAAAATGCTGTTAACAGAACAAGATATTGCATTTTTAAACTTTCGGGCATCTTGTGGTAACATCAAATGTGGTGCTATACCTGTTCCTCGACTTAGGCATGAATTACCCAAAGAGGACAAACTAATCTTACCCGAAGATATTCATGTGTAATTGTAGGTGCATGGATACTCGGGGAGCAGACAACGTGGGACGTTCTGACCTCAGATTATCTTCCAAGTCTAAATTTATTTTCTTCGGAATTGCTTTTACCATTATTTGGCGCAAGAACCATTTTCTACACTGATTTATATTCAAACCAATACTTTATTGGCTTTGAACTTTGCAAAAATTGTTTTCGTTTGAAAGAAATTAGCTGAGAATAACACAGACTCACATATGTTCGAAAAACAATTCTTGAAGAATATTGGCAAATATAATGAAGACCTTATTTGCAGAATGTGTAATAGAACTCCAGGAATAATGAATCATCTAGCAAGAATCTGAGGTAATGAACTACAAGAAATAAGCCACTAGTGGGCAACTGAAAATAAATCGGACTATATACAGCAGCTGTATTGATTAGTACGAGGAACTGGAGTATTGGATTGTGTGTCGTAAATAGTATTTTGGTGAATTTGGAGACCGGTCTAAGAATCTCAAAGAAAAATGGAAAAACTACGCCAAACTTCGATACATTTAAAAACAAAAATTGCGTAGCTTTATAATAATAACTAACATAACATATACGGAAAACAATTTTTTCATTCTCTTAGAGATTTTTTTTAATTCTTGTGCTACATAATTAATACGTATACTTTACTCATTGGAAATAGAAACAATTATTTTATTTTAATTCTAATAAGGATCTAATTCAATTAAATTTGCGTTAAAAATATTTTTATCATCATTTACAATTTGGCCAATTATTGTAGGTGACGAATGCCAGGATTTTGTAGTTAACAATGTGTTTTATTATTAGAATTCCTTGCAGGCATCAAAAATATCTTTGAATTGTCGCCAATCATACTATGAAAAAAACACATAAATCGAGATTTATTTTAAATATCTTCAGTATATGTTTTTGTAATAGAAGACAAAACAAGAATTCCATTAAGTTACTGCATAAAATATTGACTTTGATATATAGTAGATTTTGTAAATATTATCTAAACAATAAAAAGTTTGTTAAAGTTATTACAATATTTAAAAGTGAATAATTCACTGGCAGGAGTCCTGTTATAAGTTTATTGTTTTGATGCTCTCTCAATTATTTGCCAACACGCGTAGGAATATATATTTGATACATATAAATTAAGTAGAGAAAGCGGACATTATTACTTCAAATATTTTCTTTTGTAATCTTTAATTTATTTTGTATAAAACCTCCTATAGCAGTTAATTTCGGTGACTTCAAATTTACATGAAAAAGCCTTTTATTTCATGACAAGTGGATATGTTCATTTACAAATAAAAATAAAATAAAGATATAGGAAAGCACTTTCCAGAGGCTTTTGCCATAGTTCTTTGTATTTCTAAAGCTTGCTTTCTTGCATGGCTTAGTTATAACTTTCGTTTTTCAAAAATTTTTGTTACTTCTTTCTTTATATAATTACTAAGTTTATGTTCACAGTGTAAATTATGATAAATACGCCTTGGAATATTGTTAAAATGAGTGGTATTACATTAAAAGTAAAACGAAATCAATCACTTAATAATTGACAGAAAAAAGTGCTGATCTTTTAAAATGAATATTTTACATTAAACAATATTCTAAGACAGGTTTTCATAGTTGGCATTCTTTCCAGTCACTCTTGTCTGTCAGAGCGAAAAATTAAAAAGTTTCGCGTCTATTGAGTTTCACAAATATAATAATTTCTATGCCTGAAAATTAAGACTGTGATATAAAAATGTTATTAATTCTGTAATTTCGTCAAGTTTTCATCATCAGCAGATCACAGTGCCACAATCTGGATTCGCGGCAGCCAAACACACACAACTTTTAACGGTGTGTGTTTGGCTTTTGACGGTTAATGGCTGGTGCAGACTTGTTTCTGTGCAAATTTTATCGCGGATCCAAGCGTTACACTTTGATTAATTATCTGCTGATGATAACAACTTAGTTGTCGAAATACGTATACAGAATACGAACATTATTGCAGAAGAGAGTTTTATTTACTTTTTTTTGATTAATTCAGAGTCTCCATTAAAATTAATCTTCATAAAACAATATATTAAATTCTTTTTGATAATAATATTGTCTGATATCGCCAAACATTCAGAATAATAATATACATTGTACATAGAACCATGCACTTACACATATATGTATCTAGAACGTAAGCAAATAAAATGGAAATAATGTATATAGCGTAATAACCTTCAATATTTAAAATGTATTTTAGGATGTATCATATGCCACAATTTATTTATTAAAATATGTTTATTTGTATGTAAAAATGTAAAAGAGGTTTTGGCTTTCAACTTCTAATTGTTGATTAATTTTTGACGTCTTAATATACACTATATGGGATCGTAAGAGATACGAAAATGTTACTGTCAAACAAGCTGAATAACGTGATCTTACTATGGTCTTTAATAAACTGGATAAATGACATATGAAGCTTATGAAAAGTCTGTACATTTGAAAACGTTATAGACTTTACAAAACTGAAAAATATTATCTTAATAAACAAATACACAGATAAGTTCCAAAATTTGTTATTGCGAACCACAATAATTGCTTCGCCACACAGTGGCATCAACAGGTAAATGAAAAACTAATTAAAAGTTTTCGTCCACCTAATGAAACCATTGAATGACGACATAATTATCGCTTAAAATAATAAATTTAGAAACTTATGTACTTCTTTATTATGTTCGTAATGATGTTTCAACATGTATCTTCGTCAACAGTTAGTAATTTTGAAGAAAAAAAGATTTCTAGATATTTTAGAAAGAACTAATGCTTTGCAAAATTTAAATAATAAACTCGAACAATTAATTAAAATTACAATTTTTAAGAATATTTTTATATATTCAAACTTATATGCTTTTGTTTGAATATACTACAATTCTTTGATTAATAACTTGAGTTCAATTCTGAAGAATATTAAAACTAATAGAAAAATAATAAGAAATCTATACTCTTAATTATATAGTTTCTATATTGCATATTTTTCAAATGATAAAGAAGTCAATATTAGATTACATGTCTTTTTTTCGTGAAGCAAAAATTTTTCTGATGAAAATTTTTTTGAATCATATATAGCAATATGAACATTTAGATTGGCTCAGAATCTTCTGTAATATAATCAAAACATACTTAACTAATCTCAAAATAGGTCTAAACTTAATCTATATTTTTGTAGTTTCTTTAGCCGGAACTATTAAAATATCGCTACTTATATGTAGATGTCTGAACAAGATTTACCGAAAATGCCTAAACACACGATGATGAAACGTTAATTGAGATTCCATTGAGAAATTTCTCTGGTTAATTTTAGACACCTTATCGTAAATATTTCTATTTTTAGATATAGTGGAACGAAAATAGATGACTTTTGACTTACGTACGTAGTAAGGCGAAAAATTGAACACCGTACGTGTTAAAATTTGCTTTGGCATAAAACCAAGGACTTACGTACTTTCATTTGTCTACCGAAAATTTTTTAATTTGCTACATATGAGATAGTAAGTATGAGTAATACTACTCTACATAACTGCAGTGTATAGTACTTTGATTTCATGCCATGTATGCAAAATTCAAACAAATATAATTTTTCTGTAGTCAAGGACTTTTAATTACATACTATTCCAGAGAGGTCAAGCATATACCTGTGAAATTTTGGGAATGTTTATTCGTTTTAAAAAACGTACAACCTAACAGGTCCTTTATCGCATCTAACATTATCTAACACTAGACCGAGACACTGTAACCGCGAGACTGACATCAGCAAAACGTTGAACATGATCGTTTGTTGAGTTGTGGAACTGCTTTTCGCGCCCCACTTAAGCCAACAGAGTTTTTCAAACAACTGGCGCTTACTATTTTTAAGGCCGTTACGGAGCGTTTGCAGACGTGATACTGTGTCGTAAGCGCAGCGTAAATTCTATTGATTTGTCATTGAATTTATTAATAGTAGATCATTGATGTGACCAACACGAACTGTTTTCTTTTGGCATGGTTGCAAGCTATAGCTTAAAGTTTGCCTACTCTTTAAGATGTTTTATAAAGACGGTTCATCTGACGAGAGTTAATCTACTCGAAACGCGTAATAAACAAGACTTTTTAGACGTGCACATAATGGCATATGTCAAGTCTAATAAGTGTTCAGTCTATATACGCACAGTGATAACATAGTTATCCATTTGTCGGGACGAATACTTTCTTTCGTTCACATTTGTACGTTTGGATGGAAAAGAAAGGTATTGATTTATCACCATTTAGCTGTATTGAAAACGTACGATAACCTACAGAAAATAACTTCGTTAATAACGCCAGAGTTTACCCGACGAGAATTAATATACCCAAAATACATCGTAAACAAGATGTCATTAGCATTTTTATTGTTTTCAGACGTTCACCAAGTGGCATATGCCAAGTCTAAAAGGTGTTCAGTCTATATACGCATCGCGGTGACATAGCTATCCATTTGGTGTGACGAAGACGACTTCGTTATTCCGTTCAGGCATCTGCATGTTTAGATTAAAGAGAGGAGAATTAGTTCATTAATAGCAGAAGAGTTTACCTAACAAGAGCTAATATAGTCGAAACGCATCGTAAACAAGGTGTTATTAACATTTAAATTATTCTCAGACGTTTACCTAATGACATAAGCCAAGTCTAAAAAGTTGTTGTCTATATACGCACCGTGATGACATAGTTATCCATTTCGATGATGAATATGACTTCCTTATTTCGTTTGGACATTTGTATGTTTGGGCGAGAAAGGGGGGTATTGTTTTCTCATCATTTTGGTGTATCAAAAAGTTACGATAGCCCACAGAAAATAAGTTCGTTAGTAATACCAGAGCTTATCTGACGAGAGTTAATATACTCGAAACGCGTCATAAACAAAGCGTTAATAACATTTGTGTTATTCTCAGGCGTTCACAGTAAAAGTAGTTTAAAAATTTGTCGTTTTGGAATAAATTTAACGTAGTACCTTAAGTTGAAAACAGTAAATTGACTAATGGAATCGTTAGTACGGCCAAAAGTAAAAACTCAGATTTGGGTAGATAGTATCTGCTATCAATGCAATGTTATAGAATAGCGGGGAGGTAGATACCAATAGCTCTAGCACTTGCAAAAATGAACTAGCGCCATCTGTTGCAAAAATATGTCGTGACTTTCTGGATATAACGTGATGACTGATGACATGATATGATTTGTCGACCTCCTGTGACTTTCCTGACAATCCTGATACATTCATGTTGAATTTATATTTTAAATTTTACTGAATATATCTCGGTTATCTGAAAGAAAAAATCATTCTGAGACAAAAATGAATAAAAGTTTTCGAATGGTGATGACAAACATTACATATTAATTCGTCCATACTACCTAAAGAGTTAGTCGATAAAAATATAATGCGGGCCTAATCCCGAAATTAAGAAAGTTCTGTAATTATATTGTTTGTAGTACTTTAGGTTTTGTTGACCGTGGTATTGGCTTCTACAAATATTTTAAAGAAGCTGGCAGCATATCATGCGAAACTTAAGTATTATGATCACGGAAGCTTTCTGAAGACTTGCATTTAGAGGCTATAAAAACTTAGATAACTTGTGGAAAAACTTAATCGAAAAAACATTAAATGCTACAAAACGATTATAGCAGAAGTCAGAAGACAACACTTCAATGAATCTAGGAAATTTCTAAATTTAGGAGTGGTACCGTTTTCTATGGAGCTAATACTATCAATTTTTTTAGAGTAGCGGGTACACTCGCGTCTCTTATAGAAATGCATTTCACTATCTTAACAAGATTATGTTTACTGTAACTTGTTAATAGAATTCGTGTACTTTTTCGAGGAAATTGTTTAGATGCTAGACTTCCGTTGAAATAAGTATATTACTGTTGAAACAGGTTATACTGAAATATGTTTTTAATTGCAAACACTTTAATTGGAAGGTAACGAAATATAATAATCTTATATATTAACATACTTTGATTTACGTGTTCAGAGTTTAAAAGCTTGCTCTATTTGTAATTACGTATCTTTGAACTGTCGTTGAATTGCGACGAAAGAATCCATCCATCACTTGTCAGTCGTTTATTGTATGTAAATTCAATGAAATTCAACTAAATTGAATAAAACGATTTTCAATAAAACAATCGAAATTCAAAAGTACTTTTCTACAGAATAAGTTGACTTTAAATATAAAAGTTTGCTGCCAAGACTATCGATACGTAAAGAAGGATCCCTACAAATTTCAACATAAGAGGCGCTTTAGAGAGGAAAGGACAGTATTAAACATATACGCAATAAAAGGAATGCCGACACTTGCTAAGGAATGCGTGTCTTTTCAGGGGTTCATAAATCAAAAGGCGAATACCACGAATATTTTTCTTCCTTCAATATTCACGAGAAAAGATTACAAGCTTCTGTTCTTCAAGGGAACACAATATTTCTTAATGGATAATTTAACAAAAGAATATTTCAATGTTAATAGGAGACGACAAAGAGAACAGAGAAATAAATATTTTGCTTATTTTAAAGTTATTTCTTAAATATTATTATCACTTAAATAGTGAACAATACTATGGAAACTTATGTAGAAACTCATGGAATATAAACGCGTGAAGGCACAACAAAATTTATATTTGAGCATTATTTTCATTCACAGGGAACTGTGGGATCGAATAGATCTAGTTTGTTAGTAATTAATCGTTAATTATTAATAAACTAGGTTCTTTCATTCATTCCTATTCATCACCTTCGTCTTCCAGTTTATGATTTGTATACTTTTTAGTTTTCGTGTGCTTTCATAGCATTTTTTTCGTAGTCTCCTCCTTTTCCTTTTTGCTACTGGTCTTCTGAGCACGATCATCTTTGCCATTATACCTATGGCCATTTTCTCCACGTGCCCTAACCATACATACATTACAAGCCGAATGAATTGTTTTTGCCTTCTTCTAGACTGTTTTTTTGCATCGGAGGCGTAGTGAAAAAGACAGATCTTGTCAATAGTTACTAGTAAAATTTCAGAGGGATAACGTTAGAGAAGCTCCAAATACTACCTTGAAACGTTAAGTCTTTGATGCTTGGTCAATTGCCATAGCGATCGTGGCACCCATCTGGTTGCAAGCTCTTCCATATTCAAGTGTTAATATGTCGACGGTCGTGATTGGTTTTGATTTTCTAGGGCGTCCACTTCTTGAATCAATGTAAAACCACATTGTTAAAGATGAAGGAACATCATTGGCAAGAGTTGATTTCATTTCAGTCTTTATATCAGTTGGTGTAAAACCTCTCAAAACGAAATATTTAATTATAGATCGGTACTCATTTTTTTTTTATTTTAGCAAATGTACAAAAGTTGTTTACTTCTTCTACAAGCTTCGATGAAAATTTGTTGAATGCACGTTAATGAATGATAGTTGGTAGGTCACATAGAAACAGATTCTAGCTGCAAAAACTAAAGTATATTTAATACTCTGACGACTAACTGCGTGACAGATCGATATTTTATTCTACTCTTAGATAGTTGTACTAAAATATTGTTATACTTTGTCTTAAAAACAAGAAGGTTTAATCACTGAAGGTCAATATTTAACCCCTTTCCACTTTAATTTTCGTAATCAGTATACATATTTCGATAACTAAATGTTTGTTTAATTATATGCTGATGATGACAACTTACTTGTCGAAATACGTATACAGAATACGAAAACTAATGTGGAAAGGGGTTATATATCAACCTTCAGTGATTAAGTTAATCAACCACAGACTCCATCAAAATTACCTTCGAGTTAATCGGTGAGTTGTTATATTAAAGCATTGTGGTCAAGGTCAATGAGGAGGTTCGAGAATCGGCTGAGTCCCTCTACTAGGATACATCCATATTGTTAACAGTTCTTTAATTTTTTTGCTCTTAAGTCAACAAATTTAAATAATCGATACTATTGGAGTAAAAAAAATTAAACGCGTGTACATCATAAATTCAAATTTGACGCAACATTCTACATAAAGACCAATCATATTTATTTATTATTTTGAAATATACTATTTTGTCGATATTCAGCATTTGCAATAAAGTAGTTTTATTCTGGATGATACGTTCAATTGCTAAAAGTGTTTTCTTTTAAAATTAAAATGCTTCAAATTTTAATTACTGGTGAAATTAATAAACAGAGATTTTGCCAATTAATGAATGTTATTTCTTAAAAACAAATAACGATTGAACAAAATCGATGAGTTGAATTTAAAAAAAATTATTTTAAATTATAAATAATACGTTAAGAAAAAAAACTTGTTTTAAGCTGCGTGTTAGGTGAAGTAATTTGTATTGTCGTCGAAAGAAGTTGAATTAATCAAAGTTCAATGTCAATTATTTAACATCTGCATTCTGTCAATGTTTGGACTTTAATTATTGGATATCTTCGCTAACATTCTGACAGTGTTAAATTTTATCTTTCTCTATCTTAAAAAATTATCAATGCTATTGATTCTAGTAACTCAAAATCGGTTTCCTAGAAGAAAATGTTTAATTCACATCCGTTAGTGCACACATATTTGTAAACGTGGACGTGACTCTTGACGAAGCAGCATGTGCTGTAAATTTAGAAAACTCATTCGCGACAGTAAGTACTGCTGGTTATCCTAGGCGAAGCCAGAGACTCAAAATAGCAATTACAGAAATCACGTGCGAGTTTGATAAAAATAAAAGCAAATGGATCGTTGAGCCAACACATTTTTCTGACAAAATACTATAAAATACCTGTGGTATAATATTTGCCACCAGTAATATAATACATATATACAGGCTGGTTTTTAATATTACAAATTAACATGTAATTAATTTATTCTATAAAAAATGATAATTTTCGAATAATTTCGAAAATATATTTTAATTGATAATTATTATTGTGAAGCAAAGAGTTCATCGTTGATATTTTCGTACAAGAACTGTGTTAGTAGAGATGATAATCGTTTTCAACAACTGCGTTTCTGTTCTGATAAATTAGAATGTTCAGGACGTATACGTTTAACAACGTTCCGCTCTTTTTAGACTATTTTGGACATCTTTGTAGCTGTTTTGCAACTATTACTGTTATTAATAACTTAACGAATGTTGTTTCGGTATTTATATTTTGAAGATTGCGTAAATTATGCTAATATTTCTCAATAATTTTCTAGGGAAGAAGAAAGTTTCTAAACTCATCTTATGGTTAATAACGAAAATTTCAGAATTTCAGAAAGTGAAATTTTAAGAGATTCGCGAACGACAATACCGCCATATAAAATTCAGAATATTACTAAAATGCACAGTATGGTGTTGAATAATGGATTAAAGGATGATTGATCTTGGTTTTAATGAAAATAAAAATGGAAATCCTTTACTCAAAATTAGCGAATTGTTACAGATTCACGCAGTAAGGTCTATAATGTGTCTAACAAGAGAATTGTTTGCTGACAGATAAATTATAAGGCAATAAAAAATTGAATATCCTGACACATCACAATCTTGTCCTTTGGGGTTATCTAAAATAAAGGGTGTATATCAATAAGTTTCGAATCCTTCGGTATTTAGAAACAGAAAGACAATACCGCCATATAAAATTCAGAATACTGCAAAATGCACAGTATGATGTTGAATAATGGATTAAAGGATGATTGTTCTTGGTTTTAATGAAAATAAAAATGTAAATCCTTTACTCAAAACTAGCGAATTGTTGCAGATTCACACAGTAAGGTATATAATGTGTCTAATAAGAGAGTTGTTCGAAGACAGATAAATTATAAGGCAATAAAAAATTGAATATCGTGATACATCACAATCTTCTCTTTTGGGGTTATCTAAAATAAAGGCTGTATATCAATAAGTTTCGAATCCTTCAGTATCTAGAGACGGAAAGAAGATATGGGGTTAAAGATGGAGGGCTGTACGGAACACTGTGTTTTATCTATTACATTAAAAATAAATTATTTGTCATACTATAATTTTAATTAGGAAATAGTAAATGTGTACATGTTTTTAGCCCACTCTATATTAATGAAACGGTATATCCAGGCCCACGATAGTAAACAGAATATTAAGTCAACCTTTGAAATGTATAGAAAAATTTATTTCTACATGCATTCATATTATTCTCTTCGTTTTGAAGCCAAAATGTTAAAAATACGAACACTCTTAACGAATTGTTATTACAAGTCTCAGCGCGACAGGTCAGGATCCGTAATATGAAATACGTATTTGCCCATGTGCCTACATGCGACGAGCAATATGTAAGCATGCCATTGTATTATTA
The DNA here is from genome assembly GCA_031893035.1 of Dermolepida albohirtum. Lineage (NCBI taxonomy): Eukaryota > Metazoa > Arthropoda > Insecta > Coleoptera > Scarabaeidae > Dermolepida > Dermolepida albohirtum. Next base: position 290,389 of record JAVIWB010005207.1, read on the forward strand.
GTATGTATTGGTACTTCGATTGGCGATGTGATTTGATTACGTTTTATATATATATATATATATATATGTATATAAGTATGTCGAACACACGGTCAAAAAGTATATCAGTTCGTTTCCTAAGCTATTTTATAATGGTTCTACGATAATGTGTAAATTTTACGATAAACTGCTGATTTGCTAGGACAAACATAGAGAATATCTTAACAGCAAAAAGTACAGAAATAAAAAATGGGGTGCCATCAGCGGCTGAATTCATGCTAGATTTATTTTTAATATTAACAACATACCGTTTCCCACTAAACTTACTGAATAAAAACCAGTGTCAATCCCTCTGGCATAAATACAATTCCAACTGGAAGCTACCATCTCGGAGAGCGTTGCATAGCTATCTACCACCTCTACGAAGAAATCCAAGAAGAATCAAAAAGACAAACAACTATGGTTATGCGTATACGTGAGGACAGATCGTATAAAAACCTTTTGTTAATATAATAACAGTACGTGTACTGGAACTCCTTAAACTTCCAATTTTATTAGGATTAAAAGTTAGGAAAATGTATAGGTGAAGCGAAAACGAGAATAGTGTTGGATACGGTAGAATAATTTGAACTTTCAACTAATCAACTGTTGATGTTCATTAGCGACGGTGCCACGACAATACGTCTTGTGGGCCAATCTCTTAAAAAAGACTGTCGGTGGCTTTTATATATGACGTATAAAGTTCATCCCTTACGTCTTGTGGTAAAAACTATTTCAAGGTATTTTTCAAATGTGGATGCATTAATAGCAAATACTAAGAAGGTGTTTCTTAAGTATCCCGAACGAATTCGAGAGTTAACCTATACACGTCGAGGAACATGGTTGAAGGCAATTTCTTTGCTATTCTGAATGTTTCCAATAAATTAAATCTGTAATTCTACAATTTAATCCTAACGAAAGTGTTAAGGAAAGTCAAATAAGACGAAATATTTCCATTGAAATAGAAAACTACGACAATTATAAGTGGTGTATTGTTAATGGAGTAGAGTCCGCGAAAATAGTGGACGGCGTACTCTCATTGCTATGTGTTATAAGTAGAGCGGCGACGAAAGTGGCAATACCATAGGCGGTACGGTAGAACGGGTAATTGGTGCGCAGTGAATGAGATCATTCACATCAAATAACATACAATACGGTTCACGGTTAGTGTTTATAATAACTTCACACAAACATATCGCGAAAGTCTGTGCCGTTTGCTACGTCGGTTAGAAAATACATAGCAGAATTTCCCGATTTAAAGTATGATGGATGTGCAGTATTGTGTTTGGTTTGTAATAAGCGACTTATAATACGGAAGAAAGACAATTGTAAAAAACATGTGAACAGTGCAAAACATAAACTGAACAAAAGAAATGAAATACCTTATGCAACATTCCTTTATGATTTTTTATTTATGTTGACTGCATGTAATTTGCCGCTTCGTTTAATCAGCAAACGCTCTTTTCAAATGTTCTGGAATAAATATCTGCCAAATTATAAATTATCTGCAAGAAGAACTTTACAGAAACATTTGCCGCGTTTAAGAGAGAGGCTTGAAAATATAGCAAGAAGAGAATTGCATAATAAAAATGTGTGGATTACTGTAGATGAGACTACTGATTTAAAAAAAAATAGTATAATAAACGTAATCGTATGTATTTTATCAGCCAACACATTTTCACAGCCCTATTTGTTAGCCTGTAAACGTATACAAGCATGTACTGCGGCAAATATTCGGCAAATAATAATGAACACCTTAAAGAAATTTCACATTCATAGTACTCAAGTCTGCATGCTTGTAACATATGGTGCTGCTACTATGTTACTACTCGGACGTTTACTGAAAGTAACTTTTCCTAAATTAATACACATAACTTGTGTACTTCATGCCCTTCTTTTAGTTGCTGAAAATGTTAGAAGTAGTTATAAAAACGTTGATCATTTGATTGGATCCACCAAACAAGTGTTTCTTAAATCCCCTAAACGACTTAAAGAATTTCATAAAACTTGTCCAGATATTTCGGAACCACCGGAACCCATTCTTACACGATGGGGAACGTGGCTAAATGCAGCTTTTTATTACCATAAGAATTTTCACAAAGTTAAATCCGTTATATCAAAATTTAGGCCAACCGAATCCCAAGCAATCAGAGACAGTCAACATCAATTTGAAAATCCCCAAATTCTGGAAGATCTGCATACAATATATAACAATTACCATCCATTAGTAGAAGCAATTACAAAATTTCAAAACGAAAACGATTCGCTGCCCTTAGACGCATCACTATGCATAGTGCAAAATGTGACCGCTCATTTGCATAGTTTAACTGACGCTGCTGGTGTACGAGCTCATCAAAAATTATTAAGTGTTTTAAAAAAAATCCGGACTTGCATGTTTTACGAACTATTTATGACAAATGTGCAAATAGTGAGCCCTGGAATGATTTTGAACAACAGCTTCTTTCTGCCAAAATTACATCAATAGACGCCGAACGATCTTTTTCTCTATACAAAAACATTTTCTCGTCGCGAAGGACGTTATTTACAGAAGCAACCGTAGAGACGTATGCAATGATGCAGATGTACAGTTACTTCCACAACACATTACCAGGGTTATGAAATTACATATTATTAGGTAAGCACTAATTGTGTAAGAATAAGTCTAGACACGGCACTGCTACGGACACTTTCGCCGCAGTTTATAATTTACACTTAAACACCAACCGTGAACCGTATTGTATTTGATGTGAATGATCTCATTCACTGCGCACCAATTGCCCGTTCTACCGTACCGCCTATGGTATTGCCACTTTCGTCGCCGCTCTAGTTATAAGTGACATAAAAATTATGATGTTTTAAATGTTCGAGAGTATTATAAACAAAGATTTTGGTTTTACCAGATTAAGACGAATTTATGATTGTGCTTTATAAAACCGTTATCTATTTATAAAGATTATTTTAATTATGGGTGTCTTACATCAGTAGATGTTGAACGATCTTTCTCAAGATATAAGAATATTTTTCACCATTGCAAATATGTCCGAAACAAATGTGAAAACATATCTAATGGTGCAAACTTTTCACCAAAGTTATCTGCTTCCTAATTCTACGTAATATCTAAAAGCAAGGTGAGTGTTTTAAAAATTTTAAAATTATTCTATTTTCTTTATTTTATACATCGCCAATTGTTAATATTCGTTTCGTTCACATCTGATTGTCTGTACTTAGATACGCACTAAATACACGATCCTGATTTGTTGTTCCGGGGGAAAATGGCATGCCATTACAATAGAAAACGAGTCGAATTGTTGTATTTCATTACGCGTCATGAACACAACAATCCCAGGTGTGTATTTTCAATATTATTCTCTTTAGAAAATAAAGCAACCGTAAACTACTTTATTGTTTTATATATTGGAATTAGATCCGTGTTGTAGGGGTTTAGTTCGTAGATCTAATGATGCGGGTCTAATTCATGCTGCAACCTCGTACATTAATAATATTTTTTCCTTGTTTGCTTATGAAAGTTGAGAAAATGGTTATTTAAAGAGGAAATTTAATAAAAAATAATAAACGGTACGAGGATAGTTTGATAAGTAGTGAGAATGACACATAGGTGACGCTCTAATTAGTAAAACAAATGCACTGTAATTTAGGTTGCCTATTTATATGTTTCCATTCCGATATTTAGATAAATCGGTTGATTAGTTTATTTTTGACAGCTGATTGAAAAAGAAGCAACACGTCGTTTTGTTAAAATGAAAAAAACAGAGTATCGTGCGGTGATTAAATACTTCGTAATTAAGGGTATGAAAGCTACCGAAATAAAAGATGATTTACGGGAAACATTAGGTGAATCTGCTCCATCATCCGTCGCAATAAGTAGATGGGTAAATGAATTTAAACGTGGTAGAACAAGCTGTGTTGATGAAGCGCGCTCTGGAGCACCCAAAATCGTGACTTCTAAGGAAATGATTATAAAAATCCATAATATTATTACGCAAGATCGACGACTCAAAGTGAAAGAGAGAGCAGACATAGTAAACATTTCAACAGAATGCGTACATCACATTTTAACGAAAGAATTGGGCCCTTTCAAGCTTTCGGAAAGATGGGTGCTTGGACCTTTATAAGCGGAATTCGGTTGATTTTTGAAGGCGATTTGTTACTTGCGATGAAACTTGGATACACTACAGTACACCCGAAACTAAACAACAGTCGGAACAATGGTTAGAACGTGGTTCTGCACCTCCAAAGAAACCAAAAACCACTTTATCGGCAAACAAAGTGATGACATCAATTTTTTGGGATTCAAAGGGCATTTTGCTCATCGATTACCTTCAGAAAGGTGCCACAATAAACGAACAATATTATGCAGAACTTCTACAAAAATTAAATGTTGAGATTCGTGCCAAAAGGCGAGGAATGGTAAAGAAATAGATTCTGTTGCATTTCCAATTAGAACCGCTTGCGTCTTATTCGCCGGATCTAGCCCCTTTCGACTCCCACTTTTTTCCAAAATTGGAAACGGCACTAGGTGGAAAGAAATTTTCGTCTAACGACGAACATATCATCTTCGTAAATGAGTATTTTGCAAGCCTTCCGGAATCGCATTTTAGATATGGCATAAGGGCATTGGAGCACCGTTGGAGTAAATGTATTGCTCTATTAGGAGAATATATTGAAAAATAAAAATGATTTTGTATTTAAAAAATTCGTTTTTCTTTTCCATTCTCACTACTTGTCAAACTACCCTCGTAGTCATTGCGGAGTGCTAGCTGATATCCTAGAGCGTAAAGCTGTAGTCACAGAAGGTCTGTTACATTACAACTCTATAGGACTTTAAAGCATATTACGCCTGAACCATTATACGTATATTTGAGTTACAATGTGTTCAATAATATTTAATTAATTTATACTTTTAATGAAATCGTAAAAAGTTATGCCGTTCATTTACAATCACGTTTATATTGTTTTGTCGTTAGTGCTTACAATATTACAACCATTGTTGTAGCTTATATTTCTTCGAAAATCGTTTCCAATTATATCTGTCTTGTTTTTATTATTAACTTCTTCCTACTATCTATTTTAAGGTTTCATAATTTTAGAAACACGTTTATATCGCAGAGTTATCTCTGGGTTATGGAGAAATTAATGGAAAAACACTAACTAAGAAATATTCATTCATTCATAATCTATGCAAGAGCTCTAGCTAATGTTTTGAATTATAATTACAAAAAATTATATTTAATAAATAAAATATTAAATGATTACGGACGTGATCTTGAGATCATTTACAAAATATTGCAACAGCAGTAGAAAGAGAAGCAGTAGAGAGAATAAAGAAAAACGTTTGAGGAGAATTATTAGTTTTAGTGGCATAAATACATGAGAATAAATTCAAACCATGGGTTATTAAATCTAGAAATTTACAAAATGTTGAAATGGCTGTGTCCAATGTATAGAAGGAACCAGGAGAATAAAAAGAAAGTTTAGGAGAACAGTTTTTTAGTTTTAGTAGCATAAATGTATAAGAATAAACTCGAATCATACTGAAGATAATTTTGATGGAGCCTGTGGTTGATTAACTTAATCACTGAAAGTTGACCCTTTTCACATTAATTTTCGTATTCTGTATACGTATTTCGACTACTAAGTTGTCATCATCGGCAGATGATGTCGCACCTGGTAAACTACGGCAAAATACCCGTACTAAACAAATTCCGCACACAATCTGTACCGTTGAAAGCCAAAACGCACGCTTAGTTGTCGAAATACGTATACAGAATACTAAAATTAATGTGGAAAGGGGTTATATACCAACCTTCGGTGATCAAATCATATTAATAAAGAACCCTGAGAAAATTATTTTGAATTTAATAACACTAAAACATGCCATCAAGAAATCATCATTGATATTGAACACAATGATAATTTTAATTGAAAAGATTTTGACCTAAGTATCATCTAAATGGTGACACTAATAGAAGTAAAATTATATGGAATACCAGAAAAGTACTTAAGAACTATGAAGGTATTATATAAAGAGTATACTGCCAAAATTTAATACAATTGAAAAGTTAGAATAAGACCACAATGTATCCTATGGTGAAAATTAAGATGTCAGAATAGGTGTCAACTGAACTGATAGGTTTTGTTAAAACTAAGGTATTTCCAGTTTACGAACGACATTTGATAAATTCCTACCAGTAAGTCACAAATGTAGATGAGAACTGACGGTAGCAGAAGTATAACAGAAAGTCGATCCAAAGAAAATTGTTTATTAATAAATTTGGTATAATAATAAATAATTATAATTAATGGAGAATATACAAAAGATAGACGAGTTTTACTAACTTGGAAGGTTCGAAAAATTTGATTTGATTTTAAGAATATCAGCGCAGAAGTAAAGCTAATAACATCAAATGTCTATTTTTGAAACACAGAACAAACAAAGCATAAATAAAACAAGTCCTAGGTTTAAGGATTAAATGTAACATAATTTTGGCCACCAAATGTCGTAAATGAATAACATTAGTAAACAATAGAAGTGGAAAACACAGAATTAAAACCCAAAAGTTGAAAATGAACGTGAATCGGATACACGATACGTGGAGACTATATAGGAATATCGCTAGACAAAAATTAGATTTAAACAGCACAGAGAAAGAGTAAACACGCGGAGAAGAACATTGCACATAGAATTACATGACGTAAAAAAAGTTGAAGAGAGAAGCTGAGAACAAAGACGACTGTGAGGCTAATAAATTTGTAACCATCTTCGTATTAGTATAAAAACATACATATGTTGCTAACTGCTATATAACAGCTGCAAGAAGAATCGAATTAGAAAGGTTAGAAGGATTGGCTGTGTTGAACCAATTTCAAGTCCTGAAGATTACAAGTAAAGGATAACAAATCGTAAAAGTTTCCTACAGTCGAAAGTATATTGATATATTGTAGTATAGTCTTCTTATGGGATTCGTTGTGTTGTAATTTCTATCGATGTTTCGCTGTTTATATTGCCAACGTTATCAAGACCTGCTATTAAACTGTCTGACAATAGCATTTAGTTCCTTCAAAGTCTGCTACTAGACTGTCTAATAGAAAATCTTGAAGTAGGCAATATAAAACGTCAATAGAAATTATGACAACACGGCGAAACCAACATGAAGTTGTATTACAAATGGAAACCTACGTAATTTTAGTACCGTGCTGTTGTCAATGATAACAATTCGAAAAGATTTTAGAGCTCTACTATATCTTTTCACGGTATAAGTAGGTTATTGTTGATGTATATACAAAATTTTGTAAAAAAAACTGTATTAAATACACACTGGTTTAGGCATACAAGAAAATAAAAAATGTGTATAAATGATATTAAATATTTTCTGTTAGAAATTTTGTTAGCAAACGTAAACGTGTTAGAAAAATGCTTTTCACGATGACATAATTGATTAGTACAGCCAATCGGCTACTGAAAGGGGGAAAATCGAATCATACGCAAGAATAAAATTCAACTGAATGACGAACATATATTTACATATCTACTTTACGAGTACCATTGGGATTGTATCATATTATATTCCAAGAACTTTTATCGTAACTTTCAAATGCATATGCACTTGTCCATTATCGTGCATAAATGACATTTGATAACATGCACTTTCATAATATCAAAGCAAAAATATTAGTAAATATTTACATAATCCAACTTTATTCGTGTGAACTTAAACAAATTGTTTTATTAATTTTCAGTCAGTTAAGAGAAAAAGTGCGATTACCAACCAGTAAAGATAGAGAATCAAAGTAAATATTTACTTGAATTTGAATGTACGAGATCAAGCACGTAAGTGGCATATAAATAGACTATATATTAAATAAATCACATATGTACATATTCGTTCGTACGTTTGTATGTATGTATGTACGTATTTTAATCACGTCAGAGCAAAAAGCTTCAGTCTGCATTCCGGATATTTTTAACTCAACTGATTAGTAATTTCTAATTTCTAAATATTATATGATTTGAAAATTGAATGAATGAATGCTATTGTGATCTCACTAATTTTACATTTCCTGAAATGTCGTTTGAGTAATTAAGTTGAACTGGAAATTAGAAGGGAAATATGTAATTATTAACAGGCAAATCGAATTATATAATTAGAGCTATTATTGGAAAAATAACAAAATCAGAGAAGCCTCTTACTTACTTAGTCAATACTAAGCTGAATTAGAAGAAGATTTAAGATTATGTTGTATATTAAGCATATGTAGTGGGCACCATAAATTCTCAGCCTAACTATGAAAGAAGTGATATTAAAACACTTCTTAAAATATTTTTTATGTAATTATCTTTTACTTCTGATTATTTGTTATATTGCTTAACTAATAGTTTAATAGTCATATAAAAGTAATCAGGAGTTTTGCTTTTCATAGGAGTCGCTATAGTTGCTTAAACTTCGATCTCCTCAAAAAAGTTTCACGAATTGTATGTGAAGCAGTAGCAGTGCATTATCAGACGATAGTCGATTAATTCGTTAATTTCAATCCAAGGGTGTATTACCAATGCATTCAATGAATAATCATTGCCTCTCTCTCTCGTCCAACACAAAAATGTATTTAACGACAAAGCGAGAACGCGTCTATCTCGTATATCAGCAACAAAGTTTCCAGAGCGTATTATAGACAGACGCTTTTGCCGAATAAAAGAATGTTAAAAGGAATCACTCAAATGTTAATAACACCCTCTCTATTACATATAAGACTCACACTCTCCATCTGGCAGTGTTATTAACGAACGATTCCTTGGTAGAGTTTATCGTTTATCGCTTCGTCGTTCAATATATTTTTGTGTTGGTCGAGAGAGGGAGGCAATGATTATTCATTATTTTTCTGTATCGAAAAGAAACGATAAACTCTACCAAGGATTTGTTCGTTAATAGCACAAGTCTGCCTGATGAAGACTGTGATTCCCTGAAACATATGTAGTAGACAAGATGTTGCTAACATTTGAATGATTCCTTTTAACAAAATGCATTCAATATTAATATTATTAGTAATTGCTGTATTTTCAAACATTGCTCATTGAGCAACAATGACTGGTTGAAATTCTTGAGATTCTATTCTCATTCGAAGAGTCTTCGTTTACTTTTTTACTGTAGAAAGAAAGAGGGATTATTCTCCAAACATAATCTAAAGATTATTTGATTTTATTTTGCATTTAACTTTCTTTTATACAAAATTTTATTAGCGCATAATATTAGGTTGTTGGGAAAGTCTTCGTCGATTTATATATATATATATATATATTTAGTATTTTTTTGTGAAACTTCTACAAATATGGCGAAGCGTTATTAAACAAGAATGAGAAAATATTATTTAATAAACCGAATTGTTGTTAGAGAAATTTTTATCTTATTTTTATCAAATCTCTTATCACCCAGCCAAATTTTTAGGTTGGGAAAATAGGAAAAAGTCTAGTGGGGAAAGCCGTTCGAAATGCAGTTCACGAATGTTCGCCAATGAAACAGTTGTAGTGTGAGCTCATACATCCTAAAGAAAAAGCACTCGTTTCTTCTTTCAGTGTTACCGCTTGTGTTGCATTGTATCGTGTAGTTGATCTAAAATTATATGCATAGTGTTTGCTTTACATTTTTGAAGAAAATCGATAAGAAGAATCCCACTAAAGTCGCAAATGACAATTACTCTTTTTGAATACTTGAATCAGCCTCAATTCATTTTTTCAATCGTTGCGTCATTTCGGATGTATAATGGTGTGTCTAGATTTCATCAACCGTTATCGTGAGAGGCCTAAACTCTTTCGAAACAAGTCTTAATTTCACTATATCGAGGCTTGAAATGCATTCTCGTTCGCGTTTGCGGTCTACAATCAATAAATGCGGCACCAATTTTTCACATAATTTCATGTTCAATTCATTAGGCAAAATTGAAACCACTGATCCATATAAAACGTGCAGAACCTCCGCTACTTTGCGTAATTTTATTCGGATCATCCAGCATCATATCATATAGTTTATTAATATTTTCTGGTGTACATACGTTATTTTGTCGTCTACTTCGTTGTTTATGATTGTGACCGACGGAGGTTGGTTTCGATAAGCAGACTCCATCCCGGCTTTGATTTAATACTTTGTTTTGTTCTTAAATATAAAAAATAATAGTAAAAAGTGATGCCACTGATTGGCACTCTAATTTTTCCATGTTTCAAAACAAGCTAAAAACAGTTCGTTTCTATTCAAATAATGAGCGTCCGTATAGTAGGAATGAACGAAAGTTTTGACAGTTATGTTTTGAAGGATTGTTACTTAATTACTGATCTATCTTCATAATACTTTTCAGCTTTCCATAAGTTATTGTTTAAGATAAATACTTAGTTATTATGTAATAAAGCTAAATATAAATATTATATCAATTGTTGAAATTTCATAATTTAACATAAATTTATATTATTGTACGAATGTATGTGAGAGTCACCATATGCACATATCTATTTTTCATATTTTAAAGTTTTGCTGCGTAAATTTTAAATATATTTTTAACATACTTTTATTCCATTAATTAGCATTTAAAAATTCAGATTTGAGATCTGATTCAGTAAAAGTATGTACTTTAAACAGATTCTGGATTGAACCGGTTGAATGAGATACTCAATTCAAGTTGATCTCGGGTGAAAAGCGACCTACTCAGTACACAAGTCCAAAGTTCTGCTCGCTTCGCTAATAAAAGAATATAACGACGGCATATACGGCATATGCCTGTACTAAAATTGGAATCTAATTTTGTATCGTTTCTGCATTTAGGAAAATATATGCAAAATTTAATATTTTAATAATTTATCTTGTTAGTTTCTGAACGACTAAAATACATTTTTGGCGACTAAAGTAATTTAATCTTTCTTTATTTTATGATTCTTACATAGGAACACATGATCAACAAAAACAATAAAATAATGGGAACACAAATCAGTTTTATTCGAAAGTTTTTGTTTTGTTGTTATGTAAATAGTGTAGCTGGAGTGCTTTCAAGACATATTTTAAGATCATACACTTGGCCCATTAAACTTAACAATCAATTTAAATATATCCATCTTGACAACTTAAAAAAGCTTTTTGTTTTAGAAAACATATAAATCTTTATATTTAATTTTATATTGCAACAACACACAAATATCGAATTCGTTTATTATTGAATTTTACTTCTTTCAGATATAATGCAAAATAACATAAATATGTTTTTTACATCGATAGAAATTTACGAGAAACATTTTATAAATAATACAGGTAAATTTAATTTTTTGACTCATTTATTTCTTTATACTGTCTGTTTACAATCCTCCAATATAGTCTCGTGTTTCGCAACAATTGAGTCCTGATATCTTACACAGTCTCTCTTCAGCTGTAGAATGATTTGGGTAATAGCTGCAGAAAGTTCTGTCAAAGAAGAAAAAAGACACCCACGTAGGTTTTTCAATTTTGGGAAGAAGTCAAAGTTTAGTTGACTCATATCCGGACTGTAGAATGTATACGGTATTTTTAATTTACGATATTGGCGATGTACGGTTTAGCGTTGTCATGGAGGTGGCAAAGCCTCGAATAATTGGTGTTGAGCTTTGTACGGCTCAGATTTGGAATGAATTTGCGACAATACACTACTTTAACACTTTGTCAACATGTAAGATGATTCTGCAATAATCATAAAGAAAGATCGACATTTATTTCACTTTTGTTTGAGCTCGTCGAAATTTTTTGGTCGCAGGGAATTTTTCTTCTCCACTCGTTGGATTGTGACTTCAACTGAAGCAATGAAGAATCCATCGCACATCTCTTGTTTAATACGTCTATCAGAATTCGGAATACTGACGTTGCTGGAATTTCTGTGGCTTCAGAAGTTTCTTCACATGTCCAGTACGTTTGTCCACAAGTTTCACACTTTACTCATCTGTTGATATTTCCAGCCATCCTAGTCTTTGGATCATCGATTATGTTTACACGACTTTACACGAAAACGATCACCCCAACGAGCAACCGTACTATGGTCAATTGATAATTCACAGCAAACTTTGCATGAAGCATTGAATTTCTGTCAGATTTTGCCACGTAATACTTCGATTTTAGACTAAACTTACACGTACTACTGACTAGCCACATTATGAACACAAGTATGATACTGTCCACGTCAAGCGACAGTCGTCGTAGACATCTATCTGCAACCAGTGACTCGTGTGAATTAACGTGGATCTTTAACTAAAATTATTTCACTAGCGATAGGTAACCACAGATTTGGGGTTATGATGTGGTCGGTCTGTATCACGTGAGAATCACAGTACCTGAGACTGATGCAGGCTGGATTTTTAACTCAGGTTATTAAAAAAGAAATTGTGAAATTGATGAAAAGTACATGTTTTTATTGCTGATGTAATTTCCATAATCGTTGCGTCATTTACTCTGTAGTGTTGCTAATCTATGCACTATTTATGAAATGTTCCTCGTATACTGATTGAAATTGTCACATACGTTCATACATAATCCTTTAAGTGTGAAAAAAAGTCTATTGCATCTGTACTCGTAGGCTTGATTGGTTGTAGATATGGTGCCTCGAGGGACAATTAAAAAAAAAGGTACAAATACCAACGAACTCTTTGGCAGACTTTTTAATTTCCAGCGCTATTAGTTACAATCGAGATACTGCGATGTATTTGATAAAGGTTTCAAAAGACAGGAAAATGATGAAATGAAAAAGGAATAATCAAAGAAATTTTACAAGCGGCAGTAAGTCGGATTTTAGTATATTTACTGAGATACTGTGCTAATAAACGTTTGATGTAAATATTTCGTTATATACAAATAAGAATTTTCCACAAATTTAAGAAGGAAAATAATTTTTCTTTCTTTTTTTCAGTAATTTTTTTTCAATTTTTTTGTACATCATCAATAGATTTTACCAGTCAAAATTTTTTTTACACATACTTATGTACATGGGTTAATTTTTGAGTTCTTTAGTATTACATACAGAAAATTTTGTCGACATTTTAGGTTAATTAAAATAACTTTCCCTTAAAATAAGATAGAAACGTTAGGACTACTAAGTCTACTGGCATTCCAGTGCTAACTGATATGAGTATATGCATTTTAGTTTTAACACAGTTAGTTCGAAGTATAGATATATACAAAAAAGTAGGTTTAGTCAGTTCGTCATATTACCATAAGATTTAATTCTAGAAATCGAATACTCCAAATGGTTTCGAAATACCGTTAATAGCAGCAATATATTGGAGAATCTGCTCGACACAGACTAGGCTTGGTTTCACTTGACTGGTTATGTAAATTCGCAAAATTATAAAACATCGTCCAGTGAAGAATCTCATATTTTCGTCCAAACAAGTTAACATTAATTCAAGATTATATTATGAGTAATGTCTATTATTAGTTCAATATTTTTTCATGAAACTATTACTGAAATAGAAAAATTCTTTCCCTAAAAGGATATAAATAGAGAAAGATGATCAGTTAGATCTCCAGAGCCTCCTCCTTAAAGGTTCATAGTTAAACTAGTATTCACGAGAAACCCGAGCTAAGCGCAAAACTAAGGCCTAAGGAAACATGTGGTAGTTAAGGTTTCGTTGGGAGCACCAAGCAACCTCCTTGTACTTAGAACTGGTAGGCTATTATATCGCTTGTTGCTTATTGAAACAGTATGGTAAAGACGAAGAGCAAAAAACCAAAGGTTGCCAAGTAGCAAATCATAAACTGAAAGATAGGGTAGAGTTAGAGTTATCTTCGCAGTCAAAGATACATAAAGCTATAAGAGACTGGATCTAATGTCCTACGGGGAAGTCCGATTGACCTGGAATTACTAATGCTCAAGTGCAAAAACTGATGACACAGAGAGGAAGCCAAAAGGACCATAATCGGTGCTTCAATTTCGACAGGGATAGGTAAATGAAGAACCTTAATAGATGCGAATAGGGTGCGATGGAATAGACATTTTGGCTACTTCAAGTAGTGTTAAATAATATTGATTGCCGTGTCCCGTAGATACATTTCTAGCCCAATACTTTTTCATGAAACTATTATTACATAGAAATATAGACAAGTAGTTTTAGATCCATTTTTAAATGAAATAAATGAAGCCAATGTTGCATTGGTAATTAAAACATGATAAGGTTACTGCACATACGGCTGGTGTTTACAATACTTGGCATAATTCTATCTATGAAGTATATATGATAGAAGAAGATGATCAGTTAGTTTTATGAAATGTCTTCGAGAATTTGGGAACATGAAAAGAAGATTTTGTGAAAAGCATATTTAGAAAGTAAGGACAGTTTTGAACATTCGCTGTAATGTTAATATAAAACATAATATTTTCAATTCTGAAGACATAACGGAATAATAATTTTCCTAGTTAATTTAGAAATTCAGCTAACAATTGAGATTATAATTCAGTTTATTAACTATCAAAAATCTACTATTATAAAATGCTTTAGAAAGTAGTTGGCCACGTAAAGATCAATGTGTGTTTTGAACATTTTCGGTAATTTATTTTATTTGTGTATCAAAATTTCCCACTGCCCTGTTACTTATTTAGGCACGTATACTTTTGAAAGAAAAGCATAAGCTTCAACTATTAAAATCTAATTTCTTCAATTACCTTTCTTGCCAATTTCCGTTGTGATACGTTGTAATGTTATTAGCACGTTGAAAATAATTGTAGTACAATTTATGGCCAACAGGCCGCTAGTTGGCGAAAAATTGCCAACACTAATTTTAAATCTCCAATTATGACCCCAAATTTAAAAAGATCGAGTAATTCATGTACTGTAAAGACGCATTAGATACAAAAATGTATACATATTTTAGTAACAGTGTAAGTAATCCGATAAAAAATAAATTGTATCCAGAAAATATGTAAAATGGAGGACAAAAAGATATATATTGTACTCCATAAATTTATAATCATAGAAGAAACAAAAATAAATCTTATAAATAATAATTTTCAACATTCAATAAACTATATATACATTATTAAATAATATATTTATATCACCACTGATTCTGGTCTGTATCATTTGTAATATTAGTAAATTCAAGGATAACTTTGAACTCATTATTTCTTGAACTTTTATTATTTAAATACATATTTCAATTAAATAAACTTACAACGCAGTATTATAAGATCTGTGCTTATAAGGGTGTTAAGTGGTTCTGGTTATTGATAGTTAGGTTACACATGTGCAGCACATATACACATACAAACCGACAACTTGATTGTAAATATACTGTATATTTAAAACCTAGTAAATCTCGAGAAGTTCAAGTTAAAAAGTGAACTTAGAAATTGAAACGCATCATTTAAAATAAATGTTTGAACAAACTAAATTCGCTAAAACAGTCGCCAAATCGTCGTAGTTAAATTTTACTCGCCAAATTGGACGCTTAATAGTCAAAATTACGATAAATCACCAAATCTTGTCACACTGATTGTGAAGTTCTTTGACTTTAATATCAATTTTTTAAGTGTACCAACACAATCCGCTATAATTCAGTACAATGATGAATTTTTAAATAAATCAAAACAGAAATGTAAAACACAGTTTCATTTAAAACAGTTCTTTAAATATCATTTATTCATTTACTCTATTTTGATATAATATTCATTATGAATAGATCCGCGAATGAAATTCTTAATTATTTAGTCAGAATCACTACAAAACAGTCAAAATAAATATTGCATTTTTTAAAATAACCTCAATAAATCCGAGCCAATTTTTAAAATAGATATGTCATCCGTCTGTATTAAAGGGGAGTTAAGTTTCAGTGATTTGGCAATATTAATATTTATCATTGGGGAACATAAATATACGCAGTTGATTGTAGATGTCGTTGGCGAAACTGAAACGTAAAATTTCAGAATTTTTAGCAAATAATAAATAAATGTAATTACAGTAATTGATAGCAATATTACAATAATATAATTAGTAAATTAATTTACCGAAGTTATTTTGCAAATTTTATTAACTACGTTTATATATTTCGAAAAATACTAGATGATAAAATTATTTTGATGCTTTTTATCAAAAGTATATTCAAAATTCGAAGCTTCATCTTTTGAAGATCGTACAAAGTTCTTACGCTGTTGCACAAAAATTACTATAAAATATTATCCGGTTTGTTCGTTCTGAGGATGAAGCAGTGTTCAACATAAGTGGAAGGAAGTAATTCAAGAAACTGTTCAAGATTTTGTTGATATTTAAATAATTGGAATAAGTTGTTAAATCTACTAACTACAATATTTCACTCAACATTAGTCTTTTATTCTCGGCAAACAAAAACAAATTGCCCTTCTTCTCAGTGATCGAAAAACATATTTTTAGTTTTCAAATTAAAAGAAATAGCAACAACAATATTTAATTTAATAATAATTTTACTTATTTAAATATACATGGAACTGGAAAATTAAGCTTCAAGACGCGCAGTAAATTGTTGGACTTTGAAGGCGACCTTTTTTAAATCTATTGTGGTCCTTATGCCCCCACAAAATCTCTGGTTTTCTTGCATATGCATGTTGAAATTGGTTTTAACTGCGGTCATTTTCGCCTATAATCTTAGACGTGTTTCACCAGTTTTTGCACTTTAGCCTTAGAAATTCCAGATCATTTAGCTAATCTTATCTTTCCACGTCGATATTGGATTCACATTTTCTACGGTGTCTACGATGATTATAGTTCATCTGCCTTCCTAGGTTCCTTTTCTCGTGGAGCCACGCAAGTTTCAGCACTTACACTTTAGTTTGGGTTTAGCTTAGGTTTACCGAGATTAAGTATACATTCGGGAAATTGTTATTACTAACGAATGTATTTTGGTAAAGGAGAAAATCGCTAGGTCCACAAGAAAAAAACTAGTAGCAGACTTTCGAAATCACTGTGCCATATCTTTTTGATCAAAAAATTGGTAGTGCCTCCCGTCTAATGTCTATAGGACTTAATATTCTTTAACAAACGAGGCATGTTTCGGTAGCTTAGAAAACGCTTGCCAATGCATCGAAATTTGTGGAGCAACAACAGTTGGTTTTTGTATCACGACAACGCAACGTCTCACACATAGTTGCCTGTTCGCAATTTTTCGGCCAAAAAATTACTAGTATCATTCTATGAGCACCGTATTATTCTTCTTCCTCCCAAAGTTGAAACTACGACTCAGAAGACATCATTTTGATTAAGTTGCAGCTATCGAGGAAAATTTGCTACGTGGCCATTAGAGCAATGTGTGCTGCAGCTGGTGGTTGATAAATAAATAATACTTTATGTGATTTTTTTTCAAAATTTATACGTTTTGAACAGAAGACATATTTTAAGTATATCTCATAACCTGTATCGTTTATGTAACATTTTCGGTCATCTGTTTACTATATCGATTGATATTCTAAAAGCGACACGAATGAATTAGTACATAGTTATCCCATCTGCACATGCCAAACTTGTGATGGGCACACTACTACAAAGGGTACTAGGAAAGTTTTGCAATACAGCTTTGTTTATTTAATTTTTTCAAAGTAATTTCCTCTACACTCAGTACACCTCTCCATTTGCCGAAACCAATCTTTAAACCAGTTCTGCCAAGTTTCACTAGCGAGTAAAGCACACTCGTTGTTCCAAGACCGCAGAAGGTCCTCATCATTGGAAAACCGCCTCCCTTTTAGCTTCATTTTCACATGCGGGAACGGTGCAAAGTCGCAGGGAACAAGATCTGGACTGTAGGGAGGGTGCTCGAGAAGTTTCGATCCTGTCGTGGCCAAATCTTCGGTGCAGGCTTTGGCACGGTGAGCTGGAGCATAATCGTGATAGAGGAATCAGGTATCCATTCTTGACTTTGGCCGCAGGTTCTTCATAGATCCAACGGTTTTAGACTACCTATTTAGCTGTGACTGCCTGTGTGTCCAAAACGACGCTTTCAACAATTTCTCTCGATTTAAAAATACAGCTATCATTTCCTTTTTGCAGATCGGGATTTTCTGACAAGTACGAGTGTGTCCTCATCATCAAAGACTCAAACTGTGTTTTCAGCTTTGGTCGGCACATCGTAATAGTATAGCCAAGTCTCGTCATCTGTCACGATGTTGTTCACATACTTATTAAACTTTTTTAGCATCTCCCGGCACCAAGTCACACGTCATGTCATCTGCTCTTCAGTCAGTCGATGCGGCACCCAGAGAGAACAAAATTTCTTCACGTGCAAACGATCATACAGAATCGAACGAATTACTGGTGCATTTAGGCCTGAAGTACCCTCTATCTGTTGGTAGGTTACTCGCCAAGCATTTTCCTCACAGTAGTATCGTCTTCCTCCGTAACTGAGGTTCGTGGCCTTCCCAGCCTGTCAGCATCCTCCACAGTTAAATTTCCCCTTTGGAATTCTCTTTACCGCCTAAATATCGTTGGGCGATGTGGACAAATATCACCTAGTGCAAGAGTCATTTCTTCGAAGCACTGGTCTATGTTTAAACTGCGCACGAAATTATAACGCAAAACTGCCCTTATCTCATTTCGTGACCAAGATGCCATCGCAAGAACTTCATACTCTCACTGCTAATGAATAACTGAGCCCATCGACCTGGCGCGGCGGCTACTATGCTCGTATGAACATATCTCAACATGCAGCAACCAACAGCTTCCTACGATTCATTGTTGCGTCATATTGCAAAACTTTTCTAGTACCCTTTGTATGTGCTAAGAAAACTCATCACCCAATATATTAATGTTAAAGTTTTAGATAACCAGTAAATTTGAATAATTGAAATAATATATTATTTTACGTTAATTAAAATTAATAAATAAATTATAATAAATTAAGAATGAAGTTATATTTGGTTAGAAAATAAAACTTCCTAGAGTATAAATAGTACGTCTCCTAAGAGACATACTATTTATACTCTATTATAGTCAACAATATTACTGGTAAAAGTAAACATATTTATTTTTTGACATTTATTGTATACTTAGCGGTCAGTTAACAAGTTAATAAATTGCATAAAAGAGAATTCGCTGTGGTTTAACAAAAAAGAACGTGAATTATTAATTTTTTTATTTAGTTCGTGCAATTGCTACATGTTTATTTGAATTAGACACCAAAAGTAATCACAAATTTAGACGTCAACGAAATCCCACATTCCAATTGTCTGCGCAATATTCCCACTCCCTATCTCGACTTTTCGAATGATTGCTAATTTCAAAAAAGAACTTAAAGAAACAATTGGTATAAATAAATGAAATTAAACCTAAAGTATTTTTCATTTCATGGATTCGGAAATGTTATGATTATTATTTAATTTATTTTTCGTTATTTGAGGATAATTTAATATGACTTAATGCTAAAATTTAAAACTTAAATATTCATAACTTTTTTGCACGTTTCTTTAAGTAGAATTGAAGATCGCAACTTCACTAAGTTTAAAATGAATCTTACAAGTGAACAGAGGAAATGTTTCATATACCATGTATTTATAGAAATCCTTGTAGGAATTGTTGTGTGGGTTTTATTACTTTACCTCTTTACTAATAGATGGAATCGCAGTATTTATTCGCCACGAATTCTTAAAATAATGAGAAAAGGAACTTATTGACAAACTCTACTTCTGGATTATAAACTAGGTCGTCTGCTATTAGATTATTCGTGAGGCATTTAATAGTACTAAGCCTTTCAAAAAACTTTATTAAAGGAACATAATGGGCGACTAATAAACTAAAAAGTACTTTTAGATTTAACGAATTTGCTGATGAAATTGAGCAACCCTTCTTAGGTTTCTTTTAGTCCCTACTTTTGATTATATTTGATCGTTTTGGACAGCTTGTAGTTAGTATAGATTATACTACTTATATTTTCCTACAATATAACAAACGATACCCACGTAATAATTAAAATTTGTAGCTTTTTTGCCATTTTATGTTAATTAAATACTCATAGTTCAATCTTTTAGAGACATAGTACTAATTACGACAAGTTATTATTTAAATGATTCTCGAAAGAGGAATGACGTTGCAACGATGTTTGTAATAAAATTATTTATTCCCGCATTTTTGAAATTGTGTAATATTGTGTTATGACTTGAGCAAAACAGAAATGTAATTTTAAACGACCCATTTTGTAGTATTATTAGCGGCAAATGCTGTCCTAATAGTTGAACGAGTTTAGCAGCCAAGATATTAAAATTACATGCATAAATCACTATTTTTACTGCAAATATACATAAAATGATTACACGTGATCCTAAATGATTTAGCTACGTGATTTTTTCCATGTAGTAGCGTTTACTGTTCCCTAATACATGTGTATGTAAATGTTTTCACAAAATGAAATGCAAATCTTAATTTTCTGATGGAATTTGCCCGTGTGTTGAAAAGATACTAGCGGAAATACTTTTTAATAGTTTATATGATTGTACGTTTGGCGTGGTAAATAAAGATATAAAATTCAACAACAGGATAAGCGGGAAAGATCATTTTAATAGCTCCTGTAAAATATACGAATTCGTGTAGGAAGTTTTAAATGCCGGTACCTACATCGAAATAATACTATTAACAGAAAATTAGATATATTATACAACCATGCTCAGATGTATTAGACACCCCAGGTAAAAACCCTTATTCTCGGTATTATCCAAGTCTGACGGAAATTAACCGTAAAATAGTTAATGGTATTTACAGAAATGCGTTTTTGAATACCCTAGTTAATCCCCTATTGAAAAGAATAGGTGGAAAGGGGAAATTGTGGATTTTAGAAATTTAGTGTCATTCTAGCAGTGTGTGAGCAACGTGCGTTTGTGAGTTTGTGGTAGAGATCAATTAGATTATCCTATTTTTTCACGTTGTGTCAGTTATTTGTTGAAGAAAAATGCCTAAAACACGCGAGTTGTCGGTAGGGGAACGCGCCCAAATAGTGCTACTGCATTCCCAGAAGTTATCAATAGCTGCAATTGCAAAAAAAATGTTCGCGATGTGCAGTCCGTACAACCATTAGTCGCTATCAGGAGAGTGGGTCGTTTGTTAACAGACCAAAAAGTGGCAGAAATGTACCTCGATTAGAGAAGACAGAATTTTACAAAGACTGGCTCTCAGTGATAGGAAAAAATCGTCGAAACAGCTCGCCAGTGAGCTGAACAGTTTCACGTTGTATGCAATTCAGTCTACATGTAACATTAAACAAAATTAATCATGTCTAAGTGCTAACTTTCTTCTTTTGCCTGGCAGCTTTGGGGACTACCTGGGACGCTATACGTTCGGCGTAGGCAAGGGGAAGCTTATGAACCACAATTTATCATTCCCACAGTAAAATTTGGAGGTGGTAGTATCATGGTTTGGGGTTGTGTCTGCATACTGTGTTGGAGAAGTGTACCTGTGCGATGGACGGATGAATAGCCAATGCTATTTAGCCATGTTGGAGGAAGTATTAGAACCGTCTGTGCTAAAACTATTCGACCAGGATATTCCACAATACATTTTTTAGCAAGATAATGCGCCCTGCCACAAATCGGGAGCTGTAATGCGTTGGTTCGAGGAAAACACAGTGGAGGTATTGGATTGGCCGCCACAAAGTCCCGATTTGTCGCCCATTGAAAATTTGTGGCGTATCTTCAAAAACTAAGCTCACGGAACATAAATGCCTGTCAAAAGCAGAATTATCAACAAAAATTCGCGAAATATGGGCTGCGATACCACTGGCAGAGTGTTACAATTTAGTAGCAAGTATGCCTCGACGAGTGCGAGCTGTCATTAAGGCCAAGGGCAGAGCGACAAAATATTGATAAATTGTACTATATTACTAAATAACACTTTGTACATAATTTTACAGTTTTATTTTCCTCACCTCTCTTTTGACTAGACTATATAAACTATATATGTATGTATGTACATAAATTCGTAAGGTGTCTAATACATTTGAGCATGATTGTATATAGAAGCTTTTTTAGAATAAATATAAATTTATAAAGTGGGTGATTTTATAGGCAAATCAGTGGTGAACGTTGTGAATCAAAAATTAAGTTGGTTTCGGTTTTAATATATTATTCACAATTAAACACGTCACGGTTTAAAATACTATATAGACAGTAAAAAATAATTTCGTAAATTATTTCTTAAATTGTCTTTGTAAAATTACTTGTAAAATGAGAGAGCGTTGATTGAAGCAGGGTATACAGTCTGTTAAATTTGGAGAATCTCACAATAAAGCTATATTTTTCCAAGAAGATTAATAAATTATAAATAAGGGTTAATCATTCAATTTGAAGTTACGTGGAAGTCTATTATTTCTATTTTCTCTTTATTGTTAGACAATGTTCTGGCTTATCCAGATGCTATTATCTACTACAATGTAGTCTTTCAGACAGATTGTGAACTTTTAAAAAAATTCGGATTCAATTAATGCCTGGTGTAAGCAGAAAGAAATACTCCTAAAGCTAGACAAGTGTACAATGATGATTTACAGTCAATATAAGTCATCACAGCAGATCAGAAGTTTTGCTGCATAATTTTTAGGCCACTTGGTTCGGTGCTATATGACCTTTAACAAATCACAAACAAAACCTTGAAAACTTTATAGTAAGCCTTAATTTCTACTAAATTGGAATATATTTCTGTGGTTTGGTATCCGTAATACATTTCTTTTCTAATTGTTTTAGAAACGGTTTAGAAGAGACTTCTAAAATATTTGATTTTCAACATAGCTGGTGCCATCTTGAACGTAACAGTATTATTGATTAGACATGATTTTACTTCTCTTACTGACAGCAGGTTCGAAAAAAGTAGTAAATTCATGTTAAAGTTAGTCAGTAATTACACTGTTGCTCCATCATTACTTGCTCGCATTAATTTTGTGGCATCGGAACATGAAACAAGATCCAATGGCAAGTCTGCTGAGAGCGAGAACAAATATCTTATATAAAGCACCTATTAGGCATATGACGAGGGTTGCTAATGGACTATATAGTGATATCTTTTATACGTCGTACCAATAATTTGAATTTGCTAGTTTCAGATTTTCTTGCTATTGAAACTATTATCTATATCATGCTTCGTTTTATTTTTTATTCTTTGTATTAGTGAAGAAATTATTTTAATTTTAATTATGTATATACACATATGTGTTCCACTTATACTGTCCTGTAACGAACATTTTTTCCGTTGGGCAATAATCATATTACCCACATATCTATGAGTTTCAGCTCGGACTCTACACGGCTGATACTGAGTTGCAACAATACATCACAAAATGGTAAATCAAATCGATAAAATTTTCATGATTAAATTATTTTTTAGGAGTATTATTATTATCATTATTATTAATAATATCTGCGTATTTAAATGTAAACAACATTGGGCTCCCCTCCATTGTATATTTAGAAATTTTTTGAGAATTGAAAATAACAGTTTTTTGCAATATATAATAATAAATGTATATTAGAGAGATTAAGTTCTTTAAGGCTTTCATGAAATCGTTTACGAATTACTCCAGTGGTAGAAATTATAATTAGTATCATTTTGATCTGCTTCTGATACCGTAGTTGCTGTATCTCTTCTGCTAGAGGAATATATTTATTGCTTTTTTCTGTATGATTTTCTAGAAAGTTATGGGTGTTAAGTATAGAAACGTTAATTAGGTATAGGTTTCTTTAGTACTTCATGAGTTATCTGGTCTATTGTGTTTTACTATGTGATCCATGATACTGTTTCTATTCTAGTATAATATAACTTAATTTTCTAAAACTGTTTGAGGTTTATATTTGTACCATGGATTAATTGTATCTACCAAATTGACTTTTTTTTACAAAAAATTATGTATTATTTTATATATATTAATATATGTCGCGTTATATATTCTGTTTGTACATGAGCCTGTGATATGTTCAATTGTGTCTAAAGTTTTGTAACATTGCCTGTATGTGTCTGCCATGTCACTTTGTTTTGGTATATTTCTATTTCTATTACAAATATTTATTATAGTCTCCGTTTCTGGTTTTCACAATTCGATCTTGTATAACAATAATCAAATCTTCAGAGCCTGCGTAAATATTTCCAATTTCATGCATTTGTTGTTGCCCTTTTGTCAATATGTGTTTGCATTATTTGATGAGGATGTGTTCCATATATTACTTTGTTTCTCCAGGTTTCTATTTTATTGTTGTTGATTTATTATTATTATTGCTTTATTTATGTATTTAAGAAAGTTACTGCCCCTATAAATATGTTCACCACTGTATATCGGTTTTATTTTTAAGATATTTATAATAATAGATTCTTTTATTCAGAAATTTTCAATATAATAGAAGAAAAATTTACATAAAAATCAAAATTTCGCTCTGTAAAATTCGTTCGTTTATACATATATATATATATATATATATGTGTGTGTGTGTATTTATGCATCGAAATATACGAATTAATTAAATCAACTGACAAAATTGAAATTATATCAAACCGTAGTAATACATGCAAATGGCTTCTTTTCAATTTAAAGATCGGGCGCCAATTAACCCAATTAAATTGTCATACGTTAAGTAGAGCTAGATTTAACACAATAATTATTACGAATAGAAGAATACAGTGCGAATACGAAATTCATTATTAAAGCGAATGAAAAAGTTGAATGCGTTACATTTGGAGCAATAACCCTATACTTTTATCGATTGGTTTTGTTCAATAGAATAAATAATACACTGTTGAGCTCGGTTAAGTATGTAGATACCGACGCTAGGTGGAGAGACAATCGATGATTATTCGTCCGCCATTCCCCACTGCATGTGCAAGAAGAATTTATTGAATACAGTTTTATTGCTTCTGTTGTTTTTACAGATTTATGCATATATTTACATTTCAGTTACTAGTATAATTTGATATTAAAAAGATTTTCTTGTTTTGAATTACGAGATGCTTTCAGTTTTATGGCGCAGATTATTATTTGACTTCTCAATTTCAGTCACCCTTTTCTATACTTGATTTAATTTAAGAATACGCCACAAAATTCGCTCATAATTATATTAACAAGAGGGTCGTCTACGAGATGTGAAAGATAGAGTAATTCCTTGCTTTGTAACTTGTTTATGTTAATTTAAAATTTGGTTTCATAGATATATATATGTAAATATTTTGCGTTTGCATTACAAATTTTGTTCATTTGTAGCGATAATTTGCTTAACGATATCTAATGTAATATCGCATAACAGCAAGTTAAAGATAATTCAATGAATTTATAGAAAGTCAAAATATATCCATACGTATGGCTATGAAGTAACTTTTAAGCAAATTAGTAATACGAGGATGGCTTGATAAGTCTATGGAATTAAAATAAAGATAAAGGCGGTCTGAAATTGCGTGTATTTCTCAACATATCTCGATATATTTAGACCATCGATGATCCAAAGCCTCAAAAACACTAGCGTGAGGTCCAGCATTAATTTAGTGGATAATTATTTTTTTAAACCGACGTTTCTTAATTTGGTACGTAGACTTCCGCGGTCGTGGTCCATGCTATCTGCTTCTGGGTTTCCGGGCTGGAACCGCGTCACTAGTATATCTGCCGACGTTTCGTACCCATTTGTATGGGTACGAAACGTCGGCAGATATACTAGTGACGCGGTTCCAGCCCGGAAACCCAGAAGCAGACGACGTTTCTTATTAATTTTTGCTTTAATTTGTCTAAAAGACTTGGGTAGTTTGCGCCTGTGATAAAGAATACCTTTTGATTCCCAAAAAAATGGAAGTAATTATCTCCCCGGGATATATAACAGCCATCGGCTTCTTTGGGTGAGGAGAATCGTGGTGCTACCGTTGTTGAGATTGTTATTTTGCTTTAAGCGTATACTTATGAATCAAAATATCATCCGATGATAATTTGGTATGTAAAATGTACCTACTTTTTCGAAAACGCTTCAAACACTCACTAGAAATTTATATTTGCCCCAAATTTTGATAAAAACTAAGCAATCGTGGCATCCAGCTCGTGTATTGTTCTTTATCATAGCCAACTCTTCATTCAAAATATATGTTACGCCCTGTTTAGAGATATTTACGGTCTCCGTTATCGCAGACGTTTTCAAACGACGGTCTTTCAACTCCAGAACATGCACTTTTCAATAATTTCCCGTATATTCTAGTGAGATCTAATGTGACTACAAGCTTATTTAGAAAATTTTGCAGTTTGTGTAAGCCCATCTTTACTTCCATCCTTATTACAAAGTGAAGTGCAGGAAGGTTCAGTAGAACCATTGCCGTATACAACATATCATGTTTTATATGTTTCATATGTTAACTTCAAACAAAAATTGCAGTGAAGAATCTTTCAGGAAAGCGTATGTCTAAAAACGGACAAAAATCTTTTGATGACGACGTGAGAAAGCACTTACTTAGATTAACATCTCAATTCACATATACATATATGTACATATTTTAATGATATCCATTATCTCGATCATGGACCTAATAAGCAATGCATCACAATTAATTATGCCGACGATAAAACTGTATGTAAATGAATCGAAGACGAGTATAATACTGTTCGGATGCAGTACCTTTTCTGAATTTCCTGACAATGTGGAACTAGGTGATTCCTTATATCCCGTACACAATAGTGTTCGTTTGTTGGGAGTTACGGTTGATCAGTTTATAAAATGGAAGGATCATATCCATGATTTATCTAAAGTCCTTTCAAGTGTATGTTTTGGAGTTCGTCGCTTGAGGAAACTCGTTGGTGAACAGACGTTACGAATGATATACTTTGAATGCTTTTATTCCAGAGTAAGGTATGGCATCGCTGTTTGGGGTAGTAGTACTGATATGAATCGTATTTTCGTAACGCAAAAAAGAATTCTGAGAATAATATATAACTTGAATTTTAATCAATCATGTAGGGGCATATTTAGAAAACATTTTTTGTTAACGATTTTTGGAATTTATATATTCGAGGTCCTACTTATTACCTACAAATATAAAGACCTGTTTGAAGAATACAGCGCTATTCATGATTATTCCACAAGGCATAAAACTAATTACTATTATCCCAAACACCGCCTAACGCTGATAGAGAGTGGACTTCGCTACTCTTCCATTAAATTTTTTAATAGTTTATCGGAATCATTAAAAGAAATTAAGATATTCTCAATATTTAAAAAAAGAGTTCGTGATTTCTTAATTGATTTAGAACCATACAGTATATTTGAATATATAAATCGTGGTTCTCTACAGCAAGAATATGATGTATAAGAATATGTTTTAACACATATGTAATATATTGTATCTGTCATGACGTTTGCAATTTCTTTTCTTTCTTTGTACAATTAATTGCAATAAAGTTATTATTATTATTATTATTATGCGTTTGAGCTCGGATTGTACACGACTGATAATTGTATGGTCTTTACTAAAAGTTTTAAAATGTTTTGTATGTTCATACATGGTTATCATAGCTATGATCGTGTTTATCGAAAAACAGATGTTGATCATGTTATGAGATCTACTATTGTTGATTGAGAAATTTTCAGACTCTTGCTGTTGTTTTTAATGCGTGTATATGTGGACTAATTTTCAGAGTTTGTATGTGATGGAGAAATTGTTTTGCTGTTATCGATATCACAATCGGTACTATTCTTACTGCTTCATGATTCTAAAACTCTTTTAGTTCGATTGTAAGTGGTGTATATTTTACTATTTCTTCTTGTTCTGTTTGTGTAATGATTGTATTATTTGATATCGCAAAATTTAACATTAGTATTTTTTTTGGTACGTAGACTTCCGCGGTCGTGGTCCATGCTATCTGCTTCTGGGTTTCCGGGCTGGAACCGCGTCACTAGTATATCTGCCGACGTTTCACCAGTTTCAGTGCAGTAGTTCAGCCCTGAAGATGTCCCATACAAATGGGTACGAAACGTCGGCAGATATACTAGTGACGCGGTTCCAGCCCGGAAACCCAGAAGCAGATAGCCTTTAACATTAGTACTTCTAAATTATTCTTGGAAAAATATTTTAACGAATCGATATTAAACGAGAGCATTTCAAGAACGATATGTAAATACAATACCCGAAAACACAAAGTTACGAAATTAATTACATAATCACAAATTTTTTACAGTAGATAAAACAACCGATAACTGTGGTCGTTATATCGTTAATTTACTAATTGGTCTCCGTAATGAAAGCATCGAAGACGCACTTATTTAATGAACACGAATGAATTAAAGAGGAAAAATAAAGGAATTACTTCGGCATTTATATACGACGTATTAATATATTTTTGTCTACCTAATTCTATTTGCGCTAAAAAGATTTTGTAATTAAATGTGTAGAAAATCTAAGAATAGTTTACTGAATATTGTTGTACGTAACTTGTTTGCCGCATCCGAAGATAAATAGTTTGATTAGACCATCAAAGATTGCAAAAATATTTTAAAGACCGATAGACTAAATTAGTAATTAACTTCATTAAATCCAATCTTACATTAGCGACACTAACTAAACTAAAAATACAAGCGAAATGGATGAAATGAGGGGGGGGGGGATTGCACGAAACCATATTAATGAACAATTCAACGTTTTTCTAAGAGATTCAGGCTTAGATTAAGCAGTAAAGATGATTACAAGGAAACCATAAAATTAAATTTGTTCTAGCCACATCAATTTGCATTTGGTTGATAAAGTTATATTGTTAGTATGAAGATAATTGTTCGTTACATAAAATTTGAAAAAAAAAACCAGTTAATTCTAAGTATTTCTATGGAATATTTAATATTATACAAAATAAAAATTGTTTATTCATGCCGTTTTAAAATAAAGATATTTATTAAATACGATAATAAAAATTGGAGTTGTTCTCTTTCTGCTGAGCTTAGTATACACGACTTTTTGACAAAACACATTTATTTATAATTCTTTAAATTATTCTTCATCATTGTTAATACAGTTTTGTATTTGCGAAAGTTAATTTTTAGGTACGTCCACTGTTTCTTGGACAGACGTCAAAATACCAGAGTTGCTCATGATTTTACTGCTTTACTATTTTACTTCTTCTTGCATCCAGTTATATGGCTTTGTATTAATGGATATTTTAAAAGAGTTTAACTTGTTCGTATACATGCGCATTCTTTTAGTATATGAAGACGTAAATACTACATTCAGCGGCATATAAATACAAAGAAAGAGTTTGACATTAAAAAAAATTATTGTACAACTTCCTTATTAACAAAAGACTCGAGGAATTGATGACGAGTGCCAAATGCAATCACTGGGATATTTTATTCAACAAGACCCTACTATCAAAGTTTTGAGGCCAGTATTTCTGCTTTGCCTTTGGAAAGATTTAAATCGTGAATAAGATCGTTTAGTTCTTCCGAGGTAAGATTATGTAGCACAGGTGTTTGATTAGAGCAAAAAAGTGATCATCATTCAACCTGACGTTGAAAATTGAGAAGAATTCGCCGGCACATCTTGATTCTCCTCATCTGGGCTGGTACAAAAATTTGAGACTGGAATAAGACGTTCTTCACATTGCGAAACAGAACGTAGAGTAGATAGTATGCTAGGATATTTAACTGTTTAATTCATTATCTTGGTGATGCCTCCAGAAAACATGCAGAAATCGCAGTCATGAACGTACTTGGTAAACTCCCTTCTATTGTGAAAGACACCGCAAAAGTGTAGCAGCATACATGTGGGGCTCAGTCCTTATTTTGGTCGCTTATCTTGCAAATGATATACAAATAATAGGCTTTGTTCACTATTGCACTGATGAAATTTTTCTGCGTTGTCAAATGTCGCTTCTCCACAAAAATAACAGAAGTTATTAGCTGTAGCAATGCCTTGTAGAGGCCACTGCTACTGTTGAATTTACAGTAAGGAAATTAATTACTCGAGCTGTAATTTCATAAATAAATGCTTCTCGTCAGAAAATATTACATTCTGCCTTCGACGATCCCATCCCATATAAATTTGGGAAAATTCCAATTCTGCTTCCCTGCGTTTTTGCATTAAGGGTGGTTTCGAAAGCTTCTTATTTCCATTGGGAAAGTGTAGTGCTGACTAAAATTTGTTGGACACGCCTTTTAGCTACTGTAAATGTAATTAGTTTAAATTTGGTGTGCGGTTACATTACCCGAAGAGGCTAAATGCAATATTGAGGAGTACTTTCCTCGTGTGAGCTTTTGCTTTCTACCTTCAACGCGATTTCTACTGTTTGAAGCACACGATTTTATAATATTGGTGATTAGTTTATGAGATCTCCTGTTTTTTTAGGTACGGCTCGGTGTGAAAATTCTGTCTCTTTATAACAATTTATTTGCGTTTGTTCTCGGCGTTTTTGGAAAGTGATTTGTATACAACATGTTATAAATGTCGAATATACGTTGGAGAATGTGTGTCTTAAGTCTCATCGGAGGCAAAAAGATTTTTTAAATATTTCTGCAACACAATGCATTTATACAATTTAAAAAGCAGTAAATATTAGTATTTTTCACTTCCACATCGTAAAAACGCATAATTACCTGCAATGTTAGAAATATTTTATAATAAATAAATTCTTAAATACGTACAGAATCGTTTCTGTGTTGGAAGGGGACACCTCACTTCATTGAGTGTGGAATTATAGAAATTTCGCTCGTATTTATATGGACATATTTCGGATATTCTACTTGTTTGTGTAATAGCTGGGCTATTCACAAAATAATATTTTTACTACGTCTTTGCGTTGTGACGCATATGTCTTGGTAATATTTAATTTAATTTTTTAAGAAATATGCCAAGGGGATTACAAAAATTATGTGGAACTACAGAAATTTTCCCGAGGCGTATGCAGAATACATTATTAGAAAACTTTAATTAGATTTATCAGTAAAAATAAAGAAAAGTAATTAAATAAGTGTGAAGTTTCGTGAAACAAATATTGTTCCGCTTCAATGATGATATATATTTAGGAAAACTATTATTTCAATATGCACGATGGAACTATTGTTTGGCAGTTGTGGTTTCACAGGCTGGGTCACTCCAACACGTATGAATTCGATTAAGGCATATTAATATTTTACACCTTGATTTATATGTGTGAAACAAACAATACGTAAATCTATTTATATCAAGGACAAAACATTTTTAGAATTAATACATTTGTAACTTATCCTTATACTTGTTATATCAAATAATTGCGCAATATGAATTAATATTTTTGCATGTAGTTCTACTAATCGTGATGCAAAATGCATGGTCAATGTTAAACAGAAACCGATTTACAAACGTTAGAAATTGCTCGATAATCGTCAACGTTGAAGATATTGAAAGTAAAATGAAAATATCGACCAAAGCGAATAAACGTTATAGGTACATACGATTATTTAGGATTTGATGAGAGGTAAATGTGAAATTTCCGTTTTCTTTATGTTATCAATGTTATACTGCAATTTCTTCCAAATTATAGATTATTTAGCAACCAATATACATATTTTATGGTTCAGAAAATGTTTATATTCTTGAATATTAGATTTAATGTTTTATATTTTGTTATAATGACAATGTTCGCAAATAAGAGAATATTATAATAATAATAATATTCATAAATAAATATGAATAAACTATTTGCCAATGCAAACAAAGCCCTGGTCTGCTCATCTTGTAAGAAAGACCTACAAACATTATGCTATCTAAATGAAACCATCGAGTCAAATTCGTTACAACCCACCTTCTTTTTTTAAATTATTTCTCTGCATTTCTAAGTTTCATTACAAACAGCTTTTTGGTGTTTATCAATATTTTCTTTTTTGCAAATATCTTGTTTTCCTTTTCCTTCTTAATTTAATTGTAATGTCGCCGCCAAGCATTAGAGGATATTTCACTAGGATACTTGCTTGGTCGCTTCCTTAAATATTTTTCCAATGGTTTTGGAAATTTTAATTTGTTATTCAAATGCTTCAAAAACTATATTTGAAGAGTGTAACAAGCCAATTTACAATTTCCTGATCGTTAATTTCCTTTAAAATCGGTTTCGGTCCCATTTGTGTAGATATTTCAGGAACAGTTGATTTGGGAACATAATATTTCTCACAGGATTCTCTTAATTTACACCCCATTCTTACACACTGAACAGCTTTGTGTACATATTTCTCCAAATAGTGCTTCAATTTCCGTCTTCCTTCATTCTCATTCTATGAAGTATTCGCATATAGGAATGGAGTTGTTGATATAAAATAATTTACACAAAAAACCTTATGTCCGATTACCAAGAAAAAATATTTTGTTATCCAATATTCAGGCAGTTGTCCGATTAGTGAAAATCTAAATTATTTACTTAACTACTTATCGGACGCCATTTCTAAACGTATAATGAATACAAAATATTTTAGCAAGTGTGTACTACCTATTTATGTAATAGTTATAGGTAATCATACTTCTCACTTCTCACTTTTGCGAAATTGTGAATATATTTTTAGCAGATCCCAAAACTAGTACGTCCGTCACACTTAAGTTTACCTATTTTAAATGGCGGTGGAAGATTCTTGTTTGGATGTAGTAGATATTCTAATTTTTTTCAAATTCATTTAGCGCCATTTTTTAGCATAAAACGCAAGCAGAAAATTTATACATATGTATGTTACTGGTAAATAATGATAACTTGTTCGACAAATGGGTTTATCCGGCTTACTGACGAAGTAACCATCTACTCTGAAGATCATTGTAAAACTAAATTAAATAATAAATTATAATATAATAAAATGAGTGTTCTTTTACTTTCCAACTTTTCTTCGTATACACAATGTCTCTTGTTTACTATATACTAAATATATTACAAATATATATATATATATATATATATATATATATATGTATATATACATATATATATATATATATATATATATATATATATCTATGATATGTATATAATAAGATCAGTACAGTATTTGTCCAACTAAATAAAATTTTACACCTTGGTATGAATATATATCGTGTTGTACTAAAATGGAACTATCGCCTTTTACAGAAAGTTTATTGCTGCTTATCGATTTGCAAGCATCGAGACCGACTTGTTTGCGTATTCATGCAGGTAAATATATTCAATATAGTCACGAATAAGGTCCACATAAAGAAGTCGATATATGAAGTACATTCATATTTGAAAAATAGCGCATAGCTAATTTCAAATTATTATATATATATGTATATATGCATATATCCAGAACATTAATAAACAAATGAAAAAGATGTATCCTTGAACTAAGAAGTACATTTATAATTTTATTAGCATATGTAGTTATGCGGTTGGTTTTTGACTGCTTGTGGTTTTTAAAAAAAACGGATTTTTGTGGGAAATTTATTATTTCGTTATGATGAGGTAATTTACTTTACCAACACATATTAGAGCTTATGAAACGGTGTCGGATTTGAAGGTTAAAAATTTAAACTAGTCCACAAAAATCAAATTTATATTAATCAAAATAGAAGAAGAAAAACAACGATTTAGTGTAATCCGTACAGAAGTCCAGAGATCCTATCGAGACAGTTGTGAAGAAAATCAAAGATCTATTGAAGAAATCGACACTTACGGAAGAATATAAAAAGGGAATGATGCTTCCAACCAGTTCACCACCAAGATTATATAGATATCTAAGATACATAAAGAAGGAATGTCTCTATGTTCAATCGTGAGCAGTATCGGATCGCCGACCTACGACCTCGCTAGATACCTAGCAACATTGTTAAAACCGTTTGTGGAAAGATAGCATTGCGTATAAGAAGTTTATAATACTTTTGGTGGACTTAATTGCAGATTCAGGGGATATATTATTGAGCATAGGTGTAACTTTTGTCAACTAACTATATACGTTCCTGGTGGTGATGTTGATGAAAAAATCATGTCCTTCACGTTAAAAAGTTCTTTGGCGACATCCGTCAATTGTCGTGAGATCCATATTGCATATAAGTTTTTCTGTAATTTAATGTCTGAACAATGCACTGGACTCTTTCTGGAACAATGCTTAATTGTAGAGTAATTTCTTTATGAATAATCTGGCGATTTCCTTGAATCAGTGCATTCATTTGTGTTTCACTCTTTTCATGCGACACAGATACTGGTTGACTTGACTGCTTTTCGCCAACCACTTTCATTTCACCTCTATGACAGAGTTTCTGACGTTAACCCAGCCACGAACTTTCTTCATATTCACACAATGGTTGCCATAAACAGTTTTCAAACACCCGTACATTTCAATGAGCGCGTAACCTTCCAGCGTTAAAAATTCTATTACGGATCGTTGCTTGGTACGCATCACAGAAATCGAACTCATGATAAATGACACTCTTACTCAACAGTACACAGGAAAATTAACCTTTGCATGTTAAGACGGGATATCGAAATTACCGTTTGCACGCTAGAACTTTCTATTGCCATTACTCACTCACACAATGGCGTTGGAGAACTTATACATATATTAATTCACACTCATAATAAGATCTATAACGTCTCATTATTCCGAAAGATGGTGCTAGAAGTCAAGTCCACATCATCCTCCTATACGAGGGAGCGTTTTTATATTTGCGGAATGAGCGGGTTGTAGAGGGGTGAGTAGGCGCATTGGGGGCGTGGCCTGTACAGCGACTTATGATTAGTATAAATACGAAGTTTCATTGTTATTAGACAGTTAGTCTTTGAGCTATCGTCAACCAAGTAACATAATCAGGAGTGAAAAGTGAAATATGGAAAAAATCGAATATCGTGCCGTTATAAAGTTCCTTACCAGGCAAGGAAAATCAGTCGCGACCATAATGAATAAGACGTCATTGGTTTACGGCGACTCTTGTCCAGGAAAAACCATGGTGTACAAGTGGCATAGTTTATTTAAACAAGGAAGGGAATCCCTTGTAGACGACCCGAGGCCGGGCAGGAGCATTGAGGTGACCACGCCAGCACTTATCCAAAAAGTTGAACAAATTGTACTCGAAGATGCTCGACTAAAGAAGAAACGACTCGCAGAAATGGTTGGAGTATCCGATACAACAATTTTTAAAATGCGAAAGATGGGTGCCGAGAATGCTCACGCCGCCGCAAAAACAACAGCGCGTAGAGTGTTCGCGTGCATTTTTGGACCTCTGTAATGAAGACAAGGATGGTGTATTGAGTGGAATTGTTACTGGAGACGAAACTTGGGTTCATCATTATGAACCTGAGTCCAAACAAGACTCCATGCAGTGGCATAAAAAGGGCACAGCACCTCCCAAGAAATTTAAAGTGTCACAATCAGCTGGGAAACTCATGGCAACGGTATTTTGGGACTCGGAAGGAATATTGTTGATTGATTATAAAGATAAAGGTGTTTCTATAACCGGAGAATATTACGCTTCAATATTAGAGCGACTAAAAGAAGCCATTAAAGAGAAAAGACGGGGAAAATTGACAAAAGGTGTTCTGCTTTAGCACGACAACGCGCCCGTCCACAAGAGCCGCGTTGCGTTAGCTGCCCTGCATAAGGTGGGCTTCGAAATTGTGAATCACCCACCCTACAGCCCAGACCTGGCCCCGAGTGATTATTACCTGTTTCCGAAAATGAAAAAAGAGCTGCGGGGTAAAAAATTTACTGCCGATGATGAAGTCAAGGAGGCAGTTTCGGCGTATTTTGCAGATAAAGAGAAATCATTTTTTTATGAGGGTATAAATAAATTAATTGAAAGATGTGAAAAATGTATCCGTCTTGC
Organism: Dermolepida albohirtum; assembly: GCA_031893035.1. NCBI lineage: Eukaryota > Metazoa > Arthropoda > Insecta > Coleoptera > Scarabaeidae > Dermolepida > Dermolepida albohirtum. The sequence continues at coordinate 326,138 of JAVIWB010005207.1, forward strand.
AATTGAATATATTGAAAAAGAAAAATAACTTGTTTTTTTTATTTCCACCCCTTGTCCCCCATTCCGCGAATATAAAAACGCTCCCTCGTATGTACGATATGTATGAATGGAAGTTTATCAAATTTTTTGTGCTTTGATAGCGTTTGAATATTTTTGCCACGAATTCTATATTTGCTTATTAAAAGCTATAATTACCGTTTAATACTATATAATTAATGTTATGCATATAACAGAGGAATATTAATTGGGCGAATTTATTAAATTAGATAAACCTGTTTGTATGTATACGCAGGTGAATAGAAAATGACTCTTATAAGTATAGATTTAAATAATAATATAGAAAAGTAAACACTAAACGATTATCACACCATTAATATCTACCTAAAAGGTATTATGTTACAAAACATCGCAATATACTTTACATCTAATAATAGATACAGCGAGTTTACTGATGCAGATAAATTCGAAATATTTTATGTCGTTTCTGATATACGAATATAAATGACATGGGTAAATACTTGTATACCATTGTTAAAAACGAAATTGCGTGTTATTTAGATATTTTCTGTTAATTGACAATAAACGTATTGAATATATTTTCGTTACTTTATTTACGCGAAGTGATAGTGTGAAGCATGTTTATTCATCTAGAACATTGTAGTTAAATTAAAATTGTGTTTGTATTTGATTATTTATGCTGCAATGGAGCAGAATGTCGATTCATAAATGTGCCATTTCCGTGGATGACACGATTAAAATTAAAACATGACGGTAGAAGCACAAGATTCAACGCATCCATTTGGACTCGGAAAGAAATATTCGGTGACTGATCGGTTGTTAAAAATATTGAAAAAAAAGTCTGTTCTGCCATATTTCAAGACATGGCAAAGCATTCAATACTGTATGGTAAGATGGCTTAACATATAAGTTGAAAATATACATACCACATCTATATTTTAAAATATCTATTACAACTTCACCTACATGAAAGATATTTTAGAATAGAACAAGAAGAAGCATATTCTGTTCTGAAAAATGATAAAGCAGGAGTACGACAAGGAAGTGTTTCAGGATCGGTCCTCTACTTATTGTACACATGTAAGTTTTCTACCTTAGAAAACAATAGAACTGCTGCAGATCCCTTTACTAACAGTTGGAAATAATCATAGCGAGTTAGCAAGAAAATTACAGACAGTCACTGAACTAATAAGTAATAATCCAAAAAAATCCATCCATATCGATTTCATGAATAAAAAGTTTAGTATAAACTGGTGCAGATACATTTGAAGAAAAAAGAGAGGAACTTTTCTTTAAATAGAACAATATCATTCAAAAAGATGTAGTAGTAGCAAAACTTTTCGATTGTGGGATGATTTTAGCTATAGTCTAGATATTTTTCGCGTAGTTGAAGGGGAACAGAATTCAAATACACGGTACAATATATAGTTCAAAAAATGTAGCCCTTTGAAATCGCGTGACCTATTGAAATATATAAAATGCACTGCAGTGGTAGTAAGAAATTCAACGTTATCGGTACATAATAAAATCTTGCTTTACAATCCTGAAATCAATCTGTCCATATCATTCTACGTTTTCAAAGAAAACTAGTGAGTAATATTCTTGATGTTCCTTGGTATGTAAAGAACAATGATCTTCATACGGGCTTGGAAATAGAACTTGCAATAATGAAGTTAAATGGTTTGCAAGGAACTGTGAAGAAAGGCTCCATAATCTTGTAAATATCGAGGCTCTTTAACTTCTAGACAATATTCGTCAAAAGAGGAGACTAAACCCTTGAATTTAGATAAGGTGTAAATGGAAAAGAAATCATAATAGTGTTAATGCTTTAAGTTAAAAGAACCTAAGAAATACAGATGGCTAACACTGTAGATATGTACATCAAACCATAACAATTTGGGTTAGTGCGAAATTGCTTTATTAGTTACGAGTTGAATTGGCAGACCTATCCAATCAACTCTAGTAATAAGATTATATTCTAATATATAAAGATAAAAAGAAGTTCAGTGTTGGAAATGGGTCATATGAAAATGATCGGCATTAAAGATTGAAAACATTGCACCCAGATTAAGTGTCAACCACATTATATATGGCATTACGGTGCTCCATAGGTAAATATAAAAAGCAGTTTGCAAGAGTATTTCACGATTTTTTTAAAGGAAACAAGTTATATATATATTAAATATGTGTTGCACTTCATAAGAAACAATTGATGCCTTTTTTTACACCAATTAGATGGATATTGTTTCAAGACACGTACAAAGATCAATTTCAGGAAACATTATTATAAGATCGCTACACACGTACAATTGATTACTTCTTCTTACCACTACTGAAAATATAACAATTAACTAGTATATTCGACAAATGTATGAATTTACAATAAAACATTTAACTCTCACAGACAGGCAAGGATCTATTTTGTTTCATGGTATTGCAAAAATCCGTAGTAGTAGCGGTGATCTTAAATTTATTAATGTTTGTTTGCCTGATAATAAATCCTTATCCCAGAAATTACTTATTAAAATTTAACGTCCCATTGTTCCAAGTTAATGCTTTCTGTAACTATGTAACTATGTAAAAGGTAAATAATTTGGAATTCTCATTGATATAGGAAAAGTTTCTTTTCTAAAATATATTGTAGAAATTAATGCGCTAAATTCGTTTGCTGAGACAAATGAAATTTGCCTCCTTTGGTAAATTAATTCATTAAGTTATCGAAATATGTAGCAAAGCGTTTTAATAATTTTTATGCATTTTTTTGTGTTACAACGCACTTCGTCTTTCTTAAAGTATTTGTTGCAAATATGAAACTATAATGAGTAACAAACAAACGGAATTTGATTATACATATCATTATTTAAAGAATGATATACTTTTAAATTAAAATAATGTGAATGTAATATGAATGAGGCCGGTATTTGCAGTATCGTTATTTGCTTTTAAAGGAGTTTTTGGAAATCGAAAAAGAACGTGTGACTTTTAAATAAATTAAGTTTAAGCTTAAAATATTAAACGCTTTAGACAAAGAGGATAAGTTATTGTGTATACAAATGAAATGTGCAAACCTTAATATCAAAAGGAAAATAGCCTGTACCTCCAAGTTTTACTCAAAAAAACGCGAATAAGAACATAAAATACATAACAATATTTCTAAACAAATATTAGACAAACATTTTGTCACACTGATTCTTATCTTTTTTGAAAGTTACATCAGCTCCATTTTTCTGGTCCAACAGCATTCTTTTATAGGTGAAATATGTAAAAACTTAATTCTGGAGGGCTACATAAATAAACCAATAGTACTCTTGTTCCCCTTTAACTTTTTTTCGCAGTGTTAGGAGAGGGTCATCGATAAAAGTCGAACAATTTTTTTTAATAATAGTCTTAGATTTTACACATAAGGAAAGAGAGTCATTCTGATCTTTTTCTTGTGAAAAAATAAAACGTTTCCATTTAGACTCATAACTCCAAGATGCAGGTAACTTTATTACTAGTTTAGTTTGTGTTCTCCTATTAATCCCAATTTTTGGAACTGTAAAATGTTTTCTGATTAAATTATTATTCTCGACGATCTCTACTATCATATGTATCTTTCTATTATCCTTTTATTTTGTCTGCCAATGGCTAGGCGATATGCTTGTCATGTTGCCGAGTAATTTCGCTGCTCATTCATTGTTAAGCAAAGAGATTTCAAATAAATCGTTGAACTAACAAATGAGTTTTGCAAATAACTACAAATTTCGTTAATACTTTTATGTATTAAGAATTTCTGAAGTAATTTACTTTCTAAGCCACTTTGGTTAAGAAAAACAAGTTTTGAAAATTTTATTAATTAGTGACTTCAACAAATAACTCAAATACTTGGCTAACGTAACAATAGAAGGATAAGAGGCTCTGGTTATATTATTAATGTACTGAAGAGATCAAATCGTAACAAATCCTTCAGTATAGATGCCTTCAAGAACAGCTACGGTTATCGTATCATTAGTAAAATATTTTGTAAATCTTATACTTGGCTATATTAGAAAGAATGTATGTTTAATTTGAGAAAATTTGTAATAAAGGTTACAGTTGAGATGGTGAGGACATCTGCAGCGCATTGAAGAAAAGAGGCCAGTCAAACAAATATGGAGAGCACGAATATAGGAAAATAAGAAGAGGGATAGACCGAGACAGACCTGGAATGACGTAATAGCAAGAAGTATTGAGAAGAAGGGAAAGACAAAGAGAGAAGCAGAAGAATTGGCAAAAAACAGAAAGGAATGGAGAACATTTATACAAAGTTAAAAGACAGAACAAGGTATTGTGAAGAAACAAAAACCCGACCCCATTATGTGGTACAAGGGATAATGAATTATATATATATATATATATATATACACTACCGTTCATAAGTATTTGGGCACCCATAAATTTAGAAGAAATGATTAAAAGCACTAGTGAAAAAATGAAAATATATTTATTACATGTACATACATAACTAATTACAGTATCTGGCAGTAGAATTACATATTATATTTAAATTTTCGATTCATCTATGTGACCTCCTTTGTTTTTTATAATGGCAGCACATAATCGCGGCATTCTTGCAATTAGTTTTGCTAATGTATCCGGTGTTATGCGGACCCAAGCTTCCTGCAGTTTCCTCCACAAATCAGCCTCCGATATTGGTACTGCTTTCCGGACCTCCCGATCAAGTTCCTCCCACAATAACTCTATTGGATTTAGATCGGGGCTTTGGGGAGGCCATTTCATAACTTCGATGGATCCTTCCGCTTCCAAGAGTTGCAAATAGTCTTTGCATATTTTGGATGTGTGCTTTGGGTCATTATCCTGCTGGAATACAAAATTCCTACCCAAAAGTCTTAATCCTGAAGCAATAGCATTGGTCTCCAAAATGTTTCGATACTGCTCTTTCCTTAGTATTCCCTCAATTTTCACAATATCACCCACGACCGTACCACCAAAACAACCCCAGATCATCACGGAACCACCGCCATGTTTAACCGTAGGCACAATACATTGCTCTGCCGCACGCTCACCTGTAGATCTCCGAACGAAAACACGTCTTCTGGACCCGAAAATTTCGAACTTTGACTCATCGGTCCACAAGACTTTACTCCACTGTTCAACTGTCCAATGTTGGTGTTCACGAGCCCAGTTTAAGCGTTTCCGCTTATTCTGTTTGCGCAATAACGGTTTTTTCATTGCAATTCGTCCGTACAAACCTGCTTTGTACAAGCGACGTTTGACCGTTGTTACGCTTATTGATTTTGGACGGTCTGCATTGATTTCTGCAGCGATTTCTGGGGCTGTTTTCCGTCGATTTCTTTTGCTTGTGATCACTATTGCACGATCCTCAGCAGAAGTTGTCGCTCCGGGTCTCCCACACCGTGATTTATTGAGAACACTGCCACTTTCTCGGTATTTTTTGACGACATAGTCTACGGAGGTATTATATAATTTTAATTGTTTCGCAATTTTCCGGTTGCTTTTGCCATCTTGATGGTGCGCAATTATAAGAGAACGCGTTTCAATGTCCATCTCTTTTCTTTTTGGCATATTTAACGATCTTAACAACACTACTAGCACAGGAATATCTCACAACGAATACAGAAACGTAACTGAGGGCAATTTCAAAAATATAACATGGAACTCGCCCGAGGTCATTAAAACATCATTACTAAACTTATCATTCAGTATCCTTCACAGAAAGACAATTACAAGAACTTGGAGAAATTTTTATTGCGCTAATCCCCAGGTAGTCCCAATAACAAATTTTGGTTTATTGCAGGTAATAAAGTAATACATAATGTTACTTATGCAGCGTTTCTGTAGATTTAATACTTTCCTTATACCTATCCAATATTACAAGAATGAATTTCCTAGAAGCTATGCTGTTCAAATAATTTTATAAAATATGGGTGCCCAAATACTTATGAACGGTAGTGTATATATATATATATATATATATATATATATATATATGTAATAAAGGTGTCAACATTTTTTGATATTTTATTCCAAAAGAACATATTATTTTATAAGCAATTAATATAAAATTTGCTAACATAACAATGTTAGATATTGAAAATTTTGCAAATTTGCATTCATTGACATTGAGTAATTTATTATAACATTACATTACATTATAGTGCACAATTTTGTAACTTCCGCCTTCGTAATTTCAAAAATATTTACAAAACATTTTAATAGTAATTTATTTGAATATATGTTGAGTTATATAAATTACGAAAATATAAGTATAATTATTATATTTGCACGTGGAAATTTACAAGAAAAGCAAATGCGACAATATTTTCTGATTCATTATTCCAATTGTGTAAAATATGCTTAATTCATTTTGAATATATAATATTTTAATGTACTTGTTAAAATATATTTGATTAAAACGAATTTTTTTAATGAATATTCAATGTTAAGTAAACAAGGAAATAAAGCGAAGTAAGGTGAGAATCTGAATTTCCAGACATTTACAGACACTGTGAAACATCAGACAGGTATCATGCTTACGTAAAACAACGAATTGGAATGGTAAATATTTATAGAAATAGAGAAAAATTGAATTCTTATTTCTTAAAATATAACAATTCAAATGTACATACATATGTACATACGTCAAACGGAGTTATGTGAACTTGCGTCACATGTTAGAAGTGTTACTGCGCAAAGTTTTACAAATGGAATATTGAAACAGTTGCACATGTTTCATTAGCATGTGATTTTCATGTTGCGAGTATATTTAAAATGGTAGAAGTGCATTATTTATTTACTAGTCTGATCAAAAATGTATGTATACTATACTAAGGTTAAAGTGCACGTGGATAAAGCATTGAAGATATATTCGATTACTCAAGGTAGTATTGGTAATTATTGACAAAAAAGTTGCTTTTTGTTGATATTTATTTTTTTTAAGTGCAACTGTAAAATATACTAACAACACCTATTAGACAACATGCGATTTTTCATGATTTACGAGTTTGAATGTGGCAGAATAATCGACCTTCATGAAGCTGCAATATTTATTCATGATATTGCTGATCGTGTACAAACGCAGCATTGCTGTGGTAGCTCTGTGTTAGCAAAAATGGGCAGAAAATAATTAGGTACGATGGTAAACGTCCCAAACGCTCCACTTAAAGTGGAAATTGTGTTCTTCGGCTTGTGGCTCTTAGAGACCGTTTCTCGTCAACAAGAGAATTTGATAATAGATGAGATTTTTTGATTAATTAAACTCCGCCATCTATCACAAATTTACCTTGTTGATTGTATAATTTTATGATGTGGAGAAAAACAAAGAAATGGTCGATATGATATACACCCAAAAGTATTAATCGTTCCTTTGTTTACCTTTAACATATCACGACTGAAGTAGTGTAACGAAAAGATGAACTGCAATGGGAGATGAAATCAAGTCGCCTTCACTGAAGAATTTCGATTTTTTATAGGCTCACGATGGTCGTAAAATAGTCAGAAGATGTCCCATAGAAAGTAATTTGCAGTTTCTTATACAGGTTTGATGGTATAGGAGGCTAAGGCTATCTGCCAGTGAAATGAATCTCGTTTAGCAGTGATTCAAGGAACATTAAATGTGAATCATTAGGCCGATAATGTTTTTAACCAGTATTAATATCATATTTTCGATAACTGGAAAATCCAATTTTTCATCAGGATAATGTGCGGTCACATAACGAGAGTGTTACCGCATATCTGGATACTGTTAATATTGATCGTTTACCATGGCCTTCTCGTTGATCGAATTAGTCACCAACAAAACACATATGGGATATAGCAAGATAGAGGATCAATAATTTATAACTACTCCTAAATAATGTAGTTCTTCAACAAAGAATTTTCGAAACTTGGTATAGCATACCGCAAGCTGCCAATGATTCGCTCATTTAAAATATGCCTATAAACTAGTTACATATGCGAGAAACAGAGGGTGGGGGTTGACACATTATTGTTGTTTCAATATCACGTTTATATCTTCATCGTTTCTTAATACGAAAAAATATATATTTCCTAAAAATTTTATTAAAATATAGGAACGTTTACTGAGTGATCATTTATTTATGGTAGCCAGTATATGTTAATCTGATCAAATATTTCTGTACAATATAATGCAATGACAGGTTAAAGTACACGTGTTTAAGACAGTGATATACATTGGTCTGCCAAAGCATTCCAATTTTTTAAATTCACTTCAATTTAGTTTTTATATCTTCAACTGTATCCAAACACATTGAACAATAACAATAATAAAAGTATAATAATTAATACATAATAATTTATTTAATAAGGAAACAAATTATTTTTGCAAAAATATTGACGCGTTTGTAAAAATACACATTAGTATTGGATGTGATGTATTTGATAATAGATGTTAGTTAATCCAATTTGTCTGTGATAGATATTTCATAGAGCATTCTTTATATTAAAAACTTATGTTTTCATTAGCCTGCGATTTATTATTTTTTCTGTAGTGAATTGCAAATGGTAGAAATGTATTATTTATTTACTAATCTGATCAAAAATTTGTGTATAATATACTGCAATAACAAGTTAAAGTACACGTATGTGTATTAAGACAGTGACATACATTGTTCTGCCAAAACATTGTTATTCAAAAGAATCTTAGTTTTGTGTCTTGAACTGTAATACAAACACCTTAACCACTAGAAAACACTTAAAGTATAACAATTAACACGTGGTAATATATAATATAAATATTTTTGCAAAAATATGGAAATGCATTTATAAAAATGTACAATAGTGTTGGTTTTGGTATATTTAACAATACTAGTTAACTCTATTTTAGTAATTGTATGGGAATAAATGCTTCATTTAGTATTCTTTATGTGAAATCAGAAAAATGGATTCAAAAATTCTCATAATATATTCAAATGGTGGACTGGAACCATCAAAAGAACTACCAAAAGCAAATTTTTACATTGTTTAGTTTAATTAATAATATCGCAAGATAGAGTGAAAAACTTATATGGTTTTGCAAAACTATTCCACGTGTTTTTTAAAACTATTCAAAGTATTTTTTAAAACTGATTTAGCAACTATTAAAAGTGTTTCACGAGAAAAAGCAATTAATAAAGAAATAAAAGTATTACTACCTTAGTGTTGTAGAAATGTAGGAATTTACTAACCTAAACAAAATCTCATTATTATACAGTTGCCTTCGTATCATAAACTACCACATTTAAAATAATAATACATATTAAAACGCCTTCGAAAACGATTATTACCGCAACAGAATATTTGCTTGAATAATTCGCGGTATTTATCGGTTGGTAATTTCAGCACGAAAAATTATCACACTTACTAAGCGGTCACGTTTCATTCTCTTTTTTTTTTACATATAAACACAATCAATCGTATTCGAAAATCTTTGATGATAACGTTAACGTTCCATTAAAAATTAAATTTTTGCGTAGAATACTGCAATCGGATAATAAAAGCTTACATACATTGCATCTAATCTATGTGATAAATGTAAGAGATAAATTTATAATTAAGTAATTGTTAAAGATTTTAAACTGATTATATATACTTAAATAGTGATTATTATCTACATGCATATATATATATATATATATATATATATATATATATATATATATGTATATATATGTATATATACAGATATATAGATACACACACAAGTATATATATATATGCAATATATATATATATATATATATATATATATATACCGTGCTTTCATATTAAAATGCTACAAACACCGTATCATATTGTATTCGGGTCTAGATATCGAATGCCGATCAGAATGTAAAGTGGTGGGGCGCGAGTCAGTCGAATCACAACAACGACTGACTACAGATTAAGTAGTTGTTCTTGGTACTTGGTGGATGGTCTATCACTGACTGTCCAAATTGTTTACGTCCAAAAATTAATAAATTATAATTACTTTTAACTGTACAATTAGGTATTTTTACAATAAGTTTCACATTGAACTAAAAGACGCTTTCTAATAAAACGTTTAAAAATAAAAAAAAACTCTTAAAGAAGCTAAAAAATAAAATAACTTCTCGGAATACTTTTTAAACAGAAAATAAATATAACTTGCCAAAATTTATAAAATATTTTTTAAATACAGAAAATAAATTCAATTAATTAAATTCTCAAATGTCCCTCCTGCTTGCGCTAAACAGTACCCCAATCTATTATAAAATTCATTTCGAACATTGGCCAATACAAGAGGATTAATAATTTGGAATTGGTGTTCGATATTAATCCGTAATTCTTCCAAATTATTAGCCCTTTCGTTTTGATGCCCATATAACTTTGATTTTATGTAACCCCATAAAAAAAGTCATTAGGGGCTAAGTCTGGTGGCCTTGGTGGCCAGCGAATTGTACCACTATTAGATATAACTTTTTGGGGCAATATATTATTTAAATATTCATTCACATTCTAGTTCCATGGGCCGGACAATCATCATGCTGGAACCATACTTTCTCTAAATTGGAATTAATAGTTCTCAAAGCAGGGATAATGTCGTTCCGAAGAAGATTCAAATATATGTCCCCATTTAAATTTCCTTCGATAAAGAATGGACCTATAATGTTATTCCCATAAATACCAGCCCAAACATTCAATTTCTCAGGATACTGTGTCCCCGTATTCAATTGTCGATACTCGTTTTCAATAGACCAATATCGAAGATTCGACGGATTGTGTTTACCGTGCAACGGAAACGTGGATTCATCGGTAAACACCATAGTCTCAATGAAGTGTTCATTCGCATTTACAAGTTCTATTACAGTTTCACAAAATTCCATTCTGCGGTGTTGATCAGCATGAAAAATTTCCTGATGAATTTGGTATTTATAGGATATGTATTTATTTTTCTTTAATATCTTATGAACTTTACCCATGCTAATACCTATCTCTTCTGATATTTTAGATATAGTAATATTGGAATTTTCTTCGACCATTGCGCACACCATGACTTACTGCATTTCTTTATCGTTATTTATTCTCCGTATTTTATGACATTTACATCCCAAAATGCAACCTTCTGATTTAAACTTTTTAACTACTAATGATATTGTTGTTAATGCAGGAAAGGGACGATCTACACACTTTTCAGAGAAAAGGCGCTGGATACGCCGTAAAGAATTACACATTTTATATATATATATAATGTGTTCCAGCCAACATTTCCAGCAAGGGGATCTTGCTTATTATAAAGGAAATATCTTTGGTTAAATTAGCTGAATTATTCTTAAGAGCTAGTGCAGTTGTAAAATACCTTTTAATTTCCAAATTTTCGTTACTTTAGAAGTTATCGTAAGAAAAAGAAAAATGTCAAATTTCTTATCCTTCTTTTGTCATAGCAGATTCTTAATTTTTAAATTTGACAATGATTTGATATTATAAACGAATTTATTATCTATATCAGGTTTAAACAACACACGCCTTTCTGAAACTCTTTATTAATTCTCTGGATAAAAATGATTTTGTTTCCACAATAGTTACCAAATATATTTGTTTTCTATCGATATAATGTCGTCCAATCATTTAAGCCATGAAATCTTATTTTTCTCTCCTCCCACTATCTCGATCTTTTAAAACTGTACCACAAATTTTATAATAAGTTAATATAGAGTTTAATTTATAACCTATCTATATTTACTTTAAAAGGGTTTTCTTTACTAAGATGCAATTTTCAAATAATTATATATAGATTATTTAGAAAGATTGATTGATTTTTGGTTCTTATTTAATTAACACTTGTACATAGGTACCTCTCTACGACAATATTTGGAACTTTCTCTAATTTTAGATTTGAGATAGAAGGCATTTACTAATTACTTTCCGAGATAAATAAATTCTATGTTCATCAATTTCCAGGAGCTCCGTTGGTGGGTCTTTTTCTGGGAAAAATTGCACCGCTAAAATATTATAAATTATTATAAATTTTGTAATATTCAAATTAATCATGAATTAAATACTAGTTTGAATTCTTCGTTAATATATTTTCTTTATCTTGACACTGCAGTCAAAACATCTATAAGAATCCTGGAAATCCAACAGAAAAAACTCCTTTGTCTTAACGCAGATGTTCTATAATTTGTCCGAAACAATCAATTATATAAAGATTTGAGTATTCCCTCTCTACAGGAATACCTAACTATCCTGACAGCAGGAAAATAGAAAAGAGTGGGAGAATCCAAAAATTCAGAGGCCATGCGATTGGTTGAACCACAGGACCGATCTTCTCTAAGGTAAAGATCAGTTTACTGATTTGACAACTAACACCAAAGCTGATAAGATAACCCTCACATGATGAGGGACGATATCTGAGATCGCTGGGTAGCAGAAGATTTATGGAATGCATGACAAAAGTCGGGGGACAGTGCAGAAGAGATGACGAATTTCGATGCCATACACATCCAAAATACAAGTAAAAAACACATGTAAAAATGCTTAAGAACAAATTTGTATTTAAGCCTCAGAAGAATGGAAATTCATAGATTGGAGAATTTTCAGTTTTATGTGAAATTCTGTGACAAAGAAATTTGCGTGTGTATGATTTTCAAATTTGACACCCCCATTTTTTATTGGTTTTCTTATTTATTGATATTTGTACTACTTTTATTTGTTAAAAGTCACGGGATATAGTTTTGGGCGAGGTTTTCAAAATCTTTATTCATTTATGATATTTAGTGTCACCGAATTCGAAGTTCAGAAAAACATTGTAATATCTGGATCTATCTTTAGATTATGTTAGTGTTTTACATGTTGACCGGCAGACGTCAGTTAACGTTTACCTAATATCTTTATTATATTATTATTATATATAAATTTAGAAATATCGTTTTACTTTTAATCAGAACTCTCTTACAATACTTATATGTTTTTCTCTTAAGAAAAAGTTGAAGGTAATTTAGATACTGTTGTTAACAATTATATATAATTATATAATTAAGCGCTTCACGATGGGAAATTAATGAAAATTAATATTTCCTGCTATACCATCGTTATTACAAATTACAGAAATTATTTAAAAATTTCTGCATTGGAGCAGGTCTCGAAGCTGGATTGCTTGATGGCCTAATTGGTAAGGCAGTAGTCTAGAAAACAGCAGATACATGTTCGAGTTTTGCTATAATGCAGAAATTTTTAATTAATTTCTCTAATTAGTCATAACGACATATTAATTTCGGTAATTTAAATATTGTTTACCAAATATTTGCGGTTTGTAATATTGTTATTTTTTATGTATTTAAATGTATTATAAAATAGTGGCTGGAGTAAATAAAACCATTTTATCTTAAAATCACTAATTTATTAGCATGTTTATTTAATTTTGTTTTGATAATCCTACATGGTTCGAGATTTAAATATGGAATGTATTAATTATTACAAAACTATAGAAATTTTAGTTATTTCAAGAAATTTTTATTGCAAAATATATTTTTTGAACTTTAGTTAAGATACGTTTATAATAGAATGAATTAAGAACAATTTGATAGCTAATTGGAATTATCTAACATTCTATTAAACCTAATTTATGATCAATGGAAAGATTAGTTTGTCAAAAAAAATGGATTGATTTTGAGATAAACGTTTTTCGATCGTTGACAGATAATTAGATAAATACTATACTATTAACTTGTCAATATATTATCTAATAATTTTATCACCTAGGTAGGCAATTTCATGCCTTTTTACTTGAATAGTTTTTTTCATTGGCTGTGTGATATAATATTGACTTTCAGTAATGATAAATTTGATGTTCATTAGTGTTCGTATTTGTATAAATAACTTCTTTCTTATTTTAGGGGGATATTCTCTGATATTATTGAAATATGCAGAAGCTACTACTAAGGTAGACGTATAAAAATTTACGAATGTTCAAAATAGTCCTCGCCAGCAGTGATATGTATATACTTTCTATAAACAGAGTACGTCACGCAATTCGTTTTCCGAAATAGAGTAACATCGATCCTTTCTTTTAAAATAAAACGTAAACAACTTTAACTTTGATCGGAATTAAACGATAACAAGAACTAACAGATGGCGAAACTGCGTGGGTACGTATGAAGAACTAAATCCTTTATTTTCAAACTTCGGAGAACTTAAAGGTCCGCTATTGCAATAGGACAATGCAAGACCTCATACCACATGAAAAAAGAAAGATATTTTTTACTTCCGCTCCAGTCTCTTCACCAGATTTGACTTCTGGTGACTATCATATGTTTCCAAAATTGAAAAAACCACTTCGAGTTGTATCGTTTCAAAGCTTAAATGGGGTAAAACTTGCTACAAATAGATGGATTGCAGAGACGTCGAAAGAATTCCTTGAGAACAATATAAATATTGTAAATTAGTTTCATGCTGGAATAAGTCTGTTCAATAAAATGAAGATTTTATTGATAAATTATATTGCAAGTTTGATTAAAATTGACGAAATAAAAAAATTATAGCCGAATTTCTAAAACTTTGGAACATTCCTCGTACATACGCATAATTTTTGAGTATCCTTTGTATCGCTAAAATGTACTTTTCACTTTTAAAAAAACTTGTACAAACTACAATTGACAATAAATCGTGTAATTGATTAGAAAAGAAACTTCCTAACTAAAATTTTCATTGATAATTCGATATGGACATTTACATCCATATCGAAATTTAATTAATATAATAGTTACATCTGTTATGTGTTTGCGTGGACATCGAATAGAGTGTTCCGTGGTTTTCTCTGTGTAGGTTTACTGTGGACCTATACAGCGCATTAGATAAATAAGCAAGTTTTTTAGATATACAATAAACATACATTAATATTATGTTTGGATGTTAATATTTATTCAAAACATTTAACATTAAAATCAATACGTCTGCACTAATACATGCGCAGACTTTTTAATCTCATTTTTAGGAATGTTGTTTAGCACATGCCTCACGGTTGCTTGAATGGCTACAACATCTTCATAAAGCGTTCCTTTCATAGCAATTTTTAATTTAGGGAAAGAAAAATAGCAGCATAAGAATTCTAGATCACATACAATGTAATACACCTAAATAGTATTCTCCATTAACAATTCGATTAACTAGAACAAATTCCACGTGGACAATACTCTTCGAAATATAATAAGTAATCAACATTGTCTTGATTCTGGACTTCTAAAAATGCATTTTCTTGGTTTTGGCTCGCCTTTCGACTTCTATTTTGCAGATTAATGATTAGTTTCGGGGTTATATTTTAAAGCACCATGTTTTATCACCATTTATGATGTTTTAATTCATTTAGCGGATGTGGTACGAAACGTGCACACACTTTACTTTTATCCAAATCTTTAGCTAAAATTATCCAAATCGTAAAAAATAGTTGAATATAAATCCTCGGCCAATATTCTTAGTCATATTTCCATCGATAGCAACGATTTCACGGACTTCTTTCAACTGCTTCAGTACGATTTGCAGCTTATGGATGTCCAGGATATGGATCGTCATTTAAATCTTCACGATCATTTTGAAATCGTGCAAACCAAGTGATTAGCATGAACTAGGGTGCGTTCGAAATAAGAAAGATGTTCCTTTCTAATGCTACTACCGTTGCATACATGGCGCTACATGTCTCATGATTTAAGGTAAATTTAAATGGGGACTGTGGTTGATTGAATTAATCAAAAAAGTAAATAAAACCTCTTTCCACAATAATGTTAATTTTCTATATACGCATTTCGACAATTAAGTTGTGATCACCAGTTGATAATTAAACACATTGTCGCGTCTGGATCCACGGCAAACCTTGCGCATAAACAAGCCCGTATCAGACATTAACTATCAAAAGTCAAACAGACACCGGTACGAACTTGTTTCTGTGCGAGTTTTACCGCAGATACAAGTGATATATTATGAGAGTAGTTATTTGCTGATGACGGCAACTTAGTTACCGAAATGCGTATACTGAATACAAACATCATTGCCGAAAGGGGTTTTATTTACTTTTTTTGATTAATTCTATGATTTAAATTAAAAGCTCGATCTAACACGCTAGGTATGTTCAACGCTGTATTTATTTGCTTCTGATGATAGTTTGGCTATCGAAATATGTATCAAAGAAATAAATATTAATGTGGTAAATGTTTCTCCTTTTTGATTATTAGTAGTAAGTATTATTATCTTAATATTAAACATAATATATGTACGAAAAGTGCTGAAGTATTCTAGAGAAGGCTGTTGCATGACAAATAAATATCTTTCGCCGCCAAATCTTGTACCCTAAACTTATTTTCGTATAAATTGAGCAAGTACTGGGTATGTGGGCGAATGTAGGTGGTTGCAGAAAAATCAATACAATTATATCAAGGCAAGAATATCTGTTTGACTGGTGAAATTAGGCGTATATATATAGATATAACTGCACATGTGTAGGTGTGCATACTTGATAAGACTGAAATTACACTTTGTTTATTCAGAAGTTCATTCAATTACAATTACATTTCGATCCTAATATATAGGATTTCCTTTTAATTCAGTTCAACATTATTTTCGCAAAAGAAATTAGTTTCATTAAATTTTTAAATATTCCTTTACGTTTTTCAAACGATTTGTAATGTTAACAATTAGTTTGAATTCTATATTGCGTATCATCAGATCTATTTCCTGGATTCATTGAAAATTCTTTGTAAAACGCCCTGCATTTTTACTAGAAATATGAAGATGATTTAGCAGGAAGTGAGGCACAATTAGTGGCACAATCTTTTTGAAAATCTTAATATGATGTTCTAGTTTTGCCATTTTGTTTTATGGTAATATGTGAAGCTTGGTTAATTTTCGAGATATTATGTGAAAGTTATGGCAGTGTGAAATCTTAAAATATATAAATTCATAAGACATTATCCATTTTAATTTTAATTTTTTAAAGAGATTAAATCTAAACAGCAATTTGAACAAAGTATACATCATGGTAACACTATCCAAGTAACTTCTACATATTCCGCAAACTAAAACCTTTCCTCGCTAGAAAGAGTTTTTACTACAAAACTTTTACTACAAGTGTGTTGTAAAACTATAAAAATTTGATGTTTCTGAAATGCGTTTGTTTCATTTTGAGCCTTATACCTATAAATCAGTCGTATTAGCGCATCTGAACTTTCTCGTGTATAGACTCCTTTAATATGACAGGATAGGGAGCAAAAATATCCTTTTTTTTGAGGGTGCGTTGTCAAGTGAAGGGGATCGTAAAAGGGGAAATGGGTTCGATGAATTCTGTAGTCATAGAAGTTTCTGTTTCGTGCCCCTTAGTAGAAAATATGAGGTGAACCACGAAGAAGCACGCGTGAATCGGCGAATTTTAATTTTCCAGTAAGTATTATTATTCGAACGATCGTCTCTATATGGCACTGCAGCGTGCATTTCGTACTCACTTCGGAATTCCGCCCGGCAGAAAATGTGGAAACAGTTCGACAGTCATGGCATTTACAAGCAACTTTGTTGAACCAGTTTTTGAAGAAATGCCTCTAGGAAGTGTTTTCAACAGTATAGTGCCACGGCGTACACAGCCTCTGCTTCAAATACAGCTTTAAGGGCTCATTTCGATTCGGGATAATATACAATGGGAGGCTTTTTTCATGAGGATACTTCAAGTCAATGATTTTTTAACATCTCCTCATAAGTTTGCTTCAGTTAAAGAATTTTATGCGGCCTTCACATTACCATTTTCAAGATGTTTTGTTTAAATCTAGATAATTCAAACTTTAAGTTATATGCTTCCATTGGCAGAAATAAATTTTGTCTGTTAGCAAAACTTTTTATTATTCGCCTTTAAAAAAAAATTTTCAGTATCTGACCGTGAATTTCCTCTGGCTCCTCCTATCTAGATAGTAACAGAACTCATAAAAGTCAAAAAACGAAAATATTTCAATTTTTATTTTAATGCTTATGATAAATATCAATAGGGTATGAAATAGTAAAATGATAGTAACACTTGATGAAAAGATGGTGCTCGGGATTATTTTATAGAAATATTCTTTTAATATAATGGACATCGAATTAGAACTTGGTTGATAAAGTCCCATCTGAGAAATGAAATATAAAAAATATCTGGGAGAATATTTGTATTGTTTCAGAAACAAAAGTAAATAATAAAAAGGTATAATATTAGAGACGCTTAAAAAATTATAACACATAATTTTTTAATTTTCGCAATATATTTACATTTGACTGCATTTCATGAAAAACTATTGCTGCAGAAAAACGAGGCCTTGTCTAGACGTTGTGAGCATATTATTACTGACCATGCTAAATTATGTAAAGGCGAGACTGTTTTTTTTTAAATTTAAAATGATACTACAGCAACAGAATATTCATCGTTGGTATTTTTATTGTGATACAAGGTAGTTATCAGAGAGCAAGTGATAACGTGTTTATGAATGAAGGCACAGACAAAATGGCGAAAAGGTACGGAGAAGCAGAAACGTTGTAGATGCATTCGGGAAAATAAATATGTTGAATCTGCTCTCTATTAGAATCTATTGGAAGTCAATTAACAATATTAGATTTCTAGATGTAAGATCTTATCTTAAAATATTTAAATTTGTTATTATTTATATTAAAGTTCATTATCCATAAGAAACGATAAGTGATCTTTATTAAATTCAAAATATGCTGGGTAGTCTATTGTTCTCTTCGATGTTTCTAATAATGCAGAGTCACGCAATAAATTAATGTCCACTATAATTAATTTCTCGATGGTACTGTTTGACGACAAAAAGTAAATTGCCAGAATTATGAAATGTAATTGACCTCTAAGCTCACCCAAAGACTTTGAGAAAATGTATATAAATTTACTAAGTATGTATTTAGATATTTTTATGAAAACTAATTAGTATATAAAACTATATGTATGTGTTTATACAATATATATATCAAAATACTTTATATCTGAAATGAAAGCCATAATCTACTAAATTATTAAATTTTCTGATTTCTAATTTAATATAATTATCCGAGTTTGACGAAAGAGTTTAAAACAAAAAAATCTTATCCCTACAAGAAAGCTTTGTTTGAACAGATTATCTTGGTTATCCGGATGTTAATTCGTTTTTAATTAATAGAACGCCTCAAGTAAAAATCTAAAAAGAATATGTCAGATTTTAGATTTTAAGTCCTTGTGAGTCTCTCTATGTATCAGGTTGTTATTGAATTCAAAATTTACTAATTTCTTATATTATGGTTCATTACCTACAATTCATTAGAATGATCATTTCTCGAGTTGATTGGGGTAGATAATCATATATTACAGCATTCATATAATCTTTATTAAAGTCCGATGGTCTTTCTGAACGTTGAGTTAATGTTAAAATGATCTCCTTCAAATCGAAAAACCATTTCCATGTTGTATTTTTCCCAATTACGTTTTCTCCATCAACGACATAAATAGGCGAGATGGTTCAAAACTTCTCAGCCAAAAGAGTATAATAAACCTGAGATGCGATCTGAGGTCTTATATTGCCATGGAGTAGCAACATTTCCTGTCAGCATGCCGCGTTTTTTGTTTTGAACCGCTCTGCGTACCTTTCGCAGGGTTTGGCAGACAGTCTGTTTGGCATTGGCCTTTACAGGAGTGCCTCCACTCCATGTTCTGTTGCTTCGATTCGAGCGTGATATGTGAAACCCAAGTTTCATCTCCCGTTACGATACGACTCAACATGACGTTACCTTCTTCGTTATAACGAATCAATAAATGCGGCGAACACTCAAACCTTTTGTTTTCGTGGTCCTCTGTTAAGAGTTTAGGGACCCAACGGGAGCAGTTTCTTAAACTTTTCAGAAATAATCTTCTGACTTGTTGACTTTCCTGAAGTGTCGAGGCCAAGTCGTTTAAAAGAGTGCTTATGGTGAAGCGTCTGTTCTGAAGCATTTTAGCTTCAACTGAACCCACCATATCGTCTGTGATCACAGATGGGCGACCGGAGCGGGACTCATCATGGACATTGTCCCGGCCAGCTTTTAAGTCTCTGACCCACTTATGAACTTTGCCTTCACACATGGCAGTAGCTCCGTAAATTTCACAAATCTGCCAGTGAATGTCTGCAGCAGACATATTTCTTACCGACAAAAAACGTATCACTGACCGTACCTTGTACGAGGCGGGCAATTCAATTATCTTGAACGTTTTAAAGACACAGAATAGACTGTATAGGTTACCTATACAGCTGCAACTGAGCACAGTTGTTCCCAACGAATACCGGGACACGACACAAGCACTAGTTGCGGCGTGCGCACCGCCTATTAGTGTATACAACAAAACGGCCGTTACTTAAAAAACACGTAATTAGACCATTCATAAGAGTTCTGAATTATATAATTTTTATTTATGAATTATAAAGAGGCACGAGGGCGGAGAGAGCATGTGTGTCGCATACCTTTAAGAGTAGATAAGCTTTTTTTCTTCCTTAAAGGAAATTTGGGCTGATAAACAAATTATTATCGTTGTTGCTCTTCAATACCTGATAAATCAAGAATCTGTATAATCCTTAAACCTTTTTTAGAAATATTAATGATTTCCTGCTCAGGAATGAGGTATAATTAATGACATGTCTACATAGTAGATATTTATTGCAAATTTAATGAGCGATAAACTTAAATTTTAAATAATTTATATTGCTAAGCGTTTGAATGCTAAAAATTAGTAATTGCCGCGTGTGATCACTATCTTTCTAGAACTTTAATGTTTATAACGGTCAAGGGGACATTAAATATTTAATTTTTCACTTATTATATTTGCAAATAATATTAAGTTTATTCATTTTAATCTGCTCTGTGCTGTCCTATATTCATTTTATTCGTTTATTAGTTAATATTATTATTGCTGTTCAAATTAATCACATTATTATATTTATTTGCATTTAAATTATATATACATATCTAAAATATCATCTATTTTAAACCAAGCAGCCCGTAATATCTGCGTAATGCTATAATCTATATTGTTATATACGCGTATGCATCGATAATAGGTATAACAGGTAACTGCAGCGTGGAGCAACATACAAATAATCCAAAGAATACAGTGCATATAACGATCCAGAACGTCGGGATCTCTGAGTTGTGTTGCAGTAGTGAAGCAGCTTACTTTGCTGCATACACACCTTAAACCTAGCGTTCATTCTCTGATATGCGAAGGTACAACAGTTTTCTGCAATATATGTATCAAATAGAAATCTTAAAAAATTTATATTGTAACAAATAAGAAAAATCATACATATGATTTTTCGACGTAGTCTCCATGACATTGAATGTAAGTAACAACCCTTCGGAAGTGCATAGATACCACCTTTAAAGGATTCTTTTAGTCATATCTCTTCATTACTCCTGAAATGCTTGCTTGTGATCCGAACACATGAAATTCACTAGGAGCAAGGCAGGTGAATAAGAGAAGTGTACGAGGCATTCAAATAGTAGACTGAACTGTCAAACGGATTGTATGCGGCCGGTCGTTGTCATGTTGAAACAATACACACTAAGTCGTTTAATCCTGATTGCAAGGCGCAGTTGATTTTTAAGCATTTCTGAATAAGAAGTACTGGTTACTGCACACTCCCTTATCCATGTACTCTTCCAGAAATACGCAACTCAGAAGAGAATAAGCATACTTTTCCAGTAGATGATTGAGTGTGCAAATTTTTTGGTTTCAGCGATGAACTATTTTGTAATTTGGCAACCTTTTCGTTTCCGCTAGTGAATCTTCGATGTAGAAACGATTTGCTAGTCAACCGACGTGGCATCCATTTTGTAGACACTTTATTGAATTTCAGTACAAAGTAGACAATATTCTCTGCTGAACCATAATTAATCTACAAAGTTATGACTATTTCTTTCTACTGAATTTCAGTACAAAGTAGACAATATTCTGTGCTGAACCATAATTAATCTACAAAGGTATGACTATTTCTTTCAGAGTTATGCGCCTGTTTTCGTCCATCACTGCGCTATATTTGTCGTTCTGTGAAATATATCTATTAGTTTGACACCTTCACTACTCAAAAAACGCATAATAGATCGCTACTCTAGCGTAGTGTGTGCGATAGCGATCTTTTTGCCAATGTTTACCTTTTTCTATGTTTCAGCATCACTGTGCCACCTGTCGGATATTTTGTGAAATTCAAGAAATACTACTGTGACACCAAATCAATCATACAACTTTTTGAAATTTGATTGAACTTTTAAAGTTTTCATTTGAGACACCCTCGTATAAAAATTGCCTTTGTATTTCTTTAAGTATTATGAAAGGGGTACTTTTATATTATTTTGAGAAAAGTTTTTCTTTAACGGGTGTAAGTAATTTGGGAATCCCCACATTCTTCATGTATTTTCATTTCATCATTTTCTTTAAGACGAAAAAACTAAGTCATTTTGGATTTATTATTATTAGAATCAAAATTTCGAATTTAAATCACCAACAACGTTTAGATGAATTGAATGGTAAGCTATATTCATTAGCTAGTATAAAACATTGGTGTAACAAATTACATTTTGATCGTGAATCTTTGATTACCTACAACGTGCAAAGTATTACGGACAAAATATTGCCACTACATACAAAATTTTGGAGGAAGATTTTTATGTTACTATTTTTTCATTCAGAAAGCTTAGTCATTGGTGAGAAAAGAACCAACACAATCTTCAGTAAGGAAGGTGTGCGTTCGTAGGACGCCGATAGGTCGTGTCCTTTTATAGAAAGATTTCGTGCATTGAAAATAGGGAATGGAAGGTGAACCTATTAATTCGGAAAAGAAACAGTAGTTGCGTGTTTGAATCTGAGTCTGCTTTTGATGTAGAAAGTTGTAACAAGTAGAGGGTCACTGATTTCTTCTCTAACATCATGCATATTGAAACTGTAGCTCTGGATAACGCTGTAATTAATTCCGAATGGTATTATAATGTATTAACCTGCCTTCAAAATCTCCGCGGCAGAAGTATTTTGTAACAGGTTTTGAAGACTCATGGAATTGTAACATTAGCACACTCATCTAAATACTCCCAATCTATCCATGGACTATTTAAATTAATAAAATTTTGATATGTATTTGATACCTTTGGATAGTCCTGATAGCTTTCTTTCCTTTATTTCAACACGTTGTGGAAAAGTTGTGGAAAATGAAGAATCATTTTTTGTGGATAAATATGTCAACACTTTCACACTAATGAGAAATAAATCCCAGACATATACAGCGTTAATTTTTTCGTATATAATGTATATACAAATAGAGTATACTGGAGAATCCTTATATATTGTATATATATATATATATATATATTATATATATGTACCTATGTATATAATTTTCTAATAATTTCTAAAACAAATTATTATTTTTTACTTTATATATCTCAATATTAAAAGACTAGCCTTCGGATCCACAAACGTAATTTTATTAGATATTATTTCCAATTTTTCGTAAGAATCATTTAAAAGTATTATGCAGGCAAAATTATCTATTCAAATTTTTATTTCTATTCTGGCACTTATGTAATTTTTTGACATGGTACTTAGAAAAATATAAAAGTAATTTGACCATGACATTGTTTATTTTCTACAAAGATCGGTTTAATTAAGCAATCATTTAAATAGTAAAAATATGTGTATGTTAGAGTGTAAAAGAGTCGAGTAATTACCATGTCTGCATTCCTACAATTTGCTCAATAATTTATTCTGAGATTCTATTTAATCAAACGATTCTATTGTTTACCGCAAATTGTGTGTGCGTATATTAAAAAGATTAAGATCTGGTTTTAAAATTAGCCTACTTTTTGAGTGAATGTTTGATTATGCATACGTACATACATGAATTAGGTCTGTCGTCAAGTTAATTTCGTAAGATATACCATATAGTAGGCATATAAATAAATATATACATTCTGTTAACAGGATAATACAATATTTACACAGGACGTACTTTTAAAAATTGACTATGGATTTTTACATGTTAATATTTTAACCATATACATATTATGAGATTCTTTTGAAAAATTACAGATACATAATTTGAATATCTAATGTTGTTTTCTTTAGTAGAGGTTTCCAAAGAAATGTTGAGGAAAAGTTAGCATGTGGTTAAAACATTTTGATCAATCATAAGAGACCAGTGCATCTTTTGTTATTTTCTTATTATAAAGAAGTTTTGGAAATATTCTAGTACTGAAAATGTTTGTGTATAGTAATATGTTTAATAACTATTTTTTGCATAAAAAAGCTATTATGAGGGAATTAGTAATTAATCATTTCTCTATTAAATATCTATTCTATATAAAGAGGAATATTTGAAATTAATTTTTTTGTTAAATACTAAGAAAAATATTATAGTTACTTCCCAAATTGGAATGATGAAGCAGTAGTAATCTTGTCGAAATTAATCTCATGGTTTATTTTTTATGGTTTCATTGATTACAGGTTTCTTCGTCCACCAATTTAATTAGACTTTGAATTACTGAATTTTATGTAATAAATTCTGCATTAGTTCTAAGCTGGTGGTGACTAACCCGTAAACCATGAGGTAATAGTTTATAGAACACGAACCTTTCTCTCAGATATAAAACAACTGAATTTTAAATTAATGTCATGAAACATACAATAAATGTATATGTATTAGATTGATGTATAAGTTCATAACGTTTCTGTTTCTAATATGACAGCGCCTTGAAAAAAAGTTAGTTTTCAGTTTGTAACGGAATAGTTTTTGAATTTGTGAATTTGTGCAAAAATTGATTTATTTAATGACAGAAGAAACGATTAAGATAGAAAAAACTAGCATTTTCGATATGTCTTTTTATTTGAGTTAAACAGAGGAGTTAGTGCATCGGAAGCTGTTACAATCATTTGTGGTTTTTACGGAGAATACGTAAGTGAGGAGAGAAGAGCACGGAAATAGTTTTTTCGATCTAAAGAGTGTCATTGTAACATAAACGATTCTTAATGTTCAGGAGCTTTGATGAACACTGTCTGAATGCTTTTATTTATGATGATCCACGCCAGTTAATTGAGAATTGGCCATTATAATGGATTGTAACCAATCTACTACATAACAGAAAAAACTAATAATTTTTGAGTTCAATAAAAATGTTACGAAATTACGCTTCAACTTAATGATTCTTAATACTTTGATCTGCTGCCCGGCAAACAAGCCAAAAAAGTTGCATACAGAATAATGTACCACAACACGTAAATTATGGTCCGCTGATAGCTTTTTTTTGAAATAAAAGTATACAAAGTGACCTAGAAAAGTAAACACTCGATAATCGCGATATTCTTTCAATATTAATTTACGGAATGAATAATGATAGCTGCCTGCAATAAGTAACAGAGTACTTAGATTGGCTTCATTGCTGTTGAATGTTTATAATCGACAACCATTACCTAATTACTTGCAATGTTCATATGATACATAAGTACAAAAGTGTCACCAAAATGCAGACAGATTAAATTAAATATCTGTTTTGACTTGACTTTTTGTTTATACGTCTGCCTAGGCGATCTAGAAAATTCGTGGCTGTAATATGTGCCATGAAAAGTGATGGTTTTGCCAATTTAGCGACATTGAATATGACCTATTTGTTGGACAGTGATGTTTTGCTAATTTAGCGACATTGAGAGCTGACAAGTGACATTATCTTTTCCACCGCAGTGAAGACAGAGCGCTAATCGATTAGGGTGACTGTAAATTAATGATTTTCAGAATATGGAAATCGCATTGAAGTACGTACATTTATTGCCGAATAAAAGCTTTTGTCTTTTCTTTTCAAACCGGTTTTCCTTGTTGCATGGTGATTGGCGAAGTCTGAGAAAGGGATTTGGCGAACAGCGTGATCCTCAATTTGATATGGACATGGATTGTACAGTTTGAGTTATGGTATGAATAATAGGTTGCCTCTAGTTTTCATTAAAGCTAATATGGTCATTCACTGTTATATTTTCTCATATCATTCTCTTTCTTAGGATGATTTAAAATCTAGTTTCTAACAAGAGAATACCTGACCACACACAAGAGGAATACTGAACTACTTTGAGCCTGGTCAAATTAATATTTTGCCATAATCATCAACGATTCAGGATCTCTCATCTGTTGAATATGTGTGGGATATTTTCGGCAGGAGATCAAACTTACCACATCTCCTCAATCTTTGGCGGCATTTTGTCATGAGATCTAGGTATTCTAGGATGAAATACTCCATGAGTATATTGATTACCTCGTCAAAAGTATGTCTTGGCACACTAATTGCGACTGTCTGTTACATTATTAAATTTAAGCCGTGTCTTGATCACATTAATGTGAATATGACGTTTCCAAATGACAACAATGGAACTGAACATTATTCAGTTTAGATTAATAGTGATAAAGGAGAAGAAAGAAAGGAAAAGAATGAAGTGATGTCTTTAGAAAATAGTGTTCTACAGAGGTCGAGCGAACTCTTTTCGAGAAATTTGTTGAAAGGCTGGACAATAACTAGAAAAAGTGTTACAGTTACGAAAAAATAAAATATTTGTTTAGTAAGTTTTATTATTGGATAGTAATCAGAAGCGACTAACAGGTGCAAAGAAAATAATTTACAAAACACATTCTGAAAGTGATTAATAATTAATAGCATTAAAATTTGTATTTTGCTAACGTTATTTTCCAAGGTAACTAGTTTGTAATAGTTGAGATTCCTGCTTACCCTGAATTTCAGATAGCGATTTTGACGAGGGAATGTTTCAGACAGCTGCATTGTAAGTTTAAAATGGTTTACAAGAATGATAATAAATCAAGGAGATATATTTCGGTTGACGTGTTTGAGAGCTTTAAGGAAACAATGTAAGACGTGTTACGACAAACTTAGATTCTCTTCGCAAGAGCACGATTCAGGTGATTACGATCTCATCGAAACCGTAAATCGGTTATAAATGTAGCATGCAACAATATAATGAATACGTATGTACGAAGAAACATCTAGAATGTATGCTTCTATTTATATTTTCTATAAAAGTATATGAGCACCTAAATTTAGGTTTACGATTTGACATTTGTTGGGGTATTTCTACTTTATTCTTACTGAACTGTAAAGCAATGCTCTACTTTTAATAATTTTTCCATTATTATTCAAAGCTTCAGCAACACTTTGATATGTTAAGCCAGCATCGATTTTGTCTTTATTAAACAATATTTGTAATACGGAACAATTTCCCGAAAACTAAATTAAAAAATTAAATCTGATGATGATATATTAGATGTACCTCATATACTTATTTTCAATAATTGTTTATTAAATTAAAAATCATATCCTTTGATTAGATGTACCTATAAGTATAGGTGTTGCAGATACTTATTTTTATGCCCGAAATGTGTTTTTAATATAAAAAATTCAACCTAAGAAGTTGTCACAAAGAAAAATAGAATAATAATAAATTGAAGAGAGTTTAAATGACAATAAAAGTATATTCATAATCTTGACATCAATAAATATATAAAAAAAACATATTATAAATTGCATTTAATAAAACTCCAACAATAAAATATAGTAAAACACATAGAATAATGTTCAATAATTTCTGTACAAAAATTAATACATACACACATGCTAAAGCTCTTAAAGTTCCTAGAAAAGAAAATATTTTTTCAGTAAAAAACACAGCAATTTATATTCAACAGTTTGTTAAAGTTTCAGTCTTGTAGTTATGCAGAAGTACTCTGCAGATCTCTTACTATTCTTTTCATTTTATGTATTCAAACGTCAAGGAAAATTAGCAGAATTACATCAGTGTTAAGAAAGGGGGACGCTCAGATAGATATCAATAACTATACACCTATCAGTATTTTATCCTCTATGATAAATTATTTAGCTGTGTCACGTCTTTTCTATCAATCAATAAGCATGGATTCAGCATTATTGCCAGTAGGCCCACTGATACCAATATGCTCAAGATTACTCAATATGTACATCAGTGAACAACTTAATGAACGTCAACCAGTTGAAGTTATACACAAGGAATGTAAATGAAAATAAAAAAATATATTGTATATATTAGAAGTATTAGAAATAAATAAAGCAGGGTGTAAAAATTTAACGGTTAACATTTTGAAACACCACGGTAATAGACATAATTAAAATCTCTCAAAACTTCCAGTATTGTAACGAATTAGAGGTATTTATAAGATACCATATAGTACTTTTAATTAGTTGCAGATATCTCTTTGATGATGGTAGTAATTGCGAAACATATACTACAAAAAAATCTACTAAAATTCAGTGAAATACGTCATACGTGTTTTATTGGGTTTAACTGTCAAATAAATTCAATTTTTAGGCGTTCATGAAACGGTAATTTAATGAATTTGAATTTATGAGAACTTCTAGAGCTTTGGATACTATAAACCACGACATTTTGATTTCTAAGTTGATATCTCCCAGCTATGCTTTAAATATTATTCATTTGTTTTCTTTCTATACACAAAATCGTTTTGGCTACGTTCATTACACTGGTTTCTCATCTAGTCTGTTTGATATCTCCTCAAGAATTGCCCAGGTTTCCCATTTAAACCTCCATTTGTGTAATATCTATGTAAAAGTTGTGGAACATCTTTATTGCAGAGTACAGTATGCTGGTGATTTAAAAATTGCTCATTGTATTATATTGTATTTTTAAGCTTTGTTATATCTTATTGTTGCAAACAGTTTATTTAATATGCAACAAATTTCTTTAAGAGATTTTATTTCATTATATAACTTTCTCACTAGTTACCTCTCTTCAACTGTACTTTCTCTTTTTTACGTCGTTTTTGTTGCGCAGCGATAGAATCGATTCAAATCACTTGAAATACTTAGCAGTAATAATGTTCCTTTGGGAATCGACAATAATATGGAATTCTTCTATGTTTACATAGATTTTTTTTCTTATTTATAAAATTTTATATTTTATGTTTCTGTGATATTTACCTATATCAACTTTCATTTCATCTGTACTACAATGAAAGTTTCTTCTCTAAAATTATATAAAATACACTTTTAAAATTTGTTTCAAAAGAACTCACATAAATCTAATGCAATAGAGATATAAAGTTATAAAAAAAATTATAATATTTTCAGTTTATATTTTTTCGCAACCAAATTAGTAATAATTAGCTTTTATCATATCCGGTACATTATCAAAAATATAATTCCTTATCTTTTTAATTTAGATACACATGTACGTATACATCCATAGGTATATTGAAGTGTATTAGAATAATTTATTGCTAATAATATTTCACTTTGTTATATATTTTCTTTCCCCAAATAAATTATGAAAATTTATTACTGTTTCTATCAATGCGGTGGTATGTAATTTTGTATATTCTCAACGTTATATCTTTTCATATATATATGTATATGCGATATTAAATTGTTTGTACACAATAATATACTTCGGTAGAACACTGTTATTCTTGGAATTTCATAGGTTTTTCTGATTAGTTCAGACAATATTTTATTAGCTATACTACGTATGTTATATCGTATGTATGTATAAGATTAAAGTCGCCAGAAAATATTTCTTTGAAAAATATTATCTTAATAATTGTACCTCGAAGCGCTGACTACTTGACGCAAAGTATTATATAAACGTTTGTGGTTGATAATTTCATTACTGTGTTTACAAATAACCTAAAACTAAAATGGAAACCCCGAGGCATGTAATGCGAAATAGTTAACATTATGGTAATTCTATGACAATTCCTTAAGCACCTAATTTAATTTTATGTACATACATACATACACATACACGCGTTCTCTTGTTTTCTCAGAAAAATAATTTGCGATCTTACTTAAAGTTTGACGTATTCGAGGCGTAATGACGAATTATTTCAATACTAGGCTCTTACCGTATATACTTATCTGTTTTGCATAAAACTTCATTGTGTTGTTCGGAAAGATATTTCGTTTCTTTTTCCATGGAAATTCTTTTGTATCTACAAGTTCTATATTCAGTTACATATTGAATATTCTTGTTCAATACACTTTTCCATCTTTCAGGTAGTAATGTGATTCAGCTCTCTTAAATTTCTGATCTCAAGTAATTTTCGATGTCTCTTCATTGGAATTAAATACGTTTTGATCTACAGAATTCTGTATAATTCGAGACAAGCCATATTTGTAGAATATGATGCTTGCAGCGACACATCCCAGTCAAGTTCTAACAGTTTCTGGCGAGTCCCCAAATTTATATAAAAAAAGCTACACCTTTTGCTTAATGGAATCACTCATGTTGTCCAATTGATGGCAGTACATTTCCGATTTAATTATAGATTTGTCATGCAAAAGCTCAAAAAGAAACAATGTACTTGAAATTCAATTAAAAAGAAAGCAGCATATTTTTTTTGGGGAATGTCGGCTTTCGAAGTGCTTTGAGTCAGCTCCGCTTTCTTGTTCCATGATCGCTTGAATTCCACGTTATTATAGACAATTCATGTTACATCCGCAGTTATGATCCGTTTCAGAAATAGATATTTTTTTATGTTTCAGCAGCAAGTCACAGACGTCAATGCAATGGAGCAAATCTCTTTTTTTTAGAAAGAAGTGGAACTCGAATGCCCAGCTTTGACGTGAAACCAAGTGATAATGAGTGGTCAACGTCGACAAATTTAATCTTGTAGCAATTTCTCGTATGGTAATCCGGGTTTTATGCAAGTAATACAATTATTTTGTTCTCATTAGCTTCAACTGGTCTTACGGAACTAAGTGCATCTGGTGTATTCTTGACATCGACATTTCCAGAACGAAATTTTGTAAACCAGTTTTAGAACTGGTGTTCTGTTAAGACGTCTTCTCCATATACTTCAAACAACTTTTGCACAGCTATCAAAATATATAATATAGATATAAATATATTTAAATTTGTAGAAAAATGGTCAATATTTTTCATTTCAAATCACGACAAAAGGGGAACTTTTTTTTACAGAAATCTTGAAATGTGAGTTGTCAGTGTGTATATAATGATAACGGTATTTAGAATGTAGTTGGTTGATTAAAAATATAGTTTGTGTACGATCACAAAGCCGAAAGTAAATACGGAAAATTTTAAATTATCTGAAAGTATAATGTAGTGCATAATATCCTGATTAGTTGATTAGTTTCTCTAAAGATAGTAAAAACAGCACCAAAAAAAAAAACAGAATTCTTAGAAAAACTTGAGAGCAAACGAAACTCATTACAAGTCACAGTAAATAATATAAAGTAATGACTGAGCGTGGGCAATAAAATATTACTCTTTAGACTTCTGTTGTTTTTGTTCGTCTCTAGATATGAATTACAGTTCGAGCAATTGGTTCAAGAAAACGGCAATCATGAAATTTAGGGATATGGAAAGCTATTTGATATGGCAACTTATTGGAAACACATCTGTTGCCTATCTATCAACAAAAAATTCTAAACTTTTTGCAATGTATTGTATAAGAAGATAACGCCCCTGGTCGCGTTGTGAAAATCGCAGTCATACGGGAAGAATTAAATGGCCTACAACGTTTTTCCTAGCCCCCAGATATGAACGCTGTTGAAGTCTGAGACCATATAGAAAGCAAGTTAAAGAATCAATCCTCAATCTTCAAATAACGAGTAACTGCCAAGAGTTTCAAGAGAAATATAGAAAAAAATTTGACTAAAGTATAAATAATAATTTAATTGATAACGGTCCTGAACGTCTGAGCATATTTTAGAAAGTTCAATGTCATTTTGGTGGGAATTTATTCTACTTTTTTAATAATAAAGTTTTTTTTTTTGCAAAACATGTGTCCATATTTTATACCCTGCACTGTATATCATACATTTTTTTAGTATACCGATGCATTAATTCGTAACACATAATTAATAATAAGTTAAATGTATTGTGTTGACAAAAGCTATTTTACTGATTGCGTACGACTGTGTTTGTGCCAGCGAATTGCGAATATCGCTTATTCTGTTCTATTCTTCAGACCTTCATTATGTCGTTAACCTATTTCCTGGCATGCCTATTAAACAATATTTAATTGTTAGATGCATAATATAACCGAAGGCAAATGTTTTCAATCAGATGTATACCGAAATTATTACGTAGTCAGAATACAAGGGAAATAAAATTAAATACACCGCTTAAGTTTTTATAAGTATTTAGTATTTTGAATTAGTAATTAATACTTAATCATTCACCCAAACGGATAATTATATGTATATGAATGTATTTGTACTTTCAAACACAGTATACGAGATTTAATGCAAAAGATTGGTTCTGGAGTGAACTTTGAACGAAGACTTGTTTCATAACAAACACATACGCTGACTTCGAGGAATTCGCGTTTTCTATTCCATCAAATATCATCAGAAAGATAGGTGTTAGAGAAATCAATGTACAACGTATGTTCGGTTCCAAAAATGTAAAGAAGCGTCTAAGATTTTTGAATATATATATTGGAGTGATTCGCAAAATATTTTCCAAATATTTGTAAAAACGTATTGTGGAATGATGAACGCCGGATAAACACATTCGGAGGACACATGATAAATTGTTTCAGCAACCAAAAACAAAATTTGGTTTAGAATTCGAAGAAATGGCTGTGAAACAGGGGGGCGTTGACGTAATTTATTCTTCGATATACATATGCTTCAAAATATTAAGTTAGTTATGCGGCCACAAACATATTATTGAAATAAATTTATCAGCAAGATGAAAGCATATACTATAGTAATTTCATAATCTACAGGCATATTTGAAATGAAAATTAAGATACTTATGATCGTGGAAATCTATTGCCAAATTGTATTTTTCATTTGTTACTGACACTGTTAAAAGCCTAAAGCTTGTAGAAAGCAGAAAAGAATACCTTGTTGAACACTTTCGTGCCAAAAGATTTGCAGCTTCCGCAAAATATAGGCATTTAACTGTCTGTAAGTGACGAAAATTTGCACTAAATCGAACAAGATCTTTCTGCGGAAATAGACAGGTGAATTTGAGGCAAGTTGTGAAATTATACTCCGTAATTTATTAAAATTGCATTAAAATATACCGATAAGCAGCTCCAGAATGTTTTTTTTTGATGTAGAAAACTATGTTTGCATTTATTTTGAAAAATGTATTCCCATGGATGATGAGAAATATTTTATGTTACATAATAATGATATGTATGGAAATGAAGCCTCCTTTATGTTATAAAGCAGAAGAAAAATTTGCTATAAAGCGCTAATTGTGGGACTATCTCCTCTGGAGAAATTTTCAATACTGTTATTCATGGCTCGAGCATCAGCCAACTTCACAATTGTACATACAAGAGTGATGCCTAAAATGTTGAAATTTATACAAAAATATACAAATAATGTATTTTGGCATGTTCTAGCTCGTTCTCACTATATAACACTAACACTTTAATGGTATCCAGTCTGTAATATAAGTTACTCACGCAAAAACTATAATTTCTCTAACGTTTTCAAAGACCGACAAATTGAAGGCGTTTGGCTGTATTATCATGGGCAGTATACGACAATGGTTGGGTAACTAAGAAGAACTCAAATATAGAACTAAATTAAAAGAGAGTTAAATAAATTAAAAATAAAATCTATTTGCATAATTTTACATAATATTTATTTTACATCTTTACGTACATTTAGTCTTAGCGGTATCCTCAGGAATTTTGGTAATATTAGCTCTTGCCTTTATTCTCTTTTAATTAGCGATGTAATTTGTCTAAAGAAAGTTCTATAGGACTTGAATAAAGAATACGTTCGATAAAGGCAGATATTGGATCAATGTTTGTTTTTAGTTTTAATATACTATGTGATGAAAAAAAAAACTAAACATTCAGTAGAAGTATATATTTTTAAACCAAGCTTTGTACAATTAACCAGTTTTCAATACAGGAATACTACTTTGTACAATTATTTACTGCTTTGTACAATTATTTACTGAATTATTCTCTTGTACTTTTAATTAGCGATGTAATTTGTCTAAAGAAAGTTCTATAGGACTTGAATAAAGAATACGTTCGATAAAGGCAGATATTAGATCAATGTTTGTTTTTAGTTTTAATATACTATGTGATGAAAAAAAAACTAAACATTCAGTAGAAGTTTTTTTTTTAAATCAAACTTTGTACAATTATTTACTGCATTAAGTAGAATAAATGCTAAAAGCAGTAGCTAGGAAGCAATATACTATTGCGCCGTTTTTTGCTAAACTCTAACGAAAATATTGATTTTTCTATTCCTCACTTTAATTTCGTGGTTCGATTGAATTATTTTGTTAAATGCCAAGGATTCGAAGACAAATAAATTAATTGACAGGATTGTATTTCGTGAAATCGCTAAGCGGATGCAGAGAAATATTGGTACCATTATTCGCTGTTGGTGAAGTAGGATAGTGTAATGTACGGACAGAATGGAATAATATCGTTTTTTCAGACAAATCTCGTTTCTGTTCTCATAATGGAACCCGACGTCGAAGATGAAAAAATTGAATTTTTCAGTAGAGCGAAAGACTGCACTTACTAGATTTGGGTTGTAATTAACATAGGAAATAAAATTCCTTTAGCATTCCTTCTTAACCATTTAAATGCTCAAAAGTTTACTTACATAGTCTTGCAACCATATATCGAAGGGTTAAATAATGCCACATTCCAGCAAGACAATTCCTGTCGTCATATTGCAGTGGTTATATTACGATTCCTGTAAGAGGCTGACATCAATATTTTCAATTGGTCTGTGCGATCGCTGATTTATCGGTCACAGAACATGTCTAGGATATGATAAGCCGAAGAGTTGGTATACTCCCCAATTCTCCAATGAACTTACAATTGCTATGATGCCCTTCATGTAGCTTGGAATGAGCTTCCACAGGAGTCTATAAAACATTATTCTCAACCCGGTAAACATTTGCGCAAAATTTGGTTTAAAAATATTTACTTTTACTAAACAGCAGAATTATTAAATTTTCTGTACAGAGGGTATGCATTTTTCAATAAAAATTTAATCATTCGTTTTCTACACAGTAAAACATTTGTACCAATTAGTTTTAAAAATGATTAATTTTAGTGGATGATTCATTGATTTATGAGAAAATAAATACTCATGCTTTTTTACACTTCAAACACATATGTGCATATATATATATATATATATATATATATATATATATTTGTATTTATCATATCAATATTCGCGTCTCTATTCTGATTATAAAAAGGATTATTTCATAATTATTTACATTCGATATGTCTAGTAATTAGTGTCTATTAAGAAAAATAAATAGATCTATTGTGTTTTCCGTGTTGATTTTATTATGATCAATGGCGTAGTGACTTACGTATTATTTTGCTAATATTTCTGTCTGACGATTTATTTGTTCTCGCAATATTTTCTTTTACATATTTCCCAAGGTATCGAACAAGATAAATATTTGACACTACACTTTATTTTTTTTATTATGTTTCAATAAAGCATTACCATTTTGTTATTGGTAGTAATAAAAATAAGTTTCAAGGAACAATATTATGAGTAAATAAAACCTGAGCAATGTGCGATAATCAAACTGAAAAATATTTTCCACCTTGCATATGTAAATGCACTAAACTTAAATAAATACCATTAAAAAATTTCTGCAACTACATTTAGTATATGCAATTAAAGTTCATTAAATTACAAGCTATATTAATATTAAGCCTGCAGAAATGAGTGCGCATTCATTGGCGGTGATCCGACCCGGAAATGGCATTAAGAATTCTTCAAACAAACTTGACAAATATTCAGTACATATCACATTTACATTGCGAAAAGGAACATGTCCCCCAGTCACTCTAAATAACACTCAGCTGCCTCAGTCAAATACCTTGGAATTCATCTGGATAGAAGGCTCACATGGCGAAAACATATATTTACTAATAGGAAACAATTGGGAATGAAATTGCATCAACTATATTGGCTTATAGGGCGGAAATCACAATTATCTATGGAAAACAAGCTTCTGTATACAAATCAATCACTATGCCGATTTGGACGTACGGCATCTAACTATGGGGGACAGCAAGCGTTTCAAATATAGAGATTATTCAAAGATTTCCAAATAAAATAATGCGAACCATTGTTGATGCCTCATGGTACGTGCCAAACTACATTATTCAACGATACATCCCTTTCGCTCCCGTTAAGGAAGTGATTAAGATATACAGCGACAAATATCGTAGAAGAGTTTCACATCACCCAAATAATTTAGCCCAACAGTTATTTTAAGTTAGCAGTGCAGTGCGTCGCCTGAAAAGAGTGAAACCTTCCGATTTGGGAAATAGACTGACCTGAAATGACTCTAGTTTAGTAAAAACACATAAAAAAAAAGAATTCTTTGTTTATTCTATTACGTCAGGTTTATAACTTAAGTCCATAGGGAAGTTCGGTGGAGCTAACCTATACGTGTCATGTACAGCCAATATAACTAGCTTATTGCCTCTGGGCAGATTGTTAAATAAAGGAGACAAAAAAAAATTGGTGGTGATGATATATGAATTTCGGAAACGGTGGGATATACCCAAAGCCGAAATTCATATGCGTATGGTATGTGTATGAATGCCGGATTAGATTGATGATGTCGAACCAACGGCGTCCTTTGTTATGTTCAGCGAGTGTTAGATTTCTTAACCGATTTTCGACATTAGAATACAGTGGCGCTATTATTAAATGTATTGTTTGCAATATCAATATTTTACCGTACAGTATATTTGTGTGTAAAAAAACATGTTAATAGCAAACAACGCGCAGCATGATGTGCCATATTATAAATTTCTATATGACTTTATTTTTATGTTAAGTGTATGCAACATTCCACAAACTATTGTAGACAATGAACAATTTCGAAACTTTTGCGAAAATACGTTCCGGAATGTTGATTGCCAACAAGAGGTCAATTACAAAAAACATGATTATGGATCAAATGAAAGTTAAAAGGTAAAAAAAAGACTGACGGTAGATGAAACAACGGATGAAAGAAAAATTGGTATTTTAAATGTGTCAGTGCGCACTTTAAAAAACGGTGAGATTTCCTTGGCTCTTCTTTCACGTAGTAGAATATTACAGAAGACAAACGCGGAAAAAATATTAGAAACTATAAAACATACCTTTAGGCAGTTCATTATATCGGCAACCCAATTTGTAATGTTGGTTACAGATGGGGTTCGAATATGGTTAAAGCTGGAAAGTTACTAAAACAATCTTATCCTCAAATGCTTCATGTAACCTGTTTACCACATGCATGCGATCTTGTAGCTGAATTTATTAGAAACAGTTATCTAAAAGTAGACCAATTTATAGTTTTTATCAAAAAAGTTTTTATTAAATCTCTAAAACGCATTCATGAGTTTAAACAGGCTTGTTCGGACATTCCTCGGCCACCACAGTCAGTACTGGGGAGATGGGGAACGTGTCATAAAGCTGTTTTATATTATGAGAAATTTTTACACATTATTAATTAGAGACTCTAAGCTTTCATTACAAGAAGCGCAAAATATAGTATATTACCTCAAAGCCTCGTTAGGAAATCTAACAGATAGTATAGGATGATTGTTTCATGACAAAATCATTTCTTCAATCAACTTATGTGGAGACCCCTATATTTTAAATGTGTTAAGGAAATGAGTTTGATTAGAAGCAGCTCTTCTCTGTTTTTAAAATGTTGCTTCATGTTAGTGGCAAAGTGACAATAAATAAATAAATATGTATCTAAGTGTTATTGCGCTATAAAGCTATTATTGAAAATAAAGAAATTTCCAATGTTGAGGAATGTTAAATATAAAACTAGAAGTCGAATACATTCTGTAGTGACCTTGCTAAAATTGTTTATATTTCTTTTCAGGTGTCTTTTAAGAATAAAATTTGTTTTATTTATCAACTCTATTGACTGAGTTGATGAGAAGTAGCCCTCCTCTGTCTTTAGGATGAAAAAGTTTGTATCAAACTGCTGGTTAAGCCTAATGTTAATAATAATAGTAGTAATCTTTAATGCAGATACAAAATCTAATTACAAGATTTACGACATAACCAAGTGCTATTATTCAAATATAAAGAAAAATAAGTTCTAAATAAGATACTAAGATATATGTAATAAAATAATACGAACTGTTTTAGCGTTAAATATACAACATAAACATACACGGCCAAACAAGACTAACTAAAACTATATCCGAAAAGAATCGCTATACAAATTATTAGTGTTTCTATGCGTATGTGCCAGTGGAGACATGTATTGGTATTTGTCCTAAATATTGAAAAGGTTGCAGGCGACTTAGAATTCAATCTAGATGCGATAAAATCAATTTGAGACAGTAGCATGGTAGAATCAATTAAATTATGAATTAATTTAATAAGGAAACCACAACTAGCTTCCCTTTTACGGCCACAAAGTGTTTCAAATTTATATCATAAGTACTTCAGAAATCTCTTCTAAACATGTTCTCAGAATAACTGATAATAATGCTGATTATACGTGCCACACTCCTGAAGTGTGTATCATCTTGGACAAGTGAGCAGTAGAGAATCTCCAAAGTGTGCGACTAACTAAAGTCCTTCTTGCAAGATCGAATAGGGAATCTCAAACATCTGGCAATTGATGTTGTTAGGTTACTTATATATTTAGAAAAAGTTAGATAAGGGTCGAGTAAAACTCCAAAGTCCAAACTTGGATACTTTAAATATACTGGACGAATTTTATACTTGCGGTGAAACGACGTATCGTTTCTACTGAATAAGAGAATATGTATATGTAAATAGATGTCCAGCTAAATCTGATTATGAGTATACTTTTAGTTTATAATGCACAGATTTATTTGAAGCTTGGTGCTGAAAGGTTTTTAAACTGTTGGCATAGGCTAGTATTCTGCAATTAAGATGCTCCGAAAGATCGTTTACATAAACATTGAACAAAAGAGGGCTCAATGAAAACCCTGATAAATTCTTAAGAGAATACAGAGAACTTGATATATAATAAAATTTTACATAAATTACAAAAACAGTGCCACTATTAAAAGATAGTTAATCTAATAAGTTCGACATGTTTTAGAACAAAATTATTGATTTAAAAACAGTAACTTCCTGGTGATTAGATTACTTTCTAATTAAAATTGTCTAGCACAACAGTGCAAGGATTTCAAAATCAAGGCCTTTACAAGATGCACATCTATTTGATTATTTAAATTCTGATACTAATTCGTGGACAAAATTTGTAGAAATAACTATTGTATTACGGAATCAATAATAATTTCAAGAATATGTCATTGCACTACAATTTTAACAATTGCGTAGATTTCCCAATCATATCAATTAATATGAATTTCAACCAATTTTCTAACATTCCATTCATTTATATTAAAAGCAAACTTTGATTTTAATTGAAATTCCTATAACGTCCCCAGTTAGAGTATCAGTCAAAACGTCAGCCCTTCTCATGAAATTGGCATGGTCACTATATGAAAAGTTCTATTTGCAAGTAATACCACTGTGAGTTACAAATGTTTATTGTAAAATGAATTGTTTGTTCACGTGTACGTATGTAACATATGTGTATATATGATACAGTGAAATTCTTCGTTTATAATGTTCTTGTAATGATCCAATGTTATAATTATAAATATAAGTTTTTTTACTAAATGTTATATATATATATATATATATATTTGCAGTAATATTTAATTTTGAAAATGAATGTTGGTTGTCGAAATATGAAACTCAGTTTGTCGGTTACA
This sequence comes from Dermolepida albohirtum, assembly GCA_031893035.1. Lineage (NCBI taxonomy): Eukaryota > Metazoa > Arthropoda > Insecta > Coleoptera > Scarabaeidae > Dermolepida > Dermolepida albohirtum. Next base: position 365,929 of record JAVIWB010005207.1, read on the forward strand.
TACACTGAATCTTCTTTATTGCTTGATTCGGGACCTTCTGGCGCTCTTTCATTTAATATGCTGAAAGCATTTTATATTTTCCGACTCTCTTATTTTCTTGAATTTTACACACCATGATGGTCTGATATTATATACTGAGAAGCGAAAGTAAGCAAATATCATATATTAACCAAATTTATTCGAAAAAAACTGAATAATATGTCTAAATATTACTAAAAATAACATTGTTACAAATTTTTGTTACCGAAATGTAATATACGAGAAAATAGTTAATAAATATATTGCATATACAGTGGGTAAAAAAAGTATTTGAGCATCCGAAATCTTTATTATTTTTCTAAGATATAAAACCTCTATATTTAACATAGTGTTTTCTAGTAAAGTAGGTAACTCGGAGAAGAAATTCACTATGGTAGAAGTTTGGATTTACTATTATAAAATTATGCAACTATATACAGTGAGTCACAAAAGCATTTGTACATCGCGTGAATGTTGAATATCATCAAACATGAAAATCTAGTTACGTGTATTTACTTTTACTTAACATAAAAACTAATATCAATATGAAAACTGTTATTATTTGCAGCTACAATAGAACTTGCTAAATTACATCGCATATCATCAAAGTTTTCCTACACTTCATTTTTCTTAGATATTTCTTTGTTGTAAGTCATAAATTTAGAACGGATTCGGTAAATCTCCTTCATATCATTACGTATTTGTGAAAAATAAGCATTTGATGCCTTTACAAAGATGAGTTGTAAAACTAAACACATATCTGGTAATATGCGCGAGTTAACAAAACTATGCATAGAAAAAGCCGTTAGGCCAAATAGCCAAATTTATTGATTGATAGCCACAGAGATGGAATTTGATACTGAAAAGACTATAATACATTAAGAAAACATAAGGAGAATTTCAGAAAAACTTACTAGTTATAGCGGAACAGTATCACATAAGAAACCTTCCATTAAGCCTCAATAACAACCTATTGTAAGTCTAAAGCATATAAAGTCCATTTACTCTTAAAGAGCAACGACAAATTGTGCATTATTGAAAGAAAACACCATTTATAAGTGCTAAATCGTTGGGTATCAGTATTGCTACAATATCAAGCAAACATATTTCACTCCAAACAATAAGAATGTACATATTGCATTGAGTGAACTTATATGCAAGAACAGTACGAAAAAAATATTTATTAAGGGAAAAAGAAGAAAAGCAATAATTGAAAACTACAATTTACTATTTGCCATGTGAGCAAGTCGATCAGATTCTCTTATTTTCAGTAAATTTGTTTGATTCGGATGGAGGGCAATCTGTGTAGAGAAAACCGAATACAGAACTAAATTTGGAGAATTTACAGACAACAATAAAACATGACTGACTTGGTCACATTATGCGAATGCATGGGATATAACAAAGTCGAAAATCTTGCCTGTATTTAGGCTGGACAAAATAGGTATTTCGGGATCATTTCAGTTTTAAGTTAATGAATCCTAAGGATAAAAAAGTTTTGGTGGTTTAATGTTGCACTACTGGAAATTACTTTATGAATACCCTGTATCAAATTTGTGTAAAAATAAAAACATCTGAGTAAATCTCGAGGGATCTTCTACGAGTCAAAATATCTACAGCAAATAATAATAATAATTTGATCAATAAGGTTGATATATAACCCCTTTCCACATTAAATGTGGAAAGGGGTTATATATCAAAATATCTACAGCTCCATCAAATTCAATAATAATAATAATGATTTAAAAGACTTTAAATATCTCTAAAGTTGTCGAATTTAGGTGTATGGTAGGCTTAAGAAAGTCTTAGTCATAGAAAATCTTGTAGAATTCAAAAATGCAGTAAAAACTACAGCATTCCGATTGAAATAACGAGCTGATAGCGTCTTCTAGTTTAAGAGGAAATATTTTCTTTGAATAAAACATGATCCCTCATGTTTAGCCAAAAATTAAAAAAAAAACAAAGCAGCCCTAATACGCCTAATGGGAGGTTTCAATCACTCAATTTGTACACATACATTAAAACAGACTTCTTTTAAATTTAAACACATAAACCTTTTACGGTTTGTTTAGTTTAGTAAATAGCAATTAAAATGAGTCGCATTGAAATATGATAGCATTTATTAATCTCGACTGACTCATATTATGGATTTAACTAAATATTTGTATTTTTGCCTAGCAATTGTTATTGCTTTTGGATTTACAACGTGTGATAAAAAGTGTCTTTTTTGCATTACTTATTTATGACTAGTTTTAGCAGACACTTTTATTAAATGCCGTATAATATGTGTAATTTATTGAGTTTAATTACATAACGTTTAATATTATATACTTTACCAGAGATGTACATATATACGAGGAACAGTCGGAAAAAAATCAGAAATCCGGTAACGCCGATTAGTTTGATGAGCAACCCATGCACACTAGTGCAAGATATCGAGAATATGTCTCTTTGTTCGATTGTCAAAATGTCAGTTCATGTGTTCACAGTGACGTGTTAAAATTTGCGAATCGTATTAAAATAGAGTTAATATTTGAACATGTTCGAGATATAATTTATTATGAATTTTCGTTGTGGTTTAACTCAATAATAGTGCATGAAACATTAATTTCTGTATTCAATGATGAAGTGCTATCGAAGACGACGGTATATAACTGGTTTCAAGAAATCGAATTTGAATCTAGGGAAGGTCGTCCTGTAATATCTGTTGTTGCGAATTATTGGTGTTGTACGTTGATTAATTGAAAAGAATTTTCATATGACGTATGATACGATATCCTCGCGCATTTCTCGGACCTAGATATATTACACTCCGCGCAACATGAATAGGACCACCCGACTTGTTGCAAGCTTTCGGTGGTTTGAAAAACAATTCATTTACTAAAAATACAATGCAAGTTTGTAATGGTATGATATGGCAAATAATACGCATTATTGCGCAATAGTGCCTAACGTTATGCATTGGGTGACGTAAGTACCACATACATATAAAATGCACCGCGCCGGTTGGATACGACCAGTATTTAATAGTAAGCTACCGGATGAGTGTCGAGTTACAACGTGTATCCGGATAAACAAACATCTGTAATTGAGGGTATTGTGCAACGATGGGACGACAGAAGTGCTTAAGTATGGAAGAAATTGGAAAAATTAAAGCGTTCCATCAAGAAGGGTATTCCTCAAGGGCTACTGCAAAGAAAATAAGTCGATCACACCAGGTTGTGAACAATTTTATTAGGGATCCCGAGAATAATGGAAAACGTTTTAAAGGGCGAACAACATCCGTTACAACTAAGAGAGAACGTCGAGCCATATTACGCGAAGCATCGAATTCGGCATTAACGGCAAGACAAATCGCGAATAACGTTGGAACGAATGCATCGGTAAGAACTGTACAGAAGTTACTGAAGACCTGTCCGCATTTAAAACGTTTGAAAATTAAACGCCGGCCTCCTTTAAGGGAATTTCAGCGCACTGCACGTCTTCAGTTTGCTCAAGCAAAAATGGGGTGGACAAGAGAATGGCAAACTGTTATTTTCAGTGACGAGAAGAAGTTTAATTTAGATGGCCCGGATGGGCTTCCTTATTATTTCCACGATTTACGTAAAGATGAAGTGATTCAGTCACGAAGGCGAGCCGATGTTGGTTCAGTCATGGTACGGGGAGCTGTTTCCTATAACGGACCTGTTGATTTAGTAATAGTGAAGGGCAGACAGAATTCGGAAAAGTACGTCCAGCTGCTGCAACAGGTGAAAGACAAATTTTCCAACGTTATGGCAGGTGGGCCATTTATTTTCCAACAGGATAATGCCAGTATTCACACCGCGTGCATTGTTCGACGCTGGTTTCAAGAACAAGGCATGGAGGTTCTCGATTGGCCATCGCTCTCCCCCGACCTGAACATCATAGAAAATGTTTGGGGATGGTTGTCGCGTAAATTGTACTCCAATGCTACCCAATTCAGTTGCGCTGACGAACTAGAGCAGGCGCTGAAACGAAGTTGGGCGGAACTTCCCGTTGACTACTTGAGAACCCTGTATAATTCCATTCCATCCCGACTATTTGAGGTTATAAGAAATAATGGCAAAAGTACTCATTATTGAACAATAAAGTATTTTGTTATTGCAAACGAATCTTTTATTTTGTAGATTGGTCGTATTCAAGTGGCGTTTAATTACTCTACTTATTGTCATTAGTAACGTACATTTGCACTGACTTTTACAAAAATTATATTTGGTACCTACATACATCTTTTTATCAACCCTCTTATTTTCGAAAATAACAATTCCAGCGCGCTACCATGTTTATACCAACTACAAATGTCATATACACTACGCGCAACATGAATAGGACCACCCGACTTGTTGCAAGCTTTCGGTGGTTTGAAAAACAATTCATTTACTAAAAATACAATGCAAGTTTGTAATGGTATGATATGGCAAATAATACGCATTATTGCGCAATAGTGCCTAACGTTATGCATTGGGTGACGTAAGTACCACATACATATAAAATGCACCGCGCCGGTTGGATACGACCAGTATTTAATAGTAAGCTACCGGATGAGTGTCGAGTTACAACGTGTATCCGGATAAACAAACATCTGTAATTAAGGGTATTGTGCAACGATGGGACGACAGAAGTGCTTAAGTATGGAAGAAATTGGAAAAATTAAAGCGTTCCATCAAGAAGGGTATTCCTCAAGGGCTACTGCAAAGAAAATAAGTCGATCACACCAGGTTGTGAACAATTTTATTAGGGATCCCGAGAATAATGGAAAACGTTTTAAAGGGCGAACAACATCCGTTACAACTGAGAGAGAACGTCGAGCCATATTACGCGAAGCATCGAATTCGGCATTAACGGCAAGACAAATCGCGAATAACGTTGGAACGAATGCATCGGTAAGAACTGTACAGAAGTTACTGAAGACCTGTCCGCATTTAAAACGTTTGAAAATTAAACGCCGGCCTCCTTTAAAGGAATTTCAGCGCACTGCACGTCTTCAGTTTGCTCAAGCAAAAATGGGGTGGACAAGAGAATGGCAAACTGTTATTTTCAGTGACGAGAAGAAGTTTAATTTAGATGGCCCGGATGGGCTTCCTTATTATTTCCACGATTTACGTAAAGATGAAGTGATTCAGTCACGAAGGCGAGCCGATGTTGGTTCAGTCATGGTACGGGGAGCTGTTTCCTATAACGGACCTGTTGATTTAGTAATAGTGAAGGGCAGACAGAATTCGGAAAAGTACGTCCAGCTGCTGCAACAGGTGAAAGACAAATTTTCCAACGTTATGGCAGTTGGGCCATTTATTTTCCAACAGGATAATGCCAGTATTCACACCGCGCGCATTGTTCGACGCTGGTTTCAAGAACAAGGCATGGAGGTTCTCGATTGGCCATCGCTCTCCCCCGACCTGAACATCATAAAAAATGTTTGGGGATGGTTGTCGCGTAAATTGTACTCCAATGCTACCCAATTCAGTTGCGCTGACGAACTAGAGCAGGCGCTGAAACGAAGTTGGGCGGAACTTCCCGTTGACTACTTGAGAACCCTGTATAATTCCATTCCATCCCGACTATTTGAGGTTATAAGAAATAATGGCAAAAGTACTCATTATTGAACAATAAAGTATTTTGTTATTGCAAACGAATCTTTTATTTTGTAGATTGGTCGTATTCAAGTGGCGTTTAATTACTCTACTTATTGTCATTAGTAACGTACATTTGCACTGACTTTTACAAAAATTATATTTGGTACCTACATACATCTTTTTATCAACCCTCTTATTTTCGAAAATAACAATTCCAGCGCGCTACCATGTTTATACCAACTACAAATGTCATATATGCAGTTGGTCCTATTCATGTTGCGCGGAGTGTATATATTACATATTGCATATGCAGTTAGACGTAAGAAAATTCTATTCTCGTACAATGTACATACTTTTCAAAAAAGTTTGTGTTAAATGGTATAAAACTGTAAATATTTTCAGTTACGGATATTTTAACATGTCTATGGCACCATTATGGGTAATGAATATTCTTATGAACTGGAAATAAAGCAACACTCGAGAATTTGGGTGTTTCGAAAAAACTCTTTTACCAAGTTACAAAAGTTGTTCGATCGCAAAGCACTTCTAAAAGAATAGTTGCATGTTTTGTAGTCAAATGTCTTATTGCTACTATTGCTCCAGAGGATCGTGTACAGTAAATGGTATACTAAATAATTAAATACTAAAGAAATTATGAAAATTTGCTTGTGCAGTCGTTGGTAAGTAGGTGTTTTGCTTAGTAAAGGCATCGAATTAATAGGTCATCCAGCCTGATTTGTTCTTAGGCGACATTTTCACGTTTCTCATAATAAAAAAAATGTCCAACAACAGTTTTTCCTAGCCTGAAGAAGCCACTAATGCATTCATGTTACATATTTTTAGCTTGTCAATTTCTAAATGGAATAAATGTTCCAGTGAGTAGTTTGAAGGTATGAATTTCGTAAACTAATAAAGCTATTTAATTGGATATAAAGTGTTTCCTTCCTAGTTATTCCCAAAATTTTTCATCTGGCTCTCATATGTACATATGTATGTTATATACATATGCAAGTGAATAAATACAAGTTTTCTTTTAAAAAAAATAAGAGCATATTTGAGGATTAAAAATTATAAAAAAATTAGAAACTACTTATGGAATTAATATGAGATATTAAAGTATTAAGAGTTATACGATTAAATCTAACAAAAAATATAATATAATTGAATGAAGATAAAAATTTCGCCCGTAGTAGAAAACAAATTTATGACATAAGACTCGTGGAAATCTATAAATTAGAAAACTCAATTTAATTTCATCGCTAATAATATTAGATAACAAAATATAGCCTTTTGCTTTTCCATATAAAGACAGCTAATTGTGGTGGGTTGAATTGATTTCAAACACATTAATAATTTTCTTCCACAATTCTCTAAAATTATTAAAATAAAGTATTTTTATTAAAGAAGTCAGAGAATTTTGAGCAAATGGAGAAATATTGCCATGATATTACCTATTTCAGGTTCAAATATCTTAAAAACTATGGTCATATTTTATATACACATTTGGTATAAAAATATTTGGGTAAAAAGCATACGTTTGGTACGTAGACTTCCGCGGTCGCATTCCATAGTATCTGCTTCTGGGCTGGAACCACGTCACTGGTATAACTGCCTACGTTTCGTACCCACTCATACAGGACATCTGCAGGGTTCTACTACTGCTACAGTCTGTCGCACTGATTATTTACTAATTACTAACGTCGGCAGTTATACCAGTGACACGGTTAAAGCCTGGAAGTCCAGAAGCAGATACAAAAAGTATACGGTTTAAAGTTACTATAATACATATTAAATGAAAATCATTTATTCTGTTTCGCATAGGTAGGCTTGTGAAAGAAATGTTTTCTATAGTACTGTGTATAGACAACAATTTTCAAGCATAAATTCTACATTTGCATTTGACAGTTTGATTGCCTTCGAATTTTGAATTTAATATGAAATATCAACTGACGTAGGGCTTAGCTTGTGACAAATCTGCAATTTGTGTTATATATGCGCATATATACACGTTTATTTATTGTTACGAAAATACAAAACCAGTAACTTTTAATCCTTCATTTAATGCACTAAATTTTCACATTTGATAAAGACTTAATCGACGTGACAAATACGAATAATAAATTTTATATTAAATGCCAAAATGGGTAGCATTTAATAAAGAATTACAATTTTAATCCCGATCTCGTACAATTGATGGCGACAAAAAGTAAGTCTATATATTTATGGGTTTGATATTATGAGAGTGAATGCACGTCATCCATTTCGTTTTGTAATCAACCACACAATCTAACATTTATCTGATAAATAGCTTACATACATGTACGTATATAAGTATGTACTAAATTAACTGTTTTATCTATCTAAAAGAAAAAATTACCACGCATCATTTTGGGTGGTTTCGGCTAATTTTGGAATAGTGATTACATACCTGATTTCAGTTGCTTTCTAGCTCTTAACGTTTCTCTTATGAGGCCGTATATCGAGTCCGAAAAGATGGTATTTCCCAATACCAACGACCTTTTAAAACATCATAAAGATTACGTAAAGTTGCACAGTAATAAGTAGAGGTTGAAAGGTGAATAGATAGTGCTTTAAAATTAGTTACTATGTCGACTTATTGTTGGGTGGTTTAAAAGAATAAATGGTTAAATGCCTGTTTGATTTAACCGTTCTATATTAGAAGAGTATATAACAGTAGTATATAGTGCCAATTTTTTCCTTTTTATTATGTACTAGCAAAAAGTATTAGCAGATTTGAAATTAACAAAAACAGTAATTTAAGAAAAAGTTTATTTTGTTTTTGGTGATTAAAAACAATTTAGTTTGGGTAAAATTCTTTGATTTTGTGAACGCTTTTTCCGTTTCTTATCTGCAAATTAAGTACGTAGTTTTAGTTATTTTCTGTTACTAATAGAATTAAAAAGTTGTCACTTGATAATTTGCACATCTGTGTGAAACATGAATTTTTGATGAGAAAATTGTTTATTTATAGTAATTTTTTAGGGCTTTCTTCAGAAATGTAGAATTCTGATTATCGTGGTGAAATTAAATAATGCAAATTTATTTCTTGGTTCAAAAACTAGTTGTTAAAACGCCGACGATTATAATGAATAATGTAAGCAATTATTCACCATTAAATAAAATGTAGTCTTCTATGTTAACCTTTTTAATTTAAGGCATTATTTTAGTTTTATTTATAAATTCTACTCTTTTGTATTGGGTTTTTTAACCATTGGGGTAATAAAACACTTTATTTTTTAGTAACGATGTTTCCCCCTTTTTCAAGTTATTTATTTGTTAACATGCAATACATTTTTTATTTACGAATTTTTTATTATTTGGCGATAATATTTGTGACTACTTCCATTTTTAATTTTACTATATTTTTTGTGTTAAGTATTGTAAAATTCGCAATTACACAAACATTTTCAAATTTACAAACTTTTACTGTCTACATTAGTGTACGGACATAGTCTTTATGAGTAGCGAAGGTTTTATGCACTGACCACCTTTTACCACTCACGAAGACAGTAAAAGTTCCTAAATTTAAAAACGTTTGTGTAATTATGAATTTTAAAACACTAAACAAAAAAAAATAATAAAATAAAAAATCTACAAATATTTATATATAAAGGAAACTGTTGTTCATAAAATAATAAAAAGATATGTAAATAATAAATGTAGGAAGAAGGGTAAGCCCCGAAATGTTACTAAACATAAATGTTTTATTACCTCAATGGCCGAAATACCCAAAAAGAATTAAATTTATAGTTAGAATAAAGCGACCCGTATATTAAAAATGGAACGAACACGTTTATGCATACGTTTATTGATAAAACATATGCGAAATGCTCGATGGGTTATATATTTCTGTAATTTGAACATATAAAATATGTAATATTTGTTAAGTATAATAATAATATAATATAAATTTAATTTTAATCTTAGATTATAGTAAGATGTACAATATAATTAATTTGGTTGAATGAGTGAAGTCATTTGTCATAGTTGAATGGCAGATGAAGAGATTTAGAAAATCTAAAAATAAATACAGAAGACAGATTGGCTTTTAAAGTAAAAAATATATTAAGAAAATGATTAATGCTAGAATAGAGAGAAGAATCTTAATAAAACCGAATTATAGCTTTTCTGCTTCAAGATATTGATCACCCAAGAAAAAATAGTCTTTGGAATTCACAAAAAGTGTATTGACGCTTCTCCGTAACGCTAGGATAGAATAATTAAGGTAAGTAAAACGCTTTTGCTGTTTATTGTACAGCATTTAGTTTGGAGGATAACCAGCAAGGCAATAAAAGGATAAATTTGGGTGCTACTGTTCAGCAAAGAGTATTTGGTTGTATATTGACGAGAGGGATAGGAAATTTTAGTGTAATCTCAGATGTTATTATCTTTGTTTAATCATTTAAAATATATTACAAAAAAAGAAAAGAAACAATTAAAGACGACAATTTTATATTTTATGCAGGCAACGATGTTAAAAATTCCACTGGAATTCTGTGGAATGACTAATCTGTAATATTTTAAAACTTCTCAAAACCGGATCGTCAAACGTAGAAGAATTGGAATCAGCAATATCAAAGTCATAATAGAAAAATTATAAAGCTTTTTGCTTCAAGATATTGATCACCGAAGAAAAAACAGTCTTTGGAATTCACAAAAAGTGTATTGAGACTTCTCCGTAATGCTAGAATAGAATAATTTTTAGGAATTAAAGTAAGTAAAACGCTTTTGCTGTTTACTGGATGGCATTTGGTTTCGAGATTATAGGAGGATCGAGGATAAATTTGGGGGCGACTGTTCGGCAAAGAGTATTTGGTTTTATATTGACGAGAGGCGTAGGAAATTTCAGTGTAATCTCAGATGTTATTTTTCTGTAATCTGTAATTTCTTTAATCATTTTACTATATATTACAAAAAAAGAAAAGGAAAAATTAAATATGACAATTTTATATTTTATGCAGGCAACAATGTTAAAAATTCCGCCAGAATTCTGTGGAATGGCTAATCTGTAATATTCTAAAACTTCTCAAAACCGGATCGTCAAACATAAATGAATTGGAATCAGCAATACGAAATTCATAAGAGAGAAAATTTTCAAAAACGGTTGAAAGAAGTCTAACTAGATATCGAGGGCATTGTGTCAAGAAAGGTCACTCAATCTAAGGCGCTAAAAGTTTTTGCAGCAAAAGGTTAACTCACAAAATAGTGAAGTATTAAAATTATATTATTTTCTGCTATTCCATCGTTAATTAAATACACATAAATTAATTAAAAATTTCTCCGCTGGAGAAGGACTCGAACGTCTATCTGCCGTTTTCTAGACGACTGCTTTACCTGGTTCGAGTCCTTTAACACGCCATAAATCGCATTATGGAATAGATCTAATATTTATTTAAGTATTAGTGAAGTATAATATTATTTTCTATTTATTGTGTTATTATCAGTATTCTTTTTCTTCCTAAATGTTTTGTTAAATTATACATATACCAAGTTTATTTGGGACGCATTGTTTATAATATTTATAGGGATAAATTTTGGAATATTGTACTTTTATTAATTTATTGTAAATAAATGTAGGACTTAAGGATCTATAAAAATTCCCGAGATTTGCTTGTAATTACTAAAATTAAATAAATAAATGAAGTCTTATTCGTTTTTATTGCCCTACTATGAGGGTGTACGTATATTTTTGTTACACGCTGTAGATATGTATGTATATATCATTGGAACGAATGCCAGGTGATCGCTTGGAATTTTAATGTTACATTTTCAACTGATGATAACAATTAAACTTGCGTTTTAAATTAAACTATGCTGCATTGATATGGGGTATTAAAGCGTTCCAATTGGCGGCTAATTAATTCGTTAAAGCTTGCGTGTAATATCTGTCTGTTTATAGAATTGTTTCTACCGTCATAACAGCCAATGAAGTAAACTTTCAAGGTAGAGCATAAATCAAATTGGAATTTATTCTTTTAGAAAATTATTTTAAATATAATAAATAATCATCTTGATATTGTTTCGAATTATTTTAACTATTTCTAGGCGATATAGTCATTTATGAAATATTTTAGAAAATTATCTTTAAAACTTGTAGGAAAAAATATTTCACTTCATTTTAATCAAGTTAACTTTATTTTCTTTGACGAAAAAATTAATAAATACGTTTGGATATAATTAAGATATAAGAAAAGTAATTTTGATAAATTGTATTCAAAATTGAGTAAAAAGTTAATATTTTTAATATAATTAGAAATAATCATCTTGATTTTGTTTCGAATTATTTCTATTTCTAAAACATATTTAAAAAAATATCTGATATTTGAATCAATTGAATTCTATTTTCCTTGATGAACTTTAAAAATTAATTAAAAGTGCTGTAGTGTCCTTTGAGGGCTAAAATTACCCCAATTTAAAAAAATTGTATTGAAATTTGAATAAAAAGTTAATATTTTTAATATAATTAACATATGTTTATCAACATTGGGTACACGTTGCTTTTTGTGTTTATAAAAAACAAGAATTGACATAAACTTTCCCAATGTCTATCGCAAGGCGTCACAAATTTATAAAATACTAGTACAATATTAACAATTTAGTTTATAAAAGCAGATTTTGATGTAAATAAGTGAAGAAAATTGTGTGAAACCATTATATGCTTGTGGTGAAGGTCAAATTGCTTCTTCATTCAGAAAGAAATTCTTCAATTACTAAATGAAATTTGCCGCCAATTTTACATCCGTACATGCAGTTTTTATTATTTCATTTTTCTTTAGTACTATTTTCTGTTGGAACGAGGCAAGCTAAACACGCCCCATAAATTTGTTGGCGTGTAACGAACCTCTCCACCCGAATTTCCTCCGGATGAATAAAACTGTTAATATTCTTTAAAGGTCTAACATTAGACTGATATCTTACCGCAAATAGTGTGCTTGCTGTGGTAAAATTCATCGTTATACATGTCTTCTCAGACGGATGGTGTTTGTTATGGAACTGTGCTGATGCTATCATGTCACTCACAGACTAGACTGGACAAATGCGTGTTTCATTAATAACATTCCAGTGCGAGTATATGTGTGCGTGAGCGTGTGTGTGTGTGTGTGTTTGTACATATTTTCCTTAAAGCGACATCTAGAGAAGCGTCGTTGCAATAAGCAGCACGGCGTCGGTACGCGCACTCTAGCCGTTCGCGGACGAGTTTCTCGTGGTCGACGCTAATGCCGAACACTACTTGGGAAATTCCGTACTGACGTGAAATGATGATGTCGGAGATTATTTTTAGTTCGGCGCATTTGCGTTTAGTGGTGTGTACGTGCCGCTTTTACAGTTTTCCCGACCCATTTTTATTATCGATGACGAATTTTTAAGCGAATGCTCAATTAAATTCGCGTTAATATGCATGACTTTGGTTACACGGGAACATTTATTCTGGTTAGATAAGGTATTAATGCGGGGGATTTATTATATCGTAAGAGGATTACGTTTAAAATCGAACATACGTGCTCCATGTTCGATGAATTATTGAGAAATTACATTTTAAATACCAACATTATACTGCGGTTAATTGAGTTTATTAAAAAAAACGAACTATACAGGCGTTGTTTTATTATTCCTTACTACGTATACTAATGTTTGTGCATCTTTATTCTTTTATGGGCTTTTGTTGAAACCCAGCTCTTTACACTTTATGAAAATAAGTTAAAGGTCACCTCTCTATTTCCGGTCGTAAATCGCAGAATACTGTTAAATTGACTGCTATAATAATATGAGAAAACACATGCACTAAAACAAAACTATTTATTTAACAGATATGTACAAGTTTGTTTTTATCACAATTGTAAATTTCGCGATGTACGAAACAATTGTTTGTTAATGAATCTATTTATTAAGCTGAAGAACACGATAGATCTCTCGATGGTTACTAAATCGTAGTGTATAATACAACTGTGTGTTGAATTCTAACTCAAATGTTTAGAAGTTTTTGCATTTAATAAAATTCGGGTACAATAAAATAACTATTAAAGTTTAGATGTAATTCAAAGAATATTAAATGATAATGAAAGTGAACAAAGTGGCTAAAAAGATACATCAAGGAGAATAAAAATCATAAATCTTTATATTTATTATATACTTTGAGATCTAATAGCGAAAGAAAAACAAGGGTACAAAAAGGTTATAGCCGAACGTGATCAAAGAGGGAAACGGATATTCAAACTATAAAGTTTTACTATGTCTATGTATCATTTTACAAATAACCTATGTGCATCATAAACTGATGCAATTAAATTGTTGGGAACACACAAACAGGTTATGCCAATGAATTAGTTTGTAAAGCGTAAAATTTTTAATATTGATAAAACTATGATATCACAACATATAGAATAAGTGAATATTCACGATATTTACTTAATAATGTTGTGATATTATAGTTTTACACTTAATCAACAACCAAACTGTCTATATCAATTAGTATACATCACACCGACGCTCGTGTAAACCCGAGAAAATGAGTATTGACTGCTCGTAACATCAAAATGGTCATTATATAAATATCAAAAAGTCTTCTTGCGTTACGACCGTTTTCTGTCAATATTGTACCGGAAAGTCATTACTAGTTTTTTTCTATAAAAAAACTACATAATTTTCAAGAAAATGGAAAAATTTATTTATTCAAAGTATTGGCCATTTAATTCTGTACATCTTGCCCATCTTTCAGGCAATTTATGGATGCCTTCCAAAAAAAAAACTGCTTGACCTTTGAGCAAAACCATTCATCGAGTCATTTTGTAACTTCTTCGAAATTGGCGAAGTGCTGCTCTGCAAGTGCGTGTCCCATTGATGCAAAAAGGTGATAGTCGGGCGGGGTAAAATCTGGAGAGTATGGAAGGTGCGATATTATGTCCTATCCAAGTGCTATCAACGCTTTCTTGACCGATTTTTCTGTATGAGACGGCACGTTATCGTGCTGTAAAATCACTTTACCGTGTCTTCGGGACCATTCTGGACGTTTTTCTATCAATGCATGGTTCAAATTGACAACTTGTTGTCGGTAGCAATCAGTATTAATTGTTTCACCAGGTTTCAACAGTTCGTAATACACCGTGCCACTCTGGTGCCGCTAAACGCAGAGCATTGTCTTGCGACCAAAATGCTTTGGCCTTGAAATCGATGGGCCGGCTTCGCCAGGTGATTTTTTGCGCTTAGGATTTGCGAAATAAATCCATCTTTAATCGTCACTATTCAATGTAGAAATGACTTTCGATCATACTTTTGAAGCAGCACTTCACAGATGATTTTTCGATTTTCCAATTGCCTGTCATTCAATTGATGTGGCATCCACTTTCCCATCTTTTGGATTTTTTCCATTACTCGTAATCGGTCTCTAATCGTTTCCTGGGCCACATTTAACGCTTCTGCCAATTGTTTTGGAGTTTGGGTTGAATCTTCATCCAGTAACTCCTGCAGTTTCAAATCCTTAAATTTTGCCGGTCTACTAGAACGTTCTTTGTCTTGCAGATCGAAATCACCACTTTTGAATTGTCGAAACTGCGTCTCACATGTTTTTATGGGTGCATGCTCACCGTAAGTTTCTACCAGCAAACGATGACTTTCAGCGGCTTTTTGATTTTGATTAAATAAGAAAAGTAATGCGTGCCGCAAATGGTATACATCTATGATAGTGTTACTTTCTCAAAATATATAACCTTATGGCTTTGAAGCTTGATGTCAGTAGAATAAAATGACATATGTGTCAAATCATAACAATGCATACTTAAGCTTAGCGACGTTTGTAAGAAAAACCGGTGAAGACTTTCCGGTGCACCTTGTTCACTCAGTCACGGCAAAAATTTGGAAATTGAATTATTTCCAAATTTTAGTTCGCCTAGTTCCTCATCAGTAATTGTTAAAATTTCTCAAATTTTAACTGTTGTAAGTATGAGTTCTTAAACGTGGTTTTGTGATTAATTAAACTTATATACTAAGATGTGATTATTTATTAATTGGTAATCTTTGTTGTCAATAGAATATTTTTCTTGTGGTAATCCAATATATCTTCGCACATACGTGATGATTTTTATGACCCATACAATATTAGTGTCGGAATTGACGTAAAACTTATTTATATCCGTTACAAAAATAATTATATCTCATTTATATGACATTGTTATATTCGACCACGCATAACGTTTGAAGTCAAACTGCTCGCCAAGTAGTTCGACGACATTGCCCATAAAATTGTCAATTTTAGTTATTAAATAAGTTTCATTATAAAAATTTATTAACAAAACTCACGATCACTCATTTGTCTGACGAACTTATGAACGCTAAACAGTGTATTTGCTTTAAATCCCAGCATCATATCTTACTCAATATTATTCTTGAATGAGTCACAAATTACTTCCAAAGCGTGATCATCTGAACGTATACGGTAAAACTAAGACTTCGATTAATGCCTGTGCATTTATAAAATTAATTTACATAACAAATGTTAAAGTAAATATTTGACAAATACTTTCGACTTACTATAATGGCGTACATCGTATCCTAAAGTAATTAAGTATACTTTAACGATCTGCCGAGACGAAATCTCCGGAGTTTAAACATATTTGCATTATTTTACAGATAAAATATCCCAGTTAAGCTTGAACAAACGATAAACTTACTTTAATTATGCCTGTGACTTTGATTTAATGTCAAAAGGGTTACATGTAACGGAAGTAGTATCAGTTGTCGTAGTATTACAGACGCGATTGTGTGAACGGGTAATCTTATACTTTTGCAAGTTTTAAAAAATTGATCCGGAAACTCTAAAATTTAGATTTTAACTCAGCAATATATTTAAATTTTTGCCGTTGCCATAAAATTACATCGACTGATAGCAAAAATTTAGAATTTTAAAAATGTTTTGAACTGCCAATTCTTGGCGGTGCCTGAGTCACCTGGAATCGGGATGGGTACGCTTAATTAATTCACAGATTGAAATCAGTACATTGCGTTAGCTGGGTTTTTGTATTTTTTATATTGCTGTTTACGTATAAGAAGTTTATAATCATAAGGTTATAATTAATAGAAAACTCACTGCAGGAAATTTATGAAAGAATTTTCTGACTTCAAGTACGAAAGCGTAAAAGTAATATGAATAGTTTGCGGAAATCCTTTATTCTTCCGAGACACATTTGCTTGTAAAAAGCAAATTAAAGCCGCAGAATATGAATATTATAGAAAGGGCGTAGATGCTTATAATTAGATGTTTATTGTTTGTATTATAATTTACTTCTTTACTTGCTAAAATAAAGGGTGTTTCAAATTGCGGGTTTTTTTTAAGAATAAATAAAATATAGATGGCCAATTGAATTTGTCTGAGTAAGTGGGCATTTAAAAAGTGTGATGTCTGACATTTATAAAAATGGCTTTGTACACGGTACAACAACGCGTTCAAATTGTTGAATTATTTTATGAAAATCAGCGTTCTGTGAATAGCGTTTTTAGAAAATTGCGTGAATTTTGTGGTTTATATAATCGTCCATTTGCAAGCACTATTGGTTGTATTATAAAAAATTTCAAGAGACCGGTTCCGTGAAATAACAAAAAAGTGAAAAATACAGTCGTAGTGGTCGTTCACAAAAAAATATTGGTTTGGTTCGTGAAAGTGTTGCTGAAGATCCTGAAATGTCCATTAGACGACGTTCACAACAACTTGGACTTAGTAGATCAACAACATGGCGTATTTTACACAAGGATTTAGCTCTGAAGGCATATAAGGTTCAAATAACACAGGAACTGAAGCCATTAGATCGTCGTTCATTTGTCGATTTCATCAATGAACAACAAGCTGATTTTTCTCAAAAAATAATGTTTTTCGATGAGGCACAGTTTGAATTTGGTGGCTATGTTAATAAACAAAATTGCCGTATCTGGGGAAATCCACGAATTATTCATGAGAAACCTATGCATCCTAAACGAGTTACTGTTTGGTGTGCATTATGGTCAGGTTGTGTAATTGGACTATAACTGTCAATAGTGAACGATAGCGAATTTTTGTGGGCTGAATTAATGAATATTGATCTAGAGGATATGTGGTTCCAACAGGATGGCTCTACACCTCACTTTGCACACGAATCGGTTGATTTATTGAGAGAAAAATTTCCTGGACGTGTAATCTCAAGAAACGGTGATGTTAATTGGCCACCAAGATCATGTGATTTGACATCGTTACACTATTTTCTTTGGGGTTATGTGAAAGGTCTGGTTTATTAAAACAATCCACAATCAATTCCTGCTTTGAAAGATGAAATTATTCGTGTCATTTGTGACATGGAGCCTCAATTATGTCAAAATGTCATTGAAAATTTTAACAGAAGAGTGGAGATCTGTGGAGCTACAAGAGGAGGCTATTTGGCAGATATTATTTTTGACATATAAATGTCGTAACTGATACTTCAATTACCAATAAAATGTTTTTGAAAGTGAATGCAAATTATGTGTTTTATTTCTTCTTTAAGAAAACCAAGAAATTTGAAACTTCCTTTACATACAGTCAAACTAATAGAAATTACCATCCCGAGCAGTAAGATATTGAAGACTCGCGATAAAATTGAAAACAATATTGAACTCGTTTTAAATAATATAAAGCTGTGACTATGCGTGAACGAGACGAACACTACAGCCTTTTAATTTGTTACTAGTGCTAAATACATTCACTAAAAAATTACAATATTTTGGTTATTATACGTAATATTATTTTTGAAATATTTGGCAAGTCATTGACCGAATGAATGAATTGTCTGTGGGAACACACCAAGGTACTTACATATTTCTTAATAAGAAATTACGGCGATTGAATAACTTCAGTAGTGGATGCAAATAGAGGTTAAACCAATTAAAAACAAGATAAGCAATCTAAGCATACTATAATTCTTGGATCTCGCAAATGCAATCATGTATAGAAGTCGAAGATAATTTCTTTCAGTACTTGGTATAAATTTATATTTACATTCTCAAAATTGTGGTTAAGTCGATTCCAAAATAACTATTAGGTGCGCAACAAAGTTCTCGCTGTTTTTTTGATGAAAATGCAACTTTATTGTGAAAAAATGTTTACAAATGTCAAAATATTGCCCATCGCTAGCGACAACTTTTTCCCATCTTTCTGGCAGAGCTCGAATACCGTGACGGTAGAAGTGTTCGTCTTTTGAGGCTATCCACGAATCAAGTCATTTTGAGATGTCTTCATATGAGCGGAACTGGTGATTAGAAATATGGCGGGTGGGGTAGAATATCCCATTTGAGCGTTTCTAAGTAGTTTTCAACGGGTTTGGCTACGTGAGGCCGAGCATTGTCGTGCTGTAGAATCACTTTTTCGTGCCTCTGCTCGTATTGTGGCCACTTTCCGCGCAGTGCTCGGCTCAATCGCTTCAATTGAGTTCGATATCGTTCCCCAATGATGGTTTCGTTCGGTTTCAACAGCTCATAATAAATAACACCGCCCTGGGCCTACCAAATACACAGCAAAACCTTAGCAGAGTGAATATTCGGCCGAACCGACGACGTAAAGCATGACCGGGCAATCCCCAAGACTTCGTTCTCTTTGGGTTGCTGTAATGAATCCCTTTTTCATCACCCGTAACGATGCGATGAAGAAAACCCTTCCTTTTTTGCCGTTGGAGCATTTGTTCACAGGCGAAAAAACGACGCTCAACGTCTCTTGGCTTCAAATCATAAGGAACCCAAGTTCCTTGTTTTTGAATCATTCCCAACGCATGCAATCGCTGAGAAATGGCTTGGCGGGTAACTCCTAATGCCGAAGCAAGCTCTTTTTGCATTTGGCATGGATCCTCATCGAGCAGTACCTCCAATTCAACGTCTTCAAAGGTTTTTTTTCTTCCTTCACGCGAACGGTCGTCAACATCGAAATCACCGTCTTTGAAGCAACAGAACCAATCACGACACGTTGTTTCACTTAGAGCAGCATCTCCGTAAACTTTTTGGAGTTCTCGATGCGCTTCGGCTGCCATTTTCTTCGAATGAAGGAAGAAAAGCAACACTTCCCGCAAATGATGATTATTTGACACAAAATCAGACATTTTCACACAACCAGAAGTATGTGACGCAAAAACAAAATCACTAATGTGTCAAAGCGGTTTATTTACCCATATGTCTAAGCTTGGTTCATGACGTATTGGTTATGTCAGAATCGACCAGCACTTACTACTGGAGCAATTTCTTGTAAAACAGCGAGAACTTAGTTGCGCACCTAATATAAATTGGGCTAATAATAATACTAATAAAAATTAAAACGTTTAATGAGAAGAAAAGTACTTCTTAAACAAATAAAAACACGAATAATTGCTTAAAAATAAAGTAAGTCACTAAAAATGTTAGTAAATTAGTGTTAAGTTTCGTTTAAATACTTGTAAATTGTGTGTAAAGTATATGTGCAAAAAATGCAAAACGCAGATAGTCAAAATCAATTACCAGCAGCTGCAGTATGAAGTAATATTATTCGGAGTTCGTAAACCGAATATTTTTCTCCAGACATCCATTTCCATTCTGAATTTATACAGTCGATCGTATAATTGGAGTTGCACGAGAAACCCGAATCCAAACACTCAAAGAATTTCTTTACTTGCCCGCTTATGTACCGGCAACATTCTATTGAAGTGATTTTGCTGCATCGTCAGGCAAGTATTCCGAAGTAGTCTATTCTTACGTACGTAGAAAACTAAAGAAATTGCTGATGAAAGCTTTCAAATGCAATTTAGTAACGTCACCTGTAAAATTATATGTAAGAGAGAAGATAATGCTATGGACGCAGGATAAGTGGTGCATAGTCTAACCTATTTCCAACGTGATCCACTATGAGATGAGAACAAATTCAATTCCCTACGGAATCCACCCGTTTACGTATATTTTTGTTCGAGTCCCTATTCTCATATAACAGGTAGGGAACGCTGATAAATAAATGTGTTTTATGGCTTATTTAATTTCATGATTGGAGAGCGAAAAGTATAGGAATAAATTCGTTCACTATTAAATGAATGTATAATCAACAGTAATAACTATTTATTTTATAATTTAATGAATTATTTAGTAGAACGCATATCATTACAAATACCATTAAGAAATAAAAACCAATATTGCAAGACTTATATTAAAAATTAATAGGAAGAAACTGAGAAAATTGTATTATGTCTTTGGGTTAAAAACATGTTTAGATTAGAAAATAAGGTTATGAAACATGAGTAATAACTGAAGAAGCGAAATTGAGCTGCGCACTATGTACGCTTGATAGTATGTACAAATGGTACTAGGAAAGTTTTGCAATATGACGCAACAATGAATCATAGGAAGCTGCTTGTTGCTGTATGTTGAGACATGTTCATACATGCATAGTAGCCGCCGCGCCATTTCGATGGGCTCACTTATTCATTAGCAGTGAAAGTGTAAAGTGCTTGCCACGGCATTGTGGTCACGAAATGAGATAAGGACAGTTTTGCGTTATAACTTCGTACGTGATTTAAACATAGACCAGTGCTTCGAAGAAATTACTCTTGCACTAGGTGATGTTTGTCCACATCGCACAACGCCATTCAGGTAGTATAGAGAATTCCAAAGGGGAAATTTAACTGTGTAAGTTGCTGAGAGACCGGGAAGCCCACGAACGTTAGTTACGGAGGCAAACATTACTACTGTGAGGAAAATGCTCGGCGAGGACGGGCGAGTGACCTACCAACAGATAGTGGGTACTTCAGGCCTAAATGTATCAGCAATTCGTTTGAATCTGCATGATCATTTGCACGTGAAGAAACTTTGTTCTCTCTGGGTGCCGCATCAACTTATTGAAGAGCAGATGACAAGACGAGTGACTTGGTGCCGGGAGATGCTAAAAAGTTTAATAAAGGACAATCTCGGTATGTGAACAACATCATGACAGGTGTGGGGCTTGGCCGTACTATTACGATGTGCCGACCAAAGATCAAAACAAAGTTTGAGTCTTCGATGATGAGGATACACCTGTAGTTGTCAGAAAATCCCAATCTGTAAAGAAGAAAATGCTGTATTTTTCAAATCGGGTGGAAATGTGGAACGCGTCGTTTTGGATACACAGAAGGCAGTCACAGCTAAGTGGTATAATAAACAATGTCTGACTAAAGTCATTGGATCTATCAAGAACCTGCGGTCAAAGTCAAGAATGGACACCTTGTTCCTCCATCACGAATAATATTCCAGCTCACCGCGCCAAAGCCTGCACCGAATATTTGACCACGACAGAATTACAACTTCTCGAGCACCCTCCCTACAGTCCAGATCTTGCTCCCTGCGACTTTGCACTGTTCCCGCATGTGAAAATGAAGCTAAAAGGGAGGCGATTTTGCAGTGATGAAGACCTTCTGCGGCCTTGGGACAACGAGTGCGCTTTACTCCCTAGTGAAACTTGGCAGAACTGGTTTAAAAATTGGTTTCGGAGGACGGAGAAGTGTATTGGGTGTAGAGGAAACTACTATGAAAAAAATAAATAAACAAAGCTGTATTGCAAAACTTGCCTTGTACCCTTTGTACATCAAGAAGGATTAATTTCGTTATATAAGTACATTATCCAACAATGAACAAACAAATGGATCAAAAATGACTCTACAATCCTAAAAATAGCACTCTGAATCAAACCATTTTGAGAGTGCAGCAGCTTTTTATGCAGCTCTGTGGTATACATGTACTGGAGAAATAGATCAAATACAACATGGCGAAGCCGACATTTGACATAGAAGACGTGTAATATTTAGGCAAATGTTAAGTTCATGTTTGTCATATTCATGTATAGACAAGATCAAGTTTCTCGATTAAAATGCGACGAACTATTATCTTAGGTATTCAAAGTTCCATTCTTTGAAATTTCGAAATTTTCACGAAAACACGCACTTTTCGACATTTTCTTCTATTATCGATTCAATCGTTTAATTATAAAGTTGAATATAATTCGCATCTTTTCTGACTTATACGCGATGCACACAGAAGCTTGATTTGCGATAAACGATTGTCTAACTTCATAAGAAATTTTAAGCATTCGAGCTGTCACTTTATCTTTTTTAATAGAAACATTAATAAAGATTTTTTTCATTTGTTTATTGACAAAAGAAAGAATGTATATGTTTCGAGAACATTTACAATACCGAGTTTTGCCGTGCGATTTAATCAATGTTTCACTGTTTATACATTATTAAATGGAAACAGAAAGAGTAAAGTGAAACAGTCAACAGTTACACTGAAACATATTATTTATTATCCAAAACTTACAAACTATTTCAGAAAGATTGCCTCCATTTAAATTAACGTATTGTTGTAAGCAATTTCCGGAATTTGCCGATAACGTGCTTTCGTAGTTCGCCATCAATAGTTTAAACTTCGTCAGTAATGAGTTTGAGTTCTTAAATGTTCACAATATTTCTCCGAAATACACTGTCTTTTATGAATCTCTATATGAAAAAATCTGGAATAGTAACATCGGGAAACCCAGCAGGCTAACCCGTGTCTTCAAATTCTGAACAGCTCATGAACAATATTATGCTGTTTTATGCGGTGTGAGCTGTTGTACCATCCTGATGATTATAAAGAGCGTTTGGACGAATACCAAAATATTGTAAACAAGCTTCAACAAAGTTAGTTTTCAACATAACAATCGTTTTGAGTTAGCAGACACTGTTTCTTCATCGCCATTTTAAAATAAAAAAAATACCACTCCGCATCAAACCGTCACTTTGAGAGTGCAGAGGCTTTTTACGCAGCTCTGCAGGTATTACTGAAGATTAATACAGCATCTTCTGTTTGTCGATGATTTCCGAAAGATACAAATGGGCGTTGCCGGACATTAACGAATTATTCGAGCTGTCACTATTTTTCCTTAGCAAATCGATCATGACACTGCAGAAATAACTCGTGCTACTTTATCTCTGGAAATAAGTATCTCAGCAATTTGTAATTTGTAAAGAATAAGTTATATCTCCTTAACCTTCGAAATAAATTTCTTGGACTCACGAATAAAATGCAAGACTGCTAGTGGCAGCTTCATGTTTCACATCAAACAGATTACCAATATCTTCAAACTTCTTCACTCAAGGCAATATGGTAACGTTGCGCATCACAGCCTCAGTTTCGTAATAACCAGAAACTGATGTAACACGTTGATGTATGCTCCTCCATCCATTGCGACTGAGCATACAAAATGGCGTTTTTAATACTACTCTAATTCTCTACCCTGTCCAATACAACTATTGTACTTCCGAAATAATCAAGTTATAAATGTATCAATTTGCTCCACGCCACCTGTACTACAATTTTAATTCTGATGTGCTTAGTATACTTCACGATTCATAAGCTATATCAGAATCTCATAGCAAGATTAATCAGGGAACTTCTTAGTTAACATTACAGAGAAGAACTTAATACAGTCTTATCATGGTTAAGCTTCGATGTCGTGGAGAGGAAAGAGAAGGCAGAATTTAAGGAACATGGCGGCTTGAAATGAAAAATATAAATTTTTTATAAAGACCACACGGCGAAATCCGGAATACTATGTTACTAGTGAAAATGGCAATGAAAGTTTTTATAAACATAAGTACAATGTAAATAAAATTAAGCTTTAGAGAATCATTCAATACAGCGTTAAATTAATGAGAAATAACTTATAATGTACAGTATTAATATACAATTATAGCATTATACTACAAAAGAATTGAAATTATTGTATTGTCATCAGAAACACTAATATATTCTAACGCAAATACGGAGTCCTATAATATCGATTATCAGTTACTAGTTTAGCAAGCATATTTGAATATGCGTAAGCGACTTTATTAATGGTAGAGTTAATACAAGCAATGAATCTTTCTATCCGACATTCTGAAATAAACTTTTCAATTTTTTTCGACATATTTTCTATTTCTACCCGAAACTCTAATATCATTTCTTCCTCGCGCACAAAGAAAAAACTACTCTCATTTGATCCAAAGAGGAGATAAATTATAGTAATGTTGAATGAAATTTATGGTGGAACGATCTGAAACGTGAAAGTTTTGTACAACCACTTGAAGCCACATAAATCCCTAACACACATTAAATGTGAATCACACTCAATTAATTAATCAGATTCATGTGTGGTTAAAATTAAATTACAGTAAAAAGTTAGTTTAAATGTATCTTCCGTTTCACGTTAGCTGATAACAAAAGTTATGTACATACGTAAATTATAAACTAAAAGGTAGTTACAATGACAATAACATCGCTACAACATTGTTACGTACTTGTTGAGATTATAGATTGGCGACAGTAAATCAGAAATAGAAAAAAGAGAACTTTCTCAGCTTTTATTAACAATAATTAATAATAATAACTAAATAACTCTTATTTACATATACTTCTTGTAATAAATAATCTCAAAACTCTAAGTATCTCTTAACACTGGTTACTACGGCCTGAGCAAATCACAGTCAGAATCACTAATGCTTCGATGCATGATTCCGACTGCTTATACACACCAATCATGTATCGTAGTCTTCTCAATTGAGAACGCGCACTTTCGCTATCAATTTAGATCGCGCGTACATGTATATTTCTTGTTATAGGTGTCATGATAATATTTTAAATTCTTCCTTCTTCCTTCAGAGTTTATTTTTTAAAATATAATTATAAATATATGAAAACGGGTACTGAGAAACACACATACATATTTAAGGAGTATGTGTACTCTGAGGAGAACTATAACTGCGACGAAGGTGATATTGAACTCATCACCCCTAGATATAAGGAAAAGCAATACCTATAGACAAATATAAGAACAATTTTTTATACCCACCAACGTGATTGCCATAAGTCGGTATAAAAACTTAAGGCGGAGTTTTTATAAAAAAAGCCGAGCTATGTCGCTCTAAAATTCAATTCTAAAATTCAACTATGATTAGAACTATATAATAATTGCAGTATATACAGAAGAATGGAAAAAAATCAAGCTGTATGAGCAAAATTTATCTGGTACATGGATGGTTCACAGAGGGAACACGGCACCGGAGCGAATATTTGCGGACGCAAAGAAAGGAGCATGATCCAGATGAGTCTAAGCATAGATACCACAGCATTTCAGAAGGAAAAAGTAATTTACATCATTATGTTGAAGAACTGAATAGGCAAGCTGACACGACTAGCACAGTGATTCCGATAGATTACACATACAAAGATAGGAGGTATGACAATTAGATAATGAGACCGCGCTCCTTCCATTAAGCAGCCGCATCGCGCAAGGTTGTAATTGGAAAGTCATTGCCCTTGATACTTCTCAAGCAACAACCCGTAGTTTCGTCTCTCTGGTTACTTTAGTTTACTTTCGAGCTTTAATTGCAGAGGACTCTGTTACTTAATAGTGCCATGATAATGGTTTGCATAAAAATCGAGCAGCGAATTAACCTGAAATTCCTTGTTGAATTGAAAAAATCGCCAACAGAATGTTTACAAAGTAGTTGCTTGGTGTTGACGTTATGTCACGTGCGTGAGTTTTTGAATGGCACAAATGGTTTTTTGAATGTCGGGAAGGTGGCGAAGATGATGAACGTTCTGGTAGCCCTGTAACTGCAAGAACTGAAGGGAACATTCAGAAAATTAATGAAATCGAGCGGAAAGACCGAAGTCTGTGCATAACGATTATCGCCGATATGGTAAATATTAACAAAGAAACAGTAAGACACTTTTTGCATGATGAATTTGGCAAAAGTTTAAAAAATTTTGCCGAAAAACATCAGTCACGAACGAAAAAACAATCGGATGAACATTTGCTCTGACAACATGAAATGATTCACAAAGAAACCAGACTCGCTGACAAAAATCATCACATGTGATGAAACTTTTGATGACATTTTTCAATATGACCCGGAAACAAAGCGTCAATCGATGTACGCGAAGGCCGCCAGTTCGTCAAGACAGAAAAAGGCACGAATGAGCAAGTCGAAATTGAAGATAATGCTGATCGTCTTTTTCGATGTCAAGGGTGTTATCATGAATAACAGGGCGCTTGAGGCTCAAATCGTTAATCAAAAATACTACAAAGACGTCCTAATCAAACTGAGGGAAAGAGTAAGTAAGGCAAAACCGAATTTGTGGAAGAAGAACTACTCGTGGATTCTGCATCAGGACAAGACACGAGCTCACAATGTGCCTTATCATTGCTGTGCTTGGTCATCCTCCGTATTCGCCAGATCTCGCACCATGCGACCTCTGTCTGTGTCCTAAAGTGAAAAGTGCATTAAAGGGAATTCACTTTCAGTCTGTTGGGTGTAGGGGAGGATAGTATGTTGAAAAAGTTAAAAGTTAAGTATAAGTTTATTTGCAATAAATAACATTTCTCACACCAGTTTCGTTATTTAATTTGCACACCTCGTATATGTAATAAAGAACTGTAGAATCAGTCTATATGGTGCGTATATATTAAAAAGATGATCTATGTGTATTTCAATAAATAATTTAATATATAATTAATTATTCATTTACTAAGAGAATTACATTAATTGAAGTAATATTTAAAACAGTATTTTGTTTGAGGATACACGAAATTTGGAGAATGATCATTAAGTTCTTGTTTAAGAATATGATTATGGGACAAAATATAATTTCGTCAGACGTAATTCACTTAATTAAAGAACTTTTCAAGTAATTTCGTTGCTTTTAATTAAGGTTCAAGCAAAGATAATTTTATGAAACTTCAGTATTACATTATTGTATATTTAATACAATAGTTAAGTTTAATAATAAATTAATAATGAGTCAGTAATAAAATCGCAAATCACTACGTCATAATATAAAATGAAATCCTTCCTCATAGTAAAGGTAATTTGGTATATAACAAAATGAATAATTTGAAAATTGAGACGAAACCATATAAAGTAACTGCAGTAAATTTGTCGTAAACTAATATTGTCTAAAGTATTATTAAGTAGTAAATTCAGGTTTTGCATGTGTTAGGAACTTCATAATAATGAATATTATGAAGATATATGGTTAGATTCGACAGAATTATTAGTCAACACAACTGGACAATAGATTTTAACGTTTTCTACTACTGTATTATGTTTATGTTTTTATTTAGAAAGCTAAAAACGTTAATTTTTTTGTTTTAATAATAAACAGAGATTTTGGTTGACTCTAGTTTTCTTCTGTGTATTCTAAATAAACTTAAACTCCAAAATTATCGTTTATTTTTTAGTTTCCCATTGGATCTTTATTTGTTACTCCTCTTGCTGCTTGCAGATACTTCATTTTCATTCTTCATTCCACTTGGGGGATTTCACTTTTCGCTTCCAAGTAGTAAAACGCATTGGAAAATGATTTTATTCGAGGATGATCTGACAGCGAGGAAGACTTCAAATAAAGCAACATATTCCTCTTTAATTTCTACGTATTTGAAGTAAGGATGCTGATCTATCATTTTTCAGCAAAGGCTCAAAATTCTGCTTCGTTGTTGAAATAAGTTCTTTATATGCCGAGAGTACTTTCCAGCAATGGTATGTTTGAGTTTTTGATATGTCACCTAGGACTAGCTCTAGCGAATACGGTGTATGAGATATCATTTAAAATTTTAATTCATCCAATTTTTAGAGAACAATTTGACTGGTGTGAGAAGGCGCGTTGTTGTGATGAATGAAAACTTTTTGATGGACCACTACAAATTGTTTTTGAGAAATTGTTTTCTTCAATTTGTTTAGTAATAATAATAATAACAATAATAATGTTTCATTTCTGAAGCAAAGTGCATACAATACATATGAGTACATATAAAAATAGCAATCAATACATATTACGTACACACTCATATGCCAGAAACACGTTTCGGTAAGAAAAAAGGATGTTGTAAATTTGGACATAAAAAGTCATTTATACAATAACAATTTATTGTAAGTAGGTACTGTTTAAGCTTGCTTTTAAAAATACAGAAGTTTGTGATATTTCTAATAGAAAGTGGCAAGTTATTGTGTAATTTTCATCCCTTAAAATATGTTCCTTTTTGGAACATAGATTTTGCATGTGAAGCAGGTAGTAGAATGTATAATACGATTAATAGTTTGCCAAGATAATTTACGAAAATTATCACCTTCGAATTTCAACTCATTATATTTGGTCCATCGATATTAAAGTCTTTTCTTTCAAACAACTCAGTCGAATTTTCAGGTTGCAAAAAAGGTAAAATTCTGAAAGACCAAATTTGGTAAAAAAGCTAGATGCACAAGCAGTTCGAAAGTTCATGAATTTTTTACAGTCGAAGTGTGAACACAAACATTATCCTGTCGAAAGGGTACTCGTTTTTTTTCAGTTGATCTAAAACTGATGCAAAGTGTTCGCCTGTTTCCGTTTTACCTTCTTAAAGATAGTCAATAAGATTCCCAATACAGTATCTAAAAGGCAATAGCCATAGTCTTTTCGGCCAAGTGTTCTTTGCTTTCCTTGAAGATATCATAATGTGTACATTGTTGAGACTGCTATTGATCGCAATTCAAAATTCTCGGAGAATTCAATTTGCTAGCAGTTTGAATATACTCAATTTATATATAAAACGTGATGTTTACGCTAGACCGATATGTTTATGATTTTACTTATCTCTTCAGTGTCAATTCTTCGCTCGTTCAAAAAGATTATTCATTTTATCGATATTTCAGGATGTGTTACACTTTTTGAATATCATAGTCTCTTCAATATATACTCAATGACATTAGAAGTGTTACACCTAGAAGGAATAGTTTCCTGGACGTGATTTTTTGGTAATGTGATAAGCTTAAGTCAAGAATGAAACGATCAGATTTCCAAGAAATTTTATTAACATTAATTTGAAAAAAAATCAATAATGTGTTTGGCGACCCCGTAGCTGTAGACACTCCTGTACACGTCTAGGCATCGACAAAATAAGATGGTCGATGTCTGCTTGAGGCACCTCGTTCCAAGCAACTTGAACTTGGTGGATTAACTGTGCCAGAGTTTGTGGAGGATGGTTCAAATTGGTCAGTCTTCTTCCCATTATGTCCCACACATGTTCGATGGGATTTAAATCCGGTGAACGGGATGGCCACGGCAAACATTAACGCCAGCCTCTCGTAGAAAGTCCATAGTACGACGAGCAATATGTGGACACGCGTTGTCTTGCTGAAAAAGGACGTGTGGACGGCCATCTAGATAAGGCAATAAAGTGGTTTGTAGGACGTCATCAACATAACGCGCAGCTGTCATACTGCCCCGAATAAACAGAAGAGGTGATCGGCTTCCATATGCAATAGCCCCCCAAACCATTACTCCAACAGTCCTGTGCACATGCCTCTCAACAGCAAATCCAATATCACGTCGCTCTCCACGACGGCGTCTTACCCTCTGACGGCCATCATACATGCCTAGGCAGAATCGCGATTCGTCGCTGAATACGACATTATGCCATTCTGCTTCCCAATGCTGCCGTTCTCTGCACCAGTCCAAACGTTGACGACGATGTTCTGCAGTCAAAGAAAGGACTAATCGTGGACGGTATGAAGCAAGTCCAAAAGCTCGAATGCGGCGATATAATGTTCGCATACTGACAATGCGACCTTCTACACCAAACCATTGGTCACAGAGTTGGCGCGTAGTAGCAAAACGGTCTCGCAGAGCTAGTAGTCTGAAGTGCCTGTCTTGACGCTCTGCGGTACGCCTCGGTTGACCTGTTGGTCTGTTTCGTGTTCCTCTACCTTCTTCTGTCCACACCCTACATACACGCATTACCGTCATTGCAGTGGAACCAACACGGCGGGCAATTTCGCGGTAGGCCAAACCGACTTCTCTAAAAGCAACAATTCCACCCCTGTCAAAATCACTAAGATGGTGATATTGTTGACGCCTTCGAATTGGAGGCATTTTTTTACGCTTAACAGAAGTAGGCGAAGACACAATAACTGAAAAAAAAAAACTTGTACTTATCAGCTCTGATAAACCGTTTTCTTAACAACTCAATAAAAGAAAAAACTTTTTTTTTGCAAAAACTGTCAAACATAAAACGATACAATTGTTATCATAACAAGCTGTCAATATAGTCATTCTGTTGTCAAAAGCACAATTCCAGGAAATTGTTCCTTCTAGGTGTAACAATTCTAATGTCATTGAGTATATGATGTTCGTACAATCAGAAATTAATCAAATTTCACTTGTTATCATACAAAAGATGACAGAACTAGAATATATTGGCAAGTTTTCTAAAAGATGATGATAGTACTCAAGCCTCAGTTCAGGCTAAATTAACATTTCAATGTTTCCTTTTCTGTTGAGTATTATTTCGCCTAATTAGGCTTTTGAAGGATTCATTTTCACTTTTCTTTATATCTCATTATGTATGTATGTATGTGTGCTCGTATATGTATATGTAATATATGTTTTTGTGTAAATGTAATGATCTAATTGTTTAGATCTAAATTTTTTAATTGAATTTTATTTACTGTATTTTATTAATGTTCATTCGACCAATTGATGCGATGATTATATATATATATATATATATATATATATATATATATATGCACACGTATATAAGTAATCAATAAAATCATATAAAAGAATTATTCGTATATTAGGGGCATTATTATATTTATTCGAATACAAATCACTATTATGTTATGAATCATAGACATGCTGGGACTGCCAATGTTTTGTTTATATGGTATAAAGACTATTCTACATGAATTCGGCAGATATATTTTTATGTAGATCGTAATCCTTTTTGCAGCACCTACTATACATACTTTCTTCAGTACTCTTTGCTTTGTTTTCTATTATATCTTTCCTTGCTGTTTATTTTAATGTGTTTGTGCCTTTTACCTATATGTGTTTATGAAACCAAATAAACATATTATTATTTTTATAATTATTACCTGTGTAATTCATTAAATATAACTACTACATTCAACGTCATACGGTAACTTATCGATAAATGACAAAAGTAACATGGGTCCGAAAATTGAATTTTCAGTTACGCCAATATTTGTATTTCCCAAAGTAGAAAGTCCGTTTTTGCAGTGAACCCTTGACTATCTATTACACAGTCACTTCTCGAATTGTCGTTTAATCGTATCTCTGATACCCACACTTTACTAGTTAAATAAAAGGTAGCCATGATTAATTTTCGAATTGCGCAGAGAATTAATATTCGTTTTCTGATTGCATTTCCCCAAAGAGAAATGATTAAATATAAGGAATGAGTAAATTCGAAACGCCTAACAATTGAAGTAAATTAATGAAGCAAAGAATATTTACCTAGTTAGTCTACTATTATTACACATAACTATTTTTTCCAAACATTTTAAATATGTTAATTTGGTTTATGTTCAAAATATATAAACATGCTCTTATGCATATTAAAATATATAGTGAGCAAGAAGCGTTTTACTAAATTCTTTAGCCTCAGCAGTCCATAGAGATTTCCAGTACAACTTTTCAGCTATAACAAATTTTTCAAAAAGTTATAATGAAATTTCAACTCCATATTCCAACTATTAGACATAATAAAATTTCTTTAATAAGTTTGGTGAAATATATTGTGGTTTCACA
The DNA here is from genome assembly GCA_031893035.1 of Dermolepida albohirtum. Taxonomy (NCBI): domain Eukaryota; kingdom Metazoa; phylum Arthropoda; class Insecta; order Coleoptera; family Scarabaeidae; genus Dermolepida; species Dermolepida albohirtum. Next base: position 398,151 of record JAVIWB010005207.1, read on the forward strand.
CTAGGTTTGCCGTATGTATTTTAAACTTGTAAAGTTGAATACCGCATATAAAATGTATTGCAATTTTTAATAATCAAATTTGTGCGCTTATTGCTCGCTGAAATAATCCAGTACCTTAGAAACTGTTGTTATTGTTATTATATGACACATATTTTCTCATAGTTAATGGTCTAAAGTGTATTTATCCCGGGTTAATTGTCATCAAGATCGGTCCAATTACTTAGTTAGAGTTCAAAATATTAGGACTTAAATATTTACTTGAATTTAGCTACAAGGGGAAATAGAAGAAATCTCTCTAGCCATTATAATAAACAACTAGTTGCGAATTGCCTTGCAATATATTGTATGCGATCATTTCAAGATTCAAGATTTTATACAATGTTTTAACAAAATCTTGCCAACCCAATACAATAATGACAATATTTTTCTACTGTGTCAAATTTGACTTCAATTCGTTTATTATTTTGTGCTTTATAAAGGATTTTCGAAAAATGAGTTTTGTGAAATTAGAAAATCGCAGTCATTTTTTGACGAAGAAATAAAATTCTAAAAGCTATTCAAGAACAGATAATTGAAGTGTATGGGGACGAAAGTTCATTATACAGAGTGAAACAAAATTGAAACTATATTAACACGAATGAAATCTACAAAATTGGAAGTTACGTTACATGTTTTAAGTGTTACATTTTTTTAATACTATATCACTCAAGTATTTTCCTTCTTTATCAATGTATTGCCGAAAATTTCTATCGCTTTAATCAATATTTCTTATGGAATACGAGCAATCTCTTCTTGTATCAGATATTGTAGAGCTGACGGAGTACCCATTCGATGTTTGTAAACTTTAGCCTTAAGAAACTCGTAGAAAAGAATAGTAAGGAATAAGGCCTGGAGATCGTGCTGGTTTGAGGATATTACAGCTGTCTCAGCTCTTAGATAGATCTCCTGACTGTGTGAGCAGTAGCCTCATCCTGATGAAACCATATATCCTGTTCATCTGCAGCACATTGAGTCTTGGTGTCATAAAACTGTGAACATATTGTTCTAAGTTTACGGTCATACTCACTCCTCATTCTTCAAAAAAGTAGAGCGTTATGATCCTGACAGGCTAATAACACGCCAAACCGTAACACTCTCACGATGCAGAGGCATTTCATAGAGTTCGTGAGTGTTTTGTGCATTCCAATAACAAAAGTGTTGTAAGCAAAGATCATTTTTTTACGGCGAAAATTTTAAATCTAAATGTAAAATTCCACGCACACTCCGCTTAGATAACTGAAAAGAAGTGGCATGTTTGCGAGCAGATCGCTGTCTCAATGTTTTCTGTACTACACTCTCGTATGTTTCCTTCTACTAGCTATTAGTTCGATATTTGCTTATTTATACATAATCATGTTAGATTATATCCCGTCTTTTTTTTACTTTGTTTGGTGTTTTATAATACATCCTCTTATCTTTTAATTTAAATAATGTTAGCCTGTCCACCACTTTATACAATGTGTCGCAGAGTCGACTGACACATTTAAAATTATAAGAGATTATGGAATGGAAACAGGAAAAGTAAACAAAAACAGTCTATAAATACATATATCCAAAGCTTACAAGCTTATATTTGAAAATAATATCATAAAGATGGCCTATTCTTAAATCAATGCATTGTTGTAAGCACTTCTGGAAGTTGCCATACACGCGCCTTCCTAGATCACCGTCAATAGTCGTAACTTCGTCAGCAATGGTTTGTTTGAGTTTTCTGATGTTTAAAATACCCCTCTGGAACAGACGTCTGAGAATAAGATCAGGTGACCGAGCAGGCTAAAATATGTCTCTAAAACGAGACAAGTGTCTCACAAACTTTTCCAATAGAGAGATATATCAATTTGAATTACCAGTCACTATTTCTTCATAGTTATTTAAAAAAAAATACCAAACCAAACCGTTACTTTGAGAGTATGCAACGAGTTTTCATGCAGCTTCTTAGTGTTCACTGGAGATCAGTACGGTGTGTTTCGATCACCCATATGAAATGAATGATCTCTTCTCTACCCTTCTATGCCACTCGATATATAATATTAAAGTTTGAAATGTGTCAATCAGCTTCGCGACTTCCTAGAAAGTTTAAAAATTTTTAATTTGGTAATTCTGTTACAAATGTACCTCCAGGAGCATTTTTTGTCTGTTTTAGACCTCTAGAAGTAGTGTGTCTTGTTTCTATAATAACGGTCAGTATGTTTACTGTAGATAATTTGAGGATCAGTTTTTGTACTTCTATTTTTGCCATAGTTACATATATGAGAGGACGAATAATACACATGTTGTTATTGCTCTGCTTCGCCCTGTGTGATGCAATGTTAATATTGGATCCAATATATAGCTATGTTTATTACCTAGCGTTTCCATGGCCCTTCTTTAATCTGTTCCTTATTTTTGAAAATGTACTAAGTATTTATGTATCTCTTTTTCATCTCTCTAATTATTATTATTTTTGTTACCATTATGATTATCAACGTCATTGCTGTTTTGTATACCTATCACTTCCATCACTTCCGCGTTCGATATTCTGAAATTGCACTTTATGTTATCCCATCGTGGACGCGTACACTGTTTTGATATTCCTTTTTAACAGTCGTTAAATTATAATTACATTCCCGCAAAATTTACGGCGATATTATTGAAGATGGCTGAATATAAAGCCGGCACAAATGTTCATTTAGCGATTCATTGGTTACACGATAGATGTTACACAACGTGGGCATAAATGTACGAAATTGTGAATTATCTGGGTAATTTCGTTCAGATGATAAAGCTGAATATAATCCAAATACCAATAATGGAAATTATGATATGGTAAATTTATTGCCTGTATACTTATTCATCAGTAAATGCGTATTTGCATGTATGTATGGACATATATTAAATATATACATGAAAGTTTTGTAGCGAAGCCTTGGCGATTTTTTAAAACTATTGTTAATAGCAATTTAATTAAGAAATCAGAAACTAAAGAAAAGCTCACTGCTACTGCTTTTATTTCTAAAGCTGCTAACAGTCTTCATCATTTTCCAGATGTAAGATTTGTATTAAAACTATTAACTTCTAGCTAGGTATGACGTGTGTTAAGGGGTTAAATGTCCCCTTATTAATCTAAATAAATAATAAAGGTAATATTATTTAATAGAAAATATTTATTTGCACCTAGTAGTTAGTAAGTTAATTACGAGAGCGTGTCCGACTAGCTGAAGGGCTGTAAAAATGCAAATAAGAAAATAAGTTGCTGGAGTTAATAATTAATAAATGTTTACAATAAGCATCAAAAGTCCATGACGTATGCCAAGCTGAAAGGAAGATTATTAGTGCAAATAAAACAACAGGATTACTCTTAAAATTTTATTCACTAATTTAAACTAATTCTTAAAACTTGAGTATATGAAAAATTAAAACAATTAATAAAAGCGAGGGCAACATACTCATCAGATGCCCAGACAAGATTTTTGTCGTTGGAAAACTTCTTCCGCTGTAGTCTGATCTTACATGGGGAGTCGCGTGGAGAGAAGTCTAGGCTATAGGGTGGGTGGTCTAACATTTTCAACCCTTGCTAAATATTCTATACAGATGTTGTAGCAATAAGTTGGAACACTATTGCAGTTGAAAAACAAAGTGCCACTTAAGCGAGGACGAATGTTTTGGAGTGCTTTAACTACTCTAGATATACATTCATCGATGTACCACTTTTCGGTGACTATTGTGTTTCTAGCATCACAATTTCTCTTACCATTTTCTTCTTAACGGATCGAGATATCTGTATAGAAATGCGCGTCTTCAAATGACGCCTGTGTCTGTACGGATTGTTCAAACGCCCTATTTACAAATTTCTTGAATATCTCCAGGCAACATGAAACATATCCATCTGCTCATCATCTAAAATATGGGATACTTAAAGGAAATAAAATCTCCTTACTTGAAGACGCTTATGCATACTGGCATGGATTGCCCAGCCATAAATGCTGAGACATACTTATATGCATCGATAGCTGTCTGCCGGGCTAAAAAATCTTTTTGTTAAGATCAATGTTCTCCTAAGTACTGGGCAAGATGTCGAGTCCTGACTTCAAAGCATTTTTCAAGACGAAATTTGTTCTTCGGAAGTTCTTATGCCACCTAAATGTGGTCGCATGATGATATTCAATTGTATGGCAAGGTTACCTGGTACTTCGTTTTTAACCAAGTTGACATAGATACTTGTTTACACTGTTATAGTTTATGAAGAATTAACAGAGAGGGAGACTGAGCTACAACCTACAGAGTAGATTTCAACAAATCTCACGTACAATAATCGTTTCGTCATATTATTATAACTCTCATTTTACTATAAATATATTTAGAACGAGGATTATTTATAATGAAATATAGATTGAGAAACAAATTAGTTAAGGGAATGTAACACAGGATTGTATCAGATTGATGCATAGGTCATGATTACTTTAGAATTAACATTCTGCTGCTTAAGGAAATACGTATATTTAAAATTTACTAGGTTGGAAGAAAGAAAGTGGAGAGGTTAAGAAAATCCATGCAAAACGATGTAAGGGCGGAGAAAGAGATCGGAAAGTCTGAAGCAAGAAACATAGCTCAGGACAGAGAAACCTGGTAAGACAAAATATCAACTGCTATGTAGTCTTACAGTAAATGTTAGATGGACTTGAGAGTAAGTATATCTAAAATGTATCTTGATTCTTTTAAGTACGCAGTTAGAAATGAACTCCTTAAAAAACTGAGAACGGGAAAGATTAATAGTTACATAAATAAAAGCATTTCAGAGCTTATACAGCTGATGAATATTTTTATTTTGGTTTTTAATAATGTGCAAATTGATGATTATTGTTACCTTTCCTTTTCTCCATGTTTCTTTGCCCTACACTAGTGTCAAATAAAACATTATTTCTCTCAAACCTATCTCATGCTCTTCATTGAATTCTAGATATTTTTTTGAAAAGTTTCTAATAAAGACTCTTTCGCGTACGATTTAAGAAGACAAGATATTTAATATGATAATATTTTCTATCAATGCCTCTAAAATTGAATTTGTAGACATCTGAGTCTTGAGACAGTTTATTTTAAATTAGTTTTTTTGCGATTCTAATGCACTGTATTTAATGTTTTCCTCGACAAATTTATTGTCGTTTACATACAAGCAGTCGCTACTGTCGGCGACTTTGCATTTTTTCAATATAGAAAATCATTAGATGCTTTAGTAGACGGAGTTCGTATTTTCTTTTTTTTTTATTCTTTATTTACCTATTTTATATTTATATGGCAAGAATGATTAATATTAACAAATTTAATGTCGTAAACATACTATTGAGGTATATTTATCTAAATTACTAAAATAGTGGCATGAAAATGGCGTATATATTATATATTAAATTTAGACTGACCTTGTATTTATTAATGTTTATGATAAAAGATTTTTAATATGTCTATAAAATATTTTAGGTCACGTTTACAAAACAGTAAAGTAATTAATATGTTCATAATTCTTACTTTATTACACTAACAAATGAGAAAATTGTGTACAACATGCTGTACTCTTTTAATTTGTCTTTCAATTATTTAGCTCTTGGCTGTGTCAGATATTGTTGCATGTACAAAAGATCAATCTCAAATCACACTTCATTATTATTCATTAAGTTTCTTGAACCTAGAAAGGGATTCTGTAAGTGAATCTAAATTTGTGTACGTAAAATATTTTAAACATTTCGATTGCAAGATTGTAAAAGTTGAAGATAACGGCAAACAAAATTTCGTGTTAAATGTATGAATTTGGTACTAAAGCTATATGTTTATTAATGTGGTGGGACAAATGTGCTGTTCGCAGGTTTATTTTAAGATATTTAACATTTTGGAGTTGTTTTAGGTTTGAAATGACTTCGTAAAATATGTGTTCATCCTCAAATGATTGTGAAGAATTTGTCTGTCGGTTAATATTTTTACAGAACTACTGGCTCTTGCGTCATCATCAGTGTATATCTGCTCTGTGTGTGTAGAAAATAGAAAAAATTGTTCATAAACATTGTCCGTATTATATCTAATTTTTAAGAAGGCATTTGACCCGATTTTGTTCAGAATTTAATTATAACTTTATAATCAATTTTTCAAGCTTTCACCTTATTTATTTCACAAGTACTTTGTTATTTAGTCTTTGTGATTGCTAGACCTATTGTATTAAAAATTTTATTCGACAATGCCGGATTTCGAAATCGATAACTTGACGGAGATAACATGTTAAAACTTCACAACTAACAATTAATAAGTAAACAGATGAGTTTCAAAATTTTATAGTGTAACACACAATTGTTTCTCCATACAATGGCTTCATTTAAACAATTGTGGTTTATAATATTAAACTTTGAAATTTAACTGTCCATTTTTTTATTGTTATTAGAAAAATTACATCTTGTTTATTGGCAGGTTATTTCGGGTTTAAGCATTTTGGGCTAAAAATTTATAGTTAATTATTAGTACATTGAAAAACAATAAACATCGAAATGCTACTGGTTTCTTTGGACTGCAATATCCACTATATATGTTAATGAAAATGAAATTAGGAATAGGAAGTGTAATGAATAAATCCCAACAAGGGAATTCGAAAAGGGCAAAAAGGAAGGGGCATTATTGTTCTCTGGTTGTTTTATGATATTTGTGGTCAGGAATAGCCCAGTTGATGTAAGATCTACATGGGATATTAAATGTGACTTACGGAGACGGTTAATAAAATTGGATTGGGGACGTTAATTTCTTCAGAGAAAACTATAGCTTAGACATGCAAATAAGAATATGAAACAAATATACGTAAGCAACCCATTGCAGTGGACTACTGACGACGATATATTTTATGAGAAGGATTTGAAGATAAGTCTGGGGTTGTATAATGGACTTAATTCAATTATAAAAATGAATGATCATGTACTTGCAGAGCGATACCCACTAATCTAAAGTAGAACGCAATGTCTGCAGGGTGTTTTCAATAGGATAACGATAAAGCATACTCGGACCTTAAAACAGTGTATTGTTTAGCTCGAAGAAAAGGGTATCTGCATGTCAATCAGAAACCAGACTTGAATATTATAATAATAATCGTCTCAACAGCTTAAGGTCAATTGAAATTGATGGGTCAAAGGTTATTACGCCTGTGCTCATAGAGTTATTTAAAAATTTTGGACATATTTACCTTGAACGAGGATGAAAACTACCAAAAATCTTTTCACATGGTGGCTATCGAATTTGGTTTAGAGATTCCGGCATAATAAGCCAGTAATTTATCACTGAGATACCAGCCGACAATATTATCTAATATGTCTAGGGTTTATTGAACAAAGCAAAGGAGTTTACTAAAAATGTAGACGAACGAATAAAAATAGTCTGCCTGAATTAATCAATCAAATGAATAAACAGGGTTTCATGTATTTGTGTGATTAAGGGGAACTAGTACTCCTGAGGAAGTATTACCTCCTCCCTTGTTAGAAATGGGTGAATATGTGGTTGGATGTGTGAATGTTGATGAATGTAGTTAGTTATGTGGATGTAGGTGAATATGAGACAATTCATTACCTCCTTCGTTTTAATAAATAATAATAGGGATATTATTTAATAGAGAATATTTATTTGCACGTGTTGGTTAGTCAATTTATTACGAGCGCGTGTTCGGCTAGCTAAAGCGCTAGTTGTGTACAATGAGCATCAAAAGTCCAGGACGTGTGCTAAGCTGAAAGAAAGATTATTAGTGGAAATAAAACGACAGGATTGCTTTTAAAATTTTATTCACAAGTTAAATTAATTCTTAAAGCTTGAATGTGTTAAATAAAGATAATTAATAAGAACGAGAGCAACAAATAAAATATGATAAACGTAATAGCAAAGCTGTAATAAAAGGTAGGTCTGGATGTACGAAGGCTGCTAATAAAGTATAAAAAAAGGGTTAGATTAAAAGGTGCATCGAACGATGTGTGTACTTGCGTGTTTGTGTATATATATCCTGGGTCAGGATGCCGTTCTTATTCTGCGGACGCGAACTTCAACACGTGGACACAACAAACGCGGGAGAACAACTTCACGATCACGTCAAAGGAATGTGTGTGTACTTTGTCATGATTTGAGAAGAAGTCTCTGTGTCTTACACGCGGCTGCTCTTAAGACACCCCGTATGCTAAAGGGTTAGGATACTGGTCATGTTTGAACCACCCAATAGCAAACGAGAATATTGGCGAGCAATATTCGACTTCCTAGAAAACGGCGGGTAGACGTTGCTTTATTACAGCTGGACGTACGTGACAGATACAAAAGATTCCTGCATTTGTATATATCACAAAAAGGTCAAGATAAATAATAATTTATGACTTGAAAATCGATCTATTTTTAAATTTAAATAACTTAATTTAAAAAACATGCTATAAAGAATTATTATTTGTATGCGGAGCGTAACAGAAGTAAGGTGTAAGATAAGCTTCCGCAGGTTGCATGGTCACAGAGAAGGGCGGTAGTATCTAACCTTACCCGGTTAAGCGGGTTTCTAATCGAGTGGATTGTTAGTTTCCTTACCGCTCGTGGGAATACCATAGAAAAAGCAACAAAGAAATGAAATGTATGTAATAAAATATATGCCAATGGTTCCGTATATTGAGAAACTAAACCAAGATGATAAAGATGAATCAAAGTCATCGACACAGATGAATATACATAAATCTTTGAGAGTCGACAGTAGCGAAAGTGAATGTGGTATTCAACAGGTATATTCAAACTCCTAGATTGTATATAAGTTTAAAGTGTAAAAAGTTGTGAAATAGTGCCAAAATTAGATAGAGACCAAAAGAGCTGTAATCAAAGTCAACGTAAATAGGCATATGCTAGACACCAAGAGACTACAGATGATCATGAAAACCCTAATAGATCTGGTAAGGTCGGTAGAATCACATCTACCTATCCAATAAATAGTGTACGGAATAGAATGAGGAGTTTTTTATAGTACGGTCTTTTGCAGATTTCACCGCGTTGCCATAGTCTCCATCGAAGTTTCGCTGTCTATACTACCATTTTCTTCAAGGATTTGTTTCGGGGTAATTCTTTCCGTTGCTTTTCTCTTGTGAATGTTATTATTTAAACAAAACTCGACCATCGTGTTCCATTTGTCGTAAAGTATCCTTGTAGTGAGCTCCTCAAAGTGTTGCTGGGTCCATAACTGTTTTCGCAGTTGAAATTTAGATGCTTTCTTATCTCGATGGTGTCTATATTGATTAGATTGTAGTTCTTCGTAATAGCTAATACTTCTGTTTCTTCAAAGGTTAACAAGATTCTTAGCAACATTCTTAAAAGCATATGCAGGAAAGAAGATAAGGAAGAACGACAACGGAGAAAGTTAGATTTGAATAGACTTCGATGGAAACTATGTCAACAGGGCGAATCCAACAAATAACACCGATCCTGAAAACCTACAGAACTTTAAAATAACAGAAATTATTCGAGTAGAGAACGGACACACAAAATTGTAGATAATTAGATAATTACATAGTTTTTGTGAAAGTTTATACTTTCGTTATATATATATATATATATATATATATATATATATATATATGAGGGTAGTTTGAGAATGGAAAAGACAAACGAATTTTTTAAAACAAAATAATTTTTAGTTTTCAATATATTCTCCTAAAAGAGCAATACATTTATTCCAACGGTGCTCAAATGCCCTTATGCCATCTCTAAAATGCGATTCTGGAAGGCCTGCAAAATACTCATTTACGAAGATGATAAGCTCGTTGTTAGACGAAAATTTCTTTCCACCTAGTGCCGTTTTCAATTTTGGAAAAGGTGGAAGTCGGAAGGGGCTAGATCCGGCGAATGAGGCGCATGTGGTACTAATTGGAAATGCAACTCGTGGATTTTGGACATCGCAACTGTGCTGGTATGCGAGGGAGCGTTGTCTTTGTGAAACAGAATCTTTTTCTTTGCCATTCCTGGAAGTTTAGCACGAATCTCAACATTTAATTTTTATAGAAGTTCTGCATAGTATTGTCCGTTTATTGTGGCACCTTTCTGAAGGTAATCAATGAGCAAAATGTCCCAATCCCAAAAAATTGATGTCATCATCTTGTTCGCCGATAAAGTGGTTTTCGCTTTCTTTGGAGGTGCAGAACCACGTTCTAACCATTGTTTCGACTGTTGTTTAGTTTCGAGTGTACTGTAGTGTATCCAAGTGTCATCGCAAGTAACAAATCGCCTACAAAAATCAACCGGATTCCGCTTATAAATGTCCAAACACTTATTGGAAATGAGCAAACGAGTGAACTTATGATCAGTCGTAAGCAATCGCGGCACCCATCTTGTCGAAAGCTTGGAAAGGCCCAATTCTTTCGTTACAATGTGGTGTACGCATTCTGTTAAAATGTTGACTATGTCTGCTATCTCTCTAAATTTGAGTCGTCGATCTTGCGTAATAATATTATAGATTTTTATAATCATTTCCTTAGAAGTCACGATTTTGGGTGTTCCAGAGCGTGCTTCATCAACATAGCTTGTTGTACCACGTTTAAATTTATTTACTTACCTACTTATTGTGGCGGATGATGGAGCAGATTCACCTAATATTTCCCGTAACTCATCTTATATTTCGGTAGCTTTCATACCCTTAATTACGAAGTATTTAATCACCGCACGATACACTGCTTTTTCCATTTTAACAAAACCACGTGTTGCTTCTTTTTCAATCAGCTGTCAAAAATAAACTAATCAACCGATTTATCTATGTAAATATCGGAATGTAAACATATAAATAGGCAACCTAAATTACAGTGCATTTGTTTTACCAATTAGAGTACCACCTATGTGTCATTCTCACTACTTGTTAAACTATCCTCGTATATATACATGAGTCAAAGTATACCTTAAAATTTGTGCCACAATCCGTACAAATTCCAGAATTTAATGCTAATAAAAAAACTAACAGAACCCAGCAGTGCCTCCATATTGAGATGAAGAACAAACTTTCAGTATCGTACAACACATGTCCTTATTTTCATTTCTATAACTGGCCCAAACTCTCCCGACAACTTTTATTATGTGCGTAAAATTTGCATCAGAATGTGATATTATTCAAGCGGAAATATTGTAGTTTATGTTTTCACATTAATACGCCCTCTTGGTCAGTTAATATATACGAAGTGGTGTTATAAATCAATGATCAAAGGCTGCTTTTGAAATTTTGATATGAATTTTTGAATAAAATCCATTTCAGGGCAATTTTTAGTTTTGAGCGATTGTATAAACATTAACAGCTTTAATTACACATTATTATATCGTATTGATTTTAAGGAATTTTTAAGGAGTATCCGGTAAGTAGTAGCTCTTTTATAATTAAAAATTAACTACCTCGGATTTTTGGAGAAGCTTTGTATTGCGTATAATGATCATGTAAATTCAAACGCTTACTCTATCGCAAAATGAGTTTTGTACCTCCACTTCATATTCCATCGCCACCAATTATATGGTTCAGGTTCTTTCGAGAAATCTAGGCTCCAAGGTAAGTGGTCAAAATTTCCTACATAAACTGTTGTGTAGTTGTCGTGTTTCTTCCACAGCATTAGGCCAATCATTGTAGTGAGAGTATGAGGCCACTAAGTAGCCGACTTCATCATTAATTCTGAATTTTTCACTGTAATTTCTTTAGTGTACCACAATATGCATCAGTACTAAAGGCCCTTTCATGAAACGTAAAATCAATAAGCAATATATTATTTCAATCCTAGAAAACAGTTGCCGATGAGGTTTTGAGAAGACAGTTTTCTTTTGATTTTGAATTTAGTTGGTCGGAGCGTAATACCATCTCATAAATTGAGTTTTGCTCTTAAACGTTGTATAAAAAAACAGGTTTCGCCAGTAGCAATCTATAAATTTTCTTTCATGAGAATAATCTTTCAAGAAATCCACTTTGAAGATGTATCTCGAAAAGGATTTGTTTTTAATAATCTACAATAGTCGTCCGTAGCAGTTAATATCTAATTTAACTTGCGTATATATATATATATATATATATATATATATATATATATATATATACAATATAATTTGTGAACCTGTAGCAAGATATGTTCTACTTTTGTATTTGGCAATTCGGCTTCATATTTTTGACGTTTGAATTTGATATGAAATTCTACTTGATGTAGAAGTTAGCTTGTTACAGGTCTGCAATTTGTGCTGTCTATACGCCAACAATATTACATTAATCTTGTATGTAGACTTCCACCGTCGTGGTCCATGCTATCTGCTTCTGGCCTTCTGGGCTTTAACCGTGTAGCTTGTATATCTGCCGACGTTTCGTACCCATTTGTATGGGACATCTTCAGGGCTCAACTACTGCACTGAAACTGCTTCAGTGCAATAGTTGAGCCCTGAAGATGTCACATACAAATGGGTACGAAACGTCGGCAGATATACAAGCGACGCGGTTCCAGCCCTCGAAGCCCAGAAGCAGATAATATTACATTAACTTCATTACTGTAGAAGTATATAAAATCTGAAGGGTTTGTAGTTGATGTACATAAAATCTGAAGCGTTTATAGTTCTAGTTGGTCAACTAAATCTTCGAAGTTTATGTTCATTTATATTCCTCAACAACCGAATTTAAAAAAAAAACGATATAACAAGGGAAATTATCAAACTAATTTGGAGAAAAGGATATACGTGGGTTGTTGCAAAAGTTTCAAAAGTATGAAAAATACAAAATGGGCTTTGCAAATTGATTTATTGTTTTCAAAGATTTATACACTTTGATAGGCGGTCGAACCCATTCTGGAAATCTGATGCGTAAACGTATCAACCAGGTGTTGGAAAATGCTCTCCACGTCTTTTATTTTTGACAAACGAGAACGAAAGGAAATTGTAATTATATACGGGCAACTAAATACAAATCTCCTTTTTTTGCCTGCAAATATTCAATTACTTAACGAGATGTCTTATTAAAAAAGGATAATAAGACGATTTCTGTGTGCTTTACTCAGCTCATCACTTCTGGCGGACATATTGTGTTGGTTTAAAGGTGAAATAACGCGAAACTCTACAAACACGACCAAATAGATATTCATGTAAGATCTCATGTATTTGGTCAATGTCTTTGGTTATCTGAATTCCACAGAAAGTCACATGTCTGTCCATCTATATCATTTCTCTTATGGTATTGATGTTTGCTCCAACAGTAGAGGCTGATATAATCGTCATGAAATTTATCTCCAAGTTTTTTGTGCCCATGCCCGAAGTCTGCAGACTAGTTAAATTAGTTGTAAAATGTGCAGTTTAATGGTACTCTGTCCAGAATCAGATGAAGTCGCTCGATAAATTGTTGTTGAGTTAACTAAAAACAGTCGTACGAAATTGTTTAAATTTCATTATTTTTACAATAAAAGTTTTTATAAAACAATAAACAGATGAAACTAATGATAAACCAATGAGATTTAATTCACAAAGTGTCTCAAATTTGACGACGATCGCACTATCTACTTTCAGTAACGTGACCTAGGATTGGTTTCTGAAAACAATCGATGTATCATTTTATTGTATTGGAACAAATGTTGAAATTATTCAAAACAAAGTACAATAAAGATAAGACCATAGAAGAAAATTTTTTCTCGATATCTCTACATCGCTTCTAAAAAGATATGGTTAAAAATGAACGAAATCGCTAAACAAAAGAAAACGCACATAATTTGAAATTTTTATTGCAAATAGTCATTTCGTCAGACACAGTTAACTAAAGAAAATCGTATGTATGTATGTACGAAACAAAAAAGCAATTGGCTACGTTCTAAGTTTGAATATTGTTTGAAAATGATTGAAGAGATCGGGACTCTACCTACGAATTAGCTATCCAAAGTATAATGAACTTTGTTTGTGAGATTTTTTTATTTACAATTATGGAAATTAAGATATTACGGAAACTGTTATCTGTAATGTAGTCATATTTAATCAGAAGTTTCTGAACAAACAACTAGTAACATTTACATTCGCGAAAGTTCTGGTATATTTCATGAATGTTGAAAATTATCAAACGTAAACATCCGATATGAGAGAGCATATTTCTTTCCATTTAGGAACATTAAAAACTGTAATAACAATATGAAAGTTGTTATTATTCAAAACTACAAGCGTCTCGAAAAGTTTACGTGCACATAATAAAATAATTTCTAAAATTAAATAAAAATTGTTTATTATATTGTTGGGTCTCCATTAGCCTTTTTTTGTTCTGATAGTCTTTTAAAATGAATTCGAAAAAATTTGGTTCGAATCTACTCTTTAAGGAGAGAATAAGCAAACATATGCTACGTAAAGAATGCGACTTTAACTGTAATAGTACAGCATAGAATAGTGACCATGAGTTTAGTGAGTTAAGATTTTAATTTAGGTCATTAAAGACAAACTCATGCCTCTGCGTGTAAGTAATCCAAGTAATTCTTGTTCTGTGTGGTAAATTTACTGTATTAAATAAGAGTAAAAATTTAAGTTCGTGTATTTGTCGAGCCTATAAACTTTACTTCTATGTGACTGTTAAAAATCAAGACCGTGAGTTTCGCATGTAATATACTCCGCGCAACGACTTGTTGCAAGCTTTCGGTGGTTTGAAAAACAATTCATTTACCAAAAATACAATGCACGTTTGTAATGGTATGATATGGCAAATAATACGCATTATTGCGCAATAGTGCCTAACGTTATGCATTGGGTGACGTAAGTACCACATACATATAAAATGCACCGCGCCGGTTGGATACGACCAGTATTTAATAGTAAGCTACCGGATGAGTGTCGAGTTACAACGTGTATCCGGATAAACAAACATCTGTAATTAAGGGTATTGTGCAACGATGGGACGACAGAAGTGCTTAAGTATGGAAGAAATTGGAAAAATTAAAGCGTTCCATCAAGAAGGGTATTCCTCAAGGGCTACTGCAAAGAAAATGAGTCGATCACACCAGGTTGTGAACAATTTTATTAGGGATCCCGAGAATTATGGAAAACGTTTTAAAGGGCGAACAACATCCATTACAACTAAGAGAGAACGTCGAGCCATATTACGCGAAGCATCGAATTCGGCATTAACAGCAAGACAAATCGCGAATAACGTTGGAACGAATGCATCGGTAAGAACTGTACAGAAGTTACTGAAGACCTGTCCGCATTTAAAACGTTTGAAAATTAAACGACGGCCTCCTTTAAGGGAATTTCAGCGCACTGCACGTCTTCAGTTTGCTCGAGCAAAAATGGGGTGGACAAGAAAATGGCAAACTGTTATTTTCAGTGACGAAAAGAAGTTTAATTTAGATGGCCCGGATGGGTTTTCTTATTATTTCCACGATTTACGTAAAGATGAAGTGATTCAGTCACGAAGGCGAGCCGATGTTGGATTAGTCATGGTATGGGGAGCTGTTTCCTATAACGGACCTGTTGATTTAGTAATAGTGAAGGGCAGACAGAATTCGGAAAAGTACGTCCAGCTGCTGCAACAGGTGAAAGACAAATTTTCCAACGTTATGGCAGGTGGGCCATTTATTTTCCAACAGAATAATGCCAGTATTCAAACCACGCGCATTGTTCGACGCTGGTTTCAAGAACAAGGCATGGAGTTTCTCGATTGGCCATCGCTCTCCCCCGACCTGAACATCATAGAAAATGTTTGGGGATGGTTGTCGCCTTAATTGTACTCCAATGCTACCCAATTCAGTTGCGCTGACGAACTAGAGCAAGCGCTGAAACGAAGTTGGGCGGAACTTCCCGTTGACTACTTGAGAACCCTGTATAATTCCATTCCATCCCGATTATTTGAGGTTATAAGAAATAATGACAAAAGAACTCATTATTGAACAATAAAGTATTTTGTTATTGCAAACGAATCTTTTATTTTGTAGATTGGTCGTATTCAAGTGGCGTTTAATTACTCTACT
The DNA here is from genome assembly GCA_031893035.1 of Dermolepida albohirtum. Taxonomy (NCBI): domain Eukaryota; kingdom Metazoa; phylum Arthropoda; class Insecta; order Coleoptera; family Scarabaeidae; genus Dermolepida; species Dermolepida albohirtum. The sequence continues at coordinate 414,131 of JAVIWB010005207.1, forward strand.
TATTGTCATTAGTAACGTACATTTGCACTGACTTTTACAAAAATTATATTTGGTACCTACATACATCTTTTTATCAACCCTCTTATTTTCGAAAATAACAATTCCAGCGCGCTACCATGTTTATACCAACTACAAATGTCATATATGCAGTTGGTCCTATTCATGTTGCGCGGAGTGTATGTACTATATGCAGCAGATATTTGAGAGATTAGTTTCTAGACAAGGATATTCTTGACCTTTTCAATTTCCCTGTACTGAGGAGAACGAAAGAACCATCCTGAAGATTCCTATTTTTACATTTATAAGACAGCTAGGCTCAATAGATATAAAAAAAATATTTACGTATTATAGAAATAGTATTAGCCCAAAAACCAACAGACGAAAATCGTCCAATTTCAATACAGAACGAGTCAAAGCGTCTAGTAATAACCTAAGCTTTGGACGTAATGACAAATCAGCCGACTCTGATTTTATTACATATAACATATTTGTACATCACATTTATTTAGTCAGTTTGAACTAAATGGGGTAGGGGATTTGAGTCTATCAAAATCACAAATAAAACTCCACGAGTCACGATCACAATCATTTCATGTCTTAGTGGAAGAAACATGAATTAACACTTTTCGCAATATACATGAAAATTTTGTTGATTTATATAGTATAGTTTGGTCTATTGTAATGACATTTATAAACTTTCTGAAGCCTTTGGAAAACATCATAATCTAGTTCGTAATTATTCAATGGAAACCTTTATCCTTCTTATTCTTCCATTCCAATAGGTCATGCTGTCTCTGTGAAGGACTTACGAAAATCTGAAAATTTTGTTAGAAAAGATAAGGTACAAAAATTATCACTAGAATACTGAATAGAATATGCGGAATTTAAAGTTATTATAAGTCAGTCAGTATATTAAGCAGAAACGGCCACTACGATAGGACTTTAAACTACGAAAAGACAATGTACGACATAAGCCTGAAGTAGTTAAACGGATTATCATAGTATCACCTCTACACGTTAAACTGGGGCTCATAAGAAACTTTGTTAAGGTACTGGGTACTAGGCAAATGGAATCATGTAATGTTAGCAGATTACTGTTGGACGTTAAGAAAGGAAAACTGTGAATGTCGTTTATAAGAGACCATACAATATTTCGTCACATATGTTTTTATGATTTCTTTAAAAATATACGTCACTTGATGGCAAAACCAAAGTTGAAGTTTGTTAGCCAATATTGTTACTCACATATATTGTGTGTTATCCGGTTTTTCTTTAGAAATATTCCTATACGTATTCGATCAGATTTAAATCCGAAGGCTGAAATGGTAGTGTAGCCGTTCTTCTACAACTTATGTTTTAGGTATATATATATATGGATCGATGAGTGTATATATATATATATACACTCATCGATCCACAGCCTGTCCAATAAGTACTAATCTACTAACCCCTTTCGCCGCCATAGATCGACATACTATAATTGATCGGTCTTTATGCGTGATAACTATGAACATCACTAATGGAATGGTATCTATTATCTCTGTTTTACCTTAAGATTCTCTTTATAACACAGCTTTTTTTCCAGCAACAATTCCACTTTCTTTTTCACTGCACTTACTCATAGATTTAAACTCACTTATAATAGTTCTCTGATAGCACTCATTTAGAACTTTTGGATACTCATTTCTCGGAACACCATCGACAGTTCTGGATTTTTAGAATTTTTGCATTTCACGCTGCACTGTAGAATGTGTTTTATCAATAAATTTAGTTATTTTGCGCAAGGATTAGCTTTTTGCCTATTACTTTTATTAATGCACATCAAAAGAAATGTTTTAATTTTAACGACTCATCTTTGTAAATACATCTAATAATCACATATTTTCACAAATACGTAATATTACAAAGGGGATTTACCAAATACGTTGCAAATTTATGCCTTACAATGCAGAGATGATTCATAAAATAAAGTATACGAAAACTTTTGTTGACATTCAATTACAGAATATATACCATATCATCTTGTAATTTTAAATATTTAAATATTAGCTTTCAAAGAAACGAACAGAAGCTATTAAAAATGAATCTATTCAAAGGAAAGAAAATAAAGTGAGGGAACTCATCGCCTAAAATGCGAAGCTAAGCTTCTATTGTACGTATGTTCTAAAAATGCGGTAGATTCTTAATAGTCGAATAAAGAGCAACTATATTGTCGACGAGATATTGATTGAGACTCGTTTTGTCTATCCAATACTCTTGGGTCAATCTTGTTTATTAGCTTGCATCGTTATTAAATGGAAACAAGTACGTTCACATTGTATGATTCGAACATTCATGGGGTGTACAAAAACTTTCGTAACCGAGTGTATATCTATCAAGTTTGAAAAATATTTGCTTTTAGTTGAAAGCATACTTATGTACATAATCTTTTAACGAAAAAAAAGACTAAAATTAAAATATTAGGCGTGAGGATTTCGGAATCAAATGGGCGATTTTTTTGTATCCTTCAACTGATGTATATTTTCATGCAATATACATTTTCCAAATATTTTTCACACATAATACCTCGTTAGAGTGTGAAATAAACTTCGCCGAAATTTATTTCCATAAAGTATCGCAAGCATTTGGTACATTCTTTGTGGAAATTTTGCAAATAAATAACGCAATTTCGCATTCGTTGTTGAATTTAATTTGAACAAAATTCCATAAACATGTAAATGTAAATAATCGCTGAGTCTATCGTGCGGCTTATTCATATGTTGTTCGGCAACCCACGTGCATACGTGTGGTTCCTCATGTGATATATAGTACACCATTTTTATTAATTTCCGAGATATTTATTGATGCACCAACATTGTTTTGAAAATATATTTTATATTTTCACGAGCTTTATCAACCGAAACACATTACAAACATTTAAAGGCAATCATTCAAATTTAATGTGTTTAGGTGTTTTTACGAGAACAAAAGGACGAGAACATTTGTTTGTGTGTTTGATTTGCTTTACAAATAAAATTTGTTTGTAAAGGCCGTAAATAGCATTGGATAATTAAGTTTTACTTTCGTGATAGTTTTTATTATTACAGTTGGTTATATAATCTCCTAGATTATACTTCTTTGTGCGTTTCGATTCGAAATTAAGACTACTTAAATGACGATATATTAAAAATTATTAAAATTTAAAACGTAACCAGGTTACGGTATTTGCGCTAGTGATTTTTAAATAAACATGAACGTTAATAAAAACATTTTTTGCAATACGTATAAGTGAACTGTTTGGAAAACGCATGCGTAAGACTTGGATTTTATTTAAACATTTATATTATTAACATGTGAGATAAGATCAAAAATAAAAATTCAAGTTGCTTTAAATAAACTAACAGGTTTTACACAAAAGCAAAAGAATAGATAACAATACAACCTAATTATTATATATTGTCACCTAATCAAAATACTTATCAACTTTATCCTTATATTCATCCCTGTTGGCGTAAGACTGACACATAATCTTCTAGTCACCCTTACAAACTCATTGCTGACACTTTAAGCCTGTATTTTTTTTGAATACATATAATTTTCTTGGATACAGATAATATCGCCCTCTTCATTTTCCTAGCGGATGTTGGACGTATTAAATTTTTGCCAACAAGAAACAAGTTTATTTTCCCAATCTGAAATTCTGGGGTTGATGAATTATTCGAAGGCGTTCTGAGCAGCTGACTGATTGTTAAATAGTCGCCTTTAAACTGTCAAGATGCTGGAGGAAGCAAATAAACGAGAGATTCGATGGGTAAGGTGGAGGCGGTAGAGTTTCACAGGCTAACTCGTTTAGCTTCTGCAGCGTCATTTGTGTGGCATGATGTGGAGCATTATCGTGCAAAAGGATTTGGCCTTTTCTGTTCATAAATACTAAACAAAAGCACTGCAATTCTTTGTGCATTTTGCTGATTTTCTGTATTTCTCAGCAATTATGGGTTCTCTATGATTTAAGAAGCTGTAGTGGATCATTTTGGTTGGAGGCTACCAAACAGTTAATATCACCTTCTTTTAGTCTAGGTTTGATTTGGAAAAATACTTTTTTATCCCAATTCAGCCACTATGCTGGGTGTTTGCAGGTATTATACAAGAACCACTTTTCGTCACAGATTAAAACGCGATTTAGGAATGGATTGTTTTTATTGCGTAGAAGGAGTATTAATATTTTCAATACACTTTGCATCTCGGGAGGACAGTTCTGATTTTATTTGGAAAACTAGTAAAAAACAAGTAATAACTAGTATGTTCCGTTTATATTGACTATTTGCTTGAAACCATTGGTTTGTCCTCTCTCCAAAGTCGCGTACCGCTTTTCGACAGTTTGTCCTGTTCGACATTTATCATTTTAGGGCGATACCGGCACAAATGTAAATTTTGACATCAAGATTTACTGGTAGTCGTTGAAATGATGAGTAACAAGCAAGCAGGAACCCTTACGTTAGATCATATTCGATGTTCTTGCTGCATGCCACTTCATTATTCTAAGGTATTTGGTGATATCTTTCCGACGAATAAGACAGGCATTCCTTTTACAATATATTATTACATTTTTCAATAATATTCCTCTGTACATGGGACGAACCCTTCAGGTCCACTAAAATCATCATCATATTTATTTTGCTAAAAAATTGTGAATACTTTTTTCTATGTAACCCATTACTTTGTAGGTAATTGTTATTTCAAATACGAGTGCTTGTTGTATTTTTGGTAAACTACTAATGCGTCTATAGTTCTAGAATTTATTTATATATTGTATATCCCCTCTCTTGTGTATATTAGACATATCATATATATTTTGGAAAGGCCTATACTTTTTAAGTATTTGTAGTACTTCTTTCCCGCATATCACACGAATAAAGCAGGACCTAAGATATCACAGCAATACTAAAATTTCATTCTTTTGAATTGACAAAAATATTCATTAAGACCATTAGCTGTTAATTTAGATTTTCACATTGCTATTCTATTGCGTTTTGTTTTTTAGAGAATAAAACTTTTTGTAGTCATAACAATTGAAATCATAATTGGATATTATTTCCTTTAGTTTATGTTAGTACATATTATAATTATGTTTGCTATGTATATGGTTGTATTATCTTGCATATGATAGACATTCTTGATCTTAATTATAATATTAAAAGCACGTAAATTATGTGTTCTTCAGGGTTCAATCACTTATCTAATTCTAAGCAAAGGTGATAACTATTTGTCTAACTATATAACTATATTTAGCTATATTTACTAAGTCATATAGTGAAAAGAACTTACAAGTGAAGCTACAGTTATAAATAACGAAAAAATTATAAACTATATTATTATTATATGTTAACTAGCTTATTAAATTTAGTTATAAAGAAGTTACCCTGATCTAAAAAAAGTATTTATTAAATGTAAGTTATGCTTTAGATATACCATCGTTTAAGAGTACATATAAAGTATCGTAGTAATATGTATATTAGCAGCAAGTTGTAAATGAGTTTCTGCTCCACGAAAAAGACTAATTAGGTTAATTCGAAACGTCGAGTATCGTAGCTACTTCCGAAACTCATTAAAAATGAGAGTCTTCACCCTGCTCAGTATTTACATATGCATGTACAACTGCTATTCATGAAATAGAAAACAACATAAATGTGAAATGAAATGAAATGATATTACATCATCTGAAATACACATCATATTCAATATTTCACTATATTCATAACGGGCTACAGAATATATACAAACTTATTTCAGTTTCCAATTTAAGACGGTTACAGTTTTAATGAATGTTTTAGCGAGTAATTAGTGTTAGTTCAATTAATCTGACGGATAATACTGTGCCGTGGATTAAGTTTATTATGATATTTATATATATTCTAATTTTTTTTCCATATACTTTTGGAAAAATAATCAGAATTTACGAAACACTGTTGAATATGAAGACAAAAAGGTCTGTGTGTGACTCTTGTGTCAAAAATAGAAGAAATAGAAAGAAGTAAAACTGAGTAGATAGTTTACAGACTTATTTACTTAAATATTTTGAAAAAAAGAATATTCAAAAAATAAGATAAGACCATATTCAACACGAGACTTTCAAGCGTTGCTTCTGGAAACTATCCTAAAATTTCTTCATGACGATCTTGTAGACCACGCTGGGCAGAGAAGTTAAAGGAATTTTCAAAACTATTGTATCTAACTCAGCAGCAATTGGAGGAGATTTTAAGAAAGAGTTTTTGAAATTGATCAATAAAAAATAATAGAATAATTTAATCAAAAAATTTTAGAGTTTAGATTTTCTTTGTAAGAACCATAATACTAGAGAAAAGAGGAAAAGCTTATTTATTATGTGTTATTTTTACCTAATGTATAGTTGAAATATAAACTAGCAAGAAAGTGTCAACATAGCAAAAGTTGCACAAGCTATCACAATTTTAGCAGTTGACAGAAATAATACAACTTCAAGACAACTCGAATAAACTTGTAAAGTTTAAAATAAAAATAAATTAGTGTACAGTGATTATTACTTTACTTACTACTTACAGTAAGATGAATAAAGTTATTTGGATATTTGACTGAAATAGAAAGATCACATCAAAAGAAAGCCTAAGAACTTCAACTTAATTTTTAAAAAAAACCGTCTTCCCGGAAGATAGTTTAAGTTGTCGGTGTATTATTTTATAAACAAATTCGTAAGCCGGTTTGAATTTATGGCACGCAATTATGGAGAGTTCATCTAAAAGTAATACCAATATGATAGAATCCTTCCAAAACAATGTTCTTGGATATTTGACAGAAGTAGAAAGATCACATCAAAAGAAAGCGTAAGAACTTCAACTTAAATTTAAAAAAAAACGTCTTCCCGGGAGATAGTTCAAGTTGTCGGTGTATTATTTTATAAACAAATTCTTAAGCCAGTTTGAATTTATGGCAGACAATTATGGGGTGTTCATCTAAACGTAGTACCAACATGATAGAAGCCTTCCAAAACAATGTTCTTACATGCGGTATTAATGCATCTCGTATTTTCCGAAATAATTATCTTCATAGAGATTTGAAGATGTCAACAGTTAAAAAAGAAATAAAGCGTTTTTTTTTATGGAGCATGATAGTTGGCTGCACTTCCACGCAAATAAAGAGTCTGAACAAGGCTTAACGAAAAGGCTAAACAGAAGTTATTCGAACTCCCATAAATATTAATCTCGGTGCAATCTAAGCTGTGGTCTAGGAACAAATAAGATTGAGCAAGGGAGACTACTTAGATAAGTATTTGGCCTATGAGATTTTTATTGGTTGGAAGTAGAGGATGGCGTAACACTTTTAAGAATGGGAGTTATCAATTGATACGAAAAGAAATTTTGTATGTAATCTATCTAGTCATGAAAATAATGACAAACGGCATTGGTTTATAAACTTCAAATAGTATCACTCTTCTATGTATACTGACAAGGTGGTTTTAAAACTGAAATATTTATGTAATCTACCATTGCTGCCAAACAGTATAAATAATGAAAATGACTTGACATGGAAGCTTTATTAAATTTTCCATGAAAAAGTGAAACGACCCAAAAACTATTCATGAACGTCATGGTATTCTATATTGTAAAAATGTTGCATCACGATGTCAAGTAAAATTCTGGTAGAAACAATTAAGTTGAAGATAATTCGAAACTTGGTGAGTATGTTAAAACAATAAAATAAGAAACAATATTGCAAGGAAGATCTGGAGATGAGTGAAAATTCCAACCCTCTTCGTACTAGAACAGGAACTTGGTTTGCGAGAAGTTTACCAGGAATCTTTCATTGCGATAAGAGGAGTCTGTCGGGTTTTTAGAAAATAATCACTCGTAATGAAGTCTGGGTATATCACTGGGATCCTTCAACGAAGCAAGAGTTAATACGATGGGTGTAAAAAGGATCTTCGTTATCAAAAACGCTAAATACGTAGTGTTCAATGATGTTTCCTGGGAATGGGAAGATATTTTGTTGGTTGAGTACATAGTGACTGTAGTTGTGATATTTATAACAAGACAATTAATAATCTTAAAACTGCCGTCTGGACGGAAAGGCGTTATAATTTTGGTGAGAAAATTATACTGTCGCATAATAGTTATCGGCTGTACAGAACTCATAAAATTTGATCAAATTTTATAGTCCAGATTAAGCATCCAGCGATTACTTTTAAGTTCTTTGTAATGTTGTAAAAGAATAACGGGGACGAAGATTTTCTTTTAATGATAACCCGATCATGACTATTAATACTTATTTGTGAGAAATTACCGAAGGGATTTTTTCGAAGGATCGTCTAATAGCAGAAATGTTGACAGGTGTATATACAAGGATGGTTGGATAACTATGTGGGCGAACACAAAGATGGCGCAAATTCGCCGAAATTTTCTTTACTATTTTATAGAACTATTCTTTATTAGATCGAATTATGGGTTTCACAGCCGGAGTCACTTAGAGAACAATTTTCTTGCGGATTTCGCCGTGGTATCGTAGTTACATCTACGTTTCGCTGATTATACTGCCAGCTTCCTCGAGTTCTGGTCTTGAAAAAGATGCAGTATGAATAACACGGCGAAATCCGCCAAAAATTATACTATAGCTTTTATTAGGTTAAAGCACAAATCAGTCTATCAATCTGTATTTGCTAGTGCGCCAAAGTGAACATCTTGTGTGATGTTGTAAATAATAGAAAGAGTTGTGGGCAGTAATGTAAAAAACTATTTTCATTAGAAAGGCTTTACACCAATCGAAATTTAAGCAGAGTTAGATTTGACACTATCCGTGTTCACTCCTTCGTTTTCAATGGTTAAAGATTGTGTTTTTGAATTTAAAAACGTCGCCGTGTGGACATAAGGATTGAACTCCGCGATTCACATTCAAAGACGGTTACTGCTCCTGGTATAATGAAAAAGGTTTACAGTTATCGTATTAGATGACCATCAAGTAAAAGTGAGCAACAAAATCGAACAGCAAAATCAAAGGAGAACGGCCTCGTTTGGCGAATATAAAAAAGAAAGCACTCTTTCATTAGGACAACGCACTTGTTCACAAGTTTGCGATTGCTATGGTTTCACCTTCGGCGGATTTTTTATAGCTTTTACGAATCATTAAGTACAAAAAATCATTAAATGCAAAAATCATTAAATTTAAAAAATTATTAAATGCAAAAATCATTAAATTTAAAAAATTATTAAATGCAAAAAAATCATTAACTACAAGGAATCATTAATTGCAAAAAATTAAACATTATTTAAAAAAATAGCGAACAATTAATTCAGATTAGCTAATCCGCTCTTCCTCCATAATTATATTTTGCTAAGTCTCGGATTATTCCTTTGCCTCGTCGGAAAATTTTAAATTTTTAATTTGTTTTTTTTTATAGGGCAATATTCGTAAAACATTAATTTAGAGGATTCCCTAAAAGAGACAGTTGCATTTAATTAAAATAGGAGGGGTCGGTTCTGTTTGATATGCGCGTGCACGTGGGAAAACATCAACTGAGCTTTCGGACCGTGCTTTCAGTAGAAGCGCAGTCCGTACGCGTTCCGCTGACAGGCGAAGATCACGTCGACGTTCTTTTGTTGCGGACCAGAAAGTTCGCCGCGCTTTCGGAAACTTTCGAAAACGTATTCTCTCGAGAACTTTGTGGAGTTTTCAAATGACTAATAATTATAACTTGTCTTTGTAAATAGATTAGATGTACTTTGATGTTCGCTTATTAGCTTTACAAATAAACAAGCTTATCTCTGTGTCGCTTTATCATAAAAGAATACAAACTGATTTGCATATAAATTAATTATCCAGGTATGTTGAAGCGCGATGTTTTAATGACACAGTTCGTAGTGAAATACCAGTTTTAGGCGGTAAAAATTGAGAGAGACAAGGTCCGAAACAGGAAGCTCTGGAATTAATTGGTGGACAATGCCCTTCACTGATTGAAAATGTGAGTTGAATCTCTATTAGATGTGCCAAATTCATGTATGTCACGCACGCATTATTAAGTAGTCTTGCTCTAAAAGAAATTGCTGCCTTTGTATGGATGAAACAGAAACTTAATTTAAAATAGAAGAATTTTGGCATATGTTCGTTTAATTATTTATAATGTCCAATCATCAGTTTACTTGCTTTATTGAACATAATAGTTTTTCTTATTTTCCTTCATAAACATTATACAACTTATTCATTTAAAACAATAAATCTCCTGGCTAAAAACTAATAAAATACAAATAAGATAAAATACATAATAGGAGTGCAAATTTTCACAAAGTTTCAAATCCGATCCGATCCAAATTTCTGCAGCAAGTGCTAGATCCGAATCGTTTATTCGATATAAATTCGATCCGAATTTCGAACTACATAAAAATTTTAATTATAGATAAATATGTATATGTACCAGACTAATTGTAAATATAGGTAAATAGCGATCTATAATTTTAGTAAAATAAACAATTCTTTTTAAAGTAATTCAGTTTGTATATATGTATATTTTGTGATACGTTCTTCGAGCTTTTTTTGATTTATTAAATAAATCGTTAAATAAATGCACTAGTGAAAAGAAAATAATAATAACACAGGCCAACCACGAAAAAACTTTTTTTATAAATTTGGCTCCCTCTTGTATTTTTTGACGTGCTTAATCAGAAAATGAAGTTTAAAATACCACAGCTTCCTCGCATATTTACTTTACGTTATTTATGCATTGTAAGGGTATAATAGTACCTTGGTCTCTATACTAATTAGTAGTAAATGCTCAAAGTGCACTTCTGAGTATCTGCGTGACTAATGCAAAGAAAATCACGAAAGCATATATTTCCTAATCTGCAGGTGCATTTTTTACACTAACATTAAAATTTTTTCCCTGACATTGAAGTTGTAAGTGAGGAACAAGGGAAGCGTTTACACCAAGATATAAAAAGGCGATGGAGAAACGGTATCAGGGTCGTTGGTATGTCAACATGATGGGATATTACTGTTGGACCCTTCTACGAGCAACTACAGAAGCATAATATAAAAGGAAAAGCTACATTCGAAGTTTTACCGTGAAGAAGTTGAGGAAATACAAAACTTTAGATAAATAAGTAAAAAACTGTTCATATTCAAACTTACACTATTATTGTAATAATAAAATGTTAAATTTTTCAATTATACTCTGATAATAAATTACGTACCTTTAAATCTTAATTATATATTTCAATACAATCGTACCCAACAGAAGATAAAGACTGTGAAAAATTGGTACGTGGTAGAAAAAAACCGATTGAAAATTCGGATTCAGCACACCAAAATACATAAGAACCAGCTTGAACTTTGAAAAAGTTTTTAAAAAATATTTATTGGTAGGCCTGTGTAGTTAATACATTTAAATGTTTAGGTTAAATAACAAGAAAATTATGTAATCTTCCTAAATAATTAAAATATTTTAAGTAAACCATAAACAGTGTGATTTGTGTTTTTATTATTTAAATATTTAAAGTTAAAAGTTGTAATGTCTGTTAAAAAGCTCTAGATTCAACTTGGGTCTAAAAGCGGAAACCTCAATTGAAATAAATTTTGTTTTCTTATTTATTATCTAATTATTTAAACAAATTTGTACATGATCAAAAGTTTTAAATTTTTAATATGTGTTGTTGCTTCAAAACGCAGACGTATTATCTCTCGATTGACATTATCTATATTTTACATATCCCACGCCGTGTCTGCTACGTCTTCCTGTACACAAGACATAGCCATTACGACACGCCGTGTACCGTTTTCTATATTTTTTGGCAAAGACTAAAAATTTTCTGCGTTTTTAGTGTTTGACTATAACATTAATAATACGGTCACAAAAAATTTCATGACTTTACGGTATGTACCACACCTATAAGACAATTGAAAGAAACTTATAATAATTTAAGAAAGATCGTAAACCAAAAAATACAAACAAATCCTTTTTTTCAAATAAATATCTAACACCTAAAGAAAAAAAATACACAACATGCATATATAAGATAAAACGCTAATATTGTGAAGGTATATACATATGTAGGACAAACAAAACAACTCAACAAACAAAATAAACGCGCGTGCTTTGGAAAAAAACAAACCAATTAAAAATTTTAAATATATAAAGTATTCGCAAAGCTAAATCCAATGCACGTCATCAATATTCATGACGTCATAAACTAAGGACGTTGCCTTGCCTCCCTGCTTATTTACGAGTTAGAATATTCTAACCTCAAATTAATGTCACTACAACATTGAAATGTTCATTTTTAAGAAAAAAAATTCTAAAATCTTGCACATTACAACCATAATTTAAAAAAATTAAGTAAGAAAAAAAACTTTATTTTTTTTAGCAATTACACAATATCTATAAATTAAAATATTTGAATGATTCAAATTTAGTCAGAGTCACTTAAAGTATCACTGTTATCATCGTCTTCATTTAAATTGATAATAATAGGAGTAATGTCTTCTATGTCAAATATCCTTTCCCTGTCCCACCATTTTTCTATTTCCTTTTCTGTATGGTTAATTGAGTTCGACCAAACTGTTGGTGTAACAGTCTCCAGTGACTCTCGCCACACATTCACACAGTTTTCCATTGTTTTAACATCCCGTCCAATGTGTTTAGTAGTAACTTTTTGTAATTCCCCATATTAGTTCAATTGGATTGAAGATACAGTAATAAGGTGGCAAACGTAACACTTTGTGTCCATATTTTTCTGCGATTTGATCGGCCACATATAATTTGGGTGGCTTATTTCGAGCAACTAAAGTTAATAATTCAGCTTTGAGCATGGTCCCATGAAATGCAATTTTCTGTGATCTGAGCCAATTTTGAATTTCAGGTTTCTTCCAGGAAGTTGTAGGATTTTTCACAAGTAAACTGCTGTGATAAGGTGCGTTATCCATAACTATCACTGATTGTTCTTCTAAATTTTTTATTAATTGATTTTCAAACCAATATAAAAAGTTTTCGTGATTCATTTCAGCGTGATAATCACCCATGTCACTTTTTGAAGGATATATAAGCTCTGATCCAAGAATAAAGCCATTTCTATTACCGGCATGAAGAACTATCCATCTTTTTCCATCGACTTTGGTAGTTTTAACACTTTTTGCATTGCTGTCTTGCCAAGATCGACCGACAGTACCATTTTGGAAAACCCATGTTTCATCTAGGTATACAAACTGATAAATACCTTCATCTTTGATTTGCTTGTACGTTTTCAAGAATTGAATTCATTTAGAAGCAATATCTGGTAATTCCATTAAACCTCTGCGAGGATTATCCTTTAACCATTTAAATCCAATTTGTTTTAAAGTGGTATATAATGACCTACAGCAGCCATTGAAAAGGAATCTGGCTTTTAGTTTCACATGTAATGTCGCAACAGTTACATGTTCCCTTCTTTCGTACATTTCATAAATTACGTTACGAATAGCACTCACATCCAAATTTGCTACATCCGTAATAGATTTACAATACTGGCGTTTCTTTGGAGAATTCAAAGGTTGCTTGGTTTTTACAGCATTGGAAATAGCACTAACTGTTGACAAATTCAACTGTAATGCATCTGCAACCCGCTAAAAATACATGTACTTCATTAGATAAATGATTATCATGAATTTGTTTAGGCTTACCTCTCTGACAGCATTCAAAGAAATTAACGGCCCTTTATTATCACGTTCCCTTTCAAAATACGTAATTAAAGAAGCCACAAGCCTCTTGCATTTACTATTTAAATGCATCGGCATTTTCGATCAGTAAACACCACAAAATTAGTAAATTCAATAACAAAAACTATCTCTGGGTACAACAGGTTTTTTCTGAAAAGAACAGATTCGAAAACTAAGAAAATACAACCAATTTAAGCTACTCCAAACATAGCGAAACAGAGGTTATAAGCAGTTATAAGTCAAATCACGTCAACTATCTAACGCGAAATATTTGGCACATACGCACAGAATGGCCAACCTTTAAGTTTAATAATATTTTCATTAAGTAGTAACAGGAAGGTTATGGATGTTGATGTCTAACTCGTTACATTGGCAATGTTTTTACGTCACTGACGACGTGCATTGGATTTAGCTTTGCGAATACAATATATACATATACACATGGTATATAAAAAAGGACCAAAACACAATAAACAATAGAAGAGATATTATTAATCCCAATGACATAAAATGACAATTTAATCCTTAGGAAATAAATTGTTTGTATATTCATGTGTATACAAACATTTGTATGGGTAAATTTACAAATACACATATACATATGTAACCATACTTGTATACATTTTACACTCAAACATAGATACTGGAGGAAAAAGAAAAGAAGAAAATAACACAAGTTTGTAGATTAGATCTTTACCAAGTGTATGTATATAACAGTTCCGTCAGTTCGGTGCACGAGTTTAACACGCAAAGAAACACTGCATAATTTCGTTACTTTAAATTGTGTTTTTTGTAAATTGACAATTTTCAACGAAAAAAATATAGGTACTTATAAATGTTAATTTAAAAAGCCACAAATTACTTGTATATAAAATAGATATATTGTAGGGTAAATAAAAAAAAAGGAAAACAAGGAAATAAAATGCCTTTAAAAACAGGGGGAGGGCTAATATCCTGAAACGTTAATATGAAATAAATATTTTATCGTCTTTAATGGTTAAAAACCCAAACCCAAACATAAACAAATACAATTTATAAGTAGAATAAAACGACCAAAAAAATTAAAACGGAAAAGAATAAGAAAATCTAATAGTAAATTATATGTAATAATAAATGTATATTCACATTACATATAGAACGACAAAAAAAGTACTTCGATTTATTTTAACTGTTATAAATTTCGCGTTTTGTTGGCTTTTGTCATATGCTTTTTGCATAACACTAATCTACATTAACTAGTAAATATACAAATATATATATTTGGATATCTATGCAAAATTTTTGTTTGCCATTATTCAGTGAATATCTATTTCATATTTTGTATAGTAAAATAAATAAATTAAAAAAATTAGTTACAATATGTACATTTTGGACTGAATAAATTGTAATGTATATAAAATAGTAGAATGAGCTGTAAAAGTTGCCATTTTGAAATGTAAATATTTATTACAAAAATATACGTCTAAACCCGACGAAATCGATATATCTATACACATACTATTTCGCCATTCTGTATTATGTTTTGCCTTGCATATCTGGTTGTAGTTTCTGATGGTTTATTTTCTTTAGAAATTATATCACGTTTTTCTTTACATCTTCATTTTAATCGGTAACATATGTTTCTAATTGTATATTTGTTGTTTTCGCAACATCCTGGAGTATCACATCCAATAATAAATAAAATAAATCGCTGAATATATATACATATTATAGCCGTTTTAAGAATCAAGGAATCCACTAATACACTGCATAATAAATATGTGAAGTTATCGTTGCCACCTTGCTTGTTACATTTAAATTTATTTTAAGATTAGAGAGGACATAGCCATAAAAGCATTTATAAGATTCAATTATATAATTTATAAGAGTAAATATTAAAACACACACACACATAGATATGTGTGCGTTTGTATATATATATTCATCCTGATTTCACTGTCATCGTATAAATCGTTGACTTTCGGGTATCGTACCGTGTGTCTTTCCGGTCCTTAGAAGTACTATTCTGTTATCAATCCTTCTGAGAGCTGGCAAAACACACGGTACGATACCCGAAGAGCCAACGTTTCATATGTACAACGTATACATGTATGGATTGACTTCGCTTAATTTAGTGAAAATTCATGACAATGAATAAATACAATTTTCTCTAATTTTATTTTAATTAATGTACATGGCAATTGTTTCACAATACAATTGCTTTTTCAGATATTTAAATTAGTCTAAATTCTAATGTACAGTGCAGAAACTCTAAAGGAATATTTTCTCTTATTTTTTTTTACAATATGTAATAAAATTAAAATGTTGGGAAAAACACGTTCCGTTGGGTTATAAATTTGTATTCCTTAAACAGATTTAATAACGGAGACTAATTTAATAAATGAGCAAATTGATCTAATTTGTTCATTTAAATAAATAAATTATTTGATATTTTAAGTTTATTAATTTCTAAACATTTTAGTAAATTCAGTTTCCGTCCTAGTTCTGAATGCTACTTGTACATTTTGTTTCTTAAGAAATTTCTCCAGTTTAATACCCGATGGCCCAATGTAAGCAATTGCTTTATATTTATTGTCAATGTCTTTTTTGTCTTTGGGTAAACAATTGAAATAGTCTTGTTATGCAATTTTTTAGTTAGAATATTATTTAATCTTTAGGGATTATAATTGTTATGTGCAGTCTGTTTTAATATATTTAATTCTTAATTAATTAATATACATTTATTTCTTGGAAACTTTAGTAGTGGTTGTTGGTAATGATATGAAGAATATATTTGGTTGTTAGGAAAGTCTGACGTATTTTTTCTGTTATTTATACGTCATTTATTAACGTAAAAAAGGTCGAACATATATCCCCCTTTCTTCGGTAACCATCTTTCGATAAGCTTCATAATTACTCGTTTATAGAAGGACCTGTCTCTACAGGCGAATAACTTTTCAAGGTTCTTATTCACAGCCTTATCTAAGCCAACGATACATCACGTAAGAAGTTTTGAAGAGAACGAAATAACTGGAAATTTGAAAGCACCAGGTTCGGCGAGTATTGTGGGTCTTGGTAGCACATCCTATCTAAGATTGAGTCATTCTTGTCGAGCAATCAAAGATAGGGTTTCGTGTTCTTCTTCTTCTTTTCCAAGTTTCAATGGAGCTGAACTTTGTTCTTTACTCCGTCGTCTACATGGATTTGAAACCTGTGGACATACTTAAACATAACAATTAGCGGTTCTTGTTAATGCAAGTCTTATCATCTTCTTTGAAGATTTACAGGAAAAAATAGTCAGTCACCGAAGTAACACTGACTGGGACCGTTTATGAACACCTGTGTGTCTGTTAATTTCGATGCCTGCAACGAGCGGGTTTTTGTGTGTTGGGACTTTAGAATAGTAATTCGCTGCTAATTTAAGAATATATTCTATGTAAAATTGAGGGAATTTGTAGGTCGCGATGTATGACTGAGTTCCTTGTGAATCAAGGAGCTCCTGTCATAATACGGAGGATTTTATTTTGTATTACCTGAAGTTTCTTCAGGTGACAATTGGCTGCGAAACCCCAAATTGGAGCTGCGTATGTGAATCTGGGGCGAATGGCAGATTTGGATATGGTAGTAACGGGTACAGCTGCACCAAGGCTGCAGTACTGTGATCCATGATTACATTTAAATAAGTGATTTTGTCTTGCCAGGGGAGTTCCGAATGGTCTTGGATGTTTGTTGAAAGTAATGGCAGATCTTTTATTGGAATTGATTTCAATTCTCCATGAGGAAAACCAGGGTTTCGTATTATCATGATTGAATATTTCTCCTTTACAATTAACGAGCTCTGGACGTTTCTGGATGATGGACACCTCTCATTACCAATTGCTTCACGTTTAAGAACTATAAAGCAGATGTTTATACACTCCATCAAGTGAATTTCTTTGAGTTTATGAGGAATCCAAGTATTGATCTCAATGACATATTTTACTTTCCTGAACACTTGAATAATGGATTGTTAACGTTTCAATAATCACTTGCATCGCGTGCTATGGATTTGAATAGATCAATGCCTTTACTTTTTCGTCATCAATCTCAGTTGGCTCTCAGACCCTAACGCGTCGTTAAGATTAAATCGCTGTTTATTGTCATCGAAACTTTAAGTAATTTTTCACAATCTTGATACACGTTCTTACCTTTACTGTAATAAAAGATAAAATATGACGAAAATGCACACTTTGGTCTTACCTTTTTAACTTTTTCTAAAAGTCTAATCGCTCAACCAAATCGCTCAATTTTTTCCAAAACGAATTTAGAATCAACAGTTATACGGTACGGCATAAAGGTAGATGCGACGATTCTAGCACTAACATCTTTTGTTGTTAAAATACTTCATGACTTTTCCGACAATTAAATATTGTCAATAAAATATTTCTATTAACCCGAAATATTTCTTAATGATAGAATTACTTCAAGGTGTGAATTATTTAAGCAACTCAAAAAGTTCTAGTGTGTATATTGGACAAGTGATTTGTTTCACGTTTTTTTAAAATCTTTCCGTCGAGAAAAGAAATATTCTTTATTAATCCTCAAGAGGTAAATATAAAGGCTGTTTCAAATTGTGCGGCTTTCTTTAAGAATAAATAAAATATAGATGGCGCACTGAATTTGTCTGGGTATGTGGGCATTTAAAAAGTGTGATGCATGACATTTATAAAAATGGCTTCGTACACGTGGTCACCCCTAGAAATCTATCTAATCCCTAAAGATATTTCTATTAGAAAAGAACACAAAGGAAAGTGATGAAGTGAATATTAGACTTCTATAAATGCATGTAGGTTCTCTATCAAACGTAGTATAGTCTGTTTTGTAATGCAAAGAGTGTTTCAAATTGCGCGTTTTTTTTAAGCATAAATAAAATATAGATGCGCACTGAATTTCTATGGGTATGTGGGCATTTAAAAAGTGTGATATATGACATTTATAAAAATGGCTTCGTACACGGTACAACAACGCGTTCAAATTGTTGAATTATTTTCTGAAAATCAGCGTTCTGTGAAGAGTTTTTAGAAAATTACGTGAATTTTATAGTTTACATAATTGTCCACCTGAAAGCATTATTGGTCGAATTATTAAAAAATTTCAACAGACCGGTTCCGTGGAAGATCAAAAAAGTGAAAAATACTGTCGTGGTGGTCGTTCAGGAGAAAATATTGGTTTAGTTCGTGAAAGTGTAGCTAATGATCCTGAAGTGTCCATTAGGCGACGTTCACAACAACTTGGACTTAGTGAATTAACAACATGGTGTATTTTATACAAGGATTTAGCTCTGAAGGCATATAAGATTCGAATAACACAGGAACTGAAGCCATTAGATCATTTAAAATATCGTTCATTTGTCAATTTCATCAATGAACAACCAGCTGATATTTCTCAAAAAATAATGTTTCCGATGAGGCACATTTTGAACTTGGTGGCTATGTTAATAAACAAAATTACCGTATCTGGGGTAAAGAAAATCCACAAATTATTCATGAGAAACCTATGCGTTCTAAGCGAGTTACTGTTTGGTGTGCATTATGGTCAGGTGGTGTAATTGGACCTTACTTTTTTGAAAATGCTGCTGGTAAAGCTGTAACTGTCAATGGTGATCGATATCGTCGATGATAACCAAATTTTTGTGGCCCGAATTAATTAACATTAATCTAGAGGATACGTAGTTTCAACAGGATGGTGCTACACCTCACTTTGCACACGAATCAATTGATTTATTAAAAGAAAAATTTCCTGGACGTTTAATCTCAAGAAACGATGATGTTAATTGGCCACCAACATCATTTTGATTGATGTGACACCGTTAGATTATTTTCTTTGGGGTTATGTGACAAGTCAGGTTTATAAAAACAATCCACAATCAATTCCTGCTTTGAAAGATGAAATTATTCTTGTCATTGGTGAGGTAGAGCCTCAATTATGTCACTTGAAAGTGAATGCAAATTATGTGTTTTATTTATTCTTTAAAAAACCGCGAAATTTTTTAAAATAGTTTAAATACTTTTACATTTTCTATTCCAAATAATTTTGTTGCTATATTTTTCGCCTGTTCTGGACAAATATTAACTTAATCGGGATTTTTTAATCTAAAATTTTATAAATATTCACAGAAAAAGTTTTGCGAGAGTTAGAAGACAAGTAAAAATAGCCTTAGTTGAAACACCAAGACTTGAAACACATGAAACTTACTATATTAAAAACAGATTTATAACATAGAATGGATTTAGTTTTGTAAATATTTATGTCCGCATTTCTATAATTGAAAAAAAATGAAAAATTGCTTAACTCTGAAAATTCATAAAAACAAATTAGTTGTTCGCAAAAACCAACCGGTATAGTAGAATTGTAGTCAAATTATTTTGTGAAATATTCCGTCAATAAATCAAAAAATATTTGCATACATACGTCACTCAGTGGTATTTTTTTACAGACACTAAATTTCCCTGCGAGTGTCATTTAATAAATTCGTTATTCAATTTGTTAGAAATCGCCGAAAAGTTTCGAAAGCACAACTTGTGTTTGCGTATACTTGTTTACTCTACCTGTATCAATTCAGCAGCAGTTGTAAATTTGTGTGCTTAGGATTCGTTATTTTGTTTTAATTAAATAACTGTGTACTACCTGTAAACACAACCTCTTATTCATTTAATGATTAGAATTTATACACAAAGTCTTAATGTATTTGCGTGTGTCCGATTTTGTATTTAGTTATACAGAGGATTTATGTTCAATATTTGCCAAATGGTTTTCTAATATTCCTGTTAATCTCTATTTTGAAGGATAAATTCTGTACTATACATTGATATTACACGGCGTCAATTTAAACTACAAGTTTATTTACAAAAATATTTACAGAGATTAACACTTCTGGCGATAAATACAGAAATGAACGTTGCGTGTAAAATCAAAAATAGCCTAAACTAAAATAAGTGGCCCTTTATGCATAGTAAACCTGTTTTTATGGGAAAATTGTAGACACATCTCTATATTAAAAGTATATTTTATCATTAATAAATTTAATTGCTGGTTCAATTGTACCCTTAGTAAACATAAGATTGCTTGCATTTGGCAATTTGTTTGTATTGACAAAACTAATATTATAATAGGGATTATATATATATATATATATATATATATATATATATATATATATATATTTATTGAGTTGGCAACTAAGTACTTTCGGTTTTGTAGTATAAAATAAAACACTTTTTTTTAAACAAAGAATAATTTCTAATCAATTATATATTTTACATTTTGCTCAATGACCTTTTGCCATCTTTCTTTCAGCTGCATGATTCCGCGCTCATAAAATTTCTGGTTCTTATCAGCAAAAACTGAACCAGGTGCGAGTGAAGGTTATCGTCATTTGTGAAAGTTTTACCATTCAAAGAATTCTGCAAACTTCGAAATAAATAGTAATCAGATGGTGCTAGATCAGGGCTGTATGGGGGATGTGGCATCACTTCCCAGCCAAGCTCCAATAGTTTCCCACGAGTTGCCAAAGATGTGTGAGGCCTTGCATTATCTTGGCGGAAAATGACACCTTACGGATTTGACAATTCTGGCCGTTTTTCTATGATTGCTTCATCCAGTTTTATTAATTGTTGACAGTAAACATCACAATTGATCGTTTGGTTCCTTGGAAGTAGCTCAAAAAACACAACACCTATGTAATCCCACCAAACTGACATGATCTTTTTTGGATGCATTTCAGCTTTCGATGTGGTTTAAGCTGGTTTATCGTGTTTGCTCCATGCTCGTTTTCGAACTATGTTACTGTACAGGACCCCATGATTCTTTTTAAGAAAGGGTAGGTTTCATTTCGTCTAAGGTGCATATCGCAAAAGTTGATTCTTTGTGTTAAATAAATTTCTTTCAATTTGTGAGGTACCCAAATATCAAGCTTCTCAACTAGCCCAAGACATTTTAAATGTTTTCAATTGTTGTGTGCGATACATGTAACCTCTCCGCAACCTCTCGAACAGTTATATGACGATCCTCTTCAATTATGACTTTGATTTGGTCATCATTAACTTCAGTAGGCCGACCAGAACGTTGCTCACCTTTGAGGGAAAAATCTCCAGGACGGAATTTTTTATACCAATTCTGACACGTGCGCTCTGTAAAAGCAATTAGCACCATAAACTTCACATATCTTTTTGTGAGTTGCAGCAGCTTTCTTTCCTTTACGAAAATAAAATAGTAAAATATGTCGAAAATGTTCGTTTCTGCACTCCATTTAAAATTAACCCACAACTAATAGCTTTAATAAAAATCACGCACTACTTGCTTCTGAAGTTACGTCAATGTGACTAGTATCACGCGACAAACGGTAAAGTACAGCACTAACATACGTTATACAAAAAATAAAGCAACGCTCTCTATCAGTAAAAACCGAAAGTACTTAGTTGCCAACCCAATATATACAGGTGTGAATGCTAGCAGTGGCAAATTGCTGGAGCAAAATAAGGCTTTTCTTTCAATAAAAAAAATGTAAAAGGTCATTGTGTTTCTTTGACAATCCTAGAGTTGTCATTGTGTGAAGGTACGCGTAATTTTTTGTATAGAATATCTTCTATTTCCCCTTTTTTACTTTTAATTTCATTTAAACAAAGATGTTACTTAATTACTATTTCCAAATTCTAAGATAGAAGATGTTAATGCTTTATGTTATTTATATTAATCTAGTTTAAGTATATTCATTTGTATTTTCTCTTAAGGTATTATTAATGTAATTCTCAGAAAGGATCTAATTATACAAGGGAAACGAACGAATTGCATTGTCGAAATTGATTTATGTTTCTGTTATAAGTTTTATTTTAAGAAAGAGTAATACATGCTAATTCTTTAAATACAGCTCATACACTTTTTAGGGACACTTATTGTGCCTATTGGGTATTAAGTAATATACTTGTATTTTCCTGAATGTAATCCCGGAAATGTTTATATAATCCTGTACTTTTATTTTCAGTTATTAGATCTATTATATATTTTCCTTAATATATTCCCAGAAAGATGTTAAGTTTTTAAGTTTAGTTATTATATATATTGTCTATTATATATATTGTCAAAGTACGATATGCAGCTCAACTCACAGGGTGCATGAGTTGCCAGTTACGAAGTGTGTCAGTCGATTATTTGTAAAAATATGCGAGTATTGTAATTATTGTATATATCCTTGCAAGTGGGGATTGATAAGTGTCGTATAAATTTATTCAAGAGCGAATAATAATTAACGCATAGGGGAAAAAACGTCCTAAAAGGAGACTACCTCTAGTTGAATAGATAAGTGCATATACTTATAAATGGATAACATATATAAGGTAAAGAATTGTATGTGTGTTAATTCTGTTTTCTTTCTTGTCAGTTATAAGAAAGATATACAGCGATACTAATTCTTGTTGAACGCGAAAATATTTTATAATATCTTTCCGCTATTTAAATAAAAGGGATGTTTATATGTGTGCATCCCCTTCGTAATCTGAATCGCGTTGAGAATTATTGCTTATAAGGGAAGTAGCATCTTTATGTAATTGTAAAGTCGTTTGTTTAATCCAGTTGTGTGCCGGTGCGCTGTGTTAAGATACAATAAATTGTTACATCACTGTTATTTCTATTATAATTAGTTTTTAAGGGGGCCAACAAAATATAAACGAACGCCCGCAGTTGCTACTGATCCTTTATATATATATATATATATACTGATAGAGAGAGGGGGAGAAAAAAGATCAGTAACTGCGGGCGTTCGGTTAGCGGCATTTGCTTCGAAGTGCAAGGGGTTGAGTAGGTAATAAATATAAATAAACACTTACCCTTTTAACCAGCGTTTTCTATATGCAAATGCACAAATTGGATTAGATCGGTTAAATATTTGCAGTGTCAGGTATATTTTAACGCTTTCTTAATGTAATCGTGTTATGCATAGGAATAGTATTCGTATTTGTAAAGAACATTCGTTCGATATTTGATGATGAAATACTTGCATAATTAAAATAATCTATAAATCCAATATCACCAAAAATTTGTTTTAATCTACTTTTAATTATCTACTTTAGCAATAACACTAATATAGTGTTAAGATCCATTAAATATTAACAAAGGTTATTATAATATACTGAAAACGTTGCTTTAAAGTCAAAGCGTTTATTTACATTTGTTTCCTGTTAAACTCCTTGCACTTCTTCGATTCACAGTGTTAACTCTACACGTAGAACAGGCATTAGTAGCAGAGCTAGTTTTGTAGAATACAGATATGTTCAAATGCTCAATAATTTTATTATAAATTGCATTACAGGCACCGTTAATGTTAATGTATTTAAATTGAGGAATGACCAGTCCGTGTATGAGAATTCATTAAATAAATGAAAAGATAACTTTTTCGGAATTGTAAATCTTGATGATAATATTGGCAGGTACATGATCACGTCTACTAATTGGAAGACTAAATAGTAATTGAAGCCACGGTGATGCACAGCTTCTTTGACTAACAACATCTGGCTCTTCACCATACAAGTATTATCTAGACTGGTTGAAATCAATTCTAACATACGATTGTTAGAATTGAAAATGAATTAATTTCTCATAGATTTAGAAGGTGTTATTATATTATTTACAATTTTGCAACTTTCAAATCATTCGAATCCGATGGCCAGCTGTCCGGGAAGGTTTCTCGTGGTTTATTTGTTCCGTTTGGGAGTATGCTAGCAGATAAAGATTTCAAGTTACATCACAAGCGCGAGCGTAATAATAACTCATGATTTAACAAAACTGTTGGGGGAAGTGGAGGCAAGGACTATGTATATTATTATTATTACTAAAGTGTCAGAAACCAATAAAATTTCAGTGGTCATCATAAAAAAATATAACAGAATTAGAATATAATGATAAAGTTTGCTCGAATGATGATGATAGCAGTCTGATCTCATTTCCCGCCAGATAATCCTCGTATAGCCTTTTTTACATTGTCGCTAGTTTCTATTATATAAATATTTTACAATGATCTTTATGGTGCATTCCGTACATATGTACATACGGTAATTTTCTAATCTAATCAAAGTCCATTTACCCAAATATCATTTGTTCAGAGCTAAGGAGTGTTGGCCTACTCAGTTAGAATTTGTTTTTGTTATTAGTGTTTTCATCACATTTCCTCATTTTCCTAATAAACAAATCAAATATGTCTTTTTTATAAAATATATTACAAAAAATGGCATTCAAACATTGCAAACAAGAACCATTAATTATTTATAACACCCGAATATACAAAATTCGTTTTCAAAAAAAAACGAAAAAGCGAGTTACAATCAACTGAGTTGTAAAGTTTTTGTAAATTCTGTTTTAGTTTGACATAAATTTCGTTCTCTTAAATTTCGAACGGAGTCTACTTTGCAAACAACAAATGTTTGACTTTCAATACTTAATTGTTATAAAGAGAAATTCCTTCAATGAATTTCACCGCAAGCACTTCGTTCGCGTCTTGATTAACGAGTAATTCAATTGCCGAATTGGTTTTCGAAATACCTCAATCTTTGGTCATTTATAGTATAGATGGAGATAATGTTAATGGCAGTAATGGAGAGTGTTTTAGAAATTTCTATGTCACTCTTTGTAGAGCATAAGAGTTTACATTTATTTTTTATATTTTAATTAATTTTACTCAAAAAATCGTATTTACAATGTTCGCATTATTTGTAGTCTATTAAAATATTTATAATGAATAATGTAATAAGAAAATTACTTTATCAATAAATAGCATATATTATTAATTCACTACAATAAAGTTTTTAAAATAATTATGGATTGCATATATACACAATCTGATTGACGAATTCATAATTTTAAATATGTATTTGGAATATTCACTTTACAATATAACAATTTTTTTAAATCATTTTATAATAAAGCTTATTGAAGATTGAAAAAGAATAATTTATTAATATACAGGGTGTTTCAAAAAGAATATACGTATTTCGAATGCATATATTTATTAAACTTTAAGACATACGAAAATAAAACTTTACACACATATTTATGAACCTTTTAAGTTCAGATTACAGATGTTCAATATGTCCTCCATCAGCGACATGAACAATATCACATCGATACTTAAATTCCTCCCATACACGGACACGCATGTCCTTCGTCACTGATGTTACCGCAGTACGGATCCGGTTCTTCAACTCTTCCAGATTCTGTGGGAGTGGTGGTATATAAACGTTGTCTTTAACGAAACCCCACAGGAAGAAGTCACAAGGTGTCAAATCCGGTGACCGTGGAGCCCAGCTGAGTCACCAGTTACTTGACAACCAATACAACGGTTCGGTAGAGTTTTATTCAGATATTAACGCACTTGGCGACTCCAGTGAGGGGGTGCCTCGTCTTGTTGAAAAATGAAGTTGTCTTCGTGCAGCCTCGGAACCAACCAGATTTATAACATAGCGAGACACTGCTGCGCGTTAACCGTGTTTCTACCAAAGAAGAATGAATCGTAAACAGATGATCGGGATATCGCACAAAACACATTGATTTTAGGTGAATCTCGCACATGTTCAATGGCTGCATGTGGGTTCTGTAGACCCCAAATTCGAACAATGTGTTTGTTTATCAGACTACTAACGTGGAAAGTCGCTTTATCACTGAACACGATGCGTTGTGGGAAAGTGTTATCATTGTCAATAGCATCATGAATCTCGTTACAAAATGCCACATGTTTCCGTTTGTCATCAGAACGCAGAGCTTGAAACAACTGTAACTTGTACGGCCTCATAATCAACCGACGTCTCACAACACGCCAAATTGTTGCTGCAGGCAGTTGTAACTCCCGACCCGCACGATGAGTTGATTTTGAAGGATTACGTTGGAAAGCAGCTGAATTCGTACAACATTTTCTTCAGAAACACGAGGGCAGCCAGGACTCTTTCCTTCACATACACATCCTGTACCTACAAACTGTCGATATTATCTGCGAATGTTTCACCCATTCGGAGGATTAATTTGGTAGCTCAACCTGAAACGTCTTTGCACTGTAATCACGGAATTGCACTTAGCAAACTCGAGAACACAAAATGATTTCTGCTGCGGAGTAGCCATTTTAAACATATGACGGTTACCAAGTAAAACAGAAGACGACTGACATTTAGCGGCTATTAAATAAACTAGACTATGTATTCGTTCCCCAATAGCCGATCCGAGGCGCAGCGATCGATAGTTTGGACAAAATAATAGTTTGTAATACGTGTATTCTTTTTGAAACACCCTGTATATTCGGTGTAACAACGAAAGTAGTAGTCGTAGTAGTTAAGCCCTGAAGATGTCTTAGCAGAAGTGGAGAGGATGCGGTTTTAATCCAGAAACTAGAATTAGGTAACTATGGATAACAACCACTGAAATCTACAAGCCAAAGTAAAGTCATGGATCGTCGTGGCAGAAGTTTATTAGAAAAATTATAACTGAATGTCATCAATCAAATCAAATCATTCGATTTGAAATTCAATGGTTGTTCTATTGTTCTTCAATTCTCGGCTTCACCATGTTGCTGCGGGTTCGTCGATCATACTTAATCTAGAAGTAGCCTGGTCTGGGTGTCAAATTATTACGATTGCTATGATTTGAAAAAAGAAACGAGTCGCACGTTTGTGCATCAAATTATTACAATTATTGATATTATTGCAATATTACAGTTGCTATATGTACTAGAAAAATGAAAGTGGTCTATATTGGAGTGAGCCAAATTTTTAATGCACTATGCTTGTGGCAAAAATTGGTTAGGTCGATGGAGTTTTTAGCTGGCTATAGCATTACAAGAAGTAAAGCCATAACTAATTCATTTATGATGACCATCAGCAGTCAAGGATATGTGTACACATATTAATAACAAAAATAAAATCAGCAAAATTTAATTTCCAGTTTTCCTTATAGACTAAATTGCTGTTGTACTTTTGCATATTTTTGCACAAAATTTTATCGCTATTCGTTTCTCATTCGTAAAATGGTAAAAGAGAAAAGGCATCACTTAAATTCTTCTACATTTTCGTATCTACTAATAATAAATATACAATTGACGTGACTAGTGGATTAAGACCGAGATCAAATAAAAATAAATATACAGATTAAGTTTTTATGTTATTTTTATTCTTAATCCATTACATATAATAATTTTGCCATGCAGTGGCTTCTTTCTTTTACTAAATTTCTGAAGAAACGATTGTAATAAGTAAAAAATAAAAAATATAATTTTAATAGTAATTACTAATAAATATCGACTAAGCTTGAACACTTTGTAAGAGGGGTACTAAGAAAATCTATCAAACTATGACAGAAGCAAAATATTTTTTTATTTATGTGTCAAATTTAACTTCTATTTGTTCATTTTTGAGTGCTTTATAAAGATTTTCAGAACAAAATTAGTTAATTAAAGGAAGCAGAATTCTAAAACTATTCACGAACGAATGATTACGATGTATGGGGACAAGACACTCCCATATTTTGAAACGAAATATTTGTCGAAACACTTTGGGAGGGGTCATCAATGCAGTGAAGACTTTTGGGACCAAGCAATTACTTTCGATTAGGTTTGCGTCACAAAGAGCTCTTCTCTATTCATGACGATGTGCGAGTTCACATGGCAATTAAAGTCCAAGTCTTCCATCCTAAATTCCTTGAACTACATAGGTCACCCACCAGATAGTTCGAATTTGACTATATCGAACTTCTTTTTATTTAGATATTCGAAAAGCACCTCGGACGATGTCATTTTGGAAGCTGAAAGAAAAGATTGATGCTTATTTTGATATTTATTTTATAACTGGTTTTCTGATGGAATAAAGCCTTTGTTGGATAGGTGGTGCAAGTTGTTGAAATCAAGGAGATTACAATGAAAAACAATATTGTGAAAATTTATAGGTCTTTTCCAATTCCCCATGTAAGTCTTAAAGACCCATTAAAGGTCTTCAACATACATTAGCTAGACTTCGATGAAATTAAGGAGATTACATTGAAAAACGAAATTATCAAAAATTATAGGCTTTTTCCAGTTCCCCACTTCTTTCTATAAAGGAAACTTTAGTTGTGCAGATATTCTGCTGATTCACTCTCAAAGACACATAAAATTCACACATTGTATATGCATGTTGACATGAACATAGTATTATTTACTATTTTCGATTTTCAATTATAAATATCTTGTAATAAAAAAATTTTATGTATGGTTTTATATTCTAATAGCAAGCGCACATTTTATTATGATATAAATACTATACTTAATACTTATTGACCATATTTTCTTACATAATATGCTTTTTATCGCAGCCGCTGTCATTTTATGTCATTTAAATTCGCCGGGTCTTTTCTCAAAAGAAGAAACGGAAAAAATAGAAGGAAGAAAAAACGGAAAATGCAAACCGTACGAATATAAAAAGACTTAGTCTTTGTGTTAACTTTACCGAATTTAAATTGGTTACTTTCACCTTAGGACGAGGAATATTTGAGGATTTAATGAAATTAAAGTTTATTGCTCTTGAACGAGAAACTTTGTTATCTGCTTAACATTTGTAAAAATGTATATAAAATAAGCAGGAGTTAATGATCCAAATTTAGAGCTCGTAAAGTAATTTGAAATTTCTTTGTATAAAGGAAACTTTATTTGTGGAGGTACTTTGCTGATTCACTCATTTTTTTACAATTGACAGTGAATTTATTTAATATCTATCATATTGTGAAATTATATATTTCAACTATTTGAATACTGATGATTGAATTTGTAAATGTACTTATTATTAGTATATTTAATCGATTTTACTAACCTTTTAAGAATTTTTCATTAAAAAAATTGTTATTTTAACAAAATATTCATAAAATTTCATTTACGTTAAATGAATAAATATTTAGTAGTAATTAATATTTAATGCACAAAGTCTGTATGCAAATCAAAATAATGATTTTTTTGCGAACGCCTTGACAAGTGCTGGAGAATGTGCTGTCTTGACGAAAGGTAACTTTTCGCATGGACCGTTTTTCAGGAATAGCTTTCTTCTATTTATCTAATAGACCAGCATAGTAACGAATTGATTCTTTGAAAGATACTCTATAAAAATTACCCTCTTCAAATCGCGAGAAATCGTAACTATTTCCATGGCTGATGGAAATGTCTTGATTTTCTTTGGGCAAGCAATGCGCTACTGTGATTATGTTTAGGTTGTCGTTTGAATTTAGGAATATAGTGGTGAAGAGATTTTAGGTTGCTAGCACTTGAGAAAGGAAACCATGAAAAACCTTTCCCAACAGCTAGTCGTCGAATTACATCCAGAGGCCCTCCGTGTGATAATCCAGCAATTTACAACTGAGCTATAAGTCGACGTTCTTGTTACACAGCTTCAAGTTACCACTTGAAGTTCGCTAACTTTCATGCTTTTGATCATAATTCAAGGTTTTCAGCACCTATTTCTCTGACAGCTTGGACATGCATAATTCTACATATTAAATGTATGCATGTGTTCAGCAAATATATTTCTTTGATATCAATTCTTTGATCGCTTAAAATACTATAATCACTTTTACTGCTTATAGTGGAGAAGTTTTTGTTTTTGACGGTCCTAGTATAATAAAAATCGAACATTTGCCTATCATGTTCGATTTTTATTATTTATATTTCATATTTTTCACCATGTTTGCAGTATACAATCCAACGACAAATTGTGGCTTTGGAACAAGCATTATAACAAGCATTATATTTTGTTCAATATTAATCAAAAGAACAAAAAGTTATTAACAGGAAACAATATTCGCGATGTACAAATATTTCCAATGAGAATTTTCTTTGTTAATTTATATCTATGGATTATAAACTAATACCACTTTCGACGAGAACTGTACATATGGCGAATGTACTTACACACTTATTTCTCATTTTCTAGAATATTTATTTGATATCATATTTAATTTAGTTGGAATTATATGTAATTTTTAAATTACGACTACGCGTCAAATTCTTTCGCGTGGGAAAATATTTAGTGCCTGTCAAATATATACCTGGTCTTTCCGAGGGTTCACGCTATCTATTGTTTTCTACTATTATTGTAACAATTACATAAAACAGGTGGTGTGACATACCATTCTAAAGTACTTCTTGCTGTAAAGTTTCTAATGATACAGTTTATTGATATTTTCAGAATCATTTTAATTACATTATGCTTTAAATTACTTTTTAATTTTGATATGTGACTACTACAGTCACTCTTCAGGTCTTCAAAAGCAGTGTTCGGACGCTTTTACAATTCAGATATTTTAAAAACATAGCCACAGAATGGCAAAGAGTGTACAATGCACGGTCGTTAGTCGACATATGACCGTAACCTCGTGAATGCATAACACGTATCGCGTTTGTGATATACAATAAGCCCTGTCCAGTGATACACACGCGCAAGTAGTAAATACCTATTTCTTACTAATATTTGCATATTATATTCCTGCAACTTCATTGCCTAAATTATTATAGCTTTTACGTTAAGTAACATTTTACGTATTGCTTTCGTTTACTAAGTTCATACATTCAAAGCTTTAAGATTTTTATTTTTTATTTTATTTAATTTACTTAAATAAAATTTTAAGGACAATTTTATTGATTTTTAATTACTATCACGCTATAGCTAGCCCGGCACTTCATATATTTCACGTATTTTTTTACGTACAGAGCGTAATAATAATTTGGTTCACTCCGACGACGACATTTTTTATTTTTTAATATTGTAGCGTTAGTAATAATTTGGTCCACCAGCGTAGGGCTCCTTTTCTTTTCTCGCATCATATTTTTATTCACTTGCTATAACGAAGAGTTTAACAGAATTTGGATATGATGCTAAGTCTTTTCGAAAGTTAGTGCTAGTGGTTGAATCGTCCCCATATATTTACATCTTATTTATTGTCACGAAATTTATTTTAAAATTGTGCTCTTATAAAGATGACATACTCGAATAATTTATGTTGTTTTGAAAGGGAAAAATTGAAATATTTTTACGTAGACGACAATATTTACCGAAAAGGTTTTCACGGAAGAAACGGTACTCATATACTCTATATGAAATTGCTTCTTGTCACGTCCCCATATTCGAGAATTGAGAGAGATCTCCCTGTACTAACAGTTTGTTCTTGCCGGAAAACTGACTTCAGAAGCCATTGTTCGAAATCATTTAACTCCGTTCAGGTCGAGCGCCAGCGTTATGAACTGGAATTCCCTCATAATCGATTCAATAAAGTGAGCAAATATATTTTAGCTGCTACTTTCCGAACTTGTCTTCAATCGAGGTTGTTCGTAATTGTTCACATCTGCTTTTGTTTCTTTCAGTGAAAATAGAAATATAGTGAGTAAAACTATTGTACTCATTATAAAAATTTCTAATATGCTATTACAATTTTAATATTAAATGTGTCAAAGCGACTGTGAAATAATGGGTGTTTTTTAAGCTGCATGAGAACTATCGATATCGATAACTATGGTTTGACAGCTGATAATGTCAAACCGTGTTGGCATTTCTGTTCAGTAAGGTTTGGCAAGTCATCATCAATCGTTTAACGTGAGAACATCGCTTCCAAATTGTGGAAATTTGAGCATAGAGCACTTCGTCCATTTTACGGTCAACATAATCGGCCTAGTGTGCAAGCAATTCGTGCAGATATTGATTGTTTTTTTTGCACTAATTTTACTCTTGTCGATTCAAAACTATCAACAAGGCGAAGAAATATGCGTACCGAAGAGAATATTGCTGCGGTAGCGCGAAATATTGAAGAAGACACCGAATTGTCGATTCGTCGTCGTTCTCAATTTGACCTTCGTCCTTCGACTACGTGGAAAATTTTACCTAAGGATCTTGATTTACGTACCTATAAAATACAACTCGTCCAAGAATTGAAGCCGAACGACCATCGTTTGCGTCGCATTTTTGGTGATTGAGCTCATTTGAAACTGGCCGAAGATGAAAATTTTTATCACAGAATTGTGTTTAGGGATAAAGCTCATTTCTGGCTAAATTGCTACGTCAATAAGTAAAATTGCCATATTTGGAGCGGAGGCAATCCTCAAGCCGTTAATGAATCACCATTATATCCATTAAGATTGACTGTTTGTTGCGGTTTACACGCTGGCGGCATCATCGGTCCTTATTTCTTTCGAAATGAGGAAGAAGCTGCCGTTACGGTGAATGGCGACCGCTATTGAGCCATACTGACTGAATTTTTGTTTCCAAAAATTAATCAGCTAAACATTGACGACATTTGGTTCCAAAGAGACGGTGCAACTTGCCATATAGCGCGCAATCGATTTATTGCAAAATCAATTTGGTGACAATTTTATTTCCAGAAGTGGTCCTGTTGACTGGCTCCTTCGTTCGTGCGATTTAACGCCCCCGGATTACTTTTTATGGGGCTATGTTAAGTTATTGGTTTGTGCCGACAAATGAGCAACTCTCAAAGCGTTAGAAGCTAATATTCATGCCATCATTGACGACATACGGCCAGATTTATTGGAAAAAGTAGTCAAAAATTAGGCTGATCGAATGGACCATGAAACTCGTAGCAGCCGCGGCAGACATATGCCGGAAATCATATTTCAACAATAAATGCCATGAAATTATTTACCATATTATAATAAAAAGAATTTCATTCAAACAATATTTCTGTCTTGTATGATCATTTTAAATTCTCAAGCTCTTAAAAAACCATCCGATACTTTGTAAACGTTATTTGTATGTACTTAAAGGGCAAGAAAACTCATAAATAAAGCACGAATTTTAAAAACTTGCTTATTTTATAACACCGATATACTAATGGAATTGTTTTTGTTTTTAGACAAATTAGAAGACAGTAAACGTAAGAAACCGGTTTATATTTTTCCATTGTAATGCATATTTTGGTAAAAGTGGCATACTCGTGTAAAAACATAACCAGAGTTGGGATGTCTTCCCGTGGTCCAGCTTCGTACTGAATACGCAGCGCCACACCAGCGTAATGTAATAAAACAGATGATGTGTAGAACTATAAGTTAGTATTGAGAAGATCTTTATATGAGGCAAATGTGTAATTATTAAGTATGACGGATGTGCGTGAGGGAAAAATGAGACTATTGGTTGACACCGTGCGAAAGTTTATTGATGATATATTGTAAAGTTTGGGATAAATCGTCGACGTGCTGGGACTAATGCGACTCTAAAAATCAGATAAAGCGTGTAAAACATCAAAATATTTTAAAATAAATAGCGTTGCATCAAAAAGGCAACTTATGTTTGATTTATTGTTCATGATAGTCGCCTGTGATTTGAAACTTCATTCATTCAACAAGTAATCGCTTCACGACTTTTGGAATAAATACAATCCCAACTGGAAGTTACCATTGCGGAGAGCGCTACAGAGCCATATACCAACCGTGAATAACAACATCGGAAACATGATTAAAGCTATAGTAAAAGATAAGCAGCTGTAGTTATGTGTCGACGAAGCGACACATTGAAAAAACATTCTATTCCGAATGTTATACTTTGTGTTCTAGATCCTGTTAAAGCGGCATATTCCATTGTATTAGCTAACAGAAGATTAGAAAAGTGCACTGGCGAAGCAATTATGAAGGTTCTATTAATGCTTGTGTTGGTGCAGCGAAAATTGGTTCTGGTGGCCCAGGAATACTAGCCCACCGTCTGTGAAATTCTTGAATTCGGTTGGGAGATTTCAGAAATCCTCTTTTAATACTTGAAATTAATGCATCCACTGCTGGATAACATTGTCGAATACTTTGTGTTACAGGTTATAAAGACTGAACTTTACACGTATTATGCACAGTTATCTCTAAGGGAATGGCAAACACTACACATTGGCGCTGCACCATCGCTCACAAACATCAACAGTTGGTCAGTTGAAAGTTGATGTTGTTTTAGTGTATCCAGCACTACTTTAATAGTTAATTTCAATGCACTTTTCTAATTTTTTGCTAGTCAATTCAATGGGAAATTTTGCTTTAACATGATCTAGAACTCGCATTATATGTCTCTGTAACACTCTCCGGAATGGTAGCTTTCAATTGGAATTTTATTTATTCTAGAAATCATGAAACGATTTCTTATCGAGTAGATGAAGTCTCACATCACAGGCGATTTTCGTGTACAGTAAATTAAACACAAATTACGCTTTGGTGGCACGTTATTTTTCTTATTTTCGAGTTGTACACTCTTTGTATGATTTTTACAGTCGCCTCAACACATTAAGGGTTTACCACAAACTTTTAAGTATATCTTAACACCTTTACAATATAGATCAGGAAGTTCATCAATAAACTTTCGCACTGCATCAACAGTCAGTGGTCTCGTTTCTCCTTAGCCGACGTCCGTCGTATGTAATAATTATACGTGAGCCTTATATAAGAATCTGCTGGGTACTGACTTATAAGTATATACTTCATATGCTTCTGAGTACTCAGCACGAATATATTCCATGAAGACATTCGAACTATGTTCATAAATTAATTAAATTTGCTAATAAATTAAATCTTTCGGCGTTATCTATTATAAAAGATATATTACCCCTCCCCTCTTCCTTCCTGGAATATGAATATTATATGTCCACTTTAAATCTGACACCGCTCATTTGTAGATAACATCTGCGATACAGTCATAAATGCTTTTTTATTTTCTTCCATAAATTCGTCAGTACGATTGTTCTTATGTTTCATATCACTTTGAAAATTCAATGCATAACATAATTCCCTGTGTTTCAATGGCAATAAGCTGTGTAAAAAAGCCAGCGTAAATTGTATACTATGCTCGGCTTCACCCTCGGTACTATTTTACAGCACCCTTTTGGATTTCATCACTTTCATATCCTGAATTTTCGAGAAAGACTCCATTTTCCGAACGCTGACGACCTTCGACAAAGGTATTGTAAAACTGTATAGGAAAATATGTATTTATGAACGATAATATAAAATGAGTGGATTCGCTTTGTTAGCGCTGTTTGTGTTTCTTACGTTCTTCATATTCTGTTTTCAAATTTATGTTAAGCATTTTTTTATGTTAGAAGAAATATACTGCCGTTCATAAATTTCAACGCACTGTCAAAAGCTTAATGTATCTTAAAATAAAATAACATAAAATAAAAATTAGAAAATTGCACTTTCTTGGAAGTAAGAACATTGCTAACGAAAGCATTGGAAAGTAACCTCCTTTAGTTTACAGGCACTACTCCTTTTGAAGTGATAATTTTATGATAGTTATTTATCACGAAGTAGCCCATAATTAAAGTGGGTGATTTTCTAAGGAATTCAGTGGCGCACGTTGCGAACTCGATATTTAAATGCGATCACATTAGAAACGGTAATAGTGTTCACCTTCTACTATTCATGAGTTAATAGATTTATAATAAGCATGTCTTCCGTTAAAGCTAGGTGTGGAGAAGTAGGCATGTCAAATTATTGTTAAAGGCTAAGTGTAAAAAGTAAGATTATTAAGCCATACGCTGCAGACGACAAAGTAATTGTTACGTTGAGAATGTATTAAAATAAATGTTGTTACACTTAACATGAAAATAAAGTTGTTTGATGGAGCTACGGGCTAGCTATACTGCTCCGAAAAATTGTAATACACATAATTAATGATGAAAATCTAAGCTCCGAGACATATGGAAGAGAGAAAAGAACAAGAGTGCCTAAAATTTTTATTTAACTTAGTAAATTAAATACAAAATGTTAAAGTTTTAAATATATAAAAAATTAATAAACGAAAGCAATGTATATTCAAAAAATACAATTAATGCAAAGGTTGTAATAAAATACGTAACGTGAATAATAGATGGATTAGTAAAAAGGTTAGTATCGAGCAATGCGTAGATACATACCTGGGTGTGCTTGTCCTTGGACAGGGCTTGTGGTGTATCTCGAAAGCGACACACGCCGAGCAGCGTGAACACTACATGCATGTATACTGTGAACATGTACAGTATCTTTAGGTAACATTATATAATATGCAGATAATATGTGCATATACGGAGTTCGCTTATGTATTAAAACCCTCACGAATAGTATGCAACAACAATGCATAAAGTTATGACATAGCTAGCTTCAAACCCGTTGGATTATTACGGAATAAAACCAAAGCCATGTTTTTTCTTTCAGGCATAGATATATCACATCAGATGGGATTCAATTTGCTAACACATATTGTCCTATAAAACAATGTGATAAATATATAGGATTCGGCATCGGTAACAGGCTAAACTTTAGCTTAAATGTCGATGAAGGATTAGATAAATGCGACAAACATCTAAATTTAAAGAAAATAATAGCAACAGTTACGTAGGGACAGATTTGTTTAAAAAAAGATATTTATGTCACTTACATAAGACCTTCAGATTACTGAACTTCCCTTTACTGCTACAGTAATTTTAGTAATTTACACATACTTAAAACAAAGTACATAGATTGTATGTAGGAGATATAAAATCTACGGCAATTCGTGCTTTAGAAATTCACGAACAGGACGTCTATACAAACATATTCTGAACGTTTATTTCACTTATATTATAATCTTTACTGGAAGAATGCGTACTTCTAACGCATGACGCATTATGCCTACATTCATCCATTAACAATCAGTAATATAGGGCATAATACCAGCATTGTATAACGCCTCTATCGCTCTAGCATATCACATCTCAAACTCGGACATGGCCAGTTTCCAACATATTTGCCTATACTGAAAATAATTAATTTCCTTGCTGATAATAATATGTAAATGTATAATTAAGTATTTTACGATGAGAAATTAATTAAAATTCTTTTTTTCTGCTATGCCATCGTTGATTACAATTACAGAAATTTTTGACTGATTTCTGTGATTGCAATCAACATCACACCATAAAATAATAATTTTAATTAACTTCCCTTGTGCATATTTAGGTCATATAATTTTCGACTTCCAAAGCCATGCATACTACATATATCAAAAAATTCTTTCGGAAATTAATTGTACATAAAGTAACAATACCGACTAGTATTGTCACTCTTTTATGTTTTAATAATAAATGTATAAACAGTCTGTCGCAAAGAAAGTGGAACTTTTTTAAAATAGTAATTCTTAGTGGCGCCATATATATAAAAAAATATGTGTCAGAAAGGTAGATCTTTCACCAATGTTATGTCAAAATATCATGACATTTGCATCATTAGAAGCAGAGAAATCGCGCATAAAGTAACAGTGAGTATTAGGCATTGGTCGAAAAATGAATTTTGATCGAGGAGCAAATATCAAGTTCTGTTATAAACTCGGTAAATCGTTTACTGAAATGTTTAATTTGATGAAACAAGTGTATGGTGATACGTGTTTATCACGTACAAGTGTGTATGAGTGGTATAAACGATTTAAAATGAAGACGGTGGTACGGTCATAAACGAGGACGAACATCCTGGTGCAAAAAAATCGATGGTTATGAAAAATAATATCGAACTCGTGCGTGAATCTATTAGGAATGAGCCGAAATCCTCATTGTGATACGAAGGAATGGAATTAAATATTTCCAAAGATTCAATTCATCGCATTCTGACACAGCGTTTGGGATTGAGAAAGACTGGTGCAAGGGTTGTACCACACAAACTAACTGATGGTCAAAAATTGCTCCGAACTTAATATTATGCAGACTTGATTAAAGGACGAAAACTTATTTTATTTATTTATTCTATTATAACTGACGATAAGACGTGAAGTTTTCAATATGATTCAAAAACCAAGTGTCAAAGGTCTGAATAGAAGCATCCAAGAGAAGAAACACCGAAAAAATGCCGTTTGGAGAAGTCAAAAGTGAAGTCAATGTTTATTTGTTTTCATGATTCGAAAGTCATAGTGCACAAAGAGTTTGTACCAACTAGTCAAAAGTCAATGCTGTATATTATCTTGGTGTTATGTAGGGTCTTTTGACGCGTATTCGTCGTGTGCCACCTCAGTATCTTGAAAATGGCAGCTGGCGTTTGCTACATGATAATGCACCATCTCATCGCTCGACGCTTGTCACAGATTTTCTAGCAACAAATGGCATTCTAACTATCAACCATACATCGTGTCCACCGCAATTGGTTCCCTGTGATTTATATCTATTCAACAAAATTAAATTTGCCGATGAAAGGGCAGCGTTATACCGACGTCGAAACCATTAAAATGTCGTCGACAGCGATCTTGAAGGACATCTCTAAAGATGAACTTAAAAATTCGTTTAACATGTTAATTGACCGTGCAAAACGTTGTATTGAAGCTGAACGCGACTACTTTGAATTAAATAAATGAATTTTACCAAAATAGTAAACATTTGTTTCTATGTTAAGAAAGTTCGGATTTTTCTGCGACAGACAGAGTATATGATTTTATAAAATACGTTTAATGCAAAATGAGTATTAATATATAAAATATATCTGTGACTATTTTCATTGCTCCTTACCTTTGGGAGTATACTTTTGAACCGATGGCAGAAATTTTTTTGTCTAATAGAACCAGTCGACTCACTAGACTCCGAGACGTGAAGTGTTCTTGTCGCACCTACATTCTTTCACAATTGCAGTTAATACTTCGTATATATTGATTAACAGAAAAAAAAATATTGAGGCATAATAAGCTGCAATCGGGTAGACGCAGAAAGAACCCTATTCAATAAAGCATGAAGCCATACAATAAAATTAATGAAATCTGGATGAGGTCAGTCAGGGAGCGATGGCAACTAATTTTCGATCACAACAAACACTAATTCAGAAAATCCAAGGGTAATTATGTGTTCGGAAAAAAAATTGCTTAATATTGTAATTTGGGTCAGACAAATTTGCTTGGATTAATAATTTTATCCCTTTTAAATTGCAAATTATACAGAATTGAATAAATGAAAGAGATTTTAAATTGGAATACAAATTAGAGCTTATGTTGGGATGAAATACGATCTCGTAAACGACAGTAAGTTGAACAATATGGCATTCAACATAGTCTTCTTTATTATATTTGGCGATGTTTGTGAAAATACGAGAATGGTTATTAAAATGTAATACTGAGAATTAGATATATTTTGAACTCAGTCCTGCATACCATTTAAAGAGTTTGAAACAACATATAATGGGAATTCGCTTTATCTATTAATGATTTGCTTGCTGGATACTTTTTGTATACCAAAGGAATGTAGTTTACTTTCTACGTTTGTTATTTTAGACACCACAAGCTATTAGATTATATTTGTTTAAAAAGAGTTAAAATTTAATTAAATAGTAAAACAATTTTTTCTTTTAGTTGTCACCTGCAGGTTTTTAATTGCTGGCCTGTTTTCAGTCCTATTATATACTTTCTAAAAGAGCATCACAACCAGAACACGCGCCATTCAATTACTATGAACTCAACGATAACGTAAAACTTGAAACAAGGCGACCCGGACAATTTATATTCCTAAACGGAATCAGTAGTTCGATTAAGTGCATGGGTTCACTGTACATCCAAGAACTTAGGGGAGAACAAGTGCTGAACATTGGAGATCATACATATACGTGCGCCAACGCAACGTGACTGTGAGAGTAGGACGGACAAAGGCTCCTTTCCCCATACTGTCTAAACGGCTGCACTTTGTAATTGAGATAAGACTACCGAGAATGGTGAATTCCCTGTTGGTTGCTTAATACTTAAAAACAAGAAAGAATCAGCAACAAATTGCATTTCTCCTTGTCCTGCAGTCATCCAATGTGCATTTACTGGAGAATTATAGAGATTTAGATTACTGAAAAACCATTTCCTTCCTTTCTTATAACGTGAACGAATACTTTTTCTAGCTCGAAGATTCCGATAGCATCAAATAGAAGAATAATTGTTTGTGATGAGGTCAAGAATTTCCTTAATACATTAAAATATTAATAAAATATAAGAATTAATATTAAATGTAATTTTAACATATATAAAGTGAGTTATATGAAATAAATAGCGAATTATTTATACAAATGAATCCGTTTTAGTTTATAAAATTTTCTTGGAGGTTTTAGAATGATATATAACGTGAAAACCAGAAGAACGACGTCGTCAAACTGAAATTTGATTTTATAATTCTGTAAATACCTAAAACCTAGATAGTCTTGCCGGTCCTACAGAAGCAGACTATCGTGCCGAGAGGGAAGTCGCCCGTATGCATATTTTCTGACAGCAGACAATCAACAGTATATTGCATGCTGTCGAATCAGACATAAATACAGGTGTAGTAATTGATAGTGCAATAATAATGATTAGGTTGAATGTGCAAAGGCCTAAACCGCGACCATTAGCTGACAAAATGAAGGAATTTACCAGTGCATATGCAGACTTAAAATACGATGGCGTGAAAATAATATGCTTAGTGTGCGATAAACCTTTAATGTTCATCATTGTCCATGTTTTGTCATACTACTCATACTACTCATACTACTCAAGTAAGCATCTTCCCTTCGTAGTACTTTAGCTATTTACAATATTTGGCTATTTTAAATTTGACTTTCTCATACTAATACAAATATTCCACTTACATTGACAATCCTTCCTTTAACATAACTAAGCGATTCATTTACATAAAATATATACAAATTTTAGCAAAATTATGCTTTTCAACATTTTATTTTTACATGAATGGTTTACAAATACGTGTACATATTCAGTAAGGACATAACAATTTTGTGTTCAAATAAAGCATCGAGTAATTGAGATATAGGGATGAAATTTATTTCAGGTGCAATACATTCATATCACCACTGCGAGCACGTTTGCAGCGATCGTTTCTTTGGAGCCAATTTTCCGCAACTCTTTCACACATAGCGGATGGAACGTTGGCAATTTCGCATTAGATATTGTCCTTGATCCCTAACGTGGTTGGCTTGTTGACATAAACCAACGACTTAGGTAACTTTATAAAAAGAAAGTCAATAGCGTTAAATAGCTTAAGCGAAGTGGCCACTCGTCAGGACAATTTCTCGAGGTTACACGGTTACCGAACTTCCTCTTCAATAGATCAATTGTTTGAGAAGATGTATGGATGCGACGTCATATTGTTGAAACCATATATCACTAATGTCGAGTCCATCCAATTCTGGCAAAAAACAGCCTTTCAACATGGCACGATAGCGAACTTCGTTGACTCTATAGCGATCATTTTCATCGACGAAAAAATATGGTCCAATCATATCTCCGACATGAAATCCTCACCATACGGTAACTTTTTATAGCTATAATGGAGTCTCTTGAAGCACATGTGGATTTGTTGCTGTCCAATAACAAATATTATGCTTATCGACAAAGCCATTAAACCGAAAATGAGCTTTAACGCTGAAGATAATTTTTCGATGAAATTCAGAATTTTGTTCAAACTTTAGCAGAGTCCAATCGGAGAAGTTTTGGCGCTTCGAATGATCAAGAGGCTTCAGTTCCTGAGTTAATTGATCTTAAGGATGTAAGCCAAGATCTTCACGCAAAATTCGCCACAATGTGGTTTGAGAGATTCCCGATTCCCGTGAACGGCGTTGAATCGACTAATTTGGCTCATTTTGAAGTGAAGCACTTATGGCTGCAATATTTTCGGTACTTCGACCGGTGCATTGTCTCACGTTGCCCGTTCATGAACTTCACTATAATAAAAATGTTAATCTTGACTAACGTTTTGACGTTGACAGATCATGAAAAACGTTCATATTAAAAGATAAAATTGTTATGTACCTATTGGAAAACTCTTTACATTTTATAACTGTGAATACTATTTTAATATCAGCTTCTGACAAGTGTAACTATAGCTTTATTTATTTTAATCGCCTCTGATAATTTGCTTTAACTTCGTTGAACTTAGATAGTCAATTTTTTTCATAAGTTTATTTATAACTGTATAAATTATGTAATAACAATATATACACATTTTAGTATACGTGTATATTTTAATGATTATAGTCTTCGAAGAGAAAAAGATGTAAGTAATGTCTTTGTTCTTGAGGCAGATTTATTGGAAGAACGCTAATACATCGAATACGAATGTATTTTTTAAATAATAAATATGTACTCAACATTATATATCTTAATAAAATGAAAAAAGGCACTAACTCAAGCAAATTTTATTATCTATTTCTCAGTTAAAGATAAAATTCCTCTATAAAGAAATTGTACCCCAATGATGAAAAAGTAACGGAATTTTTCGAACGAAATTAGGGCAGAAGGAAAAACAATTTTAAGAAAGTAAAATCTTGTCGCAACAATTTAATAACAAATTTCGGAATCTGCAGCTGAAAATAATTTATTTCGCTGATAAAATCCTTTTTAATATAAGTTCCTAAAGAGGAACTTAATTATTGAAAAGTTTTGTCAGACTACATTCCAACTTCTGATACTTCTCGCTTGTATACTTATTGTTCAACAGATTGAGGAAACAATAGAAACTTTACTTTCTCTTCGTTATCAGTTTTATATTGAAACGATCAATGTATAAGGAGCGAGAAGTATTTTAGGTCTTTTTGTGCTATACATAGTGTTTATTTTATCTTGCAACATAGAGCTAAGCATTTTCATAGTTACTTACTATTGTTACAACTGTTTATGGCAATAATGTAACAACGCGTCTATTTTAAGGAACAATTACAAGTCATATTAATTCTTCATAATTAATAAAGAACATGAAGTTTTTACCATGACACAAGAAGAAGAATGAGCACAGTTATACAAATGATATAATGGCACAAACTTCAATTTTAAACAAGTTTCAGATTTATTTAATGCCATAAACCCTCCCTAACAGTTCAATCCCAATTCTACAACAATATCAAAAATTGCATCTAAGTTTTCATTGCCAAACATGGAAAGAAAAATGGATCACAATATTATTTACAGATGTTTCGAAGTGAGTTATTGTTGACCTGATAGTAGACGAAAATACTTTTATTGCAAGAAGACTTGCTGAAATGGGTCATGTGAGTAAAAACACATAAATTTCTTAAGAAAGAAAACTTTCTTTTACTAAAACTACCAAGATGGACGACAAAGCATGTTTTGTGAAGCAATGATTTAGAATATTCACCAAGACGGTTCTCAGCTCAGAAAAATATTGTTCACAGATGAAAGTTTTTTCATGCATGAAGTACCTACAGTTTTAGGAATTAACTCCCAAAACTGTAGTTACTGGAGCAGACAATTGATTTCTCTCCTTTATTCATGATTTCTAACCATCAAGCCATTCTAACTATCCTTCTACTTTCCCGAATTATCTTATTTTTATTTTTTCATTCTATGTAGTTCTAGCAAACATCATAATTTTACTTTTACTTTAGTTTATTTGTAAATCCATTCACCGTTATTGCATTAGATTTACTCCTTTATTAGTTATAAATTCTCTTGTGTCTTAATACTGACTCTTATCTTGTTCATTATCGTTTTCATTAATCTTCTTAGTTAGGTATCCATTTCCATTTCCTCTGGGACGACACCTCTGTTGGTTGTCTCTCTTATTTCAGTATTCCTTTCTATTCTCATTATGTGACCGTACTATATATTATTTTTTTATTTGATTGCTCTCAATATGTTCTTTTTTTTTAACAAGTTTTCTATCTCGCCGTTTACAAATATTTATCTATTAATTGATTCGCTTGTAATGTATAAAAATTAATATTACGTTCAAGTCAGAGTATTTATCTTTTCGATTATCTACTTTAAGGTTGAGTAGCATTTATTGTAGATTTGCCCTTCGTAAGGGTGATACTATCGTATATATTTAGTATCTTCCAGTAGTCTTCTTTGAATCA
Source organism: Dermolepida albohirtum (assembly GCA_031893035.1). Lineage (NCBI taxonomy): Eukaryota > Metazoa > Arthropoda > Insecta > Coleoptera > Scarabaeidae > Dermolepida > Dermolepida albohirtum. The sequence goes on from JAVIWB010005207.1 coordinate 458,622, forward strand.
CTATCAACAGAATCTTGTAAATCTTATAAATCACATAATTCTCCCATAATATTACTACACATATACTCCTAGGTCTCCACTTTTCCGAGTAGTTACTATTTTTGCCATTTTCTATTACTTAGGCATTTATTTTTTTTTCTAAATTCTCGTTAGTAGGGCATATATTCGATCATTTAGTGCTTCATCTTCACATTTTTTTAGTTCCCTGATTATTTTATCCTTTTCTGGTGCTTTGCCGTTTTGCCTTTTTTACATAACCTTTATTTCTTCTTTTGATAGCTCTTCTATTGAACAAGGTCCTATAATTTCCTCTCCACGAATTATACCCTCCTTAGTCAATATCTTTTAAATAGTCCAGCCAAATTTGTTAGTTCAGTTAATTTTCATTTTTTATACCAGTCATCTTAACTTTATATATTTTACTATATTCTGTTATCGTATTTCTGTTTTTCATTTTATTTAAGCCTATGCATGTCTGTGAAATTGTTACTCTTCCACCTAAGGAACCCTTTGAATCCCTTTTTTGTCGTATTTTTTTTATTGTCCTTTTCATAATTGTTGATGAACGTTCACCTTCTCAACGATTTTTGTCCATTTCTTTCTGTCTGCGATTTGATTTCTCGATTTCTCTATATCCAATGTTCCTATGTTGTCTTTCACTTGTTGTCTCCATCTAGTACTCGGTCGTTCTCCCTATTTGTTTTGTGCTGAGTCCAATATTATTGTCTTTGTTATTTATATGCTTATCCATACCATTTGATTACTTTCGCTATGTGTCCTTTGTTAGCAGTTTTTCTATCTCGCTGTTCAAAAGGCTTTCATTACTTTTCTTATTATTCTGCGGTCAAGAATTTTTAGTTTATCCTCCTCTCTTGCTGTTAGTGTTATACCTTTTACTGAATTATTTAATATTGACCTAATTATTGTCTTGTATAATCTCACTTTAACTTTGTGGTTAGATTCTTATCTTATTATTGTAGTGCGTTCTATATCCATGTTTCTGTTTATTCTTCATTTTCTATATAACTCAACTTATTATTCAACAAACTTATCCTATTTTTGTTGATAATTCTATTATTAATCATCTGCCTTATTTTTTTCGTATTCATGTTCAGCTTATTTTTTGTAGTGTAACCCGCTTTGCTCATCAGGAAGACTTTATACTATCTATGCCACCAATTTATAGAGCAGTTAGAATGTGCATCTACTTTAAATGATCCACAGTTCTCCCAATTTATTATTACTTATTGTATACTTATACACGTTATTTAGAATTCATTTAAAAGAAGATTTAGATCTGCTTTAATTGTGTAGGAATTATTGAAACGTTGTGCTATTTAGAATATTTTTCTTGTAAAGTATAAACATTTGCATGATATAAAATTTCTTTATGGTATTTCTAGAAATTTCATCTACAAAATCTACATTAATTCAAGCACTAAGTGAAACAACTATATTTCAGAACATTTCCACAAATCACGATTATTACATCCTCCAACAAAGTAATCTCTGACCCTGGGGAAAAACCTTTCTCGTACACTAAACGCAAATATTAATCACTTAACAAGTAAAGTAAGATAAAATGGTACCGTACCTGTGGCGAGACGCTTTCAAAACACGAAGGAATTTCACACACCGAAATTGTGTGGAACGAAGAAAGTGAATTGAGTCGGGTTTTTTGTTATTTCCTACGCACGTTTTGCGCACACATTCGCAAAATAACCTAATGGGAAGCCGTTTTGAATGCGGATGACGATAAATAGTCGCTCCTTTCTACTGTGGGATGTAAATCTTTCAGGAAATTGTCAGGATACCGTCGCAATGATCTCGAACGAGTCCACAGTTTCCGCACGATCATATTATGGGGAGGAATCCATCACTTATTATTTACGCCTTTTCTTCTGACGCACTCAGATAACACCTATTGTACATGTCTGTTGTCTGTGATGAATCGAATTCATTTTAAAATTACGTCGTGGTACATTTGCCCCGGAAATTCCAAAAATGTATTTTATAGTTACTTTTTCGAAATTTTGTGTGCCCTTTAATTTAAAATTAAAATTAAATGAGAAGGGGTAAGTAAATATTTGATTGTGATAAGTAAAAAATTTTCAAATCAATTTAAGGTAATTTAATATAAAATATCCATTTTACTTTAGTTTAGCTTTAAGAACATTCTCTATACAGAATGTTACAGAACATGTGGGCAATTCTCGGCAATGCTTTACATTTTTTCTTGATAAAATGTATCCCTGCTAAGATATTCAATCTCAACACAGGATGGACATAAAGCTTCATAAAAGCTAAAATAAGTATTTAACAGAAATGTTCATAACAAGACCTCACATGAATTTCTTGTACACTAAAATACTCTAGGGCATGTAGAATTGAAGACTGCTGAACCTGCCACAATGCTCCAGTATTGTTTCATATTTCTTCCCATTGAAGGGTTTTTCTAGTAATTCTTCCCTAGCACGTACCGAAGTTGAATAAATTGTGCTCTCAAGATGTCTCCAGAGATAAAAGTCTAGCGGGTTTCAATCAGGTGATTTAAGAAGTCAAGAAATAAATCCTTCTCAACCAATCTATAGGTTTGAATACATGTTATTTAGGTGTTCTTGCACAGCGAAGTTAGTGTGAGTAGGAGTACCATTGTTGAAGTGTAACATCTCCCAGAGGTTTCTGGAGATATCCTAGAATTTCGTTTAAGCACTTAGATAAGCAAATTGATCTATTAAATAATTTACTGGGATTTCGGCTAAGATATTAATTGAAGGAGAGTGATGCTGGTGCTTCTAAATGACTCTTGCGCGGGAATTTTCATCGCCTGAGGTATGTAAGCACGGGGGTCTTCATCGGCTCAGATATGTAAATTATGTGTATTGGTTATTATATTTTTGACTAATCTTGGCTGTTAATGGGATCGAACTAACAAAATTCTGACTATTTCTATGTTGTTCTAGCAGCCAGTTTGCAAAATTTATTCTAGCAAAGAATTCATTTCGATGAAGAGCATTATTTCTTTTGTGTTTGAGAGCATATTGTTAAAAGCTGTCATCATTATAGTCTTTAAAGAGACAGAGCAGTTTTCATACAATTTTCAGTTGAATTAGACACGCTAGTAACAACCAGTGCTTTGATATTGTCAGTGCAAAAGGAATATGTTGCCAAATTAATTCTAAAATACTGTCAGAAATTCGCTTTCATGCAGCATATACTTAAATAGTAGGATTCATAAAGAAAAACTCTTAGCATTTTTCAGGGAAGATATTATCGACTAAGAACTATGGAGGGGATTTTTGACAACAAACACCTCCTTAAATAAATTAAGTAATACTATTATTAAACCATTTTTAGAATATTACATGAAAATACACGTTCCAGATATATCGACGCTTCGGAAATGTTATACATGTAAGTTATATACAAAAATAATTAACAGGGTTAAACTAAATCTTGATGATCAGTACGTACGGGATCCCTGGGCTTATAAGGGCGTAGTTCCTGACATATTAAGTGAAAGCGCACCGTCAAAATCATATCTTATTTCTACTAAAATAATTACCTAAATTAATGCCGAGTTTATAGATAACTTATCAAAAATATTTGGATAAAATTTTTAGATACATGAGATCGCATGATAGAGTATTCTTATTTGTTACTGATTATGCTGCATATATGTTAAAAACCGCCAAATTACTTAAGAAATTATACTCCAATAACGCATGTGTTGAACGATCCTTGCGAATACATTATGCATCAATTTCCAAATATAGATAAACGGATATCTTGTTTTAAAAAATCCGTAAATCTCAGTTACTGGTTAAGCTTTACAAAGAAAAGTCACCATTCTTGACATTGCTACTCCTTACTGTAATTGCAAGATGGGAATCATAGATATGTACAGGTAAATTTTTCTCAAATTTTTGTCAACCTACAGAATTTTGTTCAGATTTTACCAGATGGCATTCATAGCATTATTGAATGCAAAGTAATTGAAGGAGTGGAGTTATATAGAAAATGAGGAATAAACAGAAATATGGATATAGAACCCATACAATAATAAGATAAGAATCTAAGCACAAAATTAAATTGAGATTATACAAGACAATAATTAGGTCAATATTAAATAATTCAGTAAAAGCTATAACACTAACAGCAAGAGAGGAGGATAAACTAAAAATTCTTGACCGCAGAATAATAAGAAAAGTAATGGAAGCTTTTTGAACAGCAAGATAGAAAAACTGCTAAGAAAAGAACACATAGCGAAAGTAATCAAATGATATGGATAATTAAGTTTGGAAATTTGTGTATTACCAATCGTAACTTCGAAAATACAAATATTAAAGTAACAGAGTCGCTGTATATATTGAAGAGTTGCCTTTAAAATTAAGTAAAAGTAATAGAAATAAAGAGTTGGAGCACAGCTATAATAAATATTACAGCCATATTTGGAAGAAATCTAGATCTACAAGTGTATTTTTTAAGCGTCGCTTTAGTATAAAAATAATACGAGTACAATTTTTTCGACAATTGTATATTGATGAAGCTTATACCTTAATCTACTTAATTACCACCAAAATTTAGGCACTTGTCACAACATAGATGGAAAATCCATCTTCATAGACATCTGCGATTTGATTAATCAACCACTGAAGCACGGCCATTTTCACGTCATTATCATTGTCCTGGCGCTGACAGTCTAGATATTTTTCAAATCAAGTAACATATGGTAGTCACTGGACTCTAAATCAGGATTATATGGAGAGTGCTCAAGTCGCAGCTACATGATGTGACAAGGTCTTGAGTTCGACGAGGGACGTTTGAATTGGCATTGTCATGAACCAAAGTAATCCCCTGATTGCGCATGCAGCGCCTCTTGTTTTGAATTGCACGACGCAGTTTAGATAAGATAACGCAATACGTCTAGAAATTGATTGTCACCTTAAGGTAAAAAAAGACACAAGCGACACTTATCCCAAAACATAGAACACAGTTTTGCATTCTGAATAATATTGATTGCCTCTATTCCATGGATTGCTATTTTGATTGCGACTGTTTCTCATTGGCGACTTGTTTCGTTGTCAGTGATAATTTGACTTAACAACCTACCGTCTCTATAACGGTAGCGCTCAAGAAAAGTCAAAGTATTAGCTGCGAGCCAGCATTTTCGGTATCCAGCGTGAACACAACTTCTGATAATTTAACTGTTCTACCACAACTTCATAAAGAAGACCCCTGAAACTTGCAGAAACTTGCCAAACAATGATGAAATCGTAAAGCCTCTGTTTTTGCGAACTTTTGTATCAACTTTCTCCACTTTCTTACTCTAACTGGTTTTTATCATTTCCTCGCTTGTAGTGTTTTCTCCATACATTTCACTAATCTACTGATGAATTTTGGCCGTTTTCGCTTTTGCATATAAAAAACGAATCACAGCGCGTATTTTACAATCGGCGGAATTTTCAATGTTCTGACGTATTTTAAATACGCACAAATGTATACACATACAGGCATCTGTGGCTATCAGCTGTAGGTATTCAGCACATGCACCGAGCGACGACCATAGCGCTGCAGCGGCCATATTTAAAAACGGTACTTACTTAAATAGCATGTCTTTTACATATACTACAACACTTTTATGAAGAGCATTGTATATGCGGTATCGTTGAAAACGAAAACGATAAATATATTACGTTGATATAATATTTTAGTTACGCACCGTTAAGAAGTTGCGATACCGAGAGAAGTTTTTCATTGAAGTGTATATTAACTTCAGGAAGAACTAATTTCACAGAAGAGAACATCGGAAAAGTTTTAATAATCGATGTAACAGTCATTTTCTTTCGTAGCTATGACCCAAAATGCTCTAAAGTTATTCTATTATGAATTTTGCTTTTGTTCCCATGTTTTAAATTACGTGTTGGGATATTTCATTTTATTTTAAAATTTACTTTCATCATCTCTCACATCTCTTACTTCTAAATATAAGCAAGAAATATATCATTAAATTTTATTCAATATATGTTACAAAGAAAATAAAATAAATATGGGACTGATAATAGAGTGGATTTCAAAATTTATTTCACACAATATGAAATCAATTTCAAAATATTTCCATGGGTATTGCTAAAAAATATTAATTTGTCATTTCCGAACCAACTTTATTCTTCAAATGTGTATTCCTTTCTCAAATTTCAAATATTTCAAAATTTAATATTCTTGAATATCTACTTACACATCTCATTGTTTCTAGAGCGAGAAACTCGTTTTATTCTCTTACTTCTGATAATTTTAGCTAACAACGCAAAATAATGAATTTTGCAAGGTAAAATTTGGCATGAAGCGAGACAAGTAACGCCTACACTTTTAGAATTTCCGACATTGGGAGTGCACTGACGCGTTTATTAATTCACGAGCCCTCGGTAATCCTTGTTTGCGTTGGCGCGTTTCTTCTCAACCTAACACCATTAAAGGACAGATTGGTTTAACCCACGACATTGAGCTCGAAGCGGTAGACTGTTATGACGCTACTAATTTTATATTCAGGTAAGAGGAGTGATAAATGTGGCACGGGATGATGCATGGACATATAATGTCAACAATTTGTAGCATTATAGCTCATCTTTGCGATTTAAATTTTCATTCAAATTCACTGTTAGAATAACAGCATCTCATTTACCGGTTAAGTTAACTAAGTAAACCGTTTCTTTAAATTATTTTACATAAATTCTATAATAGAATAATGAGATATTGTAACGACTATAAACAATAAAAAAATCGTTAACGTTGTTTGTATCTTTGCTATAAATTGACGTACTAATTTTGGTAAAGAATCTATTAACATTTTGTTATATTTGTTATATATTTCTATTCATCATTACATCCAAAAATTCTTAATAATTTTTGTACTTAACTTTCGATAAAATATCTTTTTTTAAATTTCTTTTTGTTATATTATTTTTAGGATATTTGAAAGCACCTTTCCGCGATTGAAACCTGTAAAATAAAAATGTTTTACATGTGAGAATCGATTAGATATGTTCTAATTGTTACGCTTTGCTTATATATTATAACAATTTATCATATACCATGTTTTTAAATTAATTTATTTTAATTTAAATACAATTCGATTTTAAACGCATAAATTATTATTTAGACATTATTTGTGTTATACTCAGATGTGAAATCTCTTTGTTTTTGTCACGTACACTCAGGTTGTAATAAAACTAACTGTCGTTCTTACGTAAATCATTTTATTGGAATGGTCTCAGCAATTTTGCATTAACTGTACTATTATTTCTCTTTTTAAACTAATTTTTAAATGCAACTGGAGATTCGGATATTAATCCTTTTCTCACACAGAATACACGTCTATCCATACATATCTAGATATCTACCTGCCTGATAGGTAATTATATTGTTATATTGCCATTTTAATTTATCCTGAATATTTTGGTTCGCCTAATTTCTAGTATGCGTAATTTCTCTTCAACTATTATCAGTTTCCTTCTGCTTACAGCATTTTTCTTTAAAGCTCCACCCCGTAAGAAGCGCACACTTCTACAGAAAATAAGTTACAGGAGTTAATAGCTAATAATAGTTTATAATGAACATCAAAAGTCGAGGACGTGTGTTAAATTGAAGAAAAGATTACTAGTGAAAATAAAACAACAGGATTGCCTTTAAAATTTTATTCATTTATTTAAATTAATTCTTAAAGCTTGAGTGTACGAAAATAAAAATAATTAATAAAAGCCAGAGCAATAGATAAAACAAGATGTACGTAATCATAAATGCTGTAATAAAACTAAATCAAGCGACACAAAGTTGTGTAGTAAAATATAAAAGCATTAGATTAAAATTAGTTATCGAATGATACGTGAGATACTTGTGTATATGTGTGTGCGTATCCTTGACCAGGGTGTTATAACAGTCGAACTGAAAAGTCCCCGGTCTACCATAGTAAAACACAGTTTTTTGGCAAAATTCGATTTTATTATTCAACATAGTTGCCTTCGAGGGCGATACACCGATTATAGCGTTCTTCCAACTTTTCGATACCATTTTTGTAGTACGAATTGTCTTTAGCCTCGAAATAGGCCTCAGTTTCGGCGATCACCTCCTCATCCCTGCTAAATTTCTTCCCGGCGAGCATTCTCTTGAGGTCTGCAAACAGTCGCTGGGGGCCACATCTGGAGAGTACGGTGGATGGGGAAGTAATTCGAAACCCAATTCACTTAATTTGGCCATTGTTTTCATTGATTTGTGACACGGTGTATTGTCTTGGTGAAACAGCACTTTCTTCTTCTTCATATGGGGCCGTTTTTTTTGCGATTTCGTTCTTCAAACGGTCCAATAACGCTGTCTAATAGTCGCTGTTTATGGACTGGCCCTTTTTAAGATAATCTATGAAAATTATTCCATGCGCATCCCAAAAAACTGACGCCATAACTTTTCCAGCTGACTGTTGCGTCTTTCCACGCTTTGGAACCGGTTCATCGCGTGCAGTCCACTCGGCTGACTGTCGATTGGACTCTGGAGTGTAGTGGTGAATCCATGTTTCATCCATTGTCACATATCGATGCAAAAACTCGGTTTTATTACGATTTAACAGCTTCAAACACAGCTCAGAATCATCAACTCGTTGTTTTTGATCGAATGTGAGCTCGCGCGGCACCCATTTTGCACAGAGCTTCCGCATGCCCAAATATTCATGCACGATGTGTCCAACACGTTCCTTTGATATCTTTAGGATGTCAGCTATCTCGATCAACTTTACTTTACGGTCATTTAAAATGATTTTGCGAACTTTTTTGATGTTTTCGTCGGTGACAGCCTCTTTTGGTCATCCACTGCGTTCGCCGTCTTCGGTGCTCATTTCACCACGCTTAAACTTAGCATACCAATCAATTATGGTTGATTTTCCTGGCCCAGAGTCCGGAAACTCCTCATCAAGCCATGCTTTTGCTTCAACGGTATTTTTTCCCTTCAAAAAGCAGTACTTTATCAGCACACGAAATTCTTTTTTTTTCCATTTTTTTAAATAACAAAAGTAGTTTCACTCTTAACGCAATATCTCAGTAACTAATGGTCGGATTGCTGTCAAATTTTGACACGTTTCGTTTGAAGGTTAGTACTATCTAAAAAACATATGGATTTAATAACAGTAACGCCATCTATGTGTCAGACCGGGGACTTTTCAGCCGACCTGCTACATATTACTTATATTTTGCGATTGTAAAATAAACATGTGGTGTACTTGCTGATTTTTCGTCCACACAAGGAGTGCCCATGGGTTACCTATTTCCTCTTCGTCAAGTGCTTTCTTTCCTAAATTCCCAGTTCCATTCACTTTACTGTCTCTTCCTTACTAGACGTCTTGGTAAACCGTCATGCTGATGTATTGTTAGAACGTTTCATTTATTGCAAATCTGCTCATATTGGTAGATACTTAAAGGTACATTTTCATCATCATCCAGCACAAAAATATAGTATCATAAGCTCCCTAATCCGAAGAGGCTTTTTTATACCTGAATCTAATTCATTATTCCTAGAGTTAAGCTATATAACTGAAACCTTAATCAATAATAAACGTTTCAAGCAAAGTATTCATTATATCATAAACATTTCCACATCTCAACCCCTACTCTTATTTTATGAAAGATCATGTTCCCAATTCTTCTCTCACTGTAAAGAATCTTGATGTTACTTTTACATCTAATTAGTTGTTTAACGATAACAGTGATTCTATCTGTAATGAAGCTTTCGTGAGGCCGAAATTCATAATTAGAATCTCAAAATGTTTTAATAAGTCTTTGTAATATACTTATATTGTGAGTAAATTATAGTGTGGATCTGTTGTCTGATATCCTTTATATTTAATACATCAGTATTATTTGAAGCTTATTTAGCGTCAATTTTTTAAATGTACTGGGGAAATATTCTGGCGTCACTTTTTGTACAAAGAACTTCTTTGTTGACACTAATTGTTTCGCTGGTTAAAAGACGATATGTTTACAGAGCTGATTTTTTATATTATATATATACTTATTTGTTATCTAGTATTAACTCAAATGCGACACGAATATCTAGATACACTGACACGTTTGGCATGTACACCAAACATTAGTGCAGATACCATTGTAGCACATGTATAAAAATTGCAAGTTTCTCTAGTGTTGTCTTCTTTGGCAAACTGTTTACTTAGGGTAAAATTTGAGTAAATGTATAGTACTGTAGTGATTTCTGCTTTATGTAAATCAACTTTTATGTTAATTATGATTGAATATGTTGGATATTTCCTTGTCGGAGTGTCGCAGAATTTGTGCGAATGCATGCTCAAGACGAGTGTAAAATCAGAGTCGTGCAAAACCAGCTGAAAACATTGTTTAGGAAAGGAAGTATTTTATAAGGTCTTTCTATTCTTATTTTGGATCAGTTTAGTTTTCTTATTAGATTGTGATAGTTTATAGTTGTGAATTAGTGTATCGAAATACCAAGAATTCAAAAACAGCCAAGTTATCGCAACTCTATATCATTTTGAAAGGGTTCATATCGTTGGACAACATGAGGTACTGCATTTTGTGAAACCGCTAGGCGGATGCAAAGAAATATTCTTATTATTATTCGTTGCTGAAGAAATTGGTCTCGATAAAATATTTAATATTGTGGAAGAGGTTCTTGATAATCTAGAACAACTACCGAATGGTAAGATAGGAGACTAAGATTGCTTGCATCTAGGGTTCGGCATAGTTCTTCAAGGTTTGTGGGAAATGTTTTTTTATCAGATGTAGGCCGTAGAATAACAATACGTTGGCCGTATGCCGTATTCAATCGTTTGAGTTGATTTTGTGTCGTCCAAAACAAATACTGCCTCTTACTAATCAGCATCGTGTCCTTGGGTTAGAATGTTGTAATGTACGGACAGATTGGGATGGATAATGGGACAATATTTTTTTTCAGACGAATCTCTTTTTATTTGTAATCTCACTTACTATGGTTAGTATTCTTTCGAGACCATTTAAAGACTCAAACATATTTACAAAGTTCTGGAATAATTCGCTTAACCACATATCTAAGAGCTAAACAATGCAGCATTCCAACAAGACGATGCCGGTGTTCATACTGCAGTTGTTATATTGATGATTCCTGCAAGGGACCATCAATATTCTCAATTGGTCTGTGTCCTGTGGTAGGTCGAAAAGTTGGTATGTTTCTTAATCCTCCAATGAACTTATAACTATGTGACGCCCTACAAATTTCTTGAAAAGAGTTTTGACAGAAATTAATAAAATATCGTATTACAAGTATATTCGACTGAGTAGTGGAATATATTCGTTGACGTGAAGCGACAACTCATTATTAAATTTGCTCTGTAAGAGGTACAAATTTTTCCATGAAAACTTAATCATCATCATCATACTCAAAAGAGCGAATATTTGTTCAAAATTTGTTTAAAAAACTTTTACTTTTATTCTTATAAAATATTTAAGGAAACGGTTTCGTCTCTATAAATTTAAGTTACTTGCCATCAAGTTTATTAAGTTTATCAAAGCAAATAGTTTATGACGTAATATTGCTTAACTTGGAAGGTGTGTCACAAGATTACGTGAAGTTTCGCGTTGCAACGGGAAAAATTAAATTAGCGTGCCTGAAATTGCCGAAATTTTTTTCCCCTGTAAGGGAAGCCTTTATTTATCTTTTTCATAATTAAATTGTTTTCTCACGGAACAGCCTCCTTGTTACCCACCGTCGTTGCTTGACGTTGTTGGATATAATACAAAGTCTGCACGCTCCAAAGGTTACAACTAAACATCAATTTATGAGAAGGAATGAAGCGTTCTGGCTCTGCGGTTTTCCTTGGCGCGCGAAATGTTTGAAGTAAACGCCTTATTTACATGAAAATGTAATTTAGTAATCAAGTGCGTGTCACTTAAACTGCAAACATTAAATTTCGCTGTAAGATACAGTTTTTTAAATCTAACTAAAAGCGTATTATAATTTTTAGAATTAAATATTAACATATTCAATTAGTTAAAACAGCAATTATTTAACTACGCTTTGTAAAAAGTTAAAAGAAGCAGTAATTTAAATAAGTGATTATCATCAAGTAGGCATATCTTTCTAATTTCATACAACATTACAAAATCGAGTGCACTTATTATAGAGGAATAATTCGTAGCTCTCAGCCTGTAACACTTCAAAGAAAAAAATATGGTTCACAATAGATCTATTCTTTCAAAACCATCACTAATTTCCAACTTGTTCTTTCATTTTTTTTGTTCATTTGTTTTTTGAAAGAGTGGCCGAAATTTTTAATGTAACATTCAGGGGTGCTATTCCCCCTGGTTTAGAAAGAATAGATCTATTGCAACCCATATTATTTTCTTTGAGGTGTTATAGTCTGAGAGCTACGAACGCGAAAAGATTATTTTTTTGATTTTTATACATTTTAACGAAAGAAGCGATTAAAGACAAAGCTTATAAAATTGAGAAAATTAACCGTAAAAGTAATAGTTAATATAATTAGGATAGCACATAAAATGCCCAATATTAGGTGCACAACTAAGTTCTCGCTGTGCTGGTTAATTGTGACATAACCAAAACGTCATGAACCAAGCTTAGACATATGGTAAACAAACCGCTTTGACACATTAGTGATTATGCTTTTGCGTCATATACTTTTGGTTGTGTGAAAATGTCTGATTTTGTGCCAAATAATCGTCATTTATGGAAAGTGTTGCTTTTCTTCTTTCATTCGAAGAAAACGGCGGCTGAAGCGCATCGAGAACTCCAAAAAGTATACGGAGATGCTGCTCTAAGTGAAACAATATGTCGTGATTGATTCCGTCGCTTCAAAGACCGTGATTTCGATGTTGACGACCGTTCGCGTGAAGGAAGACCAAAAACCTTCGAAGAATTGGAGGCATTGCTCGTTAGAGGTGACGAAAAATGGATTCATTACAGCAACCCAAAGAGAACAAAATCATGGGGACTGCCCGGTCATGCTTCTACGTCGTCGGTTCGGCCGAATATTCACTCTGTGAAGGTTTTGCTGTGTATTTGGTGGGACCAGGGCGGTGTTATTTATTATGAGCTGTTGAGACCGAACGCAACCATCACTGGGGAACGGTATCGAACTCAATTGATGCGATTGAGCTGAGCACTGCGCGAAAAGCGGCCACAATACGAGCAGAGGCACGTAAAAGTGATTCTACAGCATGACAACGCTCGGCCTCACATTGCCAAACCCGTTAAAACTTACTTAGAAACGCTTAAATGGGAGATTCTACCCCACCCGCCATATTCTCCGCATATTGCGCCGTCCGGTTATTACTTGTTCCGTTCGATGGCACATGGTCTGGCTAATCAATAGTTCCGCTCATATGAAGACATCTCAAAATGGCTTGATTCGTAGATAGCCTCAAAAGACGAACAGTTCTACCGTGACGGTATTCCAGCTCTGCCAGAAAGATGGGAAAAAGTTGTCGCTAGCGATGAGCAATATTTTGAATGATTCATTTGTAAACATTTTTTCACGATAAAGTTGCATTTTCATCAAAAAAACAGCGAAAACTTAGTTGCGCATCTAATAAAATTTGGGGTAAAGGAAGTTCTAGGACCAACACACCCTTTATTGTCCATCTCATCTAGCTATGCATTGAAAAGTGTGATCAAAAAGCAAATTTGAATTGGGACAACTTGGTGATATTTATGATTAAAAGTGGCAGTGGCAAAATAGTACTCTGACTAAATGAAAATAAGACGAGGTATATGACACGGGCAGATAACAAATAGGGCAAACAGAAGCTATTACGAATAACAAATAATGGAAAAGCGTACTTTCAAAGAAGACGATTAATAGTGGAAAATCCCTATATCCAGGTGTTTAAGAAATTTATCTGCAATAAGAACGTAACATAAAGAATAAAATTGGGAACGTACAAGATGATCATAAGACCAATAGCGCTAGATGCGAAGAAGTGGGGACCTAGGAATTGCGGGTCAATTAATTGAGTATGGGAAAAACAAAGGATGTTTGGGAGAGGACAAAACTAACAAAATAGACTCCGTTTAATGAACTTGATGTAGTAGGAGTTGTAAAAAACGAAGCTACATATGGTTGGAGTTTGTTACGAGATAGAATGCCAAAAATCTCAAAGTGATTATTGGAGGATAGAATAGCAGAGAGAAAACGACAACGAGATCGAGGGCAAGATGGAGGGAGGAAGTAATGATAAGATATGAAACAGAGTGATATTACTGGGATGAAAAAGGTAACCGAAGATAAGAAACCATAAATAGAAATAATAGGGTAGATCATGAGCCTATTAGGTCCAGAGTGCCATGATTAATACTTGTTTAGATGTTTGATAGCTTTTCTTGGGCAACTATTATAACGTAGTATCTAGTTATACATTTCCTCAGAAGTCTTCTGGGTGGTTCAAGTGCAAACATATAATATTCCCAGTACTTTTCGTTTTTTTTTGTTTATACTAGAAGGAAGATCACATAGAAATATCTGCAAATTTTAATGCAGTTTGTCGAAAATTTTTCAATTACAGTAAACATAATTTAACAGAAAAAATATGAAAATCTCTTTAAAACATTTTGAACTTATATTTAGAGTAGACTTTGGCGAATTATGTATACAGTGTTTAGTATCTTCGAATTCTAGACGATTCGCTTATAAAATTGATATTTATTATGATGCAGAAACAAAAAATAATGCAGTTACCATTTGCGTACAAAGACTCCAGCTTTTATTGTTCGATCGTGTTAAAGTCCGTGTACAGAAACGTTTTAGTCGTTTTGTTATATTAGCTACAGTGAGAGAGCTTTAATGTATAAAGTCGGGAGATTTAGGAATATCTTTCCACCTTTTTTTGTGGTTATTTTAAGCGTAAGCTAAACGATTATTGCATCTTTGTAATTTGCCTGTAGAGGACCGTAATCAAGTTAGATAAAGTTTTAGGGCAAATTTCGTATTTTCTCGCAAACAATATGGTATATCTACGTAACACCACTCCAGAGACCTTAACAAATGTTCTACCTATTGCAATTCGGTACATTTTTCGCCTTTTTTTGTGGCAGTATAAGCAAAATATTTTAATTATTTATCAATTTTGGAATTACATTTTACAAACGAAAATCTAATAATATATAAATATAAACACCGTGTGTCAGAAAGTCTTAGTACACATAAAAATAATTTTTAAAATTAAAGAGCAAATTAAGAGAAGCTAATGGGGGCTCAACAAAATATTAAGGATATTTTTATATTTTATTGAGCCTCCATTAGATTCTTTTACAGCTGCTGGTCTTTTGGAAATGGATTCAGCTAAATTTTCCGTCAAATTGGCAGATATATTCCGCCATTTTCCAATGACACATTAATCGATGATTTTCTATTTGTTACAATGTGGTTTTTGAGTTTTCGTTATTATGAAACATTTTAAAAATGCACGTATAAAACACTAATTTCATAAAATAATAATAACAATCGCCCTATTTTAAGAGGTACATGATATTGATATCGTATTTAAATCGTCAACAAAATTTCCCTATATATATATATAATATATATAAACTTGCGTGCATAGAAATCGGCCCACTGTAAACTTTTGACTTAAACTATATATTTTTTCAAAATTATTTATCAGATTAAAAAAAAGAAATGTGCTGTTTTAACGACAATTTAATATGCTTTAATGTGAGTATAAATTTGTGAAAACTTATTTCGACTTCCTATGTTTACCATAGTGAAATTAATGCATTAAGCAAATTAAGCTTTTTTTATTATTAACATAAATAGGGTTATTGGCAATTTAAAACTTAACACTTAATTTTTTAATAATGGGTATGACCTCCGCTTGCCCTAATAACATCTCTCATACGATTAGGCATTGATATAATCAAATTTGCTATTGTTTCTTGAGGGATGTTAAACCACTCTTCTTCTGCTGCAAGAATAAGCTCTGGAATCGAGTTTGGGGTATGAAGTCTAGCTCGAATTCTTCGTTTTAGCTCATCCCATGTTCGATGGGATTTAGGTCAGGACTGCATGCTGGCCACTCCATAACCCGAAAACCGACTTCTGCAATGTAATCTTGCACAATTCTTGCGGTGTGCGGCCTTGCATTGTCATGCATAAAGGTAAATTCGTCTCCAATGTAGTCGACGTAAGGTACCACATGAATTGCTAAAATCTCCTCGATATATCTAGCAGCCGTTAAACCTCTTCTTCCGTGAACACGGTCGCCCCTACGAATGAACTCAAGGTCGGTTCGTGCTCCTATAGAAATTGCACCCCAGATAATACAGGAACCACCTCCATAAGCACTCCGTTCTTCAAGGCAGCAATCTGCAAATCGCTCTCTTGGTCTTCGGTACACTTTCCTTCTTCGGTCGCTACCATGGAGGCATATTCTGGTCTCATCTGAGAACAGAACAGATCCCCATTGTTCCAACGTCCAATTGAAATGATCCCGTGCAAAACGCAGGCGTGCTTGCCGATGAGCTAGAATAAGTTTTGGGCCAATCGCAGGTGTTTTAGAGGTTATTTTCCTGCAGTCTTCGTCTTACTGTCCACTGACCACTCCTCGCACCTCACGGAGCTGTCGTTGCACTTGAACGGCATTAAGGTGACGATTTCTTAATGTTGTTGACACAATAAAGCGGTCATCACGAGCGGTAGTAAATCGCCTTCTGCCTGTTCCAGGTCGCCTATGAAAGGATCCAGTCTTCTCATAACGGTTGTACACTTTTCGAACCGCTGCGCGTGTCATATCCAATTGTCTAGCAACAGTTCGCTGCCCAAGCCCATTTTCGATTAAAGCAATAACTTGGGCGACTTTTTCTGGTGTAGTATGCATTAAACTAACACACTTGAACACTATTGAGATTAAGAAAAACGAATAATATGCAAATACGAGTATCAGTTGCAAACGCAATAATTTTAATATTGACAAATTTGTTATTTTCGTTGGAATCATCCACGTTTTATTTGTTTACCGGTTGCTACGCTATAAACGATAAGCCTTCTTGATAAATCTATACTCACATTAAAGCATATTAAATTGTCGTTAAAACAGCATATTTCTTTTTTTGATCTGATGAATAATTTTGAAAAAATATATAGTTTAAGTCAAAAGTTTACAGTGGGCCGATTTCTATGCACGCAAGTATATATATATATATATATATATATATATATATATATACCTAGTCCTGCCATAAGTATTGATACAAGTGTAAACGCACCTTTTTGCAGATGATAACTTGAAAGCACAAAAATTTTATGTTGGCAGTTCTGACATTTGATATATGATTTACAAAAGTGCCGAACAATTTCACTATAGCGTCATTATGGAATGGTCGGATAAAGAGAGCCGTATTGCGGTTATTGCACTTCATAAGTGTGGAATGGAGCCCGTATTTTTGATTTATTGAAACCGTTAAATATTACGCGTGTGTTTGTGTATCGCATTGTTAAGTTATTTATTCATACTGGAAATGTAATCGACCGTAAAAGATCTGGCAGGCCTCGCATAGTTCGTACACCACAGGCCATCAATGCCGTGAGGTCCCGCATCAATCGACATCCTGTCCGCAAACAGAAAATCATGGCTCGTGAAATGGGTATTGCTCCGAGAACCATGAGCCGTATCATTAAACAAGACCTAGGACCTAGAGCTTTCAAACGACAAACAGGACAGCGCCTTAACGTCGAATTAAAAAAGAATAGGAAGAAAAAATGCAGGCACCTGATATCGTTGTACGGCAAAGAGCGTTACAAAAAAATTCTGTTTTCTGATGAAAAAATTTTTACGGTAGAAGAAACTTTTAACAAGCAGAATGATAGGGTGTATGCACAGTTCTCCAAGGAAGCCAGTGAAGTGGTGCCAAGGATTCAGCGAGGTCATTTTCCTGCTTCAGTGATGGTTTGGTGGGGAGTATCCTATGACGGTGTCACTTCCTTGTATTTTTGTGAAAAAGGTGTTAAAACAGCGGCCAAAAGCTATCAACGAGACATTTTAAGAAATGTAGTGGAGCCCCTGAACTACACCATGTTCCAAAACTAACCATGGATATTCCAACAAGACTCTGCGCTCCCTCACAAGGCCAAAACAACTCAGCAATGGCTTGAAAATCATGTACCTGAGTTTATTAGTACTGACTATTGGCCGTCAGCAAGCCTAGACCTAAATCCGCTCGACTACAAACTGTGGTCAATATTAGAGGGTATGGTCTGTAAAAGACCCCATCGCAACCTGGAATCATTGAAGCAAGCGTCAACAGAAGCAGTCGACAATTTTCCCATGGATGTCGTCCGTACAGCGATTGATGAGTGACCCTGCAGACTTCGGCGTTGTATTAAGGCAAATGGCGGCCATTTCGAGTAATTTGCATTGTATTTTGTAGCTTACTATTGCCAAAATAAACTATCAAAAAATAATTTAAATCCAACTTGCAGTTTTCTTTTTGTACTTAAAAACCCTTATATCAGTATTTATGGCAGGACTAGGTATATATAAACCGTATGTACATAGTAAACGTGAAGGTAGACCAGTTAGCTTCACTGTGATTCAACTTAATAATTAGTCATATTTCTTTTCGCTTTTATATTCATAGACGTCAGGCGTGTCAAGTATCTACTATCAAAATAATAAAAAAAAACTATTCCAGTGAAAAGATAAACTTACGGAGGTTTCCATTTACGTGGAATTTTTACAATGACTATCTATTACTTTTTGTCATTACATTTGCATCGCTAACAAGTTTTATCCAACCTCATTGCAAAAAGTTTTCACCAAGGTTATCCTCTTGTACGCGATCTGCATATATTTTAATCAAAAGAAACGAACAGTTATATGATTTATAGCTAGTTGCTTAATAAGCATTTTTTTGTATTTATATACTCATCATATAATTCGTTCTCTTTGAAACAGATTAATTAATATTAGTAAACTTTAAGTAGTAAAAATAGATGTGCTCCAGATACATGTTACATAAATCTTAACTAACTAAATCGATTATCCGAAAGATTAATAGTAGATTTTACTGAAATCTAAATGTCTTAAAGATAACTAAATATTTTAACAAAAAACTTGATTAAAAGACAGTTAAAAGACTAAGTACTTTCGGTTTTGTAGTATAAAATAAAACACTTTTTTTTTAAACAAAGGATAGTTTTTAATCAATTATATATTTTCCATTTTGCCTTTTGCCATCTTTCTTTCAGCTGCATGATTCCGCGCTCATAAAATTTCTGTTCCTTATCAGCAAAAAAGTGAACCAGGTGCGAGTGAAGGTCATCGTCATTTGTGAAAGTTTTACCATTCAAAGAATTCTGCAAACTTCGAAATAAATGGTAATCAGATTGTGCTAGATCAGGGCTGTATGGGGGATGTGGCATCACTTCCCAGCCAAGCTCCAATAGTTTCCCACGAGTTGCCAAAGATGTGTGAAACCTTGCATTATCTTGGTGGAAAACTACACCTTTCCGATTTGACAATTCTGGCCGTTTTTCTTTGATTGCTTCATCCAGTTTTATTAATTGTTGACAGTAAGCATCAGAATTGATCGTTTGGTTCCTTGGAAGCAGCTCAAAAAATACAACACCTTTGTAATCCCACCAAACTGACGGCATGATCTTTTTTGGATGCAATTCAGCTTTCAATGTCATTGGAGCTGGTTTATCGTGTTTTCTCCATGATCGTTTTCGAACTATGTTACTGTACAGGATCCATTTTTCATCACCAGCGATGATTATTTTTAAGAAAGGGTCGGTTTCATTTCGTCTAAGGTGCATATCGCAAAAGTTGATTATTTGTGTTAAATGGATTTCTTTCAATTCATGAGGTGCCCAAATATCAAGCTTCTTAACTAGCCCAAGACATTTTAAATGTTTTTCAATTGTTGTGTGCAATGCATGTAGCCTCTCCGCAACCTCTCGAACAGTTATATGACGATCCTCTTCAATTATGAATTTGATTTGGTCATCATCAACTTCAGTAGGCCGACCAGAACATTGCTCATCTTTGAGGGAAAAATCTCCAGAACGAAATTTTTTATACCAATTCTGACACGTGCGCTCTGTTAAGCAATTATCACCATAAACTTCACATATCTTTTTGTGAGCCGCAGCAGCTTTCTTTCCTTTACGGAAATAAAATAGTAAAATATGTCGAAAATGTTCGTTTCTGCACTCCATTTAAAATTAACCCACAACTAATAGCTTTAATAAAAATCACGTACTACTTGCTTCTGAAGTTACGTCAATGTGACTAGTATCACGCGACAAACGGTAAAGTACAGCACTAACATACGTTATACAAAAAATAAAGCAACGCTCTCTATCAGTAAAAACCGAAAGTACTTAGTTGCCAACCCAATAGTTAGCCTGGAAAGTTTTTAGTAGATAAATTGAATTGAATGCCAATGATACGGTTACAGATATGACATTTTATAAACAAGTTGTTAAAGTTTATCATTTATTAGTTTAACTGGTGAATTTTGGAACCAGTATGTCCGAGCAAAAGCTAAGTTTTGAAAAAATCTAGTTTATGTTAGTTATTAAGTATTTATGTATGTTAGGAAAGGTTATCGGGGAAATAAATTTTTGTTGATACGGCAAAAAACTTATTTAATCAGTATCCTTTATATGCCATTATTAAAATCTGGCTTACGGAATTTAAGAGAAGAACATCAGATGTCAAAGTAACTGATAAACCCCATTCCTATGAAAACTCCGGAAGACATTAATTTTACAAAGGGTACTAGGAAAGTTTTACAATACAACGTTGTCTATTTAATTTTTAGTAAAACACACTCGTTGTCCCAAGCCCGCAGAAGCTCCTCATCACTGGAAAACCGCCTCCATTTTAGCTTCATTTTTTACATGCGGGAACAGTGCAAAGTCGCATGGAACAAAATCGGGACTGTAGGGCGGTAAGCTGGAGCATTATCGTGATGGAGGAACCAGGTGTCCATTCTTGACTTTGGCCGCAGGTTCTTCATAGATCCAATGACTTTAGGCAGGCACTGTTTAGTATACCACTTGGCTGTGACTGTCTTCTATGTGTCCAAAACAATGCGTTCCTGGATTTTCTGACAACTACGGGTGTGTTCTCATCATCAGAAACCCAAACTTTGTTTCGAGCTTTCGTCGGCACATCGTAATAGTACAGCCAGGTATCGTCACCTGTCTTGATGTTGCTCACATACCGAGATTGTTTCTTATTAATCTTTTTTAGCATCTCTCGGCACCAAGTCACACGTCGTGTCATCTGCTCTTCAGTCAGTCGAGAGAACAAAGTTTCTTCGCGTGCAAACGATCATGCAGAATCGAACGAATTGCTGGTGCATTTAGGCTAGAAGTACCTTTTATCTGTTGACAGGTCACTCGCCTGTCCTCGCCAAGCATTTTCTTCACAGTAGTAACGTCTTCCTCAGTAACTGACGTTCGTGACCTTCCCGGCCTCTCAGCATCCTTCACAGTTAAATTTCCTATTTGGAATTCTCTATACCACCTGAATATCGTTGTGCGATTTAGACAAACATCACCTAGTGCAAGAGTCATTTCTTCGAAGCACTGGTCTATGTTTAAACCACGCACGAAATTATAACGAAAAACTGCCCTTATCTCATTTCGTGACCACGATGCTATCGCAGGCACTTTACACTCTCACTGCTTATGAATAACCAAGCTCATGGACATGTGGACATGACGCGGCAGCTACTATGCACGTATGAACATGTCTCAACATGCAGCCACAGGCAGCTTCCTACGATTCATTGCTGCGTCATATTACAAAACTTTCCTAGTACCCTTTGTATACATAATATGATTTTAGAAAATCGGCAAATCCTATTACAGAAGAATTTCACACACACACAATATAAATGTGTGTTTCACATAGTTTATTGAAAAACACCGTGGTAAGCCCGCCAAAGATGTGCTCTTTTTACAAGACAATAGTTATGGTGACATGTCCTTGATTGCACTGCAAAAACTTAAAGAAATCGATTTTGAATTGATTGACCACCTAACAGGCTATTATTTGTTTCAGAAAGGGTAAAAGATTTTGAGAAGCGGTTCGCAAACCAAGACAAATAATTTTTAAGGGTTTAAAATTCAATTGTTCCTACTAAATATAGTTTCAAATTCAGATTATGGCATTTTCTATGGCAGGCTTAAGTACTTCTCAATACTCTATTACATAATCTATTTAAAATAATAAACATCAAACCTTGTAAAGACCAGTTCAACTACTTTAAGTGTGTACATAAGTATATATTACATCAATAATAATATAGGTACAATAGACAGTATTCCTATGTATATATATATATATATATATATATATGAATGTTCAAAAAAATGTAAATAAGTAAAAGTAATATTTTTCTGTATATCAATGTCTATCTGAGTAGGATGATTTATTTAACATTTTCTTTTTTAGCACTTGACAACCTATCTCGGATTTGGATTCGTCTCTTGTGAGAATTCGACAGTTCACAATTCTTGATTTATGAACAACATGTATAAATGTGAAGAGAATGCTTTCAAGATAAATGAATTCTATATTTAACTCTTATTTATATATATTTAACTAGAAAAATATATTTACGATTAATAAAATTTTAAATTATTGACGCGTATATGAACATCATTTAAGTTACGAGGGGAACTAGAAGTCTTATACCTAATAATGAAACGAAAACCCTACAATTTTTTTGATAATTTATTTTTAACGTAACTTTTCTCAATTTCAACTCACTTATGGCATTTGTTTTATAATTACTTTATCAAAATGAAACATTTCTATTGGTTTTCAAAATAAGCATTAATTTCCACTTCCAGATGCTATCATCTGTAAAATAATGTCCTCTGAAGTGCTTTTTCCGGAACTAAATCCGTACTATGTGGAGAGTGAGCCAGCTAAAAGAAGTTACACTTGTGGAACATGAGTTGGAAATATTTCTATATAAAAATCGTCATTATTGAATTCGCCCAAAATATTTTTTAAAGTAATTCATGTATTTAGAAGATAGAAACAACACTGAACTTGGCCATAAAGTTGATTAAATTTATGGCTTTGTATGTCTTCAAAACGTCTTGAGGTTTGGTGTTAAATTTTCATACAATATTTTACATAATAATGTCGAATTCAGGTATTATATACATTCATATTTCA
The DNA here is from genome assembly GCA_031893035.1 of Dermolepida albohirtum. Classification (NCBI taxonomy): domain Eukaryota; kingdom Metazoa; phylum Arthropoda; class Insecta; order Coleoptera; family Scarabaeidae; genus Dermolepida; species Dermolepida albohirtum. The sequence goes on from JAVIWB010005207.1 coordinate 481,826, forward strand.
TAAATGTTCATGTACAAAGTTCTAATTCACGCTTGCGAAATTTATTTTATTGTTCGGCTGTCAGAGCAAATGTCATGTTCAGATTACCAATTACACGCATCTACAATAATTTATAGCCCACTCATATAGTATTCGTTATTATAGTCTGAAATATACATGGAATATTGATATTAATAATTAGTGTTTAATTTAGTTAGTGTTTAATAATTTTTTTTAATTTAAGTAACCTATATATACTGTTTTCCTTATGCTCTTGTTTCTTTATTTAATTCATACGTTGAAAGTAAAAATAAGTAAAGGAAAGAAAATGATAAACATAAGGACGTTAATTAATAATAACATACTCGTTATGATCTTGTTTCTTCATTTAGTTAGCACGTTGAAAGTAAAAATAAGCAAAAGAAAGAAAGTGATAAAGGATATTAATGAATAATAACATACACTGAGAAACATAGATACTTCCTGATCTCAGTTCTTCATCTAATTGCACTGTATGGCAAGAGAAATTGATCTTGAAAACATATTCTATGAAAATTTAATGAAAAATATTGATTCCATTCTCTTCAATGTGTATAGATACAGTCTGTCTCAGAAAAGTAGATCTTTATAAAAATAAAAACAAAAGCTTACTATTTTGGTAAAATTTATTTATTTTATTCAAAATAGTCGCCTTCGGCATCGATACGATGTTTTGCACGGTCAATTAAGATGTTTAATAAATTTTTAAGTTCATCTTTAGAGATGTCTTTCAAGATCGCTGTCGATGCCTTTTTAATGACTTCGACGTCGCTATAACGCTGTCTTTTCATCGGCAAATGTAGTTTGGAGAATAGATAGAAATCACAGGGGGGCAATTCCAGTGAATACGGTGAATGTTTAAAATGTTATTTGTAGTTAGAAAGTCAGTGATAAACGTCGAGCGATGAGATGGTGCATTGTCATGTAACAAACGCCAGCTACCATTTACACATATTGATGACGTTTTAAATGGTCTAATGGCTTCAGTTCCTGTGTTATTTGAACCTTATATGCCTTCAGAGCTAAATGCTTGTGTAAAATACTCCCTGTTGTCGATCCACTCAGTCCAAGTTGTTGGGAACGTCATCTAATAGACATTTCAGGATCTTCAGCAACACTTTCACAAACCAAACCAATATTTTCTTATGAACGACTACCACGACTGTGTTTTTCACTTCCATGGAACCGGTCTCTTGAAATTTTTTAATAATTCGATCACTAGTGCTTTCAGAGGGATGATTATGTAAACCATAAAATTCACATAATTTTCTAAAAACTTTTTTCATAGAACCGTACCGTATACGAAGCCATTTTTATAAATGTCATACATCACACTTTTTAAATGCCCACATACCAACAACCGTTAGCAAATTGACACTATATGTACCGACGTATCGCGTGCTTCCCTCCAAGCGAAGTATACCATATAAAGGATATGGTATACTTCGCTTGGAGTCTGTATTCTACTTCGCAAATTAGCAAAGAATTTTTCGGAAATACACAATAAAATATGAATGATAATAATGAATTGGACAGTGAAAAATAAGAAATAATGTAACGCAACAAATAGAAGAACCCAAAATTTATCAAAACCTACCTGCAGCATTTTGATACGCTGTAATTATTCAGTTTCCCTAAATAATTTCCATCGTTTGTAAATTTTTTGGCTCTTTCAATTGTGTTAGATGAAATCTAAACATAAATAAATACTAAATGATTCAAATATAAAATATTTATATACACTTTTCTGAGATTTTATTCTTCTTATTTTCATTGAAAATAAGTTTTTCATTTGAATAATGGATAATGCTAGTTGTTTAGACTATTTACAAGAGCGATTTACTTTATTTAACTAAATTACTGACTTTCTCCTGATAATTCTGATAATTATTATTGTATATTGATATGAATTAGTTGAATAAAATGGAATTATCTCTATTATATTATTAAAATATGTACACATGAGTGTCTGGAAACATTTACGTTACAGCTTTTATTTGCAACTGGAAATGGCTATTATAAGAAAAATAATGTTTACGAGAAGAAAAATGTCAAGAACTTTTAATATAGAAAATGGAAAAAGTTAAGTGCCAAATATTTTCGATACTTATAACAACGAAAATAACAAGAAAAATATAACGCATTTCATTTATATATGCACATATATGCACTATGCGCATATGGAGATACACATGTACGTGCACAGACGGCTACCGTTTCTCTAAATTCATTCAAAGAAAAATACGGGGAAATCCTGTAGTGTTGCTACATTGCTATAAAGAAGATTTCATAAAATCTTACTGCTTTCCAAGCATTGGGACAGCTCTAGCTGAAATATAAATAGCATCTTGATATAACAGGGAGAATGTTGAAAAGGTTGAATTTCAAATATGATAACTCGTATATACAAGATATTCCTACGTACACCATTACCGAAATGGATCCACATACATATAACAACGTTTTAGATATTTTTAAAGCATCGAATATTGAAGAAAATGGTTATATTTTGGGGAGACAAATTCTGATTAAAGTCTGTATAAGATGATTATAAAATATTGTATTTGAAGTAAGTTTTAGTCTTTCGAATTTAGCCAAATAAATATTGGAAACCAAAATTTATGAATATTACTTTCTTGTGGCAATATACGTGATCTAAAATGTATTATTAAAATTACGCCACTACCAATAAACATTAAATAGATGAACCTTTTGTTGGAAGCAGTGATTCTTAACCAACGAGGCATTATTTTTTCGATATGCTCGTGCCCCTAATTTAGTGTTGGAAAGAAGATTTAATATTTGAAATTGACACTCTTTTCCTATATTTAACTGAAATCTACATTTTGTCTTAAACGCAGTTGCAATAGAAAATTTGATTTTGTAAAGGTAGGATGTTCAAAATGGTAATAGTATACGAAATGCTCTTATTTTCAGTGGAAAAAATTCATCACCCATTCCTGCCCAAAATTCAAACAGTAATTTATTGCTAATTGTCTTTTAATTTATCCACTTGCCGTGAAGTCTACGAAGATTTCTTGTGTTGTGAGAGCATCAGTAGTATTTTGAAATAGGTTGCTAACCCATTCTCGTCGTTTACAAAATCATTTATATTATTAAATAATACAAGTGATGTTGCTTTGAATTCTATTGGTTTGCAAAAAAGTAGTTCTTCTGGGGCATACCCTCGAAAATCGATCATAGACAATTAAATGAGTACCTTTATTACTACCAGCTGCCTCAGCAATCTGAATTCAAAATAATTTGTCACTCAACTGACCGAAAGCTAATGCTCTACATCTTCAGCTATATCGCCAATTTGATAGGTGACAGTATCACTTGATAGAGGTTGTACTGGAATTGCTTGACAAAATTATCCCAAAATATAATTTCTACAATCTGTATCGCAACTGGCAGGATTAGTTCTTCACAAATGGTGTGAGACTTTTTATATCTGACTGTGTTATATGAAACTTGATAAAAAACAAGTAAAGCTTTTTATTCAGAAACAGAGCTTTTTTGAAAAATAATTGTTGCTTTTTACATAATTTTAATTTTAATTCGAAGAATTTTCGAGGTTTGTTAATGTATTCACTATAAAGTGTTTCCAAATGTCGTTTCAGTTTATTTCATGCTGTTCTGTCAAAGTTTTTGAGCAAACGTCATAGGAAAGCCTTCATTTACTACAATGTTGGTAAATACAAAATTCAAGTACTTTTAAAAATACTTTCTTGGTTTCTCTGCAGAACAACGCTTGCCTGTGTACTTGTTGATGTTTCACTATTGTATAATTCCCGCTTACGCCCAAATTTACCCGTTTTTCTATATAAATCTACTGCTACTCGAATAGCGACAATTGCAGTTAACACATAAATTACAACATACACAATGATCGACTCGTTCGAGACTGGCTGGAGTTGAACAAGGTTCAGTATTTATATACTATATACGTGCATCAACGTTCCAGAATGTTCTAGACAAGTAGGAACTTTTTGGGAAGCCGCGGGAATTTCAAATATTACGAGCCAAACACAGAGAGCGATAGAAAGACATTGATTGTAACTTTATCAATGCAAGATCGGTGTTGCCACATATCAATCAATTCATCTTTTGGCGGTAATGTAATTAAGGCAGTGTCGAACTGTGGCCTTAGCGCCAAAACACATTCAAGTAGAAAGGCTATGAGAATTGTGTTGAAAACTGAGTAACAAATATTAAAATATTGGGAAAAGCTGGAGTACAATTATAGGCTTACTATAAATTTACTTAAAATGTTCAAAATTCTTGAGCATATAAATGTAATAATTTACATTAATACTATAAATAGCAAATGCATACCATATAAATACAATACGAGTACAAAAACCTTGAATAATAAAAACCTTCGGATATTAAGACAAATTCTATATTATGATGTAACTTTAATTTTTGAACTCAAGGAAGAAGTATAGTCTACCAGGATGGAGCTAAATGTTGTCAACCTTACCAAGTAACACAATTCTCTTTTCAATGATTTTTATGATTCGAAGGCTATTGTCCACAAGGAATTTATTCCAGAATATCAAACTGTTAATGGAGAATACTATTTAGGTGTTTTACATTGCTTGTGGTTGAGAATTTTTCGAGTTAGACGCGAATATTCGGAGGAAAAACCGCAAGACCTTAAAATTTTGTGAATTTTAGGATAAGAAACAGATTTGTCTCATAGACTATCCACCATATTCACTTATCTATCACCGTGCGACTATTTCCTTTTCCCTAAATTGAAAGTTACAATAAAAGCAGCGTTTTATGAAGACGTCGCAGCCATTCAGGTAGTCGTAACACAAGTGCGTAACATTCCGAAAAGAAGTCACACTAAAAGAACTATGCATTAGTTAACCGTACCAGACAATGTATTGATTCTAATGCAACCTATTTTGAATAAATATTAACTTCAAAACATAATATAATGTGTGTTTTATTGTATATCTAAAAGGTTCAGTTATTTATCTAATATACCGTGTATTATGAACAAAATTATTTTTTGAAATCCTTATAGTCTTTGAGACGAAATATATGTAGGTGTAAAAATTGGCAAGAGTGACAGAAAAATTATCAATTTAGAATGCGCTGTCTCAATTTTCTTTTATTTTTGTAATTCTTTTAGCTTGTGAAAAATTTGTATGCAATGAAATAGTCGTGGTTAGTTTTAATTAATTCACCTAAAATTATTAAATTATTGAATCTAATATTAGTATAAACATAGATTGCTATTATTTAACAATTTGACTCTACATTTAAAAAATAAAATTATAAATTAAAAAAATTTAAAATAGTATTGCTAAAATACAAAATATATAAAGAGGAAATGTGTATCCCGTTTCGACTTCGAAATTTTAGTTTGCGCGATGAATATTGCCATAGTTTGCATAACCTTTTAGCGGTTATTCAAACAAAAGACTTTGTTTAAAGCTATTTCAAGTTTTCCCGAAAATCTATCTCACGAACTTAAACAGAAGATTGATCGCATAATTATTTGACTACTAGCGTATTATGTGTTGCCGCATCGGAACTTTAAAAGCAATAAAGTCATGTTAATTATTAAACATGACTGTACGGTTACACACTGCGTATGTCCTACACCGACTAAAACTGAATTAAGTGAAGTTAGTTAAAATGAAGATGATCAAGCTGGCTCAAATATTTCGGGTCAGGAAACTTATTACATGACCTCAAACTGTTTCACATCATAATAATTAGTTTAAAAGCAATCGCGTTGCTTTGTTTTGTTTAATAGTTTAATGGGAATGTTCAATGTTGCAAAGTTTGAATGTCATTAACTATTTGTGCAAAAACTAACGCGCATATAATCAACTTGCAAATACTAGTTGAGGAGAACTCGACTGTAAGTGACTATAATTGCTTAGACGGACGAATTATCAGAGACACTTAACTGACTATTAGATGCACAGACAAATGTTTCGTATCGATCGTACCATGTCAACTCGAAATGCAGGACAAATATGTATACATACGAGGTGTGGTTATTAAATAACGAGACTATCAATTAAGGGTCCTACTTTAGGAAATAGATAATAGTATAAAGCTAAATCCAGGGTGTAAAGCAGACAGCTTAATAGTGGCATCTTTTTGTCGACGAGAAACCATTTTACTCATTGAGTCGTTATGTGCACGGATTGCCACAAAGAAAAGTAAATTATACCGAATAGGGTTTCTTGCTTTCTATACCCTTGCTGTTGAGACAGATACAGATACTGACGCTTTACAATTAAATAGGCAAAAAAATTGATATGCCAAATGAGTTTGTTACACGTATCACATTCTTACCAATATCTCGAGGCACTTGGTTAACATTTTTTATCTAAATTCCAAAGCAAATTAAACCCAGCTAATATTGCGCCTATCTTTAAAGCAGGGAAGATTAACGACGTAAATAATTATTGGTCTATATCTATTCTCCCAAGCTTCTATACTGTGTAATACAACCAGCTGCACAGATTTATTTGAAACAGCTATTACTTTATGTTATATACTTGCTTGCTTCCAATATAAAATATAATATATATCTTCGAATTCACAGATGAAAACCGATCTTCATCACTGTGGAACTCGTGGTTGGGATAGGTTGGTCGACAGTAACGCCATTACTAGTGTAAGACGAAACATTGTTGTGTTAAAAAAGAACGTTTTAAGAGCTGCCTCAGTTCCTTTTTTAGAAATTGTAGACTCCATCCTATTGGAACCCCAAAAAATCGTAGTCATTACCACGAATTCTCAAAAACATTTCGTAGTATTTCATGGTTAATGTTCTCAATTTCATTCTGAATTGTTCAGTAGATTTTCAAAATTATAAAGCCTTTTATTGTAAACTTTACTTTTGTGGAACCAAATAAATAGAAATCCAATGTACTTAGATTCAGTTCGAGAACAGAATTCTTTTTAAATATTACAATACCAGCAGTTGTATGCGCCTTATACCCGTCTTGTAAAGAGTATCCATGTAACAATTCATCTTCATTTAATTGAATCTGAGATTATTTCTCTATATTTCACAGCGCAATTGTTTTATTTAAGAAGAAGCACCAATAAGTCGTCTTCGAGGCATTGCTATCCATACAGCTATCTTAAATGGATGTAAACTAATTTCAACAAGTGCAGATCTTATGCCGACCAAGTTCGATAATTTCGTTTAGTTTATACAACCAGATAAGTGAAACCAAGCTTCATCTGAGAAAAAGATCTTGTTCAATACATCGTTATAGTTAATGGTATTACAAAAATCGATAATATTACAGTCACGCATTAAAATCTTGGAAGAAGCACACCCATTTTATATGAGTGAAAGTGTCCCTGCAAAACAGAAAGTTTATGTATGTAATGCTACCGGAAGAGAAAAGTGCTTTGTATCTCTTCGCGAAGATAGTTTTTAAAGAGATTTGTTTTCACTCTGTAGTATTCGTTACTGTATATTTTCCTTACCTGTCGGAGTCACGGTTTTAGATCTACCTGAAAATTTTCCTTTGAAACACTTCGTGAATCAAGAAGATATTCAACATCACGTTGTTGATGTTGCTTAAATGTATTGAATAGAAAGAATAATATCGTCTTGAAAGAGCGACATATTGTAACAAAACTGTTAAATACATCCATTTATAAAACGTAAATAGCACACCAATATCAATTATAAAATGAAAATTTTGACAGTACAATAGTTGTACACTTGATAACTGCTTCTGAAACACTAACTTAATTATTTTTGTTCTCACAGTAATATAATAATATTTAAAAATAATATTATTGAATAAATCGAATATCCTCGATCTGTTATTTTGCCCCAAATAATAAGCTTTACGATTTTTCACTGTATTTACATATTTGAGATTGTGCTTAACCTAGATGTAAGTATAAAATTGTTTTATACGCATTCGTCCTAAACAAACAAGCGTGCTATTTCAAAGCGCGAAAAAAGTTATTGGTTATCGCTTGTTTTTTAAATCCCTTTTGCTTTTAAAAAAGCGTTTCTTTTCGCATTTGTAAGCAGTAAGTATGACATTGTTAGAAAAAAATACTTAGTCTTGCTAATTTGAAGATTAAATCGTCTAGATTGTGTTCGCATAGAGAGCACAATGCGAACTAAATAACTTGGAATTAACAAGTCTGTTACACAAGAAGTTACAATTCGTGTAGGATAGTTTCATTTAACGGTCGATTACACCCTAATTTAAATAATAGCCTACTTAAACCGATAAAGTGCGTAAAAAGTACGAACAGGTATTTAGATAGATTATTTCGGATAAGTCATTGAGTCAGCAATAAAAACATTCATTTGTAAAACATTATTTCCTTCATTTTACTTATTTATTCATACTACTATGTCTTTTTAATGTTACAATAATTAAAATAAAAATAAAAATTAGGAAGAACTTAACACGTAAAACTTTTGGTATTTTAGATCCGCCTAGTTTCATGTTATAATGGGTCTTCCAATAGGGATTTCCCAACTTTGACAATTGGTAGCGGCTATATTATTGAAGCTACATCTGTTGAATTGGCTGCCATTTATTCAGTCTGCTTTGCCAAATCATCATGGATGTATATAGCGTTCAACGACACGTGCAAATGATAAAATTCTCTTATCAAAATGGGTGTTCTGTTCGCCCATTTTACGGTCGCCATAATCGTTCTACCGAGAGGACTATTCTCAGTGTGGTGGATAAATTTGAGTCTACTGGTTCAGTAAATAAGGAACCAACATCCGTACGGTGACGAAACGTAAGATCTGCCAAAAACATTGCCGCTGTCCGTGAGAGTGTGCAGGACAATCCGAGGCAGCCGATTTCGTGTTGCTCACAAGAACTCGACCTTTCGCAGATCACAACTTGGCGAATTTTACATCGTGACTTGGACCTACACCTATACAATATTCAAATGGAGCTGAAGGTAAACGACCATAGACAACGACGTGTGTTCGTTGAATCGGCCCTGGAGCAGTTGGAAACTGACCCTAATTTTCATCAAAAAATCATCTTCGGCGATGAGGCCTATTTTTGGATGAAAGGGTATGTCAACAAATAAAGTTGTCGAATTTAGGACGATACGAATCCACATGAGATCCAAGAGCGTCCAATGTATCCCGAAAATTCACTGTTTGATGTAGATTTTGGGCTGGGGGCCTCATCGGTCCATATTTCTTTGAGAACGACGTTGGCCAGGCCATCACCGTCAACAGCGAGCGCTATACATTGATGATTATCAACTTCTTATGGCCTAAATTGGGTGATATGAACATCAACGATATGTGGTTTCAATAGAATGGCGCTATGTGGCACATTGGATATTTTACACGAGCCATTTGAGGGCATTTTCATCTCACGTGGAGGTGATGTGAACTAGCCACTGAGATCGTACGATTTTACCCCGTTAGACTTTTTCTTGTGGGATTTTTTAAGCCGCAGGTCTATTTGAAAAAACTGCAAACCACAGCCTGATTTATGCGCCAGAGTCATGGAAAATTGGGCATTTCGGATGCGCGTCACCCAGTGAAACCCCTGCAGACATTTGCACGATGTTATATTTCATACATAATGGCATCGAATAAAGAATTTTTTCACACTTTATTTTATTTAAATTTAAAAATAGAAAGCCATTAATGAAAGACCCGTTATATACGCACTTAGGAAGGATGTAATAGAAACTTGATAATATTTATCAGCTATTGATATGGCAATAAATTGAAAAAAATAGTTCTCAGTATGCCAACTGAAATGAGAAATTATATACGAAACTTCTACTATTATTTTCTTCCTTAACGAGTGCTGAATCTATTAACGATGAAATGTGCAGTATATTTTCCATGGCGGAGAAGAAATTTTGTTGAAATAATTGTAGAAATTTACTTCATTCGGCAGACGTCTAATCGTACAAAATCAGCTGATAACATTTTATAAGAAGATAAGTGTTTTACAGTGTCTTATAAATGCCGTATTGTAGCATTAAGGCGGAGTATATATATATATTTATATATATTGGGTCTGGGAAAAAGTTCGTGGCGTTTTTCCCGATAGATGGCATTGGTTGCCGATAACTAAAGAACAACAAGTCACAGCGACACCACCGACGGCTCGTTTTTTAGATGACCTTCCGAACGTTAGTTTGAGCGTAGAAACATTGTAATCGGTGCAGTGGTTGGAAAGTTATTCGCACTTGAAAATGGAGAAGAATAATGAGAAATTTCGCTATATTCTGCAATATTATTATGATAAGGGGAAGAACGCAGGCTTGTGATAAAATTTGTGCTGTGTACGGTGAAGGTACTTTATCGAAATCTGTTGCGCGGAAATGGTTCGCTCGCTTTCGTTCTGGAAATTTCAATGTGAAAGATGAGTCACGCTCCGGTCGTCCAATCACTGAAAAATCTGATGAAATTCTTGAAAAAGTCCAACAAGATAAGCATATCAGCAGTGTCGATATTGGCATGGAGCTAGGCATTGACCACAAAACTGTTTTGAACCATTTACACAAAGCTGGTTACAAAAAAAAGCTTGACGTATGGGTTCCTCATGAGTTGAGCGTGAAGAACATGATGGACCGAATTAACATCTGCGATGCGCTGGTGAAACGGAATGAAATCGAGCCGTTTCTGAAACGTTTAATAACCGGAGATGAAAAATGGATTACGTACGATAATCGGAAGCGTAAAAGATCGTGGATAAAGGATGGTGAGCCGTCACAAGCGTTCGCTAAGCCAACATTGACGCCAAAAAAAGTGATGCTGTGTGTATGGTGGGACTGGAGGGGAATCGTCCACTACGAGCTACTTCCAACTGGTCAGACGACTGATTCTCAACTCTACTGTGCACAATTAGAGAGATTACGCCAGGCGATTGAAAGAAAACGGCCCGAATTGATTAATAGGAAAGGTGTTGTCTTCCTTCATGACAACGCCCGACCACACACTTCTTTGATGACCCGTCAAAAATTGAGAGAGTTTGGTTGGGAAGTTTTGATGCACCCACCTTACAGTCCGGATATAGCACCCTCTGACTATCATCTGTTTCGATCTCTGCAGAACTCTCTCAATGGAATTAAGTTGGTTTCAAAAGAAGCCTGTGAAAACTACTTGATTCAGTTTTTCGACCAGAAACCACAGAAGTTTTTCACCGATGGGATCATGGATCTACCAAAAAAATGGCGAAACATTGTCGATAATAATGGAGCATATTCGGTTTAAATGAATTCGTCCACGCGCCATGCGGGGACCAGTTGAATTTTACTGAAAAAACGCCACGAACTTTTTCCCAGACCCAATATATACATACATATACAATATATACATATGTCGATGCGTAGATTTTCAGGCATCGACTGCTTCCTTCAGGAGCTGCGCCGTGTAGTTATCGTTAAATCTTGAAAAGGATTAGACGAGCTTTCGGAAATGTCGCTGTTTCAAGTCTTAAATCGCTGCTGCTGCCGTCGTTCTTCGAGTGATACTAGCATCCGGAGAATAATACTGCGTATTATTCTCCGGGTGCTAGTATTTGAATGTTGGTGTCGGGTGGAGTTGGAGTGAGGATCACCGTATGCAGTGTGAGCGTGGTGTTATTTTTGCGGTTATCTTCTGCATTTTTGACCTCATGTGTCTATTGTCTGGTTGCATCGTGTCACAATGAATGTATTTAATAGGCTTGTTTAGATGACAATGCAATAGTGTATTTGTAGATTATAACTTATTGTTACTATGTTGTTTTATTTGAATCACTACGAGACGACAAATATGACGATTCGATGGCGAAGTAGGGGTCTCTATTTATTAATGACCATTTTATTTTTGAAATGGTAAATATTAATGTAACACATATGTGAAAAATATTTATGGAAGTGAAACAATCTTTTTTCAGATACTCCAGCAACAGTGAATTCTATCTTAAGAATTAGTTTCTTATAATTTTTAATTAACCCTCTTAGTTGTTAACTTTTGTATTTTTTAAAATTATATTAACCTGGAAAAGGGTTATATATCAACCTTCAGTGATTATATTTAAGTGACTTCACGTCCAACAATATATACGAATATAACAAAGAAATGATGGAGACAGAATGTTAGAATCAGTTTAACTTCGAAACCCATTTAATATCACATTCTGCATGTGACAACACGGAATAATTTCTCATTGTGTTAACGCAGCTCCTAACATTCGCTTCACAATAAATCAAAGGATTACTGCGAATTCATTTACATAAAATCGCTGAATGTAATTTTCCCCTTTTGTAAAGCAAATAAACTCTGCATTATATAAGAATCAGAACAGAATATTTTCATTTGAATTTTTCTTCGTTTCCGTTTTGTTTTAATACTACCCCTACTTATACAGTGTTAATCTAAACAGACCAAACTACGTTAAATTCAAATAGAGCAAGATTTATAACCATTTAAAGTGCATTTCTGTTAAGCTAGATACACCATGTAATCAAGTTCTTCTCTTTCATATTATGAAAAATAAAATAGTGATAAATGGTTAAACGGCGGAGAAACAGTTTTCAGTGGCTTTCGAATTGAGGACGAGGCCGGATCTCATACGAACCGGCTTATTATTAAGCGAGTTTAGAGGAGGATTCTCCTTAATTGCGTTTCTGGTGTGACAAACTGAATGAAAATTAACTGCTCGTACTCCGGAATTAACGTTATCACACACTTCAACAGAAATTATGCGCTACATATGACATTTTATGCCGGCACAAATTGGATCCCTCAAAGGAGTGTATGGTGTGGGAATCTTTCGATGAATAATGAAGGAAATTTTCATCTAAATAATCACTACATGCGGTTAACTTTGACTTGGAGTTTGTGTGCAATGATTTGGTGGGGTAATTATCTTTCTTTGACAGTCTAGCAAAGGAATTCTAGAACGAAAATGTAATGGAGCACTTTATGTGTTATTCCTAACAACTTTAGATAATGCAACTTCTGGTGTAATTAGCTAGAAAGTCAGAATTTAATACATACACAGGAACTTCTAATTTACACTTACTTTTAATTATCAAGAAATATTTTAAAATTATATTTGTTTCCGACACACGACACATAGAGCCACGTATATTGCTTTAATTCGTTATTAATTCCAAATTGAAATAGAATCTATAAAATCGAGGAATCGTCTTGGAGAAGTGGTTTCGCTAAAAGCTCGTAAAAAATTTTTAGTAATGAGCAGTTACAAAATAGAAATAGTCAGTGTATACATATATAACATACAAATAGGAGGAATTTTATTAAAAAGGAACTTGTGTGACTAATTATACTTAAATAGTGTTTTCATACTATAGTAAAGGGAACTAAAAAATTGTAACAACTATAGTATCTAATCAAACAGTACGACTAAAATATAAAACACTACAATATCTATCACCAGTAACATCTCAAGTAAAAGATATAATTCAAAACAGTAAACCGAAAAATGCATTATATATATATATATCGAATGAAAAGCAAAATGCCAAAACGATGTGTAGATTTCTTTTCTGAATCTCTCACCGACCTGGTATTTGTCTCAAACTATATGACAATATCTAAAATAGCACTTATACATGAATCCGAAGGTCCTGGGAATCCTAGAAAACATAGATATATTTCGGTTTTAACTATCTTATCAAAACTTTTAAAGGGTTCCCTTTTGTCGTGAAATGCTGCGGTGTGGATATAAAATTTCATTTGGGATTTCTCCCAAAGAATGATATATTCAAAACTTTCGACTGTGTCCAATGTGACATACTTTGTCACTTTTTATACAGTCGAAAGTCTTAGATACACCACATGGAATCTTCATTTAAAATCGAAATAGCATATCAATGTCTGTAAAAATATTACGGAAATTGTAATATTGTATCTGTGGCCAAACATTGTTCATACTTTGAACATCGGAAGTAAATTGTATATTTTAATGTTCTAACAGGCGAATTAAATCAGCCAAATATGAAGTAACTCTAAGATCGCTTTTAGGCACTTTATTGTTCTACTTACACAAAGGTGGTCCCAGAAGTACCCGTCCCAACAAAGAAAACACAAAAACTTTGGAAAAAAATATATTTATTTTTCCAATATTTATATATATATATATATATATATATATATATATATTATCCAATATTTCACCGGTGTAAACGAAGGAGCAGACTCACCCAGAGTAGAATCCAGTTCAGCTTTTATATCGGTTGGGCTGAGGTCTTTCAAATAAAAGTATCGTATCACGTAACGATGACCAATTTTCTCCATTTTTACAAATTCACTGAAAACGTTCACTATTGATGGTCGCTAAACAAACACTAAACAACGTGCCATCCTCAAACTTGAAACATATGCTTTATAGATTACGTACTTCCTAATACAGTGATATATTTCAAACCACTGCCGCCATCTCTAGGTCAGGTCGGGTACTTATGGGACCACCCTCGTATGCTAATGCCTTTTACAACATATCACAGATATAGTGGCAAACTTGAAGTTAGAGCCCGTAAAATACTATCGGAAGCCACGTCATGGTTTTCAGCAAATAACTTGCTATTCGATGAAACAAAAAGTATTCAATTTTATATCTGAATGAAAGAAAACTCTCACGAATGTGAGGTCTGTTAATATATTTGAGTTATCCTTAAATACCAGCTTAACTTGACTATGGAAAGTTAACGCTCTTTCAAAAAAGCTCTTTCGTACACTGCATACTATACAGAGAATCAGCATAATAACAAACAAACAAACAGCAATTATAATGTACTATGCTCTTTTTTACTTATCAGTGGGCTGCTGTATCTAACTTAGTTCATGCCAATGATATCGTTATTGTAATAGTAGAAGGCATTACGTGTAACAAAACAAATGAAGCAAACGACACATTGCAAACAATATTCATAAAAAACAAAATAATTTTCTTTCCGTATACACGCAATTGTATCGTGCTCTGTTAAAAAAAAGGAAAGGCAAGGTCAATGCAATTAAGATCCAAATAACAGATTCTACTGCTCAACCACGATCTATTTACTACCATTGCCATGCACAAACACTTAGATCTATTAAACAAACTGCCACAATCATAGAATAAAAAACCATTTTCGAAGTTTAAAAATGAGCTAATAGGACTTCCTTCATAAAACGGCTTCTACACAACTTAGTTCATAGAGAAGATTAAACAACTTAAAAATAAAGTGTATTATTATAATTACATTTTGACGTTGATGAATATTCTTTTTAGTAAAACCATTTTAAACAAAAAATATAAATGCTTTCACATTAAAAACGATAAAACTTTAATGCATCGAAATATCTAACAGCATAAATCCAGATGAATTTATTATATTTATGTACATCACATAACGTTCTTTCATATAAAGATATTTCACATGACAAGTTGTCATGGATGTTTACCTTCCCTGTATAAAGAAGTTCATCCATTTCGTAGTCAAATTTATATGGAAATTACTGTTACAAACTTTTGGAATATTTTAACTGAAAAATCTCAAATACAATATGTATATGATGAATTGACAATTATGTCGGAGTAAATTATTTACATAAAATATATATTCTAAATAATATATGGGTTTCTTCATCTAATAATAGGAAAAACGTGTTCATCATTTTTTTTGAAGATAGTATTAAAATCAAACGCATAAAAATTCGCCTTTTAGAAATGCATACAACAATAAAATTTACGTTAGCTAATAAAACCATCTAGTTGCTGACAGTGGAACCGCAGATTTATTCCGAATGAGCATTCAAGATGGCATTAAAAGTTTTTGCATAAACTTCCGTACGGCGAAAATTTGACGATCGACTCGAAATCGACATAAATCTGCTACAGGGCGGAATCCTGGTCGTAAATCAAATGCGAAATTCGACTAACAACAAGAAACAGGTTAACTTTTTGTCTGGCGTTTCCAGTTTTTCGGCCCCTGTCGGCCTAAATGCGATGCCATCAAACGCCCTTCACTAGTGATTAATTAATTGGATGTCTTTGAAATCCATTTATGTTAGGGAAGTGTTTCACTCGTCGTATTGTGGCATGCTCGATTGAAGAAGTTGTGTTTTATTAATTATATGACCATTGTTTACGTCTCGGTGAAAGACTTTTAAAAAGCAAAAAAAAAAGTTGAGTTAAAATTAATGCATTAATTCTTCAGGTATTAAAAGTTTTGTTGATGCTAAAACATAATAATATTGAAATGCCTGCCTAAATCAAGACAAAAAGAATTGTTTTTGCCACATTTCCAATCTAGACAACTTACATAAAGGACAGATGCCAAAAAATTGTTCATAGATACAATCAATCAATTATTTTGGTAAAGAAGTAATATAATATTGATCACTCGGTCCCACTTGACCGACAAAAATTAAATGTTCAATATTGGCGTCGCAACACATATGCCTTAAATGACGATGTAAATTCTTTCTTGATTTTTACATCGTCTTACTATGATTTACTATTTGTAAGGGTGTATGTCCGTGCTTTTTACAATTGTTTGGTGATGGCTTGTTTTAAAGAAAAAAAAAAGCTATGGCATAGTTCCTTTTTGGTAAATTTCAAAATAGAACACTAATTGTAAGGTGACACCGACAGTTTTCCCAAGGTAGTATTAAGCATCGAAATATGTATTATCTATTCTAAGGTGATGATAATTTAAGATTCTGACAGACAAATAACATCGTCGTAAGGGAGAAATAATTTGTTTAATTACAAAAGATATTTGAAGTAAACGAATTTATGAAAATATAAATTCCACATAAGAATATCTTTGTGCTACGTTTTTTACAACTCTAAATGATAGTATTTAGCAAGATAGTACATAAATAAACAAATTACTCGCTAGTAACTCCTACTACGAAGGAGTTTTTACTCGAACCTAAGACGTAGAACAGTATACCTCATTTAAATTTGGCGTAACAAATGACTTGTTGTATAATAGTCTATGAGGAAGCAATTGGATAATTATTCACAAAAGAATGTGTTAATTGATATAAGTAAATAGCTGTCAATCAAATGAAACGTGGATTCAGTAATACACACCAGGCAACAAGCGATAATTGACATACTGGATGTTTCCACACAATAAGAGGCCGGCAAAGATCAAGCGAGTAATACTCATAAGAAAATGACTGCCTCTGGTTTTTGGTCGATTGATCGATAGTGTAGTGTTCTATATTGAATGCTAATTGACACATGATTTACTTATTAACAGTGCTGAAAAAATATGTTCTAATCTATCTGATTTCGAATTCAGCCTTATAGTCCCGACAATATTTTCCGTGGTTTTTTCCTATTTCTTGCAATTCAAAATCAAATGCGTAGATTAGTATTCTTTATGCTGTGTTCAAACGAGTCGCAACTTACAAATGATTAGTATTTTTACATTTTAAATTTAGTTGCTGCGATGATTAGTCACACTCATGAAAAATGTATAGATTTTCGCTTCCTCAGAAGTTGTTCAATCGTGACAATCTTTAAAGTGCTATAGCCTTAATTTGGCTTACTTGGGCATTCCCTAATATTACCTATTATATGCCAATTCCTTCATCTATACTAACCCATTCAAAACCAGAGAAGGTCGAGCGCTGTATGTTGTCACTGTTTGCCATTGTTTTATTTGGATTTATTTCTTTAGTAATTTTTATGTTGAGTTTTGGTTTACCTACCTATTATATAGAGGTTCTAATCAATACATAGTAAGACTTCTAGCAATCTCATCAGCCTTTTCATTTTCTGTAGTTTCTCAGTTTCCAACAGTAGTTTTATTATATTACACCGTGCCAGTTTCTTGAGTTCTTCACATTACCATACTTCTGGGCGTGATATTATTTATTTTTATCAATGCTTCTAATGTCATACTATTTTCTTCTGGGCTTCGTACCCACTCGTATGGGACATCTTCAGGGTTCAATTACTGCTACTGTCTGTCGCACTGAAACTGCCGTTTCAGTGTGACAGACCGGAAGCCCAGGAGAAGATAGTATGGACCACGGTCGCGGAAGTCTACGTACCAGTTTCTAATGTCGTTTTGTTATCAAGATGTATGTTGATCCGCTTATATGAATCGATTCTTCTCGTGATTTCTTCCGCTCAGTGTCATATCCGGCTTTAGACTCGTACCAAGTTTATTCACGTTGTATCACAAAAGAGTAGTTTTTCTCTCGTTCTGTTATAATTACATAAATCGTATTTGGTGATCGCATCGTGTGATCTGTTGGCATATCAAGGCGTATGTTTTTCAAAATTACTCAAGAAATTTTGCAGTGCGTGTGTTTCCGTTCTTATCACAAAGGTAAGTGGAAGAATATTCAGAGTAAAGACTTCACTATCGCAGTCAAGGTATTTTTTATTGTCTCCGTAATATTAGGATCAGTATTCTTTGATTTTTTTTTATTTCTCTGTAGTGTCTTCATTCACCACACTAGTGATGCTTAAATGCTTGGATTACTGCAGCGTTGTAAACATTTAGACAGACAAAATCCGTTGTAAAGAACCTTTTTTGGAACGCTTAGTCTTCAATTTCACTACAGGATTTGATTTTCAGATCTATTTTCTCCTGACTTTTATGAAAATATTCTAAAACACCCACCATTTGATGGACAGTTCGTTCAAAAATACATTAAAGTCATTTAATAAATTAATGAAAGCTTCTTTAAAGCAATTGCATAAAGAAGTTTATTGTTCGATGATGTATTTAAATGTAAAAAGTTTTTTGAAATTGCAGAAATACAATATGAATCTACATTCGTATACATTCGTATTCGGTATATAATCGTAAATATTATTATGCGCAATCGAAATTTTATTTAAATCATGGCAGTCACGTTTGTAAATTTATCTTCTGCAAACCGAAATCCAATAAGATAAATATTCAGATACTTTGCGCACTGATATAAATTTAAATAGAAAAACGTACCGACGAGTATTTTCGACGAAATCCTTTTCTGAATCCCAAAATAATGTAAAGTGAAAATTTTAAATCCGTTTACTATTTAGTAGCCAAATTTACGAGAAAATTTATGCGCATTATTTAAAGACCATCGGAGGAACAAAGTAATGCGTATACAAAAGAAGTTTCTTCATAATAAAAGTGAGCCACTTCAAAACCTCGAATCGACGTCTTTGGAAATCGATATATATTAGAAGATAATAAAGGAGATATGCTGGATAGTGACAGTAATTTATTTATTATGATGGAAAACAAGCCAAAAATTTTGGTTCTGTATACGTTGCCTCAGTGCACAATCTAGTATTTATCGAATTGCTTATTTTATTTACATTTTATCGATTTTTCTTCGACTGATAGATATTGAAACTCTACTTATCTATTTAACAATGTGTAACCTCATAAAGTCTTAAGTATTCCTCAGGAATGTTTTAATATTTCTGTAAGCCTAATTATTGTTATATACAGTGCAAAAAACAATGACTGATTACGTTGGCACACTTGAAATATTTTTAAAAGTTATTAGTTTTATTTTTAATATATGAGTGACGTCACGTTCGTGTCATGTAGAAAACTGATAGGAAAAGAAAGCGATGGAACATTTTTTCGTTGTTGAACCACATTAAATTCCTTTCATTATGAATATTTAAAGAATGTTAAAAGGAATCATTCTATTATTAATAACACCCTATCTACTAGATATGTTTCACCGATATCACGGATCGTCAGGCAGATTTGTGATATTAATGATCGATTCCCTGGTAGCGTCTATCATATCATTTCAATACAGAAAAATAATGAATAACAAAAGCGCCTCCCTCTGTCGTCCACTATACTAAACGACAAAGCGAGAAACGCGTCTGTCTCGCTTGTCGATAATTATGTTATTAGAGCGTATAAGACAGATGCATTGCGTAACGGCTATTTGCCAATTAAAAGAATGTTAAAAGGATTCATTCTGTTATTAATAACACCCTATCTACTACATATGTTTCACCGATATCACGGATAGTCAGGCATGTTATTCATGAATATTTAAGTGAATAAAATTAACTTCAACTACTAAGAATTTTGGTTACAACTCTAGCGTTCCCGAACAGCTCCTATATCTCCTTTCTGAACAAACAGAACAAACACAAAATAAATTTAGGAATGTTGACAATAAACAATCACTGGATAAGAAATAGTTGTATTACACGTTCTGCAAATATTGATCAGCTTTTTTTTAATTGAACTTCTTAACAAATAATACGATTCTTAAAGTCAGTTTGTTTATTAAGACGCGCTTACATTTATTACAATGCGTTGGCATGTTTCTCTTTCGATTGAATATAGTAATATGTTTTAATTTCAGAAGTATAAAACCTCGTTCATGATCAGCATATACTATTTGTGGTGGAAATTTGTAAATTTGTTTTATTTCTTAAAATATTGAGGAAAAATTATTCAGAATAAGTAATAAGAACACTGATTAGTGATTTCTAATTTCAAAAATAACACTAATGCTTAACGAGTAATACCAAGAAAAGTAGAAAACAAATCTACCTAGCCATGACAGAAACAATTAGTTGTGCATTACCCAGCAACGTTGAATAGTGACAAAGATTTTCTTCTTATGAGTCAAATTTGTCTTCAGTATGGTCTTCAGCAGAAGCTTAGCTTTGGGAATTGGAACATCGCAATGTCATTAAATTTTTGGCAAAGAAAAAATCTCCATTTTCATGAAGAAGAAATTCTCCTTCTTCATGAAAATGACGCATTTTTCTCAAGGGTAGTTTTTGAGCTAGATCACCCGCTATATAGTGATGATGTGCTTTGGTCCAACTTCTTTTTTTTTGGAAATTTGAAAGAAAACCATCTTAGTATTATGTTTGACTACAAACATAATACCAAGATATACTACATCTCATTAACTGATATATATCTCATTAACTATCCAAGTTGCTATCGACAATATTTAGGAATGGATCAGAAAATAGCGAATGAAGTTCAACGAATCAAAATTCTGACAGACAGCATTCACTTTAGGGAAGAACATATATTTTAGTGTAGCTTTTAACAGTCAACAACTCCTATATGCTGATACAGTAAATATTTAGGTTTAATCTCCTATCCAGCTACCTGGATAGAAGAGGCACTACTATCAGTGTCCTCTACAATTAAAGCTCGAAAGTAAATTAAAGCAGACAGAGACACGAAACTATGGGTTGTTGCTTGGGAAGTATCAAGGTTGATGACATTCCAATTACAGCCTCGCCCGATACAGCAACAACCCGACCTACTTTGTAAATTTCTTTCAGTCAGTTGGCGGAAAATCTAAGCTCTCGCTATCCAACAACTTATCTTAAAAGTGATTAAACCGATATCGTCTTACTGTATAGAAGTGTATTAAACATTGAAATCCTACAAAAGTTCCAGTCCAAAATTCTATGAATCATTACTGATGTAAACTTACACCATGATCTTGAAGTTAAAAGTGTGCTAGACGGAACCAAGTAGACGAGTGCGAAATATTAGTAGCGACTTGAAGTGTATTCTAATTTTCTCACTGTTAATTTCTTAGACAACAGTCAAAAAATACCGTGATTGTTTAGAGATAAGTGATAAGAAATGACGACTTAAAGAAAATCATACTTCATGAAGAATTATTTAGTATTTTCGGGATGTCGAAATCCTTGCTGAACTTATATACTCCTTTCTAAAACTAATATGCAATCGATTGTATTGTGATAGATAGCAAAATCTTAAAAAATTGATTCTGTAATTGTCCTTCGTTTGAAACTATCTCCAATAAATTGTGTTAATGAGAGTGGTGCTCTTTTTTGGAGATTCGAAGTTAATCTATGTATAGTGTGTATATACATATATATATATATATATATATATATATATATGTATATATTTATATATATATATATATATATATATATATATAAACGAATTTCATATTGTACATATCTTCCACGTTACGAGGGAGCGTTTTTATATTCGCGGAATGAGCGGGTTGTAGAGGGGCGAGTAGGCGCATTGGGGGCGTGGCCTGTGCAGCGACTCATGATTAGTATAAATACGAAGTTTCATTGTTATTAGACAGTTAGTCTTTGAGCTATCGTCAACCAAGTAACATAATAAGGAGTGAAAAGTGAAATATGGAAAAAATATATATATATATATATAATGAATGAGATGTCATTGGTTTACGGCGACTCCTGTCCAGGAAAAACCATGGTGTACAAGTGGCATAGTTTATTTAAACAAGGAAGGGAATACAACCCGAGGCCGGGCAGGAGCAAGGTGACCACGCCAGCACTTATCCAAAAAGTTGAACAAATTGTACATATCTAAAGAAGAAACAACTCGCAGAAATGGTTGGAGTATCCGTTATATACTTTTAGTACATCAAATACTTCGTTGCAAATTTCTACACCATACACATTTTACATAGCTTTTCTTTTCATTTTTATGCTTATTTACCAATTTATTTAGTTTTGAATGATGCTAGTGTTCTAGAAAAATGCTTACGACCGGAAATAATTTTAACGTAAAAAGAAAAAAAATCAAAGAATCAGTTCTCTGCCCAACAATGTAAGAGGTAATTTTACAGAACGTTGACAATGTACATTTGTGTGTGTAAGTTCTGGCATAACAAGTTTATGTAAAAGTTTAATGGACCGTAAAATGTTCATTCATTCATTCATTACAAAATATTTCTCATTTCTCTTAGCTTTGTTCGCTCAGCCGCTTGCTTCATAACGTTTATTGTAGTAACGACTTTATTATTTCTGGAAATGATGTATGTATGTGCACTTCATAAAACCAACTATTATCTCAATATAAACCTGTTAAGTCTCTCCCCTACTTTAAATGTCTCTGAATTAAACAGTAAAAAAAGAAAATAAAAACCATTTTTAAACCATTATGCGGGAACTTCACAACAATGAAGTTATTCAAAATTCCAATATTTTTAAACGATTTCAGAAGTTATTTAGGGGTAAATATCTAACTAAGATAGGATTAAAAAGTTTCGACTCGATTTGATATCGCACAAAAATTATTTCCAACAAAAATATTTTGACAGGTATATTTTCGTATGAATTCCTGTTTATATAACTTTACGCTTTCATATTTGGATTAATTTTATTATGCGACTTTTGAGGATTATTCGTGGTAAATTTTAAAATAATTTTGTCGAAAATCACTCCACGAAATTGAAACGAGTTTATTGGATAGCTAAGTAATAATACTCTGTCTACAATATTTTTTTCTTTTAAAATAATAATCCACTTACCTAGATAGAAGATATTTGTAGAATACATTTCTCGTATTATGCAAATTTTTGCAAGGGAACACAGTTTCGATATTTTTTTTGAAAGCATCTTCGATTGAAATAAAATTTTCCGTAACTGATCTATGACTTGTGTGATATATCATAAATAATACGTGGAAGTAAAAGAATCGTTGAGTACTAATTTTAGTCTCTACGATGAATGATCCATCAATTCAATGTTTTATTCATTTAAACACTCTGATGTGCCCTCAGGAACTCACAGGTGGTGTGCGAGTGTGAGGCCAGCGATTCAGAAGAACCCGAACAAAGAATCAATATTATATTATTTTTTCAAAATAGTAGAAGTCTTTCGAAAATCTTCTAAATGATTAAAATGTCTTATGGAGAAAATAGTTTATCACAAACACAATTTTTTTAGCGAAATTAAAGAGGATGTAGATGAAGATAAAAGTTTAGACTACTCGATTAAACAGAAATTTGAAAATGTCGAAAAACTATCACCAGAAGTTTAAGGCAAAAGTTTATCGCGTTTTCACAAAACATTTGACATTTGGAAGCTAAGTTGAGAGTTCATTCTTCATCGGTTGAGAAATAAAAAAGAATTGTACCAAATTGCATTCGAAGAGTTCGAAGGGCAATAATTTCTTAAAATATTTGTAGCTGATTATGAGTAATAATAGTAATAATACGAGGGTAGTTTGACAAGTAGTGAGACTGGAAAAGAAAAACGAATTTTTTAAATACAAAATAATTTTTATTTTTCAATATATTCTCCTAAAAGAGCAATACATTTATTCCAATGGTGCTCCAATGCCCTTACGCCATCCCTAAAATGCGATTCCGGAAGGCTTGCAAAATACTCATTTGCGAAGATAATAAGCTCATCGTCAGAAGAAAATTTCTTTCCACCTAGTGCCGTTTTTAATTTTGGAAAAAGTGGAATTCGGAAGGGGCTAGATCCGGCGAATAAGGCGTACTAGTTGGAAATGCAACTCGTGGATTTTGAACATCGCAACTATGCTGGTATGCGAGGGAGCGTTGTCTTAGTGAAACAGAATCTTTTTCTTTGCCATTCCTGGCCGTTTAGCACGAATCTCAACATTTAATTTTTGTAGAAGTTCTGCATAATATTGTGCGCTTATTGTGGCACCTTTCTGAAGGTAATCAATGAGCAAAATGCCCTTTGAATCCCAAAAAATTGATGCCATCACCTTGTTTGCCGATAAAGTGGTTTTCGCTTTCTTTGGAGGTGCAGAACCACGTTCTAGCCATTGTTTTGACTGTTGTTTAGTTTCGGGTGTACTGTAGTAAGTTTCATCGTAATTGCCTACAAAAGTCAACCGGATTCCGCTTATATAGGTCCAAACACTCATTGGAAATGCGCAAACGAGTGAACTTTTCATCAGTAGTAAGCAATCGCGGCACTCATCTTGCCGAAAGCTTGGAAAGGCCCAATAGTTTCGTTAAAATGTGGTGTACGCGTTCTGTTGAAATGCTTACCATGTCTGCTATCTCTCTCACTTTGAGTCGTCGATCTTGCGTAATAATATTATGGATTTTTATAATCATTCGCGATTTTGGGTGCTCCAGAGCGCGCTTCATCAACACAGCTTGTTCTACCACGTTTAAATTTATTTACCCATCTACTTATTGTGGCGGATGATGGAGATTCACCTAATGTTTCCCGTAACTCATCTTTTATTTGGGTAGCCTTCATACCCTTAATTACGAAGTATTTAATCACCGCACGATACTCTGCTTTTTCCATTTTAACAAAACGACGCGTTGCTTCTTTTTCAATCAACTGTTAAAAATAAACCAATCAACCGATTTATCTAAATATCTACTTGTCAAGCTATCCTGGTAATCCCGTCGTTATTGCGAACTTTGTATGATATATGTTATTGTAGCATTTCTTTGCATATTATGAATATTACAATGCGACTAACTTTATTTCGTAGTTTGATTCTGTTTATTTTTAATTGACGGCTTTAATGGTTTATTATTTTATTTTAAATCCTTTGGTTGGGTAAATCTGTAATTGTAGAATAAGATTCAATTTATTTCCATTTTCCTATTTAATTTAACGTTAGCATCGTATATCCATTCTTTTCTAGAAACGTATTTTCATATCTTGTCGTATGCAATTCCAGTGTTTATATGTAAGCTGTCAGCTTCCTGTAAATTCTAGAACAATTCTCGGTGTGACATAACTTTCCGTTTTCCGTGTAATCATTCATTACTATCTCATAATTCAAGTGGAATGGATGGTTAAACTCAGTGTAAAAAATATTTCGTGAATTTCTTTTAAATGATATTTGGGAATGTGCGTTGGTCTCAATGCTTATCGTGTATTTGAGCAGTTCTTTGTATGGATTTTGTATTTATTGACATGTTTATACCACCTACGAACACCTGTTAACACATGGATTAATAAGTCCCGAGACTAACAATGAAAACAACATTTTTTTTGCAAAATTTTTTTTTATTCATCAACATAATCACCTTTTAGGGTGATACAATGGTTCCAACGCTTTTCCAATTTTTCAATACCATGTTTATAAAAAAATTTATCTTTCGCTTCAAAATAAGCTTCAGTTTCAGCGATGACCCCCTCATTTGAGCCAAATCTTTTTCCCTGGAGCATTTTTTTAAGATCAGCAAAGAGCCAGTAGTCACTGGGGGCTAAATCTGGCGAATATAGGGGGTGGGGAAGCAGATCAAAACCCAATTCGTTCAATTTTGCCATTGTTTTCATCGACTTGTGGCAGGGTGCATTGTCTTGGTGAAAAAGGATTTTTTTTCTCTGCATGTGCGGTCGTTTTTTTACGATTTCCTCCTTCAAACGCACCAGTAAGTCAATATAATAATCACTGTTGATCGATTTACCTTTTTCGAGGTAGTCAATGAAAATCACGCCATGTGTATCCCAAAAAACTGACGCCAGGACTTTGCCAGCTGACTGCTGCGTTTTCGGACGTTTCGGACGGCTTTCGCCAGCTGTGCACCACTCAGATGACTGCCGCTTCGACTCTGGAGTGTAGTGATGTATCCATGTTTCGTCCATGGTCACGTAACGACGCAAGAAATCTTTTTTGTTGCGAGTAAATAGCAATAAACAGCTTTCTGAATCATCGACTCGTTGCTGTTTTTGTTCCATCGAAAGCAATCGCGGCACCCACTTGGAAAAAACCTTTTTTATGCTCAATTTTTCATGAAGGATAGTAAATACACTTCCATATGATATCTGTGTCATCTCAGCAATCTCACGGAGCTTCACTTTACGATCTTTCATTATAATTTTTGTCACTTCACTCACATTTTCCGGTGTAACGGCTTCCACAGGTCTACCCGAGTGTTCCGCGTCATTTGTGTCGGTACAACCACGTTTAAACTCGGCAAACCACCGACAAATCGTTGCTTTTGATGGACAAGAGTCCGGGTAACATTTTTCAATCCATTGTTTTGCTTGCGTGGTGTTTTTACCCATTAAAAAACAATGTTTTATCAGAACACTAAACTCGGTTTTTTCCATTGTTTAAACAAACTACAAAACGACTTTACTCCATCCTCGATAACTCAGCTGTTTCTGGTCCGATCGACTTAAAATTTTGACACGTTTCAAGCAAAGGTTAGTACTCTAGAAAGACGTGGTTACTGGTTTACTACGAGCGCCATCTATGGGTTAGTCTCGGGACTTATTGATCCATGTGTTAAATCCACACCATACCGAAGGTATGTGTTTGTTGTAGACTTTTATTATTTTTTTTAAGATTTTATTTACAATTTGGAACTCTTTCGTTTGAATTTTTGTTTGGGCTTCAGATATTTGCGTTTTGAAGTTATTCGTAACGTTGGAAGAAGAAAAATTACATTTTTCTTTATTGCTAAAGTGATAGGTAAAATTAGTATACTCTTGACGTTCTGTGTTGGTTACTTATTGCTAAAGTGATAGGTCAAATTAGTATACCTTTGACGTTCAGTGTTGGTTGAAAGAACTTTTGCTATATGATTTTAAGTCTTAACCGTGGCAAATCCGAAATCACAGTCATTAAACCTACGTAGAGGAAAGGATATCGAAAGAATCTGTTCCTTGATTTGGTGTGTGTTTCTGGGTAATAGCCTCTTACTATCTCTTATGTTCCGAAAGGTTTTAGTTCTCCAGTGTCCAAGAGGAACACAGAGCTTATTTATTTTCATTCGTTAAATTCAAGTGTTAGAATTTAACGAATGAAATTCAAGTTTAGAATTTAACGAATGAAATTCAAGTTTAGAATTTAACTAATGAAAATTTAACCTTATTTTTTTTAATAACAACTTTTCATGTAAGTTTAAAATATTTTTAGAAAACTGTAGCTTTTGCTTACATTTTACATATTTGGTAATTTGTATGCTAGAAGACTCAGGTAATATTTTAGTGTAATAAACTTAGTCATACTGTCTCTTGTAACCTGCTTTGTTATATAATATACTACCTGAATTTCTTTTTATAGGCATGTTTTATGAAGCTTTTGTCGGAGCGTTTACAAACAGTCCAGCTGTTCTATGTACATGTGAATAATTAACTACTTGACATAATTTATTAGATTTTCGTCTATTCTCTAATGTTACTGCCATATGACCCTTGATATTTATTGCTTTTTGAATAGTTTGGATAAGTCCAAAGTAAGCATTTTTAAAGCTTAAGTTTTATAAATTTTACCTTTAATTTTGTTTACCTGTCATCTTAAATTTACTATGAAAAATAAAAGTTGTATTATATTATATACAGAATGTTCAGAATTGAATGAACCTTACCCAACGAGAACGTAAGAACTTTTGGTGTCAAAAAGGAAAAAAACCTGCGAGATATTCTCGGAATTGTCTTTGACGTCATTGATTTTTTTGAAATCTATTAAGACCTTTTAAAAATAATAATAAGAAACTACTCTTCAGGCTTATCATCATACGAACTCTTGTGAAGTGACATACTCCCTTTCGTGAGTGTAGTTGACGCATTGCAGCTCTTAGTTACTAACCACCGAAACCGCCTGCTTAGAGGTTAGAAAGGCAACATAATGCGATTCAGAAAACTAATTGTCAAGTGCTGAATGGCGATCTTCGGATGAAGGAAGTCCAAAAGGTGAGTGGAAGAGTCAAACATCGCTCATCGTTTTTATAATACCAAGGGAATTATCAACAACGAATTCATTCTAAATGATACAGAGGTAATGCTGAATATTATATCTAACTAAGTCTCTAAAATGATACAATAAGACTTCAGCGTTTGACTTTTGTTAATTTCACAAAAGATGAAGTTAAATTTCACAATAACTTTTCTGTCGATGAATTAACTGGCTAGATTTAACGTCAAGATATTTTTAATATGCCTTCAAATTTTAAAATTCTATTTTAATAAATTCTATTATTGTATCTTTTGTTATAATTGTATGCTTTTAAAAGTCAGCATTTAATATTGTCGTCGAAGTTCTATTTTCATAAAAACACTATTATTCTTTCTTTTCCTACAAGTACATGTGATATCATATGTTTTCCTATTCTTTTTTACGTCTAAAACATATGTGGGCAACCGCCGGCCCGCTGTAAGATTTGATCTATCGCTAAAAATTATGAACACTACTTTAAAATGCACTTCTTTTAAACGCGGCCCGCGAACGTATTTGCACATTAAATTTTAGCCCACAACATATCAAAAGTTGCCCATACCTAGTCTAAAACTGTGATAACTCTTATTCCGTTATTTTCCCTAATCTTTCTTCTCTTAAGACCACAAATTAGTTAGAAGTTATATCTAAAGGTGACTGTCTTACTAGAAATTATAGTAAGGTCGTTCTTCAGAATCGATATAATTTTTGTTGAAGGCGCAAATTTAATATGAAAAAATTAAAAGCGAAATAAAGAAGGAAGTGAATTCCATTTTATTCTTCTTAATTATTATATATTAAAGAAGTAAAAGAAAATTTTTTGATTATTACGCCGTGGTAGATAAATCTTGAACTCGTCATTACGATTCTAAAACTAAAATAGGTAGCACAGAATGGAAACATATCATCGGCAGTTCTTAGAACGACATCTAAAAATCATTCATACCGATCACTTCCAAAGAGATTATACTATAACAGTCAATCAATGTGACCTACTAATTACTAAATCATAAGAGTCTTTAGATTAAAAATGTTATAATGGATGGCGTTTGATGGAAGAAAAATACCCAATTCCAACTCTTCTGTGACAACGATCGCCATCCATCGAGGGGATTTCGAATTAATTAGAAACCTAGAAACGAAAGATTTTTTAAAAAATCAAAAGCATTTATTTTGGTGGAAATTTTTATATAAAAAAGTATATTTCTTACGAGTGAAGCACAAGGTAGTAGTAATGTAACACATACAAATAATATCAAGATTAAGATTCTATGGACCTTATTACATAGTTGTCAATTTTTTAGATAAAACTTTTGTTATAAAACTTTCTTTCGTGTGTACCTATTATTTTAAATTAATTTCTCATGACTGTTCTGTCTACATATGACATGTAATAGTAACAATCTCCTTTGCTTTATTTATTTATAAATTTAATCTACTCTTTCTTCTTCTATCTTAGAGTATGATATTCTTATTGACTTGCCTATTCACATGATATAGAATAACACGTAATATCCAATATTAATTTATACCCTACTTGAAAATTATATTCGGGTTCAATGACATCTGTCTGCTTTTATTATTAATGGCATTGGCGTTCAGTCACACAGTTTCATACTCCTTTTATCTTCATAACTACATACTGTTCTTTATGTAGATTTGGGGCAAACATTCAATGAAAATGATCGCAAACATTATCAAAGAAGCTTACGGAAACTTTATCATGCAAATTCTCATTACAAGTGTCGTTGTAGTCCCATAAAAATTAACGTCTCCCTAGGTAGTGCAAAGTGCGTTGAAACCTAGAATGTAAGAATTTCCTGAATTCGTTAATTTATTATCCGATACGTACGCGGCTTATAAATATAGTCGTATTTCCAATACACTGCAATTAAAATCGTGCCTGGAAAAGATCCCATTCGTTCGCTAATTTGTTTCAATTACTCGCAGGTTAGTAAATTTGTAAAGTTAAATGAATAAGACGGGGGTGTTTTTAAAGTAAAAAGAAATCATGTATAATGGTAATTAGCTACTTATTAGAATTAATGGTTAATCGATATGTAATTTCGGAGGCAAGTTTTAAATAGAAACACAGGAAGTGTTTAATTCTAATTAGAAGCAGGCGTATTTTTGCTTATGAATTATAACATTAACTTGTATTATTGATAAATAAAGCGGGGGTATTTAGACATCATGCATGAGCGACGAGAGACGGTGGTACGGATGTTTCCAGCTAGTCAAGTCCGTCACGGACGTATATCGATCATGTTATAGAACGCAGTAAGTTTAGTTACTTGTAGTTTCTACTGTATTGATAATGATCAATACTTGATATTGCATTGTAGTGTAATTATGAGTGCAAAACGCAATAATAACAAAATGCTGTCCATAGACATTCTAAATAAATTTATAGAAAAATTCCCAGATCTAAATTACGATGGTACTGAAGCAATTTGTTTAGTGTGTCGTATATTGTTCCTCTATCGAAAGAAAAAAGAAGAGTCTGCTTTAGATACGTAAACATACAAAAACACAAACATACAAAATGTCATCGGACAGCTCAGCAAAACATTTACTTGGGTGGAAATTTGTATTTAAAAAAGTATATTTCTTACGAATGAAGTACAAGTGTTAGTACTAATGTGATACAACGATTGAAGCAATAATAAATATAGTGTAATAAAATAGTAATAAATAATAATGAAAAACATTTTATAAGAACTTCAACACCAAATATTTACTTGTATTTTTCTTTAAATTTAATCAATAATCGTGTCCTGAATTCAACCGTACCTATTTCAATTTATTTATATTGTTAAGGTAAGACTTAAAACAATTTTAGTAAAAAATGCTTTCGCAAATATCATGGGAGTGAAATATTTTTTTTTGATAAATGTGTTTAGTAAATAAAGTTATAATAAAAATATTTACTTTATGTTTTGTATATACTTCAAAATTTCTCCACCCACTGTTTTCGCTACATAAATATCTGTGTCTTTGAAAATGAAAAATGACCCTATCTGTCATCAACACATTCTTCGCATTAAAGCTGTGCTCTTGAAAATACAACGCAACTTGTTCCTTTGATAGCGGTTTATAAAGTGTAATAAAGCTTCTCCTGCTTTACCGACAGCGAGCAAAACATGTTAGCCGAGCACTTTAAGCGGTTACATTTATGTAATTTAAATTGCTTTCTGGTCTGTTTCGGTCTTTCTCATTGTATTCGTACATGCAATTAATTTATTTTCATGGCAGCTCCGCAAATATTATTATAAATCATTAGCTCAATACTTCCAACGAAAACGTTCATATTTCATACTTGTATTGAATGACATATTCATGAACTAAGTGAAAGCTTTCGTAGCACGAGTGAATTGTAATTAATTTGAAATATTTTTGGTCTATGTAAAAACGACACCAGTGAGTTTTGAATGTATAAAAATATACGTACCGCGTGTCTTGCAGGTCTTTAGAAGTACCGTTCTGGAGATATTTCAAACCTAACGAGAGTCAAGAGAAGAAGATGAGTGAAATATCATTGAAACATCGTCAGAATAGTCTTTCGAAAGGCCGGTAAGACACATGGTACGATACTTGAAAAGCCAACGATTCATACGGTAACTGTGAAAACAGGAAAATGAATACACACACACACACACACACATATATATATATATATATATATATATATATCCATGCACAATGTTCTCGTGACTATATAGTGTGAAGCTGTCTTCTTGACTGTTCGACGGCATATTTTTCTGCTTCTGACAAAGAACCAGTCAATCCACGTTTCGAAAAGATTTCATTGGCGTACATCTGGATGATACAACGGCATATAAAGCGACGCAAACACCAAGCGAATAATTTACATGTCGTTTGAATTCATGTTACAATAACGAGACAAAGAAAATTAGGATGATGAGTGAATTTTTATTGAAACTTCGGTCAAGAAAAGGTCTTTTTCAAGACAAACCATTTAAAACACGTGTCAACAGGGAATACAATATGACATATCTCACCCACTAGAATATTTGACCTTACATGTTGAGAATAATAAATGCTAAAAAAAGTAGCAAGGAAGCAGTAAATTCTTGCGTCGTTTTTTTGCTGAACTTTAATGAAAAAATTCGTTTTTCTTTTTTCTTGTTTCAGTTTAGTTTTGTTATTTGTAACAGCTTATAGTAGTAAGTTAGTATATTAAAATGTTAAAAGTTCGAAGACAACCAAATTATTGCCAGCTAAGCGATTTCGAAAGGGGTCTTAGCGTCGGACTAAACGATGAGAAAGAAACACCAAACCGGAAAATTGAAGACTAAGATTCTATTCTATTCTAAGAAATGCTTTTTTTGACAGATAGAGGCTATAGAATAACAATGGGTTTCATATATCACCATATTCGTTCATTTGTGTCGTCCACAAGTGTGTGAGGCAGTATTAGCCTTGTTTTTTGATTAGAATGGTGTAATATATTGAGTCGGGAAGTCAAACAATATCGTTTTCCAAATGAATCACGTCTTTGTGATGTGACGTCGGACTCGTCTATGCCCGACGTTGAAGAGGACAAAGACTGGTCTTTGAATATTTATGTAAAACGGTAGAATATGGAAATAAATATATTTTAATGACATTTACAGGATTTTTCTTCTTATTTAAAAAACGGATCATGTTCAAAAATAACCCTTCTATTAAATAATATTACGCATACAAATAATATCAAGTTTCATATTTAAGATTCTATGGACCCTATTACATTTTTGTCAATTTTGTAGATAAAACTTTTATTACAAAACTTACTTTCGTGCGTACCAACAATTTTAAATTAATTTCTCATGAATGTTCTGTCTATGACATGTAATAGTAGCAATCTCCTTTGCTTTATTTATTTACAAATTTAACCGACTCTTTCTTCTTCTATCTTAGCTCATGATATTCTTTATAAAAATTATTGATCTTGCTTATACACGTGCTATAGAATGACACGTAATATCTAATATTAATTTAGACCATACTTGAAAATTATATTCGAGTTCAACGACATCTGTCTACTTTTATTATTAATGGCATTGGCGTTCAGTCACACAGTTTCATACTCCTTTTATCTTCACAAATACACACTGTTCTTTATGTAGATTCGGGGCAAAACATTCGATGAAAATGATCGCAAACTTTATCAAAGAAGCTTACGGAAACTTTATCACGCAAATTCTCATTACAAGGGTCGTTCTAGTCCCATAAAAATTAACAACGTCTTCCTCGATAATGCAAAGTGCGTTGAAATCTCAAATGTAAGAATTTCCTGAATTCGGTAATTTATTATCCGATACGTACGCGGGTTATAAATATAGTCGTATTTCCAATAAACTGCAATTAAAATCGTGCCTGGAAAAGATCCCATTCGTTCACTAATTTATTTCAATTACTCGCAGGTCAGTAGATTTGTAAAGTTGAATGAATAAGACGGGGGTGTTTTTAAAGGAAAACGAAATCATGTATAATGGTAATTAGCTACTTATTAGAATTAATGGTTAATCGATATCGTAATTTCGGAGGGAAGTTTTAAATAGAAACACAGGAAGTGTTTAATACTAATTAGAAGTAAACGTATTTTTGTTTATGAATTATAAAATTAACTTGTATTATCGATAAATAAAGCAGGGAAATTTAGGCATCAAGCAGGAGCGGTGAGAGACGATGATACGGATGTTTCCGGCTAGTCATGTCCGTCACCGACGTATATTGATTATGTTATAAAACGCAGTTACGTGTAGTTTCTATTGCGTTGATAACGAACAATAGTTGATATTATAGTGTAATTACGAGTGCAAAACGGAATAATAACAAAATGCTGTCCACAGACATTCTAAATAAATTTATAGAAAAATTCCCAGACCTAAATTACGATGTTGCTGAAGCAATTTGTTTAGTGTGTCGTACTCTGTTCCTCTGACGGAAGAAAATAGAAGAGACTGCTTTAGATACGTAAACATTCAAAAACACAGAAATACAAAATATAATCGGACATCTCTGGAATTTGTGTTACATATAATTTATACATTGACAGCTTATAATCAACATTTAGGATAGCGGAGAAGAAATCTTTCCGTCAGTTTTGGAGTACATGCAATGCGGACTACGTATTGTGAAAGGCCCTAAATTTATTTTGCGAGAAAATAGAGATAAGTATTAAATCTTTTCTAAAAAGAAAATGTGGTTGAGTTGTGACGAGACTACAGATTGTAAAAAAATCTGATCTGAAGGTCGTTGTACGTACACTGGAACCTCTTTAACAGTCATCTTCATTTTTATTAAGTAGCGAAAGGTTGCCAAAATGTACTGGAGAAACTATTCACATTATGGTACTAAGTGCATTACACAATTTTGAATTGACACTAAACCAAGTAGTGATATTTATTATTGATGCCGGCTCGTCAATACTTTCTGCGAAACCTTTCCTTAAACAAGTGTTCCACTTCACTACATGTAACATGCCTGTTACATGTATTATGTCTGATCTCGGGAACTATTCGAAAACATTTTTTAGTTGTAGATGGTTTGATAAGCAGCATCAGAAAAGTTGTCCTGAAAACTCTGAAACTAATACGTAAATTTCACAAACACTGTCCTAGCATACGAGAACCATCCCAACCAATTCTTACACGCTGAGGTATGAGACTAGAAATAGTTTTCTATCATCTAAACAATTTTCACACAATAACAACCTTAATAATACAGTTAAACTGAAAAGAATCAAAAACCATCAAAGAAAGGCAGATAAAATGTAGTAGTGCTAGTGTTCACACGAATTTACAAAACTATTCATACGAATTACATTGTACTAGCATGTGATGGAAACCTTATGTTTAATATGTTTAATAACAGCAAAAACATATAATATGTTGCATATAAAGGTATTTTAAATTGCGCGGTTTTTTTAAGAATAAATAAAATATAGCTGGCGTACTGAATTTGTCTGGGTATGTGGGCATTTAAAAAGTGTGATGTATGAGATTTATAAAAATGGCTTCGTACACGGTACAACAACGCGTTCAAATTGTTGAATTATTTTATGAAAATTAGCGTTCTGTGAAAAGAGTTTTTATAAAATTACATGAATTTTATGGTTTACATAATCGTCCTTCTGAAAGCACTATTGGTCAAATTATTAAAAAATTTCAAGAGACCGGTTCCGTGGAAGATCAAAAAAGTGAAAAATACAGTCGTAGTGGTCGTTCACAAGAAAATATTGGTTTGGTTCGTGAAAGTGTTGCTGAAGATCCTGAAATGTCTATTAGACGATGTTCACAAAAACTTGGACTTAGTGGATCAACAACATGGCGTATTTTACACAAGAATTTAGCTTTGAAGGTATATATGGCCCAAGTAACACAGGAACTGAAGCCATTAGATCATTTAAAACGTCGTTCATTTGTCAATTTCATCAATTAACAACAGCTGATTTTTCTCAAAAAATAATGTTTTCCGATGAGGCACATTTTGATCTTGGTTGCTATGTTAATAAACAAAACTGCTGTATCTGGGATGAAGAAAATCCACGAATTATTCAAGAAAAACCTATGCATCCTAAACGAGTTACTGTTTGGTGCGCATTATGGTCAAGTGATATAATTGCACATTACTTCTTTGAAAATGCTGCTGGTGAAGCTGTAACTGTCAATGGTGATCGATATCGTCGTATGATAACCGAATTTTTGTGGCTTGAATTAATGAATATTGATCTAGAGGATATGTGGTTTCAACAGGATGACGCTACACCTCACTTTGCACACGAATCAATTAATTTATTGAGAGAAAAATTTCCTGGACGTTTAATCTCAAGAAACGGTGATGTTAATTGGCCACCAAAATCATGTGATTTGACACGGTTAGACTATTTTCTTTGTGGTTATGTGAAAAGCCAAGTTTATAATATCAATCCACAATCAATTCCTGCTTGAAAGATGAAATTATTCGTGTCATTAGTGAGATAGAGCCTCAATTATGTCAAAATGTCATTGAAAATTTTAACAAAAGAGTGGACTTCTGTGGAGCTGCAAGAGGAGGCCATTTGGCAGATTTTATTTTTCGCATGGAAATGTCAGAAATGATAAATAAAAAGTTTTTGAAAGTGTATGCAAATTATGTGTTTTATTTATTCTTTAAAAAAAATCGCGAAATTTGAAACACCCATTACATGCTATTTACTCATATTGCATTGCTGTACTTATTGAATGTCTTTCGTATGTCTCATGATGTATGCAATTTTGACATCGCAACACCCGACATATGTACATATGTATGTATGTCGGGGACGGCCGAGACTGCCGAAGGTATCTGTACCAACGAATTTAAAAATAAGCAAGCATCAAGCAAGACAACAGTAGAAAGTAGATAAAAAATTTTTCGATATTTATTTTCTTACTTGTGCTATGGTCTCTACTATGGAATCAAAATGTTGTATAACATTTTGATTCTTCACTTGTGTACTTATTGTCGATTCAATGATTTAACTGTGAAATTGCCTTAACACTTTAAAAATAAGATGAGATATCATGAGACATAATATTACTATTGCCACCCTTATGTTTTAATATTTGTTGCCAAGCGTTTTGCATAGCATTTTCGAACACCAAAGCACTAGTGTACTTCTTTCTATTAACATAAATTTTATAAGCGAGAATACTCTTGAGTTTCTCAACATGATTAACATATAGTGCAAGTCCCGATCATTGGAAAACATCCCTCTGTTGAAACCATTGTTTCGCCATTATAGCTAAATGCACTATTATAGTGTTGGAAAATTCAAGTAGCATCTTACATTCGATACCTAAAGTCTATTGGAACTTCGTCTAACAGCTGAATATACTTTTGCGATATTATTCGCATAGGTATCTAAGATATTGAATTTTTGCAGTAAGAACTCTAGGATATCCGTATCATCTCTGATGAGCTCTACTTCCAAAATTAGTAACACCAGTAGTTAGTAACATCATCAATCAAGCTATGGGTCATCAAGATCATCTAAATTGACTTTTTTCTCATCTGAGAAAATCACTTATTTTACTCTGCATCAAAAAAACAAAGTAAGTTTTTTGCAAAATACAAGCTAGAAACTCTGTGGTCTTCCTATAAAAGTGGTTCTAAACACTGTTTTGTGCATTTGGACATTGGCGTGCAACAAAAATTTGTTGAACGCATGTTTTCGTAATTTGAAAATTAAGTTCTTTCTTTTTCTGTTAATTCTGTTAATTTTCCAAATGTTGTAAGATATAAATTTCGGCTTTTCTCCCTCCTAGAAATGTTTGAATAATACTAATTATATAATGACATTGTAATGCTTTTATAATGTAAATTATTATTATTAGTTTTTAAAGTATTTAATTAGGGTATTCATTTTGTCTTATATAAGATTCAATAAACTATAAACTTGAATTTAATAACTACTAAAACTTGTGTAAATTTAGACAAATCGATTTACCAAGAGTTTAAGAAGTTTCAGAGGGTAATTAATTGTTGTAGTTACTAGCTAATGCCAATTTTGGCAAGTAAACTTTGGAAGCATAGTACAACTTGTTAATGTAATTAAATTGTATATAGTGCATGAAAAATATTTTGAATATTAATTTATATATTAATACTAGTACAGTATAAAACAATATAAGTAATTCATTTGATGTAAAATCAACCAATATATAATCAAAAAAGGTAAATAAAATCCCTTTACGGGATTTACCCGTATTTCGACAACTAAGTTGTCGTTATCAGCAGATAATTAATCACAGTGTCATACCGGAATCCGCGATAAAATTCACACAGAATAACAGGCATATTTTTCCGCTAAAAAATAAACATATGTTTTTTATCGGAAAAAGATGCAAAGTCTTACCGCGTATAAAGATAGGTGTTTCTATAAACAAGAAAACGGGCAATATATAATATGTAATAAATTCATATTTTTTATATTAATAAATTACCTATGAAAAACAGAATTGAGCTTTCCGATAATCGATTGTCTCAAAAAAATTAACATTGAATTGTATTGCATGTCGACGAAACGATGAAAATGTTTTTGTATACTTAAAGAATGAACGTTCTGCATCCCACGAGAATATTCGCGAATTTAAAATATAATGCATGTAGAGGAATATTGGAAACGAGTAATGTATTTATTGCCATGGTATAATGTTGCGCTTCCATGAAATGTTATTTTACGCCCGTGTGAACAAGAAGACGATATCCGTTAATCTTCGATGCAGATGTAAAATATTTGAAGCATGATATGATGTACTTGTTCTTAAAGAGAATCAACTTTAATGGTGTATACCTTTGTGAAGTACACATTCAGCTTTGTTGTAATAAAAAAATCGAACTTCAAACAGCACATGTGTTTTACTAAACTAACAATAAGAGTAAATATAATATGTACAATATAAAACGATGTAACTCACGTATAATATAAAAATGGAATTATATACATTGCTCGACGACGTTAGGTTGTAATATGTTATTTGCAATTAAAATCATGGTGTTCTACAATGGTAACACTGCATACAAAACATTGAATAAGACTGTTAGAAATACTGCAAAGTAAGAAATTCATGTATAAATTTACTAATATCTATCACAAGAGATTATTCATCGCTAATGTGGCATTGTTCTATAAAATCGCTCTTGACAACGTTTGATGGACAACCAATCTAAGTGGACGTTTCCCAAATGCTCGCCTGTCAGTTCTTGAATGACGTTAGTACTTCGACTATAAAATCGTCCACTTCACTTATTAACAAAACAGTATTATATTTTAATTTCTGCTTTTTTCTGTACATTCTTAAAAAATACTGGGCGTTTAGTTATACATTTACTAACGTATGAAAGGAATTATGCTTGCCTATTAGGAGAGGGCAACGTACGAGGGAGCGTTTTTATATTCGCGGAATGGGGGACAAGGGGTGGAAATAAAAAAACCAAATTATTTTTCTTTTTCAATATATTCACCTGCAAGACGGATACATTTTTCACATCTTTCAATTAATTTATTTATACCCTCACAAAAAATGATTTGTCTTTATCTGCAAAATACGCCGAAACTGCCTCCTTGACTTCATCATCGGCAGTAAATTTTTTACCCCGCAGCTCTTTTTTCATTTTCGGAAACAGGTAATAATCACTCGGGGCCAGGTCTGGGCTATAGGGTGGGTGATTCACAATTTCGAAGCCCACCTTATGCAGCGAAGCTAACGCAACGCGGCTCTTGTGGGCGGGCGCGTTGTCGTGCAAAAGCAGAACACCTTTTGTCAATTTTCCCCGTCTTTTCTCTTTAATGGCTTCTTTTAGTCGCTCTAATATTGAAGCGTAATATTCTCCGGTTATAGAAACACCTTTATCTTTATAATCAATCAACAATATTCCTTATGCCACTTGTACACCATGGTTTTTCCTGGACAAGAGTCGCCGTAAACCAATGACATCTCATTCATTATGGTCGCGACTGATTTTCCTTGCCTGGCAAGGAACTTTATAACGGCACGATATTCGATTTTTTCCATATTTCACTTTTCACTCCTGATTATGTTACTAACTAACTAACTAAGACTAACTGTCTAATAACAATGAAACTTCGTATTTATACTAATCATGAGTCGCTGCACAGGTCACGCCCCCAATGCGCCTACTCACCCCTCTACAACCCGCTCATTCCGCGAATATAAAAACGCTCCCTCGTATGTATCTAATTTCAGGGCTCCGGACAAGGATAAGATAATATTTATTTATCTTCTAAATTGCATACACTGCTCAGAATTGAAAACTAAAGGATGACCCAAATTGAACTTCAGGGTTTATGTTCTGAATAGAAAACAAAATATAGGATGAATTAGAATTTTATTGCTATCAATATAATGTACAAATTGATCACTTAGATACGGAAAATAATATCAGTCAAATGTCCTCCACGACTCTGCTGAAAAACATCATTCTTTACTGAAATTTTTAATAATGCTTTTAATCGCGGCTCTATTTCATTATTATTATCATATTTATACTGCTATTCTGCTATCTATTCTACGCTCTATTTCATTACCATCATATTTTCAGCACCCACATGCCTCATGTTCTCCTTTAGGTCTGGAAGCGTAGCAGATTTTTGCTGTAAACCCTGTTTTTCAGATATCACTACAAGTAAAAGTATAATGGAGTTATATCGTAAGACATTGTCAATCGCTTCTCTGAGAGATAACATGGCCAGAAAATTTGGTGTCAAGTAAAGTAATTGTCTCGTGTGGTGCGTGACGTGTGGCTCCATTTTGTTGAGACCCAATGTCATTTACATTCAAACCATTAAATTCATTGGAAAAAAGTCGTTTAGCATTTTTCAATAGCGTAAATCATTTACATCCTTAAAAAAGTACGAGCCAATGATTCTATTGCTGCTGTAGCGCGAAGTATTGAAGAAGATGCCGAAATATCGATCCATCATCGTTCTCAACTTCTTAGCCTTTGTCCTTGAACTACATGGAAGCGTGAAGCGAAACGACAACCGTTTGCCTGATTGGGTTCATTTGAAACTGGTTGAAAATGAGAATTTTTATCAAAGAATTGTGTTTAGTGATGAAGCTCATTTCTGGTTAAATAGCTACGGCAATAAGCAAAATTGCCATAATGGAGCGAAAACAATCCTCAAGCCGTTAACGAATCACCATTACATCTGTTGAAACTGACTGTTTGGTGCGGTTTACACGCTAGCGGTATCATCGGTTCTTATTTCTTTCGAAATGAGGAAGGAGCTGCCGTTACGGTGAATGGCGAGCGCTATCGATCCATGCTGACTGAATTTTTGTTTCCAAAAATTAATCAGCTAAACATCGACGATATTTGGTTTCAACAAGACGGCGCAACTTGCCATACAGCGCGCTTAACAATCGATTTATTGCAAAATCAATTTAGTGCCAACTTTATTTCCAGAATTGGTCCTGTTGACTGGCTTCTTCGTTCGTGCGATTTAACGCCTCTGGGTTACTTTTTATGGGGCTATGTTAAGTCATTGGTTTATGTCGGCAAACTTACAATTGAAGCATTGGAAGCTAATATTCAAGCCATCATTGACGCCATACGGGCAGATTTATTGGAAAAAGTAGTCAAAAATTGGACTGATCGAATGGACCATGTAGCCATCGTAGCCGGAAATCATATTTAAAAAATAAATGCCATGAAATTATCTACCAGATTATGATAAAAAAAATTTCATTCCAACAATATTTCTGTCTTGTATTATCATTTAAAGTTCTCAAGCTCTTAAAAAAACACCTGTCATATTAACCATCAAAACGTACA
This sequence comes from Dermolepida albohirtum, assembly GCA_031893035.1. Lineage (NCBI taxonomy): Eukaryota > Metazoa > Arthropoda > Insecta > Coleoptera > Scarabaeidae > Dermolepida > Dermolepida albohirtum. The sequence continues at coordinate 523,565 of JAVIWB010005207.1, forward strand.
CCTTCGACATTCTCACAAAGCAAATGGCGCGCAATTCAATTTCTGAAGTTCAATTTGGACCAACTTTATTCCAGTATACATCAATTATTATCACATCTATATCACAATCCTAATAATTTTGTGAGAAGAAAATTTTCTCTTAAATTAGCAATCCCAATGTCTGTGAAAAGCTCATATCTGCGACTTGAATAAAATAAAGTTCTTAATTCAATACAAACCTAATCCTATGAATAGGAGTTTTTCACAACATTGGTTTTTCTCTACACATATAACAAGGGTTGTAGAATGCAAGTAAAGGATGTATGACACTGAACACCAGTTTAAATAAAACTCTGTATAATAATAAGCTTTTCTATAGGTGATCTATATGCAGATATGTATTCTTTTTTTATTTGAAAAAAAAACAACTCTGAAAGTATTTTTTAGCGTATATTATTCCATGTTTCCAATATTCGTATTTTATTGTTGTTTTAATGGCGGGTATAAAATGGGAAAGTTCAGTAGAATTATTTATTAATTTTAAAGCAAGAAATTTTGTTTCAAAATAAAATGTCTGGATTATAAAAAATATTGTCGAATTTATCATTGCGCCACATGTTTAATTTGTAAACATTCTTTTCAAGATATTCATTTACATTACCACAGAAGAACTATTTTTCAAAGTGTTATTCAGAAATGAACGTATTATAATCATCTCTTCACTTTAAAACTCTTTTCATAAACAACTCCGGTTAAAACAAATTAGTGGAAAGTGTTAACAATCGACTATTATAAACTACGATTAAGGATCTGCAAGTAAAATGTAATAGCTCTCTATTAATTACCACAATCTGCTTTTTAGCCGATGTTAAATTTTGAAGTATTTAATAAGCTAATAGCTTCCGTATATTCAAATGATTGCACATCATAATGTTCATAGCAAATATACATTACTTTCACGCTAATGTCTAAGGTTGTTTGAATTGAACAGTGTACAGGATAACTAGCTTGTGCGGCAGTGTGCACATTGGCGAAAGAAAGCCTTCGATTGGCACTTAGTGAGAACGAGCTTTGTATTGCGCACATTCTATCCCATAACTCATTATAACAGTTGCGAAATCCTAAAATATGTATAATGAAATACAAAATCACTCTAATGTTAAATGTGACGATGCTATCTTTAGCAAAACAATTCCACTGTAACACAACGCTCTAGTGTTAGATCACCAACGACAAGACCGACAGCAACCCTACACTTAGAAAAAGGAATTTTTAACTTGGAAAAACCATTGAATATCATTCTTTCATATGTTGAATTAGTCAATAGTTTAGGAAAAACAATTAAAAAAATGCCAAATTACTTTACTTCAATGAAAAACGTTGCAAATGTTCACTAGATTAAATTATGGGAATTTCAAGATAGAGAACAAATATTCTTAGATCACTGAAGATTGATATATAACTCCTTGCCACAATAATTTTCGTTTTCTGTATACGTATTTCGACAACTAAGTTGTCATCATCAGCTAATCTCTTAATGATCTAGTTAATCAACCACAGGCTCCATTAAAATTACCAACAAATATTCTTCTTTTAACAATGATAGAGAGTATTATTATTTGGTTAATATACAGAAATCCGAATTGCCACATATACATTTATGTTCGCACACGTGGAGGAGCAAAAAAGACATAGATATGTAAAATAAAAACGTTAAAACACTTCTTGATTTATGGAGTTCCGAGGGATCAACTAAGTTGGTAAATAGTTATGTCGTTAAAACCACCATTTATACATTTATGTTCGCACCCGTGGAGGAGCCAAAAGGACATAAATATGTAGAAATAAAATGTTAAAATACTTTTTTATTTATGGAATTCCGAGGAAACAACTAAGTTGGTAAATAGTTATGTTTTATATAACTGCTTCCATTTCTATCCGAGTAATGGATTAAATATATTATGTATCTTTAGAGAGAACATATAGTTCTCTCTAAAGGTACATAATATATTATTTCGATGGTAACACTTACCAGGACACCAAGTATATAAATTGTTGATAAAGCCAGACAATCGACCCGAATTTTTTAGCAAAAGTTTCGAGTAACTACGTTTTATTTGGCAATTAAGCCGTATTTACAGGCACACGTCGCTGTTTGCTTTGTCAACAGATCTGCTATTGAGTAGCGGCTAAAGTGATGTAGATACGTAGTTTCGCTTTTATCTAGGACATGAACATGCAGTTCTCTCACTACTACGTATACCCAATTATTATTTTTTTGTTTTATAAGTCACTTGGATACCAAAGATTTTTCACTAATAAGTATCAATTGCTTTTATTCAAGAAGTATGTTATAACACAAAGAGTTGCAGTTATTCAAAATACATTTCTATTTTATCTCAAAAATATTAGTTCTTTGAAGCAATCTTTTATCTTAACATTTTTAAGTATTTGATGAACATGCTCGGTGTATTGCTAGTAGGTGATTAAAAGCGGTAGTTCAATGAATGAATTATTTCTGGCACTGAAAGGATATTCTTAGCAATAGAAACGTTAACAGCAATGTCAGAGACGCGGTTTCAACTAAAAAGCTTAAAATTAAAAGCGGAAACATTTGTTTTTAGACATATTTCTGTCATCTCGCTTTATGAGCGAGCGACAAATCCTGTTGAAGATCCAATTGTTTTCTTATAAACAAGAAGTCTGTCAAAGACCTCATCACTCACGTCAATTTTACAAAAATGAATAGCAAAATACCTTTGCAACAGATTCTTGGTAAAATACGACGCTCTATAGTGATTATGCTGAACTGACATCACATTTCGGACTTCTAGGTAACTTCGAGAATACACTATACTAACGATTTTCTTGCTCGAAGATAAGATTTTACATCTTCTTTTACTCTAATTTCTTTGCTTTTTCGTTTACTATGACCTTTAAGATTCGTGTTAAAAAGTCGGGACTAATATGTCTTCTTAGACTCGTCGTTGTAACGCGGAGCAAAAATATTTTTCTTTTTTAGAAATTACATAAAATATTTTTCAACTTTTCTGTAAATTATAATGCGAAATTTAACATTGTCTCAATATTTTTCGAAATTAAAATTAAAAAAGGGTAGTTACTCTTAACTAAACTAAAACAATCAAATAAGTGATACAATTGTAGTTTTAAAACTGTTAGAATTGTCACCATTAATTTTCATTTCAAAATTAAGTTAGTAAAGGTTCCCACATAGCATAATTTTATTTCAGATGTAAAATAAACTATCCAGTCAACTGCATTTCTAATATAATATATTACTAATATAATATATTACTAACTAATATTATATACAAAATAAAAAATAGGACTTAAAAAAGTATTCAAGATGCACAGATTTTCAATAATTATGTTATAATGTATCAATATCGTATTATGTAACAATGACAATATTTATTTGCTTTATAGTTTTTAAATCAGAACAAATTTAAAATATAGACTTTAAAAAATCCTTGAAACTACATAAAGTAATAACGGTATGGTTAAGAATGGTGGACTTACTGCAACTGATTTGTTATCTAGAAATAAAAAAAAATTATTTTTTATTTGGAACACAAATACGAAAGGTGATATCTATATTTAAAGCAAATAGTTTTATAGTGTAGGTCACACTATCCTTCTAAATAAATAAAAACTAACATATAATAATAATAATAATAATAATAATAGTGTAGTCATGATGTCGCTAATTGTTCAGATAACTGTTCTACAGTTCAAAACCTTCCCGTATAGTTTCCTTTTTAACGCTTGACCTTTTGTTTCTATCGGCAGCATTGTCGAAACTACTGAACCTTAGTATCTGTTGAAAGCCGTTCCGAGGCACTAGATCGTTCAAAATTTTTCTTCTATGTTTCACTCTCCACAATTGCGGATTCCATTTTTGACTTATACACCAATATGTATCAGGATTTCAATAAAATTCGTTAATTCTTTGTTATCATTTAGTTTCCATTTATTAACGTACATTCATACCTTCTACTTTGGTCCATCTTTTTATAATATCCAGCGCTTGTTTCCGAAAGAATATCAGAAAGATAAAGATATGGAATCAACTTCGCGATTTGCTTTCGCTCGTATAATATTTGTATTATCCTTGTTTAATTACAATTTTGTTTGCTTGCTGATTATTTCTCAATGTAAAAATTTGGTCAGTCCGTGGAACATTCTGTCAATCTGAATTGTGGTGCTATATGATTCAATTTCTGTAGTTTCATCATTTCAAATATTAATTTTTCCATCGTCTTATGAGGGTTCATAATCACTATCTGCATTTTCATGATACTCTACGTCATTACTTTCATTCATTGGGGTTACCAAGTATTCTTGTGTTAGTATCATGTTTACTATAGGTTTAAAATGAACACCCACCATATAATCATTTAAAAAAATGCTTAATGTAATTGTTGTTACGTACTTCTATTTGTAAGATATTTCAAAAATACAAAACACTAGAAGGTTTAATCATTTAAGGTTGATTATAAACCCTTTCCACATTGATTTTCGTATTCTGTATACGTTTTTCGACAACTAAGTTGTCATCATCAGAAGATAATTAAACAGTGTAACACCTGGAAAACTACAGCAAAAACCCTCACGAAACAAATTCCATGCATGATCTGTACCGTCGAAAGCCAAAACGCAGACTGTGCGTTTCGTTAGTTAATCAATAGTCGTTGTGCAATAAACTTTTAATGTATCTTCGGAAGACTAAGTTTTTCTATCGCAATGCTACACATTATTGTTTTGGAAATTACTCACTTTTTCGACATTTCTCTTCTCTGCCTTTTCTGAATCATTGAAACTGCTCTTTAAAACCAGTGGCCGAAATAAATAGTCAACACCATTTAAAGCATTCGGATTGTTTTCATTGGTTTTTTAGTCTTTATATATTCTTTAATAGAAGTATAGAAACTTAGATAAAATCTCTTGTTGTATTCATTCTGTATTCTACGAAAATTACACTTATAACTGGAAAAAAAATGCTAACATTATTAATTACTATTGCTATTATTATTTTCCTGCCGCCTTTAAACATACTTATCTAAAATATAAATATTATGTTACCCATAACATTTCCAAATCATTTAATTTTATTTAAGATATACATACCCAGGCACGCTTCCTTCAGAATATCGATCATTACGTCCGACGCCTGTGTAATGTTACTTTTCGCATCTGGAGTATAACACCTGTCCAGATAACTTTTAGAGCAATCGTTTAAATCTTTTAAAACACCACATACGGCTTTATCGTCTTCGGGTCTGCTTCGCATGAACTTCCCTAACCTATTGGTACATGTAGTAAAGAGAATGGTTGAATTGTAACAACCAGAGAGGTGCTTTGCCAAAACTACATGCGCAATAACATCTACTGAGCCGACCACGGTGTTAGCCATTACTAAAATACTACCTGTAAATGAAGAAGGGAATTGAGAGGCATCAGGGGGATTACGGAATGCGAGTTTTATGTTATATTAAGCGTTTTTAAAAAAAAATCTTTGAGTTTAATTTCTAGAACAAATTTATTGTAATCTCTTTAGGGATCCATATATTTAAAATAACGTCGTGAATATTACCTTCAATTCTGTTTTCCTCAAACCATTTTCGAACCACTTTGTTCGTTTAGTTAATATATACTTATATGTATATACAAGAAGATCCCCACCAATAAATATATATAGAAATAAGTAATACTTCCAGCATGAGTATCTCTCTTATTACAAAAGTTATAGGTTTGGTTAAACTAGGTAGAGTGTTCTTATGAATTAGTAAAATTATAATGAAGAAGATCTTCATCAATAGATATCTACATAAAACGTTAAAAAGTTGGGAAGAATATTGAAATGGATATAGTACACTTTTACCAGACTCAGTGACAAATTACTTTGAACGAAACCAGAAGCCTACATTTTAATCTGTGAGTATAATAAAACTGTAATATATAAACAGTAGCAAAAGTAAATAGAGTATAAAAAAGCATCCATCAACTATACATTTCAAAATATATGTACAGGAACAGAAATTGCATAGGTTTTGGAAAAGCTGTTGTATTACCCACTAGAATCATCATCAGAGGATTATTAGAGAAGCTGTCGAGATAGAAAACCATAAAAACATTAACTGATTTTTAAGAGGAAATTTTAAAAAATTATTATGGAGGTAATCATTCTCATGACAAATTCTGAAAAAGTTGACAATATGAACGGAACGTTAATCGTTACAATAAGATGCTAACTTGTAGAATACTGTATTGTTATACACATACCTCTTTTACTGACATCATTGCAAGTAGTACTGAAAGCGTCGGACTGACCCCTAACTTCATTATAGTCTACCTTATCTTTGTCCTTTACGCAACTATCCACAAAAGTATCAGAACAACTTATGAAATCATTCCAAACTGCACATATGGCGTCTATATCTTTCTTCTCCTTAGCTTCAATTATTTCACCTTTTTTCTCTAAGCAAGGCTTGTAATTTTCTAAATAGCATTTACTGCTCGCCAGCGAACATATTTGAGCTACCAGAAATAATAAAATCCCAATATTGGAAACCATATCTAAAACAAAATGAGAAGAAAAAATCTTTTCTAAATAATATAAATTATTAACAATATCTTCTAAAATTTGAATTGTACATAAATATCCAGCTTCCTGACTCTCATTAGTTCTTTATTGTTTATGCTATTGCTACTAAATTGGGGTGACTTTTAAATTAGAGAAACAAATTATAAAGGCAGAAATCAAACCAAACGAAATCAAATATGATTTCTTCTTTATAAAACTAGGAATATTTTGCTATCAACATTGAGCATTTGTCGTGAATCACTCAGTATGTATATATATATATATATATATATATATATATAATATTTAATGCTTTCGTAGGTATAATATGTGGTGTTGATCTCTTGGTTTCTCCTCATGAATACATCGTCCTGATGAACAAAACAAACAGTCTTACAGGTCGAAAAGATGTAACATGTCATAATAAGCAAATGCATGCTATACTAATAAATATAATAATTCCACAGTAATGTACCGCTAATTACAGGAGACATTTACAGGCCATGAATTATTATTACGTCCATGCTCGTGACTTAACACTTTCGACTGCCAGCATTCACTTAAACGAGAAGGAAAACTATGGAAAACCTTCTCGCGATTAAATCTGCTTTCATATTCGATCGTGAAACCCCAGGCTTGATAAACTAGTAACTTACTATAGAATTATCGACCAGCTGTGTTAAAACAAACATATTATAATGTCGCAATAAATCTTTCCTGTTATTATTTTCTCAATTCGCCTAAATATAAATGCACATTAATATATAAGTATATCTATCTTTAAATATCGTAGAGTTATAAGCACACGGAACTATAGTATTCTTGTTTCTTCTAATAAACTTCTTATAGGCACTAGTATAGCCTTCAGCTATATCTATAAAATTTGTTACGTTGCTTCAGTGTTTCAACTTTTTTCACGAAATAGTAATTTGACTTCTCTGAACAGAAAAAAGGCACACGAAACAAATTTTTTTGCAAAATTTTGCATTTAAAGGTTGAGATTTGGAACTACACGTTATTACGTTGCAAAATTTAAGAAGGCACTTTATAGTGCCTGTTTACTGTTTTAGAAAGAAAGTGAACAACACTAAGCTATAAAAAGAAGACCGCCAATATGACTGCTTTTTGGACTTCGGCTCGTTGGAGTCACATTCCGAAGCTTGTTGGCTGGTTTACATATTGGATGTGAATCCACTTCTCCCTATCCGTTATGAATATAGAGTTCGGATTGGACTGTTTGGGCGTATCGTCCGCAACCTACTTCTGGTGCTCTTCTTGAAAACAATTTAACTTCTTTTCCTGTCGCATTCTGTTTCATCTTCCAAATAGCATCTAAATTCATGAGACATGTCCAAGTTCTGAGGCATAATTGTTAAGCCCAAATTACTTCGTCAACCCTTTCATCAATCGACAATGTTAAAATTCGATGAGAATGACGCAGTACTTCAACCATTTTTCGGCCTTCTTCAACATTTTCAGTGATACAACTCAAGAAATTTGATTTGCCAAAGCTTTGAGTCAAATTCTAGATATTTTTATCCATATTGAAAATCCTAGCACGCTTAGGTGGACTTATAAATCTAATAACTGCCAACTAATTAATATAGCGTTTCTAAACTGTATGCGGTTACATTGGTGCTAACTCGGAGAAAAAATTTTTTTCTTATCTAATATGCGAACTTTCAAGTTTTTATAATGATTTTTAATTAAAAAAAATAAAAAATATGTACACGTATATACTATATATACATGTACATGTATACTCGTATATACAACATTATTATATGTACATATACATATATACAAACATCATTCGAAAAAATTCGAAAAATAAATAATTCGGTATTCTGTAAGAAACGGTTACAGAAGATATCTAAATGTGTTGTAAGGTGTTGATAACTTATTCATCAAAGCATAAAATATTGATTGGCAGCAGTTTCATAGACCAAATTCACACTTGGTGTACTGGGCGTCCACTCTCAAAGTCGAACAAAGTCATTATTGCTATACTATAAATGAATATTAAGTAATAAAGTCTTTAAATAATTTTTATTAATAGAAAAAGCAAGAAAAATAAATTACAGCAAATATTTAAATAATCCCCGTTTTGTTCTAAGCATTTCCATAGTCTATTATAAAAATTATTGCTTTTTCAAAGAATTAATATCGGGGTGCTCTTCTGTAAACTTTATTTTTAAGATGTCTCCACAGGAAGAAGTCACAAGGTGCTAAATCAGGAGATCTTCAATTTGTAGCACTACTTCTACCTATCTAATGATTTTAAAATCAATCATTTGAAAAATGTCTAACGTCTAACTCAAAATGCGCGAAACAACCTTGTTGCAACCTGATTTCCAAATATTCTCTTGCAACTTCTTCCAATGCATGTAGTACCTTCGTTACTAAAAGTTCTATTCATGTCTCTGCATTTAAGTTCGTTTAATTTCAAATGATTTAATAATATTATTATCAAAAATCCCAGCCCAGATATTAATTTTTTGGGAATACTGAGTTCTGGTCGACATATTAACTAGAACCTTCTTGAACCCAATATCGTGTTTTCTGAATATTTGGTTCATTATTTAATGTAAAAGTATACTCATCAGTAAAGCATATCGATGATAGAAAGCGACGACTTTTGTTAGCGCGCTCGCATTTCGTAGCAAAACGTATTCCTTCGTTAGTCGTCAGTAGCAAAAATTTCCCGACGATATTGTGGTTTATATGGGTGATATTTGTATTTTTTAAAAATTTTAGATACTCGCGAATTATCTAAATCAACTTCAAAAGAAATTTGCCTCAAAGCGCATGTTAGATTCGCATTTATCATCTAATCATATAATACACTCTCTTCTGTGCCGTTCACTAGTAATTTGTTTTCGGTGATACGATTGTTATTTAGAACATTTTATTTTTTCAGTAAAGATCATTGTTATTGCTCGCCACTCGTACGTTCCATACGTTCTGATACTGCAGAAATATTTGCGTATCTTTCGAAATTATCCATATTTTCTGAATATTCCTTACAGATTGTGTAGGTTTAGTATTAAATTTAACAGCAAACAGATTTCGAATTCGTCCCCACACTAAGGGCACTATAAAAGGTTTTCACCATAAAACTCGTTCGTTGGTATAATTTTTTCATTGCTCCGCAAATAAACTTCAACTTAAGCTTTAATCTCGAAGTTTTACTCACCAATAAACAAACAGTAAACATAGATTTAGTCTCTTACAAAAACTAATTACAAAATAATTTGACAAATGCCGTCTGTTTTTAAAATCAAGGCTCATATTTAAAAACTGACGAACTTTAAATTAATATTTTAGTCGCGCTTTTCGTCTTGTATCATTATTTGATTCGCAATAATTTTTCTCTCTCTACTGATACAATTACCTCCTTTATTACTTATATTAGCTTGCAACAATTGTCAAAAACGTTTGAGAATGAACACACTATATATATATATATATATATATATATATATATATATATGTATTTTTATTTGTAATCAGTGAAAATATTATATACCCTCAAATATAATTTACAAAGTAATTTATATTCTTCAAACATTTTATAACTATTTAGGTAAAACTGAAAATTTTCGGAATTTTCAAATTTTATTATTTTTATTATTTACTATAACTTACCTACAATCAGGTCTTAAATCAATCCTATTAATATATTTGGAGTTCCTGATAACACTTTAGATTTCATCTAATACTCTGCAAATCTATCAGTAGAACTAGCTATGTACTATGTAGTTTTAAATTTCTACCGCTTTAAAAAATGTATTTTACAATCTCCCAAAATTTCTCAAGGCGCCATCAAACGAGGTTGTCTCATTCAGTATTTTCGGAAACCGTTTTGTTTTTTTTGTGTCGCCCCGGATTCGAAAAAACAATCATAAGATTTATTATGAATAGTAAACAGATTTATTCTAAATTATGTCGTGAAACGATCTAACGATAAACAACATATCTTTTAATCATTATTCTACAGATATCCTGAAACCTACATATGTGTAACTAAATACCTAATTTTGACCTTACCTCATCAAATGATATTGGTCGTGTAATGTAGAGATATTTTTCTGTAAATTTTGTCGACAGTTATTTTTAACTCTGGCGACCATCCAGGATACTAAACGAAATAATCGCAAAAATTAGGATAGTAATTCTGTTTTACTTGTCATCATTACATGGTTCCGTAGACATAGATAGCATGTATATTATGACGTGAAGACAAAAATATGTATTCACAATAGTATCTCTTTCATGATGCATAACAGACGATGACGGCAATATTTAATTTATTATTCTAATTAGGATTAATCGAGTGAAATTTAAACTAGTTTCTCTCCTCAAAATACATACATTCAAGCCATCGACTTCTGTAATTGTCCAATTAATATTAGTTAAGGACAGTAATTGACAATCAAAATTGAAATTAAAAAGCGTTTAATCTAACAAAAATATTACATTACCAGCTGAGTACACAATACGCCATCGATCATTCATTCATAGAGAGATACTTATTTTAGAAGCAATGCAATTATTTTTCACATGACACTATTAACACAGAATTTAACAACATTAATATATATTGTCTGACAAAAAAACCCGAGTCACCCAGTGATAGCAAATATTTTGAAACCCAATTTTGCACAAATGTTTACTGTCTTGAGAATAATAAACGATTATTCATTGAACAATTTGTGTCCTTTATAGAGAAAATTTTATAGTGAGCTCTCACTCGACGTAGAAAACTGCATTCTTGATCTGGTATGTAGACTTCCGCGGTCGTGGTCCACACTATCTTCTTCTGGGTTTCTGGGCTGGAACCGCGTCACTAGTATAACTGCCGACGTTTCGTACCCACTCGTATGGTACATCTTCAGGGCTCAACTACTGCTACAGTGTCAGTGCAACAAACAGTAGCATTATTTGAACCCTGAAGATGTCCCATACGAGTGCGTACGAAACGTCGGCAGTTATACCAGTGACGCGGTTCCAGCCCGGAAGCCCAGAAGAATATTGCATTCTTGATTTTCTATATATTCGTGTGGAAGCTCATTCTAAGCTACTTGGAGGGCATCATAACTATTGTAAATTCATTGGAGAGTTAGGAAGTATACCAACTCTTCGAAGTATTCTATCCCAGACATATTTGCGGAAGGTCTGGCGCTTGCGCATGCCAATTGACAAGATTGATATTTGACTCTTACAGGAGTCGTAATTTAACAGCTGCAACATGAGGATAGCCATTATCTACTGGAATGGTGGCATTAATTACCTTTTTTGAATATATGGTGAAAGTAATTGTTCCAGAACTTCGTAAAATTACCTTTGAACATCGGAGGAGATGGATTCTACTTCCTATGGTAAATCCGTCTCAAACCATTGATTCTCCAATGAGTGCAGCATCACGTTCTACAGAAAAATTCAAAAAATTCTTTCCCCTTTTCACATCGGACACGTCTACGTCCTTTAAATAAAAACAAGTTTCGTCCGAAGAGAAGACGTTGTTTCACTCTTCACCCCAACCTGCCAGTACATTGTACTGTTGTACTCTAAGGCCACGATGTCCAATAATAAGAAGTAGTATTAGCGTTGGTTACATAGAAAATCAACCTAAACGAACGAAACGGTGATGAAATGCATCGTTATTCTATCGCTGAGAAAAAAGAAAACATTTTCCAGAAAGCTTGAGGTACCAGCCGAACTATAAGAACAAACGGTCTTAGTCTTCCGTCTTCCCATTCGATGATACTTCTAGGTATTTATGGAATTTATATATTCGTGGTCTTACGTTTTGCTTACAAATATAAATATTTATCTGAGAAAAGTACATGTCATGATAAGTCCACAAGATAGAAAAATGATTACTATTATCCTAAACACTGCCTGATTATAAGAGAATGTGACTTTGCTACTCTTTTGTTAAAGTTTTACTTACGCGAATTATATTAGAATAATAAAGCTTTTTCCATATTTAATTTAAAAAAAAATTTTCAATTGATTTGGGACCCTATAATATATCTGGGTATATAATATCTTATATGCACGTAGTCTGAAAGGTAGCCTGTCTTTTTAGTGTCATTAATACAAAGTAAAACTCTATTAATTTGGTACGTAGACTTCCGCGGTCGTGGTCCATGCTATCTGCTTCTGGGTTTCTGGGCTGGAACCGCGTCACTAGTATATCTGCCAAATACAGATATACTAGTATATATATATATGCAGATATACTAGTGACCCGGTTCCAGCCCAGAAATCCAGAAGCAGATAGCATAAAACTCTATTTCTTATGCAATGTACGTATAACTCTATGCCGTAACGGTTTTTACTATTATGAATTCAGTGCAAGGTTCCAACTTAGAACCGCTTCTTGTTCTGCTGTTTGTGTACAACTTGTCCACTCTCACCTGTCCAGTTTAACCTATGTATATAATTTAAGGATATATGCTGAAATAAGGTATTTCTCTGCTGCAAGATAATTTAAATACGATCGCAAAATTGTATAACACATTTAAATTAGTTCTAAATATTAGTAAGTCTTGCTTTGTAAGTTATACTCGTTCTATGTGTCTTATATTGGCAACTAGAAAGTCAATAATTCATGTATTAAAGGGTAAACTGTTTTTAAAAGTCCGGGCGTACTATTTGATTCGCAATTGTCGTTTAAAGCATAATTGGTAACTGTCTGCTCATCTACTCTGTGTTCGTTATGCATGTTTCTGTAGATTTTACTGACATGGAATTACTTAGGGTGCTGTATTAGGTTTTGGTTCTCAAAGAATTATGGAACTGTTGTTTGGTATACCTTCTAAGTATCAAGCGATTACTTTTAGATAGAATACACAGACAATTTTTAAAATTTCTATTTCTCAGTATGGATGGCGTTTATTCGCCTATTGGAATAAGTCAGAAAGAAATGTTGCAGCGTCACGACATGCCTTCACTTTCGAATAGAAGGATAACCAATATGACAATTTCTAGTGGAAATTTGTAAATAACAAAATTGACTAACGCGGTCCTTCTGTCAAAAATTTTTATACCTATGCCTAGGCTTAGTATAAGATTTAGCTGTATTATTCATGTTCCTATGGCAAGGGCTAATGTGCTGTAACGTTCCACTCTCAGAATTGTGAGCAATAATATAAATAAACTGAGTGAAGATATTTTTTTCAGTTGTTTCCTGAAGCAGTTAATATACTGTGTTTTTTTTATATTAATCAAGTTCAATTATATCACTTGAATTTTTTTATGTTAATCATATAATCTTTTATTTATTTTTATTTTTTTGAATATTTTATAATTTTGATTGATATACCATATACATTGTAAAGGTGGCCCAAAATTAACGCAAGATTTGAATTAAATAGAAAACAGAGTTTTTAGTCTTTTGATTGTTATTTTTTTTATTGAATCATAAAGTACATAGGATAGGGTTATTTATGGAATAACACATTGGGCAAATGGCTTCCACGACTTTGCATGCACATACGCACTCATTTGTTGAAATTTTCCATGACCATTATGCATAAATGTGGCTGAATTTCGCTGATACAGCATTGAATCTCCTTCTTTAATGCACGGTTGGTTGTGGGCTTGTTGACATAGACCTGTGATTTCGAATAACCCCATAAAAAGAAATGTAATGGTGTTAAATCACACGATTTAGGGGGCCAATTCTAATCACCGAAATGAGAGAGTACACAACCTGAAAATGTCTCATGCAGTAATTGAATTGTTTCTCGGGTTGTATGGCAGGTGGCATCGTCTCGTTGAAACCACATATTGGCCACATCAATATCATCCAATTTCGGCAGAAAGAACTGTGTTATCATGTCGCGATATCGACCGCCAGTAACAGTCACAGGTTGATCAGCCTCATTTCCAAAAGGGTATGGTCCAATTATGCCTCCAGCCCAAAAGCCACACCAAACAGTGACACGTTGTGGATGCATTTGTTTTCGCCGATCACATGTTGGTTCTCAGAACCCCAAAAACGGCAATTAATCTGTTCACAGTTGACGAAGTTAAAACACTATTCCGACCATACTTTGTATGAAATTTTCGAACTACGGTCTCCAAGCTTTCTTTATTTTTTGAAATATTGTTCAATAATGAAGACACGTTGTTCTATCGTGTAACGGTCCATTTTTACTAACCCTAAACTGTCAGCTGTCGAATTGTTTTTTTTAGGGTTGCCAACACTTTACTGCACAAATGGCGACAAATTCAAATCTTGTGTTAATTTTAGGACACCCATTATTTATGCCCTACAATTTGGGACATCCTGTTGAACATTAAAGACGATTATTATTAGTATTATTATTAGAACTTTCAAAATCAATAGTAAATTACTAAAATTAATTAAAAATAACGAAGACAAAATGTTAAAACACAAAAAGATCGGGGATGTATCAGTAAGTTGTAGTGATTATCAAAAAAGTACAATGAACAAACAGGAAGAACTTTCAAAAAAGTATCTTGGATCATAATGTTTCTTACAACAACAAAAAGCAAAAATCAATGTATACCAACCACATTTTGCCAGAATATTATACATATTATTAATATTTCAAATTGCTACACAGAAAAAAATAAATATTCCGTTAAACGATTAATCAGAATTAAACAATTTCCCATTATTTAATTTGTTCAGTTAATGTTAGATTTTCTATTCATTTCCTGTATTCACTGAATTTAGTTTTGCAAAAAGTTCGGTTTGTTAGGCATAGATATAAATGTCGTACAACATAAGACGTACTAAATATCAGATGAAGCTATTGTAGTGACCTAACAATTGTCATATTGAATTTCAAATTACATGTGTGTATTTAAGATATTCTTGGAAAATCACTAAGTAAAGGACGATTTATACAATATCGAATAATATTGGGTTGGCAACTAAGTACTTTCGGTTTTGTACTATAAAATAAAACACTTTCTTTTTAAACAAAGAATAGTGTTTAATCAATTATATATTTTCCATTTTACTCAATGACCTTTTGTCATCTTTCTTTCAGCTGCATGATTCCGCGCTCATAAAATTTCTGGTCCTTATCAGCAAAAAACTGAACCCGGTGCGAGTGAAGGTCATCGTCATTTGTGAAAGTTTTACCATTCAAAGAATTCTGCAAACTTCGAAATAAATGGTAATCAGATGGTGCCAGATCAGGGCTGTATGGGGGATGTGGCATCACTTTACAGCCAAGCTCCAATAGCTTCCCACGAGTTGCCAAAGATGTGTGAAACCTTGCATTATCTTGGTGGAAAACTACACCTTTCCGATTTGACAATTCTGGCCGTTTTTCTTTGATTGCTTCATCCAATTTTATTAATTGCTGACAGTAAACATCAGAATTGATCGTTTGGTTCCTTGGAAGCAGCTCAAAAAATACAACACCTTAGTAATCCCACCAAACTAACAGCATGATCTTTTTTGGATGCAATTCAGCTTTCGATGTGGTTTGAGCTGGTTTATCGTGTTTGCTCCATGATAGTTTTCGAACTACGTTACTGTACAGGACCCATTTTTCATCACCAGTGATGATTCTTTTTAAGAAAGGGTCGGTTTCATTTCGTCTAAAATGAATATCGAAAAAGATGAATCTTGGTGCTAAATGAATTTCTTTCAAATCGTGAGGGACCCAAATATCAAGCTTCTTAACTAGGCCAAGACATTTTAAATGTTTTTCAATTGTTGTGTGCGATACATGTAGCCTCTCCGCAACCTCTCGAACAGTTATATGACGATCCTCTTCAATTATGACTTTGATTTGGTCATCATCAACTTCAGTAGGCCGACCAGAACGTTGCTCATCTTTGAGGGAAAAATCTCCAGAACGGAATTTTTTATACCAATTCTGACACGTGCGCTCTGTTAAGCAATTAGCACCATAAACTTCACATATCTTTTTGTGAGCCGCAACAGCTTTCTTTCCTTTATGGAAATAAAATAGTAAAAAATAGTAAAATATGTCGAAAATGTTCGTTTCTGCACTCTAAAATTAACATACAACTAATAGCTTTAATAAAAATCACGCACTACTTGCTTCTGAAGTTACGTCAATGTGACTAGTATCACGCGACAAACGGTAAAGTACAGCACTAACATACGTTATACAAAAAATAAAGCAACGCTCTCTATCAGTAAAAACCGAAAGTACTTAGTTACCAACCCAATAATTTTTGTATAACCATTTTCACTTTTAAATTTTAATTGTATCTATTCTTGGATATATGTTTCACATGTGTATTTCCTGTATGTGCGTTGTACCTCTTCGTTGGACGAGATTTTTTTTTCTCTTTCATTTTTAATTTCAAATCGATAACATTTCACTAGGCCCAAAAGAATGCTAATACTAATATATTGTGGTATATATTAATATCTATAATTTCCACAAACTTAGTTTCGTTGTTATCGACAATACAGGCAGTTAAATTTATTAACTTTAACGAACACATATTAACCTAAAATATTATGAAATATTTTTAATTGTATCTTGTTTCAGGATCAATAACAGCTGAACATTAGTAAGCTAGATATACCGATGGTCATATTTCATCAAACTTTCATAATGCTACGATTGCAAAATGTCGTCTAAAGACAACAATTTGGGTAATTTACGATGCGACGACGAAAATGTCATCAATCATAAACGAAAATGACTCTGCAACACAGCAAAACATGGCCGGTGAACACGGTGGCCGTGGTACAATTGAGAGTGGACCCGAACGGCCGCGCTTACAGCACCTTCATGGACCACCAGACACGTTTAATAAGTTCACAAACACCTCAGTTCCTTCGCCAAGAAAATTCAAGATTAGCTTCTTCAACAATTCGAGTTCCTAAAGAGAATGCGAACTCTAGTAACGGTAATGGCATTACATTACCCTTATCTAAACAACACATAGATCTACTGAGGATTATGTACCCGTATAAAACTATAAGAACGGACACGGTTTCAACTATTATCGAACATGATTTAGAAAACGACTCAGAGGGTCAAAAAAATACCGGTAAGTACAGATTAACTAGTTCTTATATTTGAAAGTTTTAACTA
Organism: Dermolepida albohirtum; assembly: GCA_031893035.1. Lineage (NCBI taxonomy): Eukaryota > Metazoa > Arthropoda > Insecta > Coleoptera > Scarabaeidae > Dermolepida > Dermolepida albohirtum. The sequence goes on from JAVIWB010005207.1 coordinate 541,223, forward strand.
AAAATCGTATTTAACTGGGAAGAAATAGGTCATTCATATGTAAATCTATATAGGAAAAGTATAAAATTATCGATTTAAGCTTTGTGATTGAAGCTAGGAATGAATTTAAATTCGCGCATATTCAGAGGGACGACTAATTTGTTTTGATTCACTATATATATTATATCATATTATATTTGTTGCTTCGATAATGGTTAGATCACTACGTGGTTTAGTAAAGAAAACGCAAATTTTTTGAAAAGAAAAACGTTTTATTTTTCATTATAGTATCCTGCTTCATCAACGCACGTATTCCACGTTTTTTTCAGTTTTAGAAATAGATAATACTTGCTAAGAGCCAACTCTGAGGAATAGAGGGAATAGGAATTTTGGCCATAACGATCGCAGACTTGTGAGCAAGTACGTTAGCCCGATGTAAAAGCACTTTCCTTTTTGACAAATGAAGCCATTTGTCTTTGATTTTATCCTTCAATTGTTGCAACAAATTGGAATAATTTTCGATATTTGTTATTTTTCCCTTTTTCAAGTAGTTCACAAAGTTAATTACATGAGAATCTTAAAAGATAGTTACTACAACCTTTCCTGCTAACAAAATTGTTTTTATTTTCTTTTTGGCGGAGATTATTTCGATAGTTTTTTGGTTTCAGGAGTGTAATGTCGATTCAAACTTCATTGACGGTAATGAAACGGTACAAAAAAAATCATTTAGACAAAAAAGTGTCAAGTGTCCCGACAAACACTCAAACGATTCATTTTTTTCGCCAATATGAGCAAACGGGTACCCAACGCGCCGAATCCGCTTTCATTTCAAATTCTTCAGTTAAAATTTTGCGAACGCTGCCATTTGAGATACTCATTTCATCTTCTATCTCGTCCACTTTTACTTCATGGTCATCCAATACGATACAGTGAATTTTTGGGCAACAGCCGTCATGGACATCCACTGCGAAGCCCATTCTTTGTGTTCACGAGACCACATTTAAATTCGGAATGCCGGCTTTTAACCATCAAAAACGAAGAAACGAACTATAATGTTGAGTCCAACTCTGCTTTGATTTCGGTTGGTGTTGTACTTTTCAAATGAAAGTACTTTAACACTGTTCTCAACCCACCTTTTACCACCGACCACACAAGATTTTCACTTTAGTTTGATGTCAAGCACATGCCAATTGTCAAACACTCTGTATTTATTTTAACCTAATAATGGATGGTTATACAGAATAGTAAAGGAGATTCTGCTAAATTGATGCCATTTCTGAGTTAAGCTATTATTTTCAATGGCAAAATGCAATTCTTGCATATCAATAAACTAGCAATTCACTCTAACAATTTCCTTTAATACAAATTAATACAATTCTATGGAATATTAAGTCTATGGATTAACAATGGTTGGTTTCCCTTATTTCATATTTCAATATTTTAAATAATATGAGAATGATTTGGGAGAAACAATACTACTAACACCATATTCTGAAAAATACTAAGCTAATCTAATGCTCGTCTTCACTTGTCAATTAAAACGGATAAGATTTGATTGGCTTCAAACCTCTTCAAAATCTCATCACATAAACTTTAAAATATCTGCCAGACAATCTCTCGCCTTCATAACGTGGAATTGCAAATTCTTTCACAATAATATACTATTCGCATTATTCAGACTAGTTTGAAGTATCTCGAAAGAATGCAGAGATATGCACATTCAAGCAGCTATATTATAAAATATGAAATATAAAATCTAGATGACTTTATAAACGAATCGCATGTCACTGATAATGTCCGGCTAATATGTCATTACGTTTCGAGATGTACTGGATGGATTTATATATTCCGGTGAACGTGTGACTACATACATCCATGAGCCATGGATATGCATCTATGTTCATGATTCTTAAAATATACGAGGATAGTTTGACAAGTAGTGAGAATGAAACATAGGTGGCGCTCTAATTGGTAAAACAAACGCACTGTAATTTAGGTTGCCTATTTATAAGTTTACATTCCGATATTTAAATAAATCGGTTGATTAGTTTATTTTTGACAGCTGATTGAAAAAGAAGCAACACGTCGTTTTGTTAAAGTGGAAAAAGCAGAGTATCGTGCGGTGATTAAATACTTCGTAATTAAGGGTACGAAAGCTACGGAAATTAAAGATGAGTTACGAGAAACATTAGGTGAATCTGCTCCATCATCCTCCACAATAAGTAGATGGGTAAATGAATTTAAACGTGGTAGAATAAGCTGTGTCAATGAAGTGCGCTCTGGAGCACCCAAAATCGTGACTTCTAAGAAAATGATTATAAAAATCCATAATATTATTACGCAAGCTCGACGAATCAAAGTGAGACAGATAGCAGACATGGTAAACATTTCAACAGAATGCGTACACCACATTTTAACGAAAGAATTGGGCCTTTCCAAGCTTTCGGCAAGATGGGTGCCGCGATTGCTTACGACTGATCAAAAGTTCACTCGTTTGCGCATTTCCAATGAGTGTTTGGACCTTTATAAGCGGAATCCGGTTGATTTTTGTATTCGATTTGTTACTTGCGATAAAACTTGGATATACTATAGTACAGCCTAAACTAAACAACAGTCGAAACAATGGTTAGAACGTGGTTTTGCACCTCCAAAGAAAGCGAAAACCACTTTATCGGCAAACAAGGTGATGGCATAAATTTTTTGGGATTCAAAGGGCATTTTGCTCATTGATTACCTTCAGAAAGGTGCCACAATTAACAGACAATATTATGCAGAACTTCTACAAAAATTAAATGTTGAGATTCGTTCTAAACGGCCAGAAATGGCAAAGAAAAAGATTCTGTTTCACCAAGACAACACTCCCTCGCGTACCAGCACAGTTGCGATGTTCAAAATCCAAGAGTTGCATTTCCAATTAGTACCGCATACGCCTTATTCGCCGGATCTAGCCCCTTCCGACTTCCACCTTTTTCCAAAATTGAAAACGGCACTAGGTGGAAAGAAATTTTCGTCTAACGACGAGCTTATCATTTTCGTAAATGAGTATTTTGCAAGCCTTCCGGAATCGCATTTTAGAGATGGCATAAGGGCATTAGAGCACCGTTGGAATAAATGTATTGCTCTTTTAGGAGAATATATTGAAAAATAAAAATTATTTTGTATTTAAAAAATTCGTTTTTCTTTTCCATTCTCACTACTTGTTAAACTACCCTCGTACTATGGTAAATTTTAACTTTTAGACTGGTTAATTGAATTAATCAAAAAAAAAGTAAATAAAACCTCTTACCACATCAATGTTCGTATTCTACATATGTTAATTATCTGTTGATGATGGCAACTTAGTTGTCGATATATATAGATAGAGAGAGAGAGAGAGAAAGAGAGAATAGGAACATATAATAAATGTGATAAGGGGTTTTATTTACCTTTTTTGATTAAAATATGCTATGATTTTACTTCTTTAGTGTGGCTTCTTTATTAATTAAACTAAATAGCCTGTTATAGACAAATATTGATCCACACTACTACATACTTGTTAATATCTAAGAATATCTAAACTTACCAGAAAAGAATGAAATACTTGAACCAAGGTAACTACCCTCAGATTTCGAAAATCTCGTGGTAAATATAAAATTCAACATTAAAATTATTTTTGTACAATAAATATTTATATAGTAAGTGTACGTTCTTCCAATTTAGTACGTCATCTTCTGCACAAATTTTAAGTATAAATTTTCGTATAAAACATAAATTAAATTGAAAAAAATTTCATTTTCATTTCACCAAATAGAGGTAAGGAACAAATTTGTATATACACATTTTATTGTGAATGAATTCTGAGAAGTATAATAGAAATGGTATTAGCTTTGTTTTTTCGTTTTTAGAGAAACGTTTGAACGCCAATTTGATAAACGCGAAATAGCTTTCAACGTCTTCTTCACTGCAGTATTCGCTTTACGAAACGCTATATTCGAAGTTATATCATTTAATTTGCACTTTGAAAATACTGATGTTCTTTACATGTATATAACAAATACTAAATTAAAGATTCTGTATTATGAATACAATAAAAAGTATTTAATAATTATAGTTTTAACTTATATTTCGTTCAAAAGAATCAAATTATAGGGCAAAGAAAAATATTAAAGTGCAAAAAAGTAAAAAAATAATATAAACAAAATACAACTTGTTTTAAGAAGAATATACGTATTACAAAGTATTATTTTGTTCAAACTATCGAACACTGTGCCTCGACTCGGCTGTTGGAGAAACTAATACATAGTCTAGTTTATTTAATAGCCGAATGCAGCCGCATAAAGCCAAAAAGCATGATAGGGAGAGTACTCGAGGTCATGCAGTCGTTCCGGCTAATTTAAATGGCCTGCGTAATATATGCAAGAAGAGGAGATGATTATTCCTTAAACCAACATTCAGATCATTATTCAAAGCACGCGCTGAAGCATGCGAATTGTAATAAAGGCAGGAGGAGAAAATATTCGTTATTGGTAACTTTGCGAATTAAGTGCAATTTATTACAGATACTTTTTGTTTTATAATATTTTTAAAGTTTTCGTAATAATTTATCCATGTATTTTGCAAATAAACAGCATAATACACTAAAATAAACAATTGAAATACTTGAACTCTGTGTGATCAGATTTTTCAGCCTGTGAATTTATTTGTTTGCAGAAAATTTTGAACTTAACTATTAGAAAAATATATTTTCCCTTGATGTGCTTTTTATTGTTTTGCACGTGAGTAGGAAGAAATGAATAATTAAAAGTAAATTACCAAGGAATTACAAAGATTTTTTAAATTGAAGCAGAGACTACTTCTTTTTAATGTACTCTAAGATTGTACCGACGTGTTTTCCTTTTGTCGAGTGGTATTATATTTAATCTCTTTTTAATTACTCATTCTTACTCTCTATTTTCCTGGGAATTATTCAAGCTTTTATATTACGCTGTCTCGCTATCTGAAGATTAGATTCTAATATAATTTAAACTCGAATTGTAATGTTAATTATAAAATATATTTAGGTAAATGTTTCTGACATGGAAACATATAAGAAAAGCTATATAAAAACGGTAAATAATAAAGCATACAAAGTCGAATAAGTAATTAAAAGTATGCAATACTATGATGAATTATTGGGATTAAACGTAATTAGAAATTTGCTCAATTGAACACAGAATATAAGTTTATCCATCAACAATTATTTCATCGTATCCTAAATATATTCCATCTACTACAATTTACATATATCTGTGTTTGATCTAATCCTAATCCTAGAAATATTATTCATATCCAATTTTCGTGATTTTGCCTTTTATCAACCCAATTCTATCAAAACGCAATCTCTGTAAATACAGGCTGATTCAAATAGGTAACCGCGACTTCAATGAACTATATTTTTTGATATATGTGTTGTATTTGAATTCTGCAATTTATATTTGATTATACGTATATACATTAAAGTTCACAGATGTTTAATGTTCGCCCCTTCGTTTGTATGTATAACATCTAGACGGTAGCTAAATTCGTCTCACATTCGATAAAGAATCTGTTGTGCCAGAGTTCACCACAGCTGTGATGCGGTTTCTTAGGTCATTCAAGTTTGTGGCAATAAGTGGTACGAAACTGCATCTTTCACGAATTTCCACTGGAAAAGTCACAAGGTGTGAGATCAGGAGACCTCGCTGATCAGAACTGGAGCGCTAGGTCTTTATTTACTATGCAACCTATCTACTCAATGACGAATCTGTTGTGTCAAAGAGTTCACCATAGCTGTGATGTGGTTCATACTTCATACGAATTTGTGAGAAGAGGTGAAACGTAAACTGCTTTTTTCACGAATTACTACAAGAAAAAATTGCATGATTAGGGACTTCGGTGGCCAGAACTGAAGTGCTGGGTGTTCGTTCCCCATGCATATCCTTCGTTAATACTACTGTGAGACGCTAAGGTGCTCTAGTGGTAGTATTTAAACTGGACAGCATACTCTTTCGTATATAATTGACAGAATTCAAAAATAGAGTACAGTGCGCGAAGGGCGACATTTGCAACCGTGTCAATTTATTTGAATCATACTACTTACTTACACCGAACCAAAAAAGATCACATGGTGAAAGATTAATTAATTTAATGGTTAGTGGATAGAATTTATTACAATTAAATTACAATTCTCAAAGGGTATATCTAAAAGCGTAAAATGTGTTCTCTGAAGATGCATATAAATAAACTGAGAACACGAAGAAAAAGACTAACTACTATTCTATACAAACCTCACTTCATCAATTATCATCAGCCAGATTCTTGTTCCGTCCCTCGTTTAACATACCATCCCGAAAACTTTCAATGTTCTCCTATACATTCATCCAGTTAATTCTTATTTTATGATGTCACCGTTACAGTTTATCAACTCGTGGTCTTCATTTCAACATTCTTCAAATCCACCTTTTATCCTTTATTAGGTACATGTTTCATTCTTTCAATAACATCTGTAACTCGTGTTCTTCTTCTTATTTCTTCATTTAGCATTTTATCCATAGAAATAACCGAAAAAATAAGATCATAGTATCCCAAGACAACCATACTGCTAAAATACGATAACCAATAATACTGAGCTGGGAGAAGTGTATGATTCCTTAAGAAACATATATGAAAGAAACGTCTCCACATATCTAAAGAGAGAGACGTTCGTTAATGTGTGGTTCCAGTAATAACATATATATGGAGCAGAAACTTTAACACCGACTTAAATAACAGCAAACAATCGCTTAAAAATTGCAAAAAAATATGTATCAAGCTTACTGCTGTGTTAACAGAGAAAATAAGATAATAAATTAGTACGGCTTCTGTAAGAAGGAAGTTGTTAAGTGTTGCTTTTAAGAGTTCTAAAACTAGAAAAAATCCACGACTTTAAGCAAAAAGAGTCATAAAAAGTCACGCCTGATGTGCACTCCTAAATACCAACACTTTACTATGGCAGACTGCTTGAATATATTGTGGTCTAAGGAATCTAACTTTTAAGTCAATTTTCCGTCACTTTCTTTTTATATAACAAACGATGTACAGAACTACAATACTCTGCATTAACATATGTGATATACATATATTGGCACGTAGCTATATTTTTCGTTAACATTTGAATGTTTACTACTTCTCATGTGCCACATGTAAAGTGACGAGTTGATGAGTATAATCAAGAATGTATTTTGGGTGCAGACACATAGAGAGGGAAGCATAATTTTCCTGGTCTCCATGCCGAAGAAATTTCCTTCTTCAATTCACATTATGCAGACATTATAGAAATAACTTTAGAACCATCATTTAATAAACTATTCAGAGAAACAAACATGCGTATTGTGAAGTTTAAACAAAATTGCGAGGATGATAATAAGATGATTTCATAAAAATGAATTCGAGGTTTTGAATTAGATCAGTACAATTACCAGACTTCAATAAGATTGTGTAATTGTGAAGTATTTGGCAGAAATAGGTCTGGAATCAAATACAACAAAAGAGGCGCTTAAAATTGCATTGTATCAAGATGGGACAGTAATAATCGCTGCAGTTAATCAAGTTAAACATAGAATTATGGTTTGATTTTCCCCTAATATAACCACAATTTAAATAATTCGTTTATTTTACGGTGTCTATTACTTGGGAGAATGAACATTATATCTTTTCTCGATATGTTAATGGCAATTTAATTAACTAATGTATATACATATGTACATATATGTACCCAATGCGCGCACGATCTTTAATGGTGTAGTTACTCATGCTGATCGTTAAATTAATTTTCACTGCTACATCTAGTGATCGAAGCATTACAACCAAAAATTATTTAATGTCGAAGACTTAAGTAAATCGCAGAACAGTATAACTCTCTCAGTTCATGCTCGCAAATGTGGGACTGTATTTATCAAGTGAAGCATTGGATTTATAGTTACGTTTATCGAACTTTACAAAACGATACCTTTACAATTCAAGCATCCACATATTACAGTAACAATTATACAACTAGTTCTTGTAGGGTTTTAGAATTTTATTAAATTTCCCCACTTGTTTTTCAACATACACTTTAAAGAATAGATTTATAAGTTTTAATTTAAGAAATATAAGAAATGTTTTCTCACAAGATATTTTTTTATAGGCACAGATTTAACGCAAGACCGCTCCATAAAAGGGGCATCTGCAAAAGAAGGAACTTACGGAAAAGTACAAGTATTAGCGCTGGCTAAAATAGAGGAAGTATCGAACGAGAGCGATGTTAAAAGCAAGATTCACAGACGTCCCAGTATCAAAATCGACAATTGGGATTTAGTGTACAAGGAAAATAACAAATCGCACTGTCGAAAACACCCGGCTGGTGAAAATGCGGCCGCCACCATCACCGCTACCAACACGTGCGTCTGTAAATCGAAAAGTATCGGCACGTGCAACCAACACACGGACTGTTTATTGCCGGAAATCCCCTTGGATGCCAGAAAAGTGACAACCCTCAGACGCCATTATTATCCGGAAGGAGGCTGGGGTTGGGTAATAGTCGTTTGCACAGTGCTAGTTCATGTGTTGAATAACGGTTTACAGCTATCTTGTTCACAACTGGTTCTACCTGCAGCGGGGAAGTTTAAAACGCTCCCCGTGCATGTCGCAGGTGAGTATCTCCACTTTTCTTAATGATTTTTCCCTTTTTCTTTGTTTAAAGTATAAGCGAACGGGCGCTTACCCTATTTCATTAAAATTTATGAGGAAACGTGTCAGTTTTGATTTAGTTGGGAGAGCAAGAAAATGCTTTAACCATGTACAAAATGTATAAACATTTAGTAATACAAGCAAAGATGAACTCTGCACCTAAAACCAGACGAAATATAATTCACTTTCTACCTCGAGTATAAACTATGTAGAAGACACGTACATTGATGCTTAAAAAGCAAAAGAGTAAAATCCACGATCACAAAAAGATTTTCTTCCACTATGTGTGATATTAATCCCCCTTTAAATTTCTAATTAATTTTCACCAGTGACATGCTCAACAAATTCGATATATGCAACCAAGTATTCAGCTGCGCAATTATTAGCTGCATGTAAATGGTAGTTGCAATTGCCAGTTATTCTATGGAAAAATAGTACTACAAATACAAAATTTTGTTTTAGAGATAAACAAATAACTATAATAATATGCAACGATAGTAGGTACGAATCTAAAAAACAGCAAAATGATAAGTCATAATATAACTAGAGAAATAATGTTATAGACTTCACCATATCACAATTAATGACAAATTTGACGCCATCTTACTAGTCCTATATTAAGCAGTAGTTCAAAATTTTCTTGACAACTATTAACATTTAAACAAAATGAAGATAGTTTACAGAATTACTTATATTATAAGAAAGAATAAGTCACTTGATACATATATTGCAGACTACATTTAAATACGAAATTACTAGATAATTCACCAGACCAAATCGGTGACTAAATATACGCCATAAAATGATACAAATTATTGATGGGAGGGTCGCGAAATCTAATTTTTTTGTGATCGCGTGTTAACAGTGTGATATGCAATAATTAATCGATTAAATTATATTATATTTATATTTACTTGCCTACTTAATATTAGAGTAATTCTTTTCTAGCGAATGTAGTATTGTAGCTTGTATTTTTGAATTAGGATCTTTTCCTACAAAAGTAAATACTTTGCGCACGATTGTGCCGCTTTGTTATATTCTAATAAGTTTTCTATTTTAACGAATTGATTAAATAAATAAAATGCGCACCAAGTGCGCAAAGCACTTTTTCCACTCATTTGATTTGCGACACGAGTGGCATCTGAATAAGTACTCTACACTCGTGGAAAGAGTACTTATGGCATAGAAAACAAAAAAAATGTGAAAGTCCTAGTAGTTTTAGAGTTTAAACCGCTCACATTTGAAAAATTATGTACAGTCTCTGCCTGTTAAGTTAATTTCTACACAATAAGATCTGATAAAAAGTCCTCAATATACCCAGTGTCTGATAACTAAAAACTTGATTGCATTAAATAAAAAAATTATGTATAAAAACATCTTGATCTCTTCGTTTTTGAAAGTATATTAAATACTGAACGATATTTAAATTTTATAATGTTTATAACCGCATTAGTCGTATTGTTTCCAAATGCAATTGATTCAGGTATACCGAACGAAATAATATGATTCCAAGAGACTGGTGCTCCGCCTCATTATGGTATTGAAATATTTAGATACAAACTTTGAGAACAAATGGATTGGCAGACGGGGGAATTGATTTACCAGCTCAATCTTTTAAAGTTGAATCCACTCTATTTTTTCCTTCGAAAAACAATGCTGTCTATAGAAATAGGTGAATTGAGAACTGGAGTTAACGACATTCAAAAATTATTTAATTAAAAAGCTGCTTTTTTGCCTATATCGTTTTCCGTGTAACCCCTGCGAGTTCCGGGACTGTGCTTTGGGCTTTTCAGCAAGTATTTTTGACATAGGGTACAGAGCTAATCTACTGCTATAACCCTCCTCACTAAAAATTATTTGCAACATATTTAACAAGTGTCTAATGGAGGATACGATACCAACAAATTGGAAATTTTTTATATAAATTCAATCCATAAAAAGGGAAACAAATGAAAGCGGAAATTACAAAGAAATAAATATGTCATCAGTAACAAGACTATACGGAAGAGTCCTTAAAGCCTGAATAGAAAAAGAAACTAGGGAAAGAGGGGATTGTGTGATATTCGGTTAAGAATGTCTTGTACAGACAATATATTCGCATTAAGGTACTTAGAGTACGAGATAGAAAAGGGTAAGGCATTCCGTGTTACCTGCATAGACTTGCGAAAAGCCTTTGATTCCGTTTCCCTTCAGAAATTATGGATTTGATATATAGTTATAGGAGAAAAATGAGAAGATATAAGACTATAGAGTGGAATAATAAAAAATGTTACAGATTATAAATATCTAGGAATTACAATCTGCGAAGTTGAAACATATGACGAAAATATAATTAAAAAATGGGTTGAGGAAGAAATATGATAAAACTGCGACATCTGCTGTGAAATTGGAATTCAACAAAAACAGTAAAGATGAATATAATTTTTACTATAATACAATAAAGCCAGTTATTACATATGAATCGAAGGTATAGGTTATAGATAAAAATGTGAATCGGAAGCTACTCTCGTCTGAAATGACTTACTGGAGAAGATCTAGTAGCCTAACATAATTACGGCAAAAATGAAAATATCAGACATAGAATTGAAGTCAATGCTTCGAAGTATTCCATATGCTATTAGAAATAAGATAAATGGGAAGTAGCTGAAATAGTTTAGACATTTGCGAGAATGAATGAACAAAGAATACCAAGGAATGTATGAGATAGGATCCCAGCACAGAGAAATAAACGAGCCAGACCACGAAAGAAATGAATAAATAATGTTAAAAGTGAAATAGGAAAGAAAAGAATCGATGGCGTTTGGGATGCGAGAAGCGCAAATAAGCTGCAAAAGAAGTTTTTATTAAAATTTTTTTTCATAAACTCAATATTTAGAGTTACAACATCCTCACTTTATCCTCGCCCTGAATACTAAATGCACGATTTAGTCTTTATTTTATTTATTAGTTATTCCCCTTTGCAGCTAAACAAACAAGTAGACGGATAAAATCCATTTCAATGTCAATACCTTCGTATAAAACATGGGCTAAAAAATCTGGAACACACTAAAAGTTACTGCATCATTCTCGCAATAATAGTCCCGGTAATGCTCCCTTGAGCTGATAAACCCGCATCATAAATCACAATTTCCAGTGCGGTAATCGTACGGCTTCATTTTTCAGAGAAACAAAAGTAATTGTCTACAATGACGGACGACGCCTTTTTTCAATGTGTTAACCTTCCAAAATAGAATGCGTGCCTAACAATAAATACGGGAAAGTGCCATGCTCTTGTAATAAAATTGATAGTATTTTTCAAATAAAATGCTCTCGCGATATCTACCCGTATGAAGTTGTAAATATTTAAAGGCGTCTCCGACATAGGTGGAATATATCTATAAACGACCTTCCTCTTATCTAGGTAGTTGAAGTTGAATTGCTTTTTTAAATAAAACTTTTTGGATCTGATAAAATGCTTTCTATTTCTCCAAAAACAACCTCAACGTTCATAAAATATAAAATTAATGAAAAACTTATTTAATCTCTTTTGCTTTTAAATATGTATGTCTAATATTTACAACGGAACTCGTACATGTTTCGGAAAATGTAGCTAATTTAAGTTTTAGGTTGGCATTATAGATATTCATTTATAAAGCGGTTGTTTGGAATGCCTTTGACCTCAACCAGACATAGTATTGCTTTGACTTCCAAAAGTTGTTATGTTTAAATGATTTATTAACATATTTCTTTAAACTCCATTTAGATTCACCGCCAAATAAGTTAAATACTATACGTAATAAATGTCTTGTATATTTTGAACATATTGGTATGAAACTCGTACTCATCTTAGCGGGTAATGCTTCGAAGTATTCTACCTATTAAAAATAATACCACCATAGCAAAGTACTTAAAAATAAAATCATATCTCAAACGGCAATCAGAGTGAAGCAAAACTTGATCGGAAAAGCACTTAATGTAGAAAACTTATTTAAGAATCTAAATATACTACATATACATCATTGAAGTAAGTATCTTTAACATTAATAATTATGAATTTAATAATAATAATACATTTTAATTATAGTTTCAGACTGTTTATAGTTACTGGTACTTACCGAAAAGTGGAATTCAAAAATTAAGAAAGAAGAATGAAAAAGCTTCAGAGGAATAAGTACTTTTAAACAATACGCGTTCATCAACTACGGGAACCAAAAAAGAACATATTCGAGACAACTCGAAGAAATTAACAAATTAGAAAGTGTAGCCAAGCAAACAAAAGAATACTTAACACTACCAAATTCACATACATACATACAAAGGTTATTGTTTCCAAAAAAACTGGACGCTATTGTTGCATATGCAGGTGGTGATATAAAAATACTTAAAAGACATACAAACTATAAGGGCGGGTCAGTAATTGGTGAGCCTAGACAAGAAAACAAACTTTTTGGTTTCATTATTTTATTTTTTATCGTATTCTCCTTGCAACTCATTACGTTTAGTTTAAGTATTTTCTGTTCAGAATATCTACGTTTTAGAGATGACATCCTCATTCGATCCAAATCTTTGGCTACCAAGCCAAGTTTTCAGGTTGGAAGACAGGCAAAACTGGCGAATAAACTGGATGCAAAAGCGGTTTTCTTCTTCAGTGGGATCTTTTGTGTTATATTATATCGTGTAGTTGGTCTAAAAGGGACGCATAGTTACATTAATTATGTGTTTTTACGATGTGAAACAGAAAAATTCTAATTTTTGCCGTGTTTTACATCATTTATACGTTGCAGTAATTTTTTAAAAAATTTCACGTTTCAAGTGAGAACTTAGGATCTTATGCTTATCATTTTGACTACAGAGAACGATGATATTCGAAGGCGGAGATATTCGAATCTACTAACATTCTATAAATTATGATTAATAAATTCAAATATCCCCGTCTTCTCTTGTCGAGTGGTAAGACATGTCCGGTAAGAAAGATTTTTTTTCGAAGGTATATACGATGTAGAAAGGCGGTAAAAATTAAAATTTTTCGAGATGCATAGCATTCACCTGTTTTCGTTACCGGGCAGTAGCCATAGCTTTTCCCGCTGAATATATGGTGTTTGCCTTCTTCGGATTAGTCATAACAATCTCAGTCTATCGTTTCGATTGATCTGATGTATAATGGTGCATATGATACAGGTTTTATCAGTTGTATTTAGGAACCAAAAGTCTTTGCAATTATGCCTTAACTTCACAAAATGGAATGAGTTCTCGTTGGCGTTTGTGGTTCAAAGCCAGTAAGTGTGGCACTCATCTAGCACTGATCCATATAAAATGTGTGTAGAAGCTCTACTACTTCGTAGTGATCATCTAACATCACATAACGTACTTTTTTTTAATAATTTATGGAGTATATACGCCTTTTGAGCATACACTGCCTTGTTCATCAAATATACTAGTCCGACCACGTTTAATGTCAAATGTGCATTATTTTATAGCTGCAATCGATGAGGATTAGTCCCCACCAACAGAGTCACTGATCCATATTTGAAGGCTGGCTAAAAACAATTAATTTTCTATTAAAATAACAAGCGTTGTTACTTAATTAAAAATTCACCCTTCCGTTGTTGACCACATTTCAGAGCTGGAATGAGTTGTCGACCATATTTCAGAGCTAAAATGAGTTCTCGTTGGCGTTTGTAGTTCAAAGTCAGCAAGTGTGACACTCATCTTGCACTGATCCATATAAAATGTGTGTAGAAGCTCTACTACTTCGCAGTGATCATCTAACATCACATAACGTACTTTGTTTAATAATTTATGGAGTACACACGCCTTTTGAGCATACACTGCCTTGTTCATCAAATATACTGATCCGGCCACGTTTAATGTCAAATGTGCATTATTTTATAGTTGCAATCGATGAGGATTAGCCACCACCAACAGAGTCACTGATCCATATTTGAAAGCTGGCTAAAAACAATTAATTTTCTATTCAAATAACAAGCGTTGTTACTTAATTAAAAATTCACCCTTTCGTTGTCGCTCACATTTCAGAGCTGGAATGAGTTGTCGACCATATTTCAGAGCCAAAATGAGTTCTCGTTGGCGTTTGTAGTTCAAAGTCAGCAAGTGTGACACTCATCTTGCACTGATCCATATAAAATGTGTGTAGAAGCTCTACTACTTCGCAGTGATCATCTAACATCACATAACGTACTTTCTTTAATAATTTATGGAGTACACACGCCTTTTGAGGATACACTGCCTTGTTCATCAAATATACTGGTCCGACCACGTTTAATGTCAAATGTGCATTATTTTATAGTTGCAATCGATGAGGATTAGTCACCACCAACAGAGTCACTGATCCATATTTGAAAGCTGGCTAAAAACAATTAATTTTCTATTCAAATAACAAGCGTTGTTACTTAATTAAAAATTCGCCCTTCCGTTGTCGACCACATTTCAGAGCTGGAATGAGTTGTCGATCATATTTCAGAGCTAAAATGAGTTCTTGTTGGCGTTTGTAGTTCAAGGTCAGCAAGTGTGACACTCATCTTGCACTGATCCATATAAAATGTGTGTAGAAGCTCTACTACTTCGCAGTGATCATCTAACATCACATAACGTACTTTCTTTAATAATTTGTGGAGAACACACGCCTTTTGAGCATACACTGCCTTGTTCATCAAATATACTGGTCCGGCCACGTTTAGTGTCAAATGTGTATTATTTTATAGTTGCAATCGATGAGGATTAGTCCCCACCGACAGAGTCACTGATCCATATTTGAAAGCTGGCTAAAAACAATTAATTTTCTATTCAAATAACAAACGTTATTACTTAATTATAAATTCACCCTTTCAATGTCGACAACATTTCAGATCATCCTCGTACATTTCTTATAATTTGAATACATTTGGGGGTTATATACATACATAAACATACAAGAAGATAGATTGATCTGAAATATCATATTTCATCGGAATTTCTATCATTCCGTAATTACATTTAGAAATTCTACATTTTAGGGAATACTCAGCCCTCACACACTTAATTAACAATTATTAATGGAATTCAGATCGATTGTTATATCAACTACCTTTCCCATTTAAAATCAATATGTTATTCTGTTTTAGTGTAATGTAAACTATCTAATTTATTCATTTATTTACCATACCTAGTAATTATTTAAAAACTTTTACTTAATTGTCTTCTTACTACAAAATATATGTATGTTATGCTTATGATCAAATAAATTTTGCTGCATTTTGTCTGTTTATACTTGGAAACTACAGTTATTCCGTTTCGAATATCAGCATGTCACCGAATATTTTAAATGCAGATACATTACAGGACTGGATATTACTAAGCGTCCCTTAACATGTTGCTGTGTATTTTCGACTAAGCATTCATATAGACGTAATCATACAATATGCAACAGCATGTGTACAGAAAATGTGGTGAGAAATTGAAATCACACGTCATGCATTTATATATTATTTTAGAATGTAAAATCGTTACAATTGTAGTAAAAATGTTAAAACTACAGTAATAAGTTTAATTTTAGATGATAATTTAAAAAAATGCGTGTAAAAAAACATAAATGATCTTGTTTCAAATCCTAACAGTGCAGTGAGATGTTTTCATATTTCAGATTTTTTATCTTGTAAGATACATATATACCTCACGATCTCAGTAAAGAATAAAACATTGGCCAAGACACTTTCGTTTGTATATAATTGTTAAAGTTGTAAAATTTCTTGAAGTTGTAAAAATGTATATACTTCAATTCAAGTTGAATTAAAGAGTCAATTGATACCAATGCAATTAATAATTTCATCGTAGTTTTAATGTCTTAAAACTAATTTTAACTAAGTTTCAGCAACAGTTTAAATATAAATGTATCGCTAAGGACCATTTGATGTATTGATGTGTGGACAACTGATATTCCGAAGGAAGCCAGCACTAAGATGACGATCAAAGACGAAGCGATACTAGCAATTTGTAATTTCTTCCCCATCACGAACAATTACATCTCTAAAAGTATAACATCAGGACGTTTAAAATTGACTAAGAATAAAAGAAATCGGTTTATATTAAATTGCAACTAAAATGAAAAATGAATATTGTCAATAATAATTGGATATGAATATAATATATTCTGTAAATAGTGAATTTGTTTGCAATCGATAAAAGAATCGATATAGGTCCGATTACAGAAAATCACAAAGACATTTCATAGGAAATACGACACAAAATATAGTACTGGGTGAGCAAACTCAAGTGAAGTATGGTGGTATCATAAAGGTCCCTAGTTTCATCTTTTTTAGTTTTGGTAAGTTGTCCATAAGAATTTCTGAGTATTACCGATACGCTGTTTTTACTTACTTACGTATTTTTGGTTAAATTATTTAGTTCGTTTTTTATTTAGTTTTGTCTTCCTTCGTATTTTGACTAATTTTCTGCCTATTGTAAGTACATTTGTAAATTTCTCATCTGTCAAATGTCAAGAACCGTGTAAAAATAATTTGCTATAAAATTATTTAGCCAACATTTGAAATTGAACTAGGGACCTTTATGATACCACCACACTTCACTTGAGTTTGCTCACCCAGTATAAAATAGACAGATGACGAAATAAAAAATTTTATTTAAAGACATCAAAAAGTTTAAATTTAATGTAAAAGCAAAATCTAAGTGACGTAAATTAGGTTGAAAAGAATTACAAAGATAAATTTCAGAAGTTTTAAAAAAGGAAACAAATTTATTGGTCCGATGATGTTAAAGTATTAGCTGCGTTAGGATTGGATTGGTTAGTTCAATGGCTCTGTTTCGTGACCAAACTCCGCAGGCAAATGCAGCGCGGTATATATATATACATATACATACAGTAGAGACATAGAGGCTCGTAAGAAGAATACGTCTTCGTTTCAAAGTAATAACATATATTAAAAAAAAGTATTTTCTCTTGGCAAAATTATTAAGCTGATTTAGTTGTATTTCATAGTGAAATGTTCGAGGCTCTTATGTTTAAGCCATTGTATTGATAACAACAATGTTGTATTTATTAATTTAATTTTATTTATTCTTAAAAACTTTAAATTGATTTCTCATTTGAATTTCATCAAAGTTAATTTAATAGTTTTGATTAAAAATTGTGAATCGGGATAGCAAACTAGATAGGTCGATTAAGACCATGAAATTTGTAATATTTTAGGTTTATACTTGCACTGCATTCAAATAAAGTTCTTATTTAGAATTTTTATTTATACATCAGGTGTAGATATTCACTATTAGCCTGATGGTAGCTATGTGTGTACCAAATAAAGGATGTATTCAATGTTAATTGTTATTTTTATTTAAAATAAACACAAATAAGGACGAGAAGTTAAATTTTATTTTGGATCATAGTTGCAACTTCAAAATTAATTTGATGTTTCGTTAAAAAGTATACAGAATCATAATTCATATGAGTTGGTCGATAATGGCCATGACTATGATAAGTGATTGCATATATATATTTACAATATTTGACTTAGAATGCATTCAAAGACAAATTTTTCGAATTTAGTGACTATAATTTAAATTCTGATAATTTTTTGATAAGTAATAAATATCAAGACACAAGTTAAATCTAGATCTTTTTAAAAGTTATTAGATGCAATTTTTTACTTCAAATTTGTAAATAATAAAATACAAATCATTTTGAAAATTAGTACTTTCTGCTATGCCATGGTTGATTACAATCACAGAAATTAATTAAAAATTTCTGTACTGGAGCAGCACTCGAACCTGTATCTGTAGTTTGCTAGACGGCTGCTTTACCAAATAAGCCGTCAGGTCAAACAGTTTCGAATCTCTTAATACGTCGTAAATCACATTATCGAAACAGATCTAATAAGTATAGCCTGCAGTCAGGTTTTCGATGCTAATAATTGTATATAAAAATATAATTATTATATTAATAACGATGAAGTAGTGATGTCGGCAGTTAATGGCTGTTTTGAGGGGCAGGACAGTTTTTATTATAAAAAGGGTATCGAATTTATTGAACATCACCGGGAAAATTATAATTGAAAGGAGATTATGTTGAAAAATAAATATATTTCTTTCCAAAATTTTTGTTTTCTTTGTTGGGTCTGCTACTTCTGGGACCAGCCTTGTACATAATTTTTTTAGTAACTTTGAATTAACATCCACTATATTTCTAATACATTCCACAGTATCATCTGTTAACATTGTATGCGCTTTTCTTAATTTTTCTATTCAAATAACCTCTAATTTGTTATATTATCCTTCACAAATGTTTTTATATTTATTATTTCTTCGCCAATATATGGCATAAAACGTCCCTATCCTTTCTTCGGTTAGTGTTCTGCTTCGAAAATGAGTAATAACTATGAAGATATCTTGCACCGTAAACGTCATTATTTTAATATTTCTACAAAGACAGATTTTTAAACCAAAACACAAAAATTCATAAAGACAACAACAACAAAAACGACAACTGAACGGTCGAAAACAATGACAAATGGTCGATATAAACAAACGCGAAACAGTATAACCATGAAGATAAAATTGTAAAATGTTCCCATTTGAGGATTTTATGTTGTCAACTACAGGCAGATGAAATCGTAGCGTATTGTAAAAATATAAATGTTAACTTTGTATTACAATAATATTCGTTATTGATATATCATAAATTTAAGAAAACATGGTAAAAATTCAGAACGTAGAAAAATATTCTTAAACTTTTCATGTAAAAAATTCGATGTTGTTTTATTAATCCATTTTATTACGAGAGCATATTGACTTAGGTCCGTTCAATATAGGACTTGCACTCAATACTTTTAGAATAATTTTGTAGCATATAGAAGTTTTATCGCTTCAGTATCTTTTCAGAACAAAACTCTGGTATGATATTTAATATTAGATCTTATTTATGGCCAATAAAATTCGAAGAGTATGAAAGATGTGTAACATAAAATATGAGGCAAGCAACAACTTTAATTAAAAATCAAATTCTTTTAAACTAGTTTTACTTTAATGTAACGATTTAAAGTTCTTATAATAGCATGCTTTCAGTAAATTGCATTTTATTGATTAAATAACCTATTGTTTTTAAAAATTCCAATTTTAATCGCTTTATACATCGTATACGTCATGCAGAAATTATCGAAAAAATTTCCGTTCGCCCCACGGATGCGCACCCACGATTTCATTCTCTCCGGGAATACACCCTGACCATTAGACCACGGGAATAGTTAATTGGAGTCCTCCTGATGTGCCGTAAATTGCATTATGGAAGCAGTTATTAAATGAGAACCAACGGTTGTTAATTTCGTATAATTATGGGCTTTTAATTATACACAATTAATAACCTACCGAGGGTTTTCATTTAACAACTGTTTCCATAATGCAATTTATGGCATATTAGGAGAACTTGAATTAGCTGTCTCCGTGGTTTAATGGTCAGGACGTATTCCCGGAGAGGATGAGATCGTGGGTTCTAGTTCCACGCGGAGAACATAAATTTTTCAAGAAATTTCTGCATTACGTATACGATGTATAAAGAGGTTCAAATTAGAATATTTGAGTTTAATATCGTAAAAGCGCATTATATGCAATCTACTGTCTTACTTTAGATTTGAATTTTCATAAGATTTGAATTAAATAGAAAATACAATTTTTAGTCTTTTGATTATTTCTTTATTGAATCATAAAGTACATAGGATAGGGCTATTTATGGAAAAACACATCCGGCAAATGGCCTACACGGCTTTGCATGCACATACGCACTCGTTTGTCGAAATTTTTCATGACCATTATGCATAAATGTGGCTGAATTTCGTTGATGCAGCGTTGACTCTCTTCCTTTAATGCACAGGTGGTTGTGGGCTTGTTGACATACATAGACCTGTGATTTCAAATAACCCCATAAAGAAAATCTAGTGGTGTTAAATCACACGATCTAGGGGGCCAATTCTGATCACCGAAACGAGAGAGTACACGTCCTGGAAATGTCTCATGCAGTAATCGAATTGTTTCACGGACTGTATAGTATGTGGCACCGTCTTGTTGGAACCACATATTGGCCACATCAATATCATCCAATTTCGGCAAAAGGAACTGTGTTATCATGTAGCGATATCGATCACCAGTAACAGTCACTGCTTGACCAGCCTTATTTTCAAAAATGTATGCTCCAATCATGCCTCAGCCCAAAATCCACGCCAAACAGTGATGCGTTGTGGGAGCGTTTGTTTTTCGACAATGTGGGTTCTAAGAACCCCAAAAGCGGCAATTTTGGCGATTAACAAAGCCGTCAAGGTAAAAATGTGCTTCATCGCTTAGGATGATTTTGCTCGAAAAATCAGCATCCATTTGTTGAAGTTCGATAATCCATTCAACGAACTCTCTTCGCTGTGCATGGTCACTAGGCTTCAGTTGTTGTGATAATTAAATATTGTAAGCATGGAGTCAGATATTTAGTGAGAATACGCTGTAGAGAGCTTCTTGAAATTTGCAATTCTTGTCCACGACGCCGAATTGTCGTTACTGGATTGTCACCGACACTCTTACGCGCTGCTTCGATATTGACATTTGAACAGCTTGTTTTTGGACGACCAGTGTGTTAGGCGTCTCCAATGGATCCAGTCTCCCTGAATTTTTCAATTAATCTCTTCACAGTTGACGAAGTTAAAACACTATTCCGACCATATTTTGTATGAAATTTTCGAACTGCGGCCGCCAAGCTTTCATTATTTTTGAAATATTGTTCAATAATAAAGACGCGTTGTTCTATCGTGTAACGCTCCATTTTTACTAACCCTAAACTGTCAGCTGTCGAATTATTTTTTTTTAGGGTCGCCAACACTTTACTGCACAAATGGCGACAAATTCAAATCTTGCGTTAATTTTGGGACACCCATTAGGATGTAATTAAGAACAAAACTCAATTTTCAAAATAATTCTATGTTAAGTAAAATATTTAGGGAATTCTATTTAATGCAAATTACCCTGTTTTTTCGTTTTTTAAGTAACCCTCGAAGTGATACATAGTACCGATAAAATGATTAAAGTAAACAGTCTATATTAAGAAGCTGTCACGAAATTAATCATTTCTGTGCTAATACAATTAAGATAAAGTAAGCTATTTTTAGAAAAAAATATTTGCTACGAACGTCTTTACTAGATCATGTTACTACATTAGTTGGCACAATTTTTATAATTGAGAAAAATCGCCTCTTTTCTAGAACGTTTTTTATACGAAACGAAAATATGCATTCCAAAATACTCCCTTGCATCACGGTTAGAAGTAATTAACTTTGTTAAGCCATGCATTAAATTATTTTAATATTAGTACTCTACTGTTTATTTACTCTTCATTTTATATGTGACCCATGTCATAAGTGTAATTACACGTTGCTATAGAAACAAATTTGTATCAACCCGGATATTCATAACCAATTAACAATTCATATAATAAATAATTCTAAATCAAGTTCATCGTGCTTTCACACGTGCTGCGTGTCAGCATTATCTACTTAAAAACTATGCAAAAAAAGGTAACTTCTTTGGGAAAAGAAAATATTATGTAGCTACTACTCTCTCAACTTTTTGCTACCACACTGTTAGCAGCACCTGTATCGCCTACAAAAACAACATTTCCGCTTTATTACCCACAACGATGATAGCTGAGGAGACTTCTTACTTCAACATCGACTGGACACCAACAGACACGGAATCAGTTAAAGGATTCGTCCATCTACTACCTTACAGCTTAAATCTCTGGAGTTACTGAGAAGATAGGAAGGATTTTTACGAGAAATAATGTAAAAGTATGTTTTAATACTGCAACCTCCTTTCTGAAACCTAGGCCTGATTGCCACGCACAGAAAGATAAGGAAAAATTAATATGCAAGTGCATAGAAAGCTACCTCGGACGAACAGGCAGATCGATTGAACAAAGAGTTAAGGAATACCAGAGTGACACACGAAGAAAAAGATTGGACTGTCAACGGTTGCTAAACATGTGCACGAGAACAAGTATGAAGTAAACTTTGAAGATATAGAAGCATTAGCTACTACAAAGAACTTCCATCGAAGAATTATTAGAGCCATCGAGATAGAAAAACATACGAACTTCAATTGTGAGGACAGTTATAGACGAACAACCATTGGAAGAACCCAATGCGAGAAACCGTGCCCGCCAATGGAGCATTACCATCGCGCACCGATAAACCAACGACATATATAAGGAAGAACAATAACGATGTCAATTTAATCTCAAATCCTGAAGAACCTGACAGTATGGACAGTGAAATGTTGACGAAAACTGACAACGTGACGAAATCCGACTTCACGACCCGAAAAATATTTGGGTCAGGATAGTCTCGATTATTATTAATTTGAGAATTTTTACTGTATAAGTGTTCAAAATAAACAACCTACTTTCTTTAACCTAGGCCTGGTTGCCACGCACAAAAGGATAAAGACAAATTAATACGCAAGTGCAGAGAAAGCTACTTCGGACGAACAGGAAGATCGATTAAACAAAGAGTTAAGGAACACCAGAGTGACACACGAAGAAAAATATTGGACCATCAACGGTTGCTAAATATGTACACGAGAACAAGTATGAAGTAAACTTTGAAGAAATAGAAGCATTAGATACTACCAAGAACTTATATCGAAGAATGATTAGAGCCATGGGGATAGAAAAACATACGAACTTCAACTGTGAGAACAGTTATAGACGAACAACCCTTGGAAGATACCAATATATAAGGAAGAACAACAACGAAATTAATCTAATCTCAAATCCTGAAGAAACTAACAGTATGGACAGTGAAATATCGATGAAAACTGACAACGTGATGAAATCCGACTACACGACCCGAAAAATATTTGGGTCAGGGTGGTCTCGATTATTATTAATTTGAGAATGTTTACTGTTAAGTGCTTAAAATAAACAGGTAAAACTTTATTTTTCAAAACCAGAACTCATTTTATAACATTTGAACAATTACAATATAAAAAATTATGTCTAATTATTTAGTTATAAAAACATGCAAAAAAGTTAAATTCATTACTTTTCTTTAGATTTTATTCAGTCACTTAAATTCAAATTAATTCACAATTTCATTTCCTGCAATACCTTTTATTCTTCGTTCTTGACACTTACTTCTTAAAATTAATGGGAGTTCTTGGAAATCTCATCAAACTTTGTACAACGAAAGCTGTCAGATGTATAAGTTATATACAAAATTCGAGAAAAGAATCTCTAATATCTGTGCATTCTTTGTTTTGCAGACAATATTTCCTCGCGTAATATACTAAGACGGGAATCTACCATGTAGGTCAGTATTTGAAAAAAATCCAGTGTCTGCCAAAATTAAAATCCATATATCGCTCCGGAAGATTTATCAGACCTCTAATAAATCCCGCAGTACTGGCGTTTACATCCGTCGCCCAACTGGTAGCATTAAGGACCGAACACGAAAAATATGACGATAATAGGTCAGGGAGATCTTATAGTTCTCAGATTTTTCATCCGAAACTGTAAATGTCGGATATAAAAGATATGTCGATATGTTTGAACAGCTTTACGATTCGTTTGTCCCATTGTGATACTTTTATTGGGAAATTCGATTGCAGTTTCATTTACCTTAAAACTGAAAGATTAGAAATGTGGTGACGAGTAATGCAACACGTTAATACAAAGGAAAGTTTAAATAAACTAGTATTTATTGTAATAATATAAATTTATATTCAGTTTCTTGTAATGCTTTTGGACACTTAATTGTTGCGCATGTTCCAAATTACTTCTGAAAGGTAATTATTACAAAAACACAAGAATTAAAACGAAGTGAAATATTGTTATTCTGAATAAAGTATCATTTATAAATGAGACTATAGTCCATGTCACATCCTTTGAAAACAATAAAAACTGTTTAAGAGTGAAGTTAATTCGTTCAACATAATACAGGAGACTTCTTTTAGAAACATATGATATTGCTCTTTAACACTAAGCGTACCGACGTTATAAATACATATACCTCTTCTTATCAGCGGTTCCTTTCTTTCAGAAGGAATTGTTAATTTATTGTAAGAAATAATATAACGTAACTTTTAAATAGTAATAATAAATGAATCAATCATATATTTTACGGGTATGATAAAGAGGGCAAATTAATTAGACATTGGCATTCTTCGTAAATTAATAAATCGAATACCCAGGATCTGTGTAGTTGTCATCCAAAAATAGTAGTGAATATATCCATAAATCAAAAATATAAACAAATTATAAATAAGTACTATAATAAATACTAAAATATACTGTTATACCTAATCAAGGCATAAATACTGGTACACGGAAAAATCGACGCCAAATGAAAACGAATTAATATTTAAAAAATTTTTTTTGTTTTTATTGAGTTATTCATTGGCTACAAATCCTAGAATAACTTATTCGAAATGACTTCCATTTGCCTTCCAGTACGACTTGAGACAATGTGGTCACTCTTCGATCGCGAGACGCATTTCATGCATGGGGAAATTTTCCGCTGCACGGACAAGGGCTCGCTTTGACGACTCAATATATGGGTGTCGAGTAGAGAAAGCTATGCCCTCTAGTACGAACCACGACTTGTAATCCAACAGGTTCAGGTCTGGACTACCAGATGGCCAATCGTCCGTTGATATGATGCCCGGAACGTTGTTTTTGAGCCACAGTTGAGTCGTTTTTGCTTTGTGAGCTGGAGCCGAGTCTTGCTGGAATGTCCATGGCTTATTGGTGAATATTGATTAGTTGAGAGGCTTCACAATGGGTTCCAAGGCGATCGATTGATGTTTTTACTCCTTTCTCGCAAAAATGGAACTTGGTAACGCCATCGTAGCTCACTCCCCGCCATACCATTACAGAAACGGGATAGAGGCCTCTTCGAACCCTCGGGATGAGTTGGGATGCTTCTCTGGATGACCGATCATAGACACGATCGTCCTGTTTATTGAACGATTCTTCTACGGTGAAGATTTTCTCGTTAGTAAACAGAATTCGTCTGAGAGCGTTCTTCGCGTACTGGCTGAGTAACGCTTTCGATTTTCGCTTGCGTTTTTCCTTCAATGCGGCCGTGAGAAGGTGTCCAGTGTGTCGCTTGTATGCGCTGAGTCCCAAATATTCTCTGATAATGCGAGACATGAATTTTTGCGAAATTTGCATTTCCCACGACCAAATTTTCTGTTTTCGCAGCGGTTTTCGGTCGATTCGTTTCTTCACGGCTTTGATCGCTTTCGGAGTTCTCACAGTGCGTGGAAGGCTGGATCTTTGACGGTCTTGTACTCCACCAGTATCCTCAAACAACTTCACAGCATGATACACAAAATTGCGAGTGATTCCAAGCGGTCGCAACGTTCTAATGATATCGCCTTTTTCCATGTTGCATTTTAGTAAACCAACTACAACAATACGATTTTCGATGTCGCCCCATTCCATGATTGTAAACAATTAATGTCAAAAACTTTTTACGTGACAATGAAGCATAAGTATCAACTGTCAAATCGCAATTAATATGAAATGGATGCTCCCAGTGTTGCATTCGTAATGAGTGCGTTCAGTTGTGTATCAGTATTTATGACTTGACTAGGTATATTCATTTACTTGAAGATAAAATATATTTATTTTAAGACTTAAGTTTTCGAGATTATTTTAAAAACTAAATGTGCTGTCTCAAACTTTTTGTTGGCATTGTAAATATAATAGAACATAACATCTACCTATATAGTCAATAGTCAGATTCATATCAAATTTGTAGCTATTTTGACTATTCTCTGAATCTAATCCATAAATTTTCAATTAAAGCGAATTTCATTTAGTACTTTTTGGTTTTATCAAATAAATTATGTAACAGTGACGTACATATAAAACAATCTTTTAAAAAGCTGACTGAACGATCATTCAAAAATATATAAGGCACATTTCCAATAAACGATGTTCCTGAAAGCCTACAACCAATTCTTCTAATTTCTTGAATTATTAGAAAAAATTTTAATCCTCACGTTGCTTAATAAACATCTACCAACAATAAACCTATTACAAGAAATTAGAGATCAGACTTACTAAACTTACTAGACTTTGATAATAGCAGCTCAGGAATATATATTTGAGATTATTGCAAAACTATCGATAATTCAAATAGCCAACCTAAACGAAATTAAAATTACATAGGCCTTCAGAGCCAGAGTCACTTATAGTACAATCTCACGTGTTTCTCGGTGTTATCATAGTTTCTATCAACGTTTCGCAATTCATACAATCAGCTTCGTCAAGATCTGCTAATAGACCGATTCTCTACGCTGTCATTCTTTATTCGGTTCACCGTTGCATGTCATTGGCCGTAACGGATTCATGCAGTAGTCTCTTCTATGTGGTACTGAACCAATAACCGTGATTGAAGTTTGGATACTTCTCTATCTCGATGGCTTCCCTGATGATTTTGCAATAATAGTTCTTTGTGGTGGGTAATATTTTCGCTTCTTCAAAGTTTACTTCATGCTCGTTCTCATGAGTCTGTTCTACAACCGCCGATTCTTTTCAGTCGTGTATCGCTCTGATTATATTTGTCTTCTTCTCTTCTTTTGTTCATGGTAATTTGTCCTTGGCTCAAGAAAAGTTATGTTGTTATATGTGATTGCAGCATCAAAGCATAGTTTTGCATTATTTTTCGTCAATATTCTTCCTATATTTTCAGTTACTTCAGATATATAAGGTACACGGGGAAGTCTTCTAGCTGATTTCGTTTCTGTTAGTGGCGTTTTTCCTTCTGGACTTCCTTAGGAACCTTCTTATTTCTGTACAGCGATAGCTGTTCTTCTCCACTGTTTCATTGACACATCGCTTTTTTTATTCCACGTGTTCGGTGTCGCTGATTATTTCTCTATACATTAGCGTTTTAATAAGAGCTTCCTTCTGTTAAGTATGGTGATAGATCGTGGCATGCAAGTATCTATCAGTACAAATTTTCTTCCTGTATACCCCATCAGTACAAATTTTCTTCCTGTATACCCCAGGTTGTAGTTTTCTCAACTGAGTGCGATATACCATTACGTCTATGAACGGTAATCTTCCTTCTTCTATTTATATCTATACTTTACAGAGACGTGTTTGTCGATGAGAACGAAAAATTTATGCAGCTTTTCCTTTCCATGTGGCTAAATCACCAATATGTCATCGACGAATCGTGGTTTCCACGCGCTACGTATTTTTCTAAGGCTTCTGTGAATATGTTACCTATCACCGGTGATAATAGGCTGCCATTTTGCCATTTTGCTGTTCGTATTATCTGGCGTTCCATAGAAAGTACGTAGTTGGAGCGCTGATTACTTTTATCACGTTATTTGTAGGTATGTTGGTAAAGAACGACGTCACAACAAAACTCACTAATATAGCCTCTGTATCCTTTGTTTAGTTCATTAAAAGTTCTGCGAAGTGTTGTGCAGTTTCTTACTTTATTTCTTAAAGGTTTTTGATCCAGTACTCTCTTAGTTATGCTACTCAGATTACTTAATAATGATAAATTAACATTAAGAAAAAGTGCGATCACTTCTTTTGAGTTAATTAAGATATTAGTCGTTTTTCTATAGGATCAAAAAAAAAGATAATTAATTTTAAAAGGATCGAAGAAATAAAATTAAAAAAATAATAAATAATAAGTGTAAAGTATTAAATGAATACTTTCGTTAATTCTTGTTACACAAAAATAATGAAAAAGAATCGTTCCGCTGTTACTACCGCGCAAGAATTAGATTACACAACGGGAACATTTCAGGTGACATCGAGGATTATTTTTCTCGTACTTTTCTTTCACAGCGATTTATCTTCCAGGTACAATATTCCCGACAAGGTGGAGAATAACACCGTAGCTAATTAATCTGACACTGAAGACAGTCTGATATTTCAGCTTCGGAAATTTCCTAGTTGAATTTATTTAACGCGAAATTCATTTAATACCTTCGGGTAATATCTTAACGTTGTTCCATTCGAATACGTTCAGATTTTCGTTGATTTTTCTCCTCGTATAATCATTTTCATTACTTTCTTAACACTTCATAATCATTAAATGGGTAATGTACGTTGAAATGTGCTTCCCGAAAAGTTTGAGTCGTTTTATTGGTACTAAATTGAAAATTTTGCGATTTCTATATAAAATCTCATAATGTGCGTCATAAAGATATTAATTCTTGATATAAATTTTTCGATGAAGATAACTGTTAAAGACCAAATTATTTTAGAAATAAAATATTGTATTTTCCTTGTAATGTGTTTTATGTATACTATTATGTAGTAATTGTGTTTATTTCTTTTAGTATATGAAATATCGTAAATTAATGAACATATATTGAACGACAGAAACTTGTCGTATTCACGTTATACGTCTGGAGACCGAGATCAGCCTATCCGACCGGCTGCATCACGGTTGCGACCGGTAGATGCAGGGCGCTTTCTTAGTAGATGCAAGGTTCACAATGTCGAACATTTGCACTCTATTGGTGGTGCATAGGTACATTGATTGTTGAACACGAAGTGAGGAATTTAAACTGTTTTCATTTCTTAGGTACTTAAACTATTACAGTTGTACGTATCAATCCTACGTATTCTTTTTTATTTGAACTGTTATTTATATATATATATATAATTATTATATACACATATACACTTCGCGGTTCAAGCAAAATTGTATAAGGCATTTGCATGTTTTATTTCAAAGTATAGGGCTTTCAAAATAGAAAATTACCTTAATAATTATCTAATTATAATATTTTGTCGAGTGCAACTCTATTGATTTATAAAAAATTTGGTATATTCTCTTATACTTGGCAGAATGCAGGACTACAGTGAAAGGAATGGATACATTTAAAGTTTAGAAGTCAAAGTCTTTATGTGTTTTACACCAGATCTCTTTGTGGCCTGACACTTATCAAATCAGTTATTTTTTACGAAAGTGAATATCAGATAAACCTTTAGTGACACTTCCACACCTTACTGTTGTACACCAACGTAAAAAGAACTGCATATGATTTAGTTATAATCGATCGGAACTTTACATTAACTGTAGCTTCTAAGGAAATATTCTTTCGCAACGCTTTTCACATAACTTGTGAAATTTGTGATTCAAAATTATAAGGCACGACCTACTCATTATATTGAGTGATGTTTTATATATATATATATATATATATATATATATATATAAAACACGAAATTTGAATAATAATAAATGAAATACAACTACATAAAAATCTAGTAACAATTAATAAAAAGCAAAATAAAAACAAGTAACTAAATTCAAGGATTTATAAATCAAGTAGTTATAGAAAAAAGACTAATATGTTAAATAACTCAAAAGGAGTTATCATACTTTTTCTTAATGTTAATTTATCATTATTAAGTAGTTTAAGTAGTAGAGCTAAGAGAGTACGGGATCAAAAACCTTTAAGAAATAAAGTAAGAAGCTCCACAATACTTCGTGGATTTTTAATGAACTTGACAAAGAATCCAGAGGCCTATATTAGTGAGCTTTGTTGTTACTTCGTTCTTTACCAACATACCTACGAATAACGCGATAAAAGTAATCAGCACTCCAACTACGTACTTTCTATGGAATGGCAGATAATACGAACAGATAAACGGCAAAATGAGAAGACCACTATCACCAGTTATAGGTAACATTCATAGAGACCTTAGAAGAATTCGTAGTGCGTGGAAACCTACTCGTTATATTCTGACACGAGTGGTGTTTTATATATAGTTTATACCTATATATGGAGTGCTTAATCTGTGGCCATTTATCATGTTGTATTCAAAGATGTCTGTTTTCTCTAATTTAGAACATAAAATTTAT
This sequence comes from Dermolepida albohirtum, assembly GCA_031893035.1. Classification (NCBI taxonomy): domain Eukaryota; kingdom Metazoa; phylum Arthropoda; class Insecta; order Coleoptera; family Scarabaeidae; genus Dermolepida; species Dermolepida albohirtum. The sequence goes on from JAVIWB010005207.1 coordinate 571,771, forward strand.
TATCAAGCAAAGTAGAAGTTATTTTTGCTTTAGTGACGCAATAGTTCCACTTAAAGTTGATCTCTATATTGTTACCTAAATTATATATTTGATTTACGAAAGAAATTAGAAAAGATTTCCGCCTAGCAATGAAACAAAAGACTTTTTTGATAATCTTATTTTTCAACATAATCTCCCTTTACTTCAACGCATTTGCACCTTCTATTCTGCAACGTTTTATTCCATCGTACAAAGTATTATTTCAGTTGGTTTTTATAATAAACATCAATGTCGGCTTTAAAATGGTTATTGTTTGCAAGACGAAGTCTTCTGAGGTGCTTTTTCCAGTTTCTAAATAAATAGAAGCCTGATGAATCCAAATCTGGACTATATGATGAGTGGTCTATTTCAAAGAAGTCACACTAGCGAAGAATGAATTGGACTTTGGCTACATTGTGAACTCACATATTCTAATGAAGAAGGACTTCTTCAATAGCCGTATGTAATTTTGTATTTCCATTTCTGCTTGGTCACAAAAAAACGGTGGCTAATGTTCAATGGATTCACGACCCCATTAAAATAGTTTTCACTTTAAAATATGACGGAACTTCGTCTCCATACACTGCAGTCATTCGTTCGTGAGCGGTATTAAGAGGATTCTGTTCGTTTGTCAAAAATTTGATGATAATTTCTAAAATACACAATAATGAACAAATCGAAGTCAAACTTGATATGTAAATAGAAAAATGTTATCAGTATTGAACGTCACTACGCAACACACAACTAGTTGTTTCTCTTATGGCTAGATAGATTTTTTTTCTAGTTACCCTATAACAAAAAGTTAAGTATCTATTTATTTTATAATAATCCGTATTCACATTTACTATTGAATGTATTAAAAATGATTACTTATGTTTTCGGAAAGACTGGTTTCTTCAATTTGTTAAACTGTTATTTTTTATATTTCACCCTCAAATAAGATGCCATTTACATATCAAACGATTTTTCTTGTGTTTAAGCAATTATTTAGGATAATATTATTTTTCTAAACTCTGTGACAATTACTATTTTATATACGCCAATCTGAAACACATGGTTTTAAACTAAACATTAGAGAATTTGGTACGTAGACTTCCGCGGTCGTGGTCCATGCTATCTGCTTCTGGGTTTCCGGGCTGGAACAGCGTCACCAGTTTCAGTGCAGTAGTTCAGTCCTGAAGATGTCCCATACAAATGGGTACGAAACGTCGGCAGATATACAAGTGACGCTGTTCCAGCTCGAAAACCCAAAAGCAGATAGTAAACGTTAGTAATTTCGTTTCAACCTGAATAAGATACCTTTATATATAGCTCATGTACACAGCACAATACTAAATCTAAATGAAACAAGTTTCATTCCTGGTAACCGTCTTTTGATGAGTTTATTTAACAATTTTCTAATATAAATATCGACTACGATGTGTTTCATCACACAAACGACGAACTGTACAATGATTTGACAAAAAGCATTGCATTTGTAAGAATAAATCTGTAGGTTAGCCCTCCTCTTTGTTAAGAGAGGATGTTGTTGATGGTATTTAACTAAAATCTTGAATGAGGTACAAAAAGATCTCTATTAAATTTATCAACCAAAAATTGACACTCAAAGAATTACTGAAGAAGAACTTCACAATGTTTTTAATTTTTATGATATGAGGAATTCATTTTTGTTTGCTACACAATGGAGGACACTTCCAGCATATATTATAAATTTGTTTATTTATTTATTTGTAGTCTAACAGAATTATATATTCCAATAACAGGACAAATATATATTATAATCTGACAAATACTTAGATTATGTATAACTACATTCATAATGAAAATAAAGATAAGCATATTATGCAAGTCTTGCGGAAACCACAACATAGCAATCTCAATGACTTTAATAGAGTGCATAAAATTTATATCGCACAAGTCAGAAACTGCATTAAAATTACAACACATGAAAATGGAAGATGTATAGACTATGTTTGTTTTAGCCCTGGGAAGTAAAAACTAGTTTGTTCTTGAGAAGCGCGAGTCACAGGAAGAGATAATGGTGATAATAAATCAATATAATCGATGTTGTTGCGCACTAGATTATCTAAAAATTTAATACTGTTCAATTTGTAACTTGTCTCCGTGGACGTCGTACTATACCACAGTAATGTATCATTGTTGTAACCTCTTTTAGGATACGTGACTTAAATTTTAAAATACATATATTTCAGATATCGATGTTGAATTTTCTTATTTTATAGATTTCATAATATGGACACCAAAGTGAAACAGCGTAATTTAATATCGATCTAATGTAAGAGTAATATAAGGTTTTTAATGGAATAATGTTGATAAAAGGTTCTGAATTACGGATTATGAAACCCAGCATTTTAATACCTGACGTCATAATTGCTTTAATATACTTAACAAAAGTGAATTTGCTGCCAAAACTTACGCCCAGATCCTTAACTAAATAACAAAACTTTAACTCCGTTTTACCATATGTGTAAGTGTATGAGATCTGGTGTGACTTTCTAGTGAAGCTGACAATGTGACACTTATTTACATTCATCTTGAGTTTATTACATTCATATCACAATTCTATTTCACTAATTTGGTCTTGAAGTCGAGTGCAGCCGTTTATTGATTCGATAACTATAAAAATTTTAATGCCATTAGCAAAGCCACAACGATAATAATAAACCGAGTCAAGAAGGTCATTAAAAATAGCATAAACAACATTGGACCCAGATTGGATCCCTGAGGAGCATTAGGATATGCATAAAAGATGACCAGAATCCATTATATGTTACATATTGTAGTCTATTTAAAAGATATGTATTTTCGGAAAAATTTTAATAGCGACTCAGGAAAACCGAAGGCCTTTAATTTATTTATTAACATGCGATGATTTATGATAAACAGTCAATTTGCTTTTGTATTTGTTAAGAAAGTTATGCTAGAATATTCTGCGTATTTGGATATTGAATAATTATTTAAAATGCTGCCGTAAATGATTACAAAGCTATCAACTTATTTGAAAATTTAACAAAAAGGTACACCTTCAGTCTAGTATACTATATAAATTCATAACATCATAAAACGCTCTTACATTTTCGCTACTTACTTCTGAGAATTACAAAGAATACCCGTAACAATACGTAGCGTTTATTTTATATAGAAGTAACAGTACGTTTTCCAAATATATACAGTATTAATAAGAGTATATTCGTAAAAAATATAAGTCCATGAAACACTAGTACACTTATGACTATGTTTCAGTGCAATGATCACTTAATTTTGTTTTGCATCCACTTGTCATTTATAATAATAAATAATATATTATTTTGATTTATAGATATAGTACTTTCGTTCTATAAGAAAACACAGCCATTCTGTTTCTTTGTTGTTCTCGGTGAGAAGATATACGCCGCCATCGCCTCAGCGAATACCTTACTAACGTTTTCCATTAATTTCGAAGAGCATTCGACATATCTGTCCGCTTTCACTTTCTTTTTCATTTGTTTTCCTTCCGCATTTGTTATTTGGTTCGGGTCGTTCGGATCCCTTAGGTCAATTTTAGTACCTAAAAAGAAGAAATATTAAACTTCATAGTAAGAAATAATTTAAGGTTATTGTGACTATAGGTATGAAAAGTATTTTCGACTTCTAAAACATGTTCGAAAGGTGACAAAGTTAGCATTATTCGCATGAATGTTTTGGTCTCTGGATTATCCGTACTTTATCCGTACTTCAGATCCTCTTATTTTGTCGATATTTCGGCACCATCTTATTGATACATGTTCAGTAATCATTATTTCTGTAGTGCTGTTTTTGCTACGCCACGCTTTAGAAGGCAGAACGTTAGTACTAATAGAAGAAATTTCGAAGAATTAAAAAAATACGAAACGATTGAAATTAAATCTTACTCTTAATAGAATAAATCACAGTGGTAATTTAGCTCAAGAATGGAACAAAGGCAATGGTGAGATGATGTTTACGTTTTGAATATGTATAGACCTACAATGTATTGGCAATTTATCCTTAGCTCTCCATGTTTGTACAATCCCAAACAAAAATAAGGAAACGAGCAAAAATTGTAGATAACAGAAATGTAGGTGCCTAAACAAACACAGTTGAAACTATAACAGGGTAATTTAAAATTATTGCTTAGTCTTTAATATTCTTAAGCTTGATATACATTCATGCATTTTTTATTTTGTTCTCATATTTGACAGACTACATTAGGGATTCCCTAAATATGCACCGCGGCGCCCAGGGCATCCTGTGGAGTAAACAGGGGCACCGTGAGGCAATCTTACGAATACGGGTAGGCGCAGCGGTCTAGAATATTCTAGAATGAATATTTTAAAACGGCTTCAAAGCTAATGGAACTTTCGCACACACTAGATCGTTCCTGTGGCTTGTAGAAATTTACAGAGAGATATCGAGCATTCCCCGAGCATATAGAATGTTCCAGAAAAGTACGGAACTTCTGTGAAATTTATATAACTTTCTAGTAGACTTATATAGCATATTATGGGACATTCAAAGTTCCGTGAAAGTTCAATGTAGGTGAGGCGGTTAGTATAAATACATAGTTTCGGCAAACTAGTTCAATTCCTAAATAACTATCGATTGTCGCTTTGTGTTTTCGTAAAGTCGTAGGAAACCGAAAAGATTTTTATTAAATAAGCAAATGAGGGTGATCAAGTATCGATAAATGATGGGGTAGCGAAAAACGGATATATCGTAATACGACGATAACTATTTGAATTTTAGCTTTACTTCAGTAGAAGTAGACAATAAAGAAAGATCACAGTATGTGTTCTGTTTAGAATTTCTAGCACACCAGTGTATGCTCCCAAGTAAGCTAAAGCGACATCTCGAGACCAATCACTCTAACCTGGGTGAAAAATCTGACGAATTTTTTAGTAGGAAATTGTAAGATTTACAAAAGCAAAAAAGTGTGTCTATTTCGCAAGGCTCAGTGCCCAACTGGCACCTTTTAAGGTCGCATATAACGTGGCGAAATGCAAGAAACCTCACACCATCGCAGAGCTTATTCTACGGATTATCCTTGACATGGTTAATATTATGCTGGAAGAAACAGCGGTAAAATTAATTTCAAACATAGTTTTGTCCAATAATATTATTAGGCCAAGAATCCATCATATAACTCAGGATCTCATTGATCAATTAATAGAGAAAATAAAAGTCACGAAATTTGGTCTGATTAGGCTACTGACAATAACAAGGACACACACTTTATTTTGGATGATAATATTATCGTGGAAGACTTTCTGTTCTGTAAAAGTATTATACCTATTTGAGATGTTGGACAAGTTTATAATAAATGACTTGTACTGAGAAACGTGCATCGGTATATGTACTGATGGAGCTCCATCAATGATTAGTCGCTATTTAGGATTGCAGGCGCTTATTCGCAGTAAAGCAGCGCATGTTACGTGAACCCATTGCATTATCCATACGAAAGCACTTGCATCAAAGTCAATGAGCTTTCTATTGAATTGATATTGGAGCATGTCGTAAACGTAGTAAAATACATAAAAAACTAGGCCACTGAAAACCAGATTTTTTAAAACGCTATGCATGGACATTGGAGTTGAACATATGGCTCTACTATACTGCAGCAGTTCATGTGATAAAATTTTATCCCGTGCATTGGAGCTACGTCAAGAAGCTCAGTGTGAATTTTTTGACGTATCTCCAAAGCACGACAAGAAGAAGATCATGAAAATTCCATCTAGTTTACTGAACCCGACTTTTGCTGAAACAAGCATATTTATGCCATATTTTTGACAAGTTGAATGCCTTGAATCTGTCTCCGCAAGGCAATAACATGCACATTTTGAAACTTTCGAAAAAGTTTGCGGCCTTTAGGAAAAGGCTGCAGTTATAGATAAGAAAATTCAATGAGGAAGACAGTCAATATTATTACTCTGGATTTTACAAATACGTAGCCTGTATTAAAGTTGTTTAACAAGTCTTAGTCCCTTTTCAAGGAACATATCTCAAAGCTTATTGACTGGTTTACAAAATATTTTGGCGAAGATAATTTGGGTTGGCCCAAGATCCTTTCCGAGCTCAAGCTTCAGCGGAATTCATTTTGCAGGAAGAAGAGAATCTGATTAAATTCTCTTGCGAGAATGGCCTGAAAATAAATTTGCTTTTTCCAATTTAGTGATGTTTTGGATATCAGTTCTAACGTGTTAATTAATTGTTTCTGGGCCTTTTTTAGGTTTCGTTCAATATGTAATTATCAAATTAAAAGAATTAACAACTTTAACAATATTACATTCTAATGCATAACATAATTTCATTATACTTATAGAAACGTTTATTCAATTTAACTTTGACTCAGTTGTTCTTGTTGTATTTATTTTATTAATCGTGTTGGGTTGGGTTGTACTGTAGAAGCTGTTAAATACTTAAATGAATTATAATTTAATACTATGTACATATAAAACAATATTTTACTTCTTTAAATATAATATGAATGAATATTTATTATTCGTATCTGCTAAATTGCTCCCGCATGAAATTTGTAAAGTTTAATTGACTACGAAATTAATCTATTGTTAATGTACTTAATAAAATAAAATGTGCGGAAAGTTCAAAATTATTATGTAAAATCAACAGGGAATTAAGATCAATCTTATCCTAATAAAAGACTTAATAAACCCTTTTAAATAACTTCAAATTCAAAGAGATAGACTAGCATTGCAACAGTGTTAAATGATACATTTTATGAACTCCTTCTTATACTCTTTATATTTTCCTTGGGGAATATATTCTAAACTTCTATTCTAAATACAATAATAATCTCAATTAGTGGATAATTTAACGCTAAATTTAGTGAATAAGCATAGAGTAATAAAGGAAGATATTGCTATACAATAAAAGTCTATTATGTAAAACCCTAATTCACTATCTATCCATAATGAGTTTCATTATTTATTGTCTTAATCTTCACTATTGATTCGTAACTTTATCTAAACCATTAAAACAATGAATTTTTTAAGGAAAAAATACTTTGTAAGTACAAATACAATTGAATTTAAGATAAGATATATAGAGAAATCAGTATAAACTGGTAAAAACAATCAAAAATACAAGGTGTGGCTATAAAAATAACAAACTAATCATTCTGGAGACAAACTGTGAGAGCATTAGCACCAAACAGAATTGTGTCCCGTAACATCCATCTCCCCTGTTTACTCCTATTATCGTCAGAAAGCTACCAGCCGTCTTCTTCGGTTAAAATGGACCTAGTATCTGTTGTCTGTTACATTTGAATATTACAATAACTTATGTTAACCAATTCAAAAATATTACATAAATTTTTCATCTCGACTTACGAATCGTCTCCCTTTTAATTATAAAAATAATCAATATCTCTCCATTCCTTGACAACGTGGTGTCAATTACGGAGGACGTTTAACAACAACTTAAAATATTTGACTGTCGGCATCCACCTTAACGAAAAAAAACAACGAATCTTACAAGGCAGCTATCTCGAGTTCGAACTCGGTGCTTCTACGTGATAAGTTATCAATTTACCATTGAGTAATGGTAGGCTGTTCAAATTCATACAAAAGGTAGTATCTCTGATGGATTTTATAGACACATATTTTTTCGCTTGCCTAACACTGTGGCAGCGCAGTGATAAGAATGATTAGATTTCAAACTTATTATCTAGAAAAATCGACGGTTCTAAGCACTTTCATGGCAGTGCGAATACTGATACCCTTCCGTATTAGGGAAGAATAATTAACATCGCTTTCCCTCTTACCGCAAGGAGAGGTTAGATTGAAATAAAATACTTTACAGACACTCTTTTGCTTCCATGGTTATGACAAGTCGCGAAGACTACATAATTGAGCACTGACCACAAAAATAGTAGTAAAAAAACATACTTTGTATTTCGTTTAAATTAAATCAATTGATATTGTAAACAGTTAAAACGTAATGACAGAAAATGGATACATTGCCAAAAAGTTAATCCAAAAGAGTTGAGTTGGTAGGAGCAAAAGCGTGCATAAAAGAAGGAAAAAAGTAAACGAAAGAGTTTTATTTAAGAAAACAAAGAAAATCAAGTATTCGTTTTAAATTCGATTCTCTATTTCAGAAACATATCCTAAGAACAAGAACTTAATAAATATGATTTATAAATATATTTGTTCTTAGAGGATCAATGAGATATAGAAAAATGAATGAAATGTTACGAAAATTTTTACAAATATAGTTGAAGAAATTAGAAAAGGAGTCTGATAGAATCGTTCCAAAGAATATCTGAAAGTAACGTCAAAGAGAACGTATCACATATAGTATGGAAAAACCGCAATGAAGAGATGGCAATATTTGAGATTAAAGTTAAACCTGTTTACTTGAAAATATCAAGATGCTTCAAAAATTCAATGCCTCTTGAATCAAAAAATATTTTAATTATATGAAGCAAATATATTCCAATTAATTACAGTGATTGTCAACATTTTTATCACCGTTTACTACTAAACTTTTTTACTTACATACTAATATAATTTTTGCATAAGGTTTATGATGCTTAACTTCAGGTACCCATTTCTTTTCGACACTCCTGAATGAATTCCTGTTGTTGACTGCAAAACATATTACAAATACGTCTGTCTAAAACAAGAAAATATACTCAGTTATCTAAATCTGTTAAAAAATCACACTAAATTAACTTTTTTATTCAAAAATGAGCAACAATCCCATTCCATACCACTAAAGCGTAGTTAATGAATTTACTACATGTTCCAGTCAAATTCGAAAAGTAAGAATTAATTGGTTATATTCATAATTTAAATGTCAAACATATTCTTGCATAAAAAGCCAATTCATTTTCTAAACATTACAAAGCCTTAATACGATTATACGAGTATGTGGCCTATAAGAAGTCGGTGGAAACGGTGTTAGAAGAAGGGAGTGTTTGCAGGCATGAACATTTTCATTTAGGTCTCCAATCAAATATGGCTTACATTAGCGATTAATGAGTGTGAATTTCTTCTATTGTACGCTACATTACATTTTACCAAAGCGATCAATTATTTAAATACTTAAAGGAAATTATATTCAAACAATGCATGTTTAGAAATTGCCATGTTAATATGCAACGAAAGAATTTAATGGCGGACCGTGAATTGCCCTTGGCTTTTCTAATAAAATCAATTCAGTAGGTATTATTATGATCGAAGTATTGAAATCATAGGTGAAGCATTTAAAATTACAAAAATTACGTAATTTATTAAATAAATTATTTAGGATTAATTTTTTAATTTATTAAATAAATTATTTAATAAATACGGGTAGTATAGTATAGCAATAAATATAAAAGACGAGGCGAAACAAATTTTATTTTTCGATATAATGACTCGTTTTGTTATACACTAGTTGCAAAATTCAAACAACTCGCTAATATTACAAGAAAAAAAAAGTGTTTTAGTCGCATAAGCACTCGAATTGACAGCGACTTCACGCCCTCCGAGAAAAGGCTTCCCCGTTTGAATGTAACTTTGACTCAAAAAGATCTTCTGGCTCACCGTTTCCATTCGATTTTTTCTAATCACAGTAATTTTTCTTAATTTTGTTGGCTTTCAAGGCTTACTTAAGTGGTCCAAAAAGATGGCAATCCTAGGGTGACAAGTCTGGCTATATTGCGGGTATGGTACCATCATAATTTCATAAATGATCAACTTGTGGATGAGTATTGTCATGGTGAGAAATTTTAATTTTACTCAATTGTGTCCCGTTGTTCCTAGGGAACCTCTGATAATAGAAAAAAATGATTTTGTATCGATAGTCTTTCGGTCAGTTAGGAAATCTACCAAAATTTGATCTAGATACTTCTGCTACGGTAGCTAACATGTTGCTTGCTAAAGCTGTGTTTTGAATTTTTTAGCACTGCAGAATTTGCGTTCTGACATTCCATGCTAGCCTGCTTACTCTCTGAAATGTAATAGTGCATCCACATTTCATCCGCGGTAATTATATTAGTTAAAAGATCATCACTTTCATTTTGAAAACGTTCTTGTGAAATTTTAACTCATTTCTGCCTTTATTCGCCATTCTCATATTTGGACACTCACCTCGTCTTGTTCAAATTCTACTTCTCTTGAATGAAAACATGGACTATGCAAACATATAGTTATAAAAAACTGGTCAATTCACGAATTTTTATCCATCTGTTTCCCCGAATCAACTTATGAATTCGTTGAATCGTCAAATCACTGAGTGCATTTGCTTGTGACCCCCAATAAATGAGTTACATCAAACAAATACGAAGCTTCTGCAGAGACACTCTTCACCAAATTGTGTTAGCAGCTCACGTACCAGCAATATAATATGATGCGTTCTCACCTTTAGCATATCAAAGTTACGTAGTAATTTGTTGTACTGCAATAACAGGTATATCATTCGATGATATGTTCGATACAACTGCTATTATTTTTATGGTCAAAACATACGTTTCTGTTATTCAAAAGCTCCGCGAGTGTTTTCATTATTCTGAAGTATATTTAGGTGTAACCACTACGAGAACCAGAAATTTAAAAAGTCTTGGTCGAAAACTTACACTTTTTGTTTATCCACCAAATAATAAGAAAAAAAACACGGAGTTGTACTAAGACAGTCCTGTGCAGTCATCAGACTTATATTGGGATATTTGATTCTTAGTACATACAATGAGAACGGAAGTGAGTCTCTTCTATATTTATTTTTTCACCTAAAGGGAGAAGGAGAGAAGGGGGTGGAAGAAGTAAAAATATATTTCAAAAGATAAAACGCAGTTCTATTAGTCGGGAACATAGAAGCTGCTTCTTCAACTTGTTAGTGTATGAATAATACCAATGATTATGTCTAATTGTGATGATTATTTGACGCAATTAATTTTAGTGAGTTTCATAAAAATTTGTGAATCTACGGTGGCCTTGATGTCTATAATTTTCGAATATTTCCATTTTTGTTACTCTCACCTTCGAATAGCTAATCAGGCTATAAGAAATATTTAAACAATAAATAAGGTAACACTAACAAAAACGAAATCCCCAGAATAGAATTGTTTATTACTAACATATGTTTCAATTCCTACAAATGATCCTGGAATACACGAATTTTATCAGCGCGCATAAGAAAGTTCAAGAGAAAGGTTTCATGAAACAAAAGATTTCCCACAATTTGAACACGGAACATTTCACAGCATAGTGTGCAAAATTTATTAAAGCTTTTATGTTCATTCGCTAATATTTTTTGCCTTAAATTTACAAAAAAGGAAAGTAATACCGAAAGTACGCATAAATCTTAACGACTAGAAAGAAAAATCTCAAAATACATATCTCAGCTTAATGTTTGGGGTATACTTTCTTCCATAGACTAAAACTTACTTAAAACGAAACCGCAATTACATTTGGATACTGGTTGAGCAGATTAAACAAGTGTAAAAGTAAAAGATGTGAATTAGAATTAGAATTGCACGAATAACATTTAAAAATAACAAAAAAAAAACAAGTGCCTGCGTAAAGTATGTCGTGTTTTATTCTGTCTAGCTTTACTGTGAGCATATATTCAACACTGTGTGTGTGTGTGTGTGTTTGTGTGTAATGCTTATCGAAGATGACAACTTAGTTACGGAAATGTTATCTGGATTATAAAAGTAGTAAAGAGCTTTTGTTACAAGTTTAAGTAGTGTCCATAAATATTACACAAGATACTAATCATATTGTAAATTTTGTAAAGTGATACAACCTCTTACAAGCTATTCTTTTCAAAAATATTGGAGAAATTCGTTAGAAACCTCGTAAACCTTCATTTATTATTACTGCATTAGTATCGTATTCCATATGTCGTATAAAGAAATAAGAATAAGCAGAAAAAACATAAAGTACCATGTTCTACTAAATATTCGACACATTGCTTTGTATTTTCTGTTTTAAATCAGAATATGTATTTAAAAACACTTCGCTACGTCATGTTTACAGAAGAAGACAACCACCATTTACAGATCTAGATTTCCCAACAAAGAAGAGTGTGCCTTCATCTTCAATGAAACAGATTGTAGTCTGTGTTTTAGTGGACATGTTTCGTATCCCACAAAACTCCAATTTGGCAAAAAAGGTCGTAATTAAATAAGACAATAAATAGAAATCTAAGAAAATAGAAATCTTTCAAAAGCGTTCCTTAAAGTTGTCTTTCACCAGGAAGCTGAGAATAGCAACCTGCTAATACAAAAACTCTTACTTAACTACATAAATTTAGGTTGCTGAATCTAGATGAAAATTCGGTTTTTCCCATTCTTATATTAATTTTTTTTGAGACAATTGCTTAGTAGAATCAATAAAATTATTAATTAATTTAAAAAAAAAACCACCACTAACTTTCTCTCTATGTATACAAAGGAATTCGAAATTATTTCCAGCAAGTAGACCTTCACATGCCGTACTAAAAGCAGGATAATGTCTATCAATCCTATAAGATAAATATTTCATAAATCTTTTCTGAAAACGTTCCAGGAGTAACTGCTGATAATGATAATGTGGGTACTATACTACTGAAGCATATTCCATTTTGGACGGAACAAGAGAACAGAAAGAAGTGTGCAAGTTACTAAAACCCTTGCAGGGCCGAATAAGGAACCCTAGACTTCTGGAAACTGATGCAGTTATATGCTTAGAAAAGCTAAGGTGAGAGTCGAACAAAACTCGAAGGTCTTTGAAGTTGTATACTCCATGTATAGTAGATTGACGAACATTATAGACATAGTGAAACGGAGTATCACTTCTGCTGAAAGAGAGAGCGGCACACTTGTTGATGTTTAGCTATACGACGAGAAGAGAAAATGTTCCCGGAATTGTGTCGTAGTGTTGGCAGTTGTGTACAGTACATTCCTTATGGTGCATAGTTATGACGCTGACAGGTCTGAGCAAGTCTGAACACGCAGTGTGACTGCAGTTTAGAGGAAGGTAGAAGTGTGTGGTGATCAGTTGGCGCGATGTCGCAGTTCGAGCGACGGGCGAACATCAAGTTCATGTGCAGATTGGGAAAATGTGCTTCAGAGACTTTGTTAGCCTTACAAACAGTTTACGGTGACGATTCTTTAAAGAAAACAGCCGTTTACGAGTGGTTTTCAAGATCTAAGGGTGGACAGGAATCGCTGGAAGACGAGAGTCGCAGTGGGAGACCTTCAACCTCCAGGAACGAAGGAATGGTCGAGCGAGTGAAACAATTAATCAGAGCAGACCGCAGAATGACCATCGACGAGTTGGCACAAGAAGCGGGGATCTCTCATGGATCCATACACGCAATCCTGTCAGATGATTTGAAGATGAAACGTGTCAGTGCAAAGTTTGTCCCGCGCTTGCTGAATCCGGATCAGATGGAAACTCGGAAGTTGACGGCGGCTGAATGTTTTGAAAAAAGCACAGAGGACCCGATGTTCTTGCAGACAATCGTTACTGGTGACGAGACTTGGGTGTACGCGTACGACCCGGAAACCAAGATGCAGTCATCAGAATGGCACACATCGTCCTCTCCTCGACCAAAGAAATCACGTCATGTCAAATCGAAAACAAAAGTGATGCTCATTGCGTTTTTCGACAACGGAGGTGTGGTGCACCATGAATTTGTACAAGCTGGATAAACGGTTAACGGTCCTTTTTACGTGCAAGTTTTGAAAAGAGTGAGGGAAGCAGTTCGAAGAAAACGTCCAGGCAAATGGCAAGAAGGATGGTCACTCCATCACGACAATGCTCCCTCCCACACGTCGATTGGATTTCTGGCTCTTCCCCAAGCTCAAAAAGGGCCTCAAAGGTAACCGCTTTGACACCGTAGAAGACATCAAAACCAACGCGACGGCTGAACTTCGGAAGATACCACAACAGGACTTTCATCGATGTTTCCAACAAGAGTGTGTGTTCAGACGGCGCCTACTTTGAAGGCGATTAAGTGACTGTGTACCTATGTTGTGGTAATAAAGAGTTAAAACAAAATTCCGGGAACTTTTTGACTCCTCCTTGTATATTACAAATAGATTAAAGTTATTAGGCTTATAGACAAATGAATCGAATATTTGCTGTTGAGTTTTTATAATGAAAGAATTTCTCAGGGAAAATATGATAGGCATTAATTTTTCAAGAAAATATAACTTAAAACTTATATAGCAATGACGTTGTACTAAAAACTATCTAATTCCCTTTGGAGAATCGTAATTAAAAATGTTTGCATGAGAGAGAACAATTAATCCCAAACGTAAAGTAGCATTTAAATTCGCCTACTTGGGTTATATCTACAATTTTTTAAATCATATATCAAAGCAATTATTTTTAAACGTAGTTTATATTAGATTGATTCAAAATTATTTCATAACAAGTAATAAGTTGAGCTAACAAAATCCTAATTGAACACGCTTAAAGAAACTTATCCATACTTTTAACTCACTAAAAAATAAAACATAATGCGTCTATTATTTTTCGATACGGAAGTGTATTATTGCCTAAATCGGCAAAAGTAAGAATCCACTATGATTTAGGAGCACGTAGATATCAATTTCGGGTATTGTATATCGTGTTAAAACGTCGGCCAATAAAAATAAACGATCAAACATTATTTATTAATTTGCTCCGGACCTATCCACTTGACCATTTCGGTCACGAACCGGCCACAATACAAAATCCTCGGCTATTGGACAAGGTCATATACTAAACCCCTCTCGGGTCATTGAATGATATTCTTACGGACTTGTGCTATACTGAGGGCATTAAATGGTAACTTTATTAGTGCCGGATCATTCGCATTTAAACCTTAACCTAATGAGGGAAGCATAATAGCATAATACGTACTAAACACGTTTATGTGTCAAAGAGAAATTAATGAAAATTCCCAAGAACTGTATATTTAAACTGTATACGTGTTCTACATATGAATTAACAAGAGATGACATGTAACATTTACAGCAATAGAAATGAAAATATCAGAAGATACTTTCACCGATAGAAATGAAAACGTTATATTCTGTACAAGTCAAAGAGATATGACTGTCAGTTTCTTTACTGGTACTTTAAGAATTTGCGTAACATTTTCAGATGAATAATAAAAAGCCTATATAATTCTTTAGCTTATTCAAAAGAGTATGTTTTTTTCTGAAGTTGGCTCAAAAAAGTAATGAAGAGAACAAAAACATAAACAGCAAATACTAGTTATATCGTACTACCGATTATAGCGCTTTCGATTTACTTCACGACTATGAGTGGAACCAAAATACATTCAAGCGCCGAAAACAATATTCATATTAATTTACTTTTAATGAAGGTGTGACACCTTAGAAATTTGAAAAAGACTTGAAACACGGTTTAGTGGCGAAACGTCATCACACATAAGCACCTACTGACGGTCCAAAGAGGTTAACGATTGATAATGTGAGGAGAATGAACCGCATTCTCGTAGACTAACAATATCAAGTACAACACATATTGCTGATAGAGTTAATGCACTTATTCAAGATAATCGTAGAAGAGCAATGAGGGATACTGCTTCTGCATTGCATATTAGTATTGAAAATGCAGACAGTGCTATGAAAACTCAATACTGCTTCTACATTGAATATTAGTGTTAGTGCTAACAGCGCTATGGAAAGTCAAGCTAATTAACAAAATATGCGCAGGTTAGATTTCGAAGTTTTTAATGAACCAATATAAGCACAATTGATTGATGGATTTCTAGAATCTATTTGATATTGCTGGATTATAGCAATGCTTTTGACAAAGCTCTCCATAGTTCCCTGTTATCAATACTTAAGTGGGCTGGTAAGTTCTAATCAGCAGTAGAATTTGGTAGTTCATATCTTAAGGGCAGAATTCAAAAGATAGTCAATAACAATAAGACGGTAGAACCTTTTCTTGTGACAGATGGAGTACCGCAAAAAGCTAATCTTAGTCCCATATTATTCAATATTTATACACAACTTATACTTTCGGTATTAGAACAGTGCTCTTACGATCTCTATGTTGTCGGTAAACAGTTTTATCTGTCTCTTGGTTTAGCATTGAGGGTGTATCAGGTAAAATAATGTATCAATGAAAACCTACAAAATTTGAGTCAATTAAGCTAACGGCACCTTGCAGATTAATGCAACAAATTGCAATTGATAATATTTGGTCCTAAAGTTAAACGATCATCGATATTATTATTAATTATACTATCATCAATATTTTTGAAAAATTGAAACTTAGAACTGTGTATGGACGATAATCTGCCCTTCCATGAAAACGCAACATCTTATGTCGCATTTTGATTATAGTGAGACGATGTATTCTAGTTGTCTGACAAAGCATATTATCTGATGTATAGAAATTGTAGAGAATCCGTGTATAAGATAAATTAATGAAATCATGGAGAGACGTGCAAATACTGAGGAATACGGAAGTCTTAACATGGCTAACAGAAGTTTATTACACAATACCTTTCTGTACAGGAAACTAATATTAACACAAAATCCGAATTATTTATACTGCAAGCTAAATTTCCAGTATCATAATAGAAATGTTCAAAGCAGCAATCATCTGTTATAACAGCAAACACATTAAATAATCTATCTACAAAGGAAATTAATGTACAGGTACAGGTATTGCTGTCGCAACAATAATCTCAAACAAATATTTATTTATAAGTAGTAGTATTTATCTGATAAAATTTCTAGGATTACCAAAGACTGCACACTCGAATGAATGTGACATAACACTACCGGTCATAAGTGTTTACCAATCCAGAAAATAATAAAAAGGCAAGAGTAGCACTTACTGCAAAATTAAAATTTTATTATATAAGTATACGAAATGTTTTAAAATATTAAAAATATTATTTCGAATAATTTTAACCAATTAAAATGTGTACATTCGTCGATGTGACCACTTTAAACTTTTATTACATCATCCTGCCTACTAATTTCGTTTAAGTTTCCGGTTCTATTTTTGACCATGCATCTTGTGGTTGAGTCCACAGTGTTTTCGTGGATATTAGAGCTGATTTTCGCAATTGTCTGTCTAGCTCATCCCATAACAGCTCTATAAGATCCAAGTCGGGACTCTAAAGAGGCCATTTCATAATAAAAATTACACTTATCCGTTCTAATTCCTCTAAATACCCCCGACACAATTCGATTTTGTATTTAGGATCGTTTTCTTGCTGATACACTGGAAGTTTTCTCCAATTAGTCGTGTTCCAGAAAAAAACGACATTCTGTTCCAAAATTTCACTGTATCGTTCTTTTCTTAGAAAGCAGTCCATTTTGTAAAGATCGCCTGCAGATATTCTAGTAAGACAACCCCACACTATTACTGATTCTTCTCCATGCTTGGCGGTGAGTGCAATGCATGATTCGAGAACTCGTTCTCCCACTGATCTTTGGACAAACGTTCTTCTTTTTGAACCGAATCCTTGTGTTATCTTGGCCAAACTAACCGTTTTGTTTTATTTTACTTGTACAATAGCCGTTTTCGCACAACTTACTCGAACAATTTTTCTCTGCGTAAACACATTTTCACCGTTATAACACTAACTATTTTTTTACGATTAATGTTTGTCTCTGCTGCAATTTCGGGTTCAATTTTTTTATCTATTTCTCTTATTTAACAAAACTATTGCTGGATCTTGTGCTGGTGTTATTTTTAGTCGGCCTGGCCGGTTTTTAATCAACTTTAAGTTTCTTCATTCTTCTTAATAGTGCAGTCCAAAGTTCTACAGCTTAAGTTGTTCAGTAATTTCGCGATTTATCTAATACTTTTCCTAATATCGTACTGAGACACTATAAGAACACGTGTTTGATCCGATAGTTTTTTTCTACGCGTCACTATCAAATTATAAAAAATATAAACAAACACTGCGACATGCTATCTGCTTCTGGGCCTCCGGGCTGAAACCGTGTCACTTGTATATCTGCCGACGTTTTGTACCCATTTGTATTGGACATCTTCAGGGCTCAACTACTGCACTGAAACTGACATGGTCTCTTTAAGATTCGAAAGTTGAATGCCGGAGAAAAAAGTCTTTATTTAGTCGACTTACCTGAGACGTATAATAAATATAATGGTCGATAATTTAGTTTTAAAGTACTTACATACATAAATACCAAAGAATATGCATGCATTACGTTTATATATTAATTAAAATTTAATAATATATCGGTTTTAGTTATGTTATAATATTGTATATTTGAATAACATGAAAATATACAGCTGGGCAAACATTTCTTGTTGCCGATTGTGTATGTATATATAGATTTATAGCACTGCAAACACTTTTTCTGATATAATTTAGTTTTAATATTTAGACATTTTTTTATAACCTATTTTAATTTAAATTATTAGAATACGTATATTCAGTTTTTACTTTTTCTAGACTTTTATGTTCCTTTCATTTTATTTTTTCTTGTCTTTTAATCTAAAAACTAAAGATAAAACATGATAGATGTATCTATGTATCTACGTATACAAAGGCTACTAGGAAAGTTTTACAATATGACGCAACAATGAATCGTAGAAAGCTGCTTATTGCTGCATGTTGAGAGATATTCATGCGTGCGTAGAAGCTGCCCCGCCAAGACAGGCGAGTGACCTACCAACAGATACAGGGTACTTCAGGCCTAAATGCGCCAGCAATTCGTTCGATTCTGCATGATAATTTGCACGTGAAGAAACTTTGTTCTCTCCGGGTGCCGCATCGACTGACTAAAGAGCAGATGACATGACGTGTGGCTTGGTGCCTGGAGATGCTGAAAAAGTTTAATAAGGGACAATCTCGGTATGTGAACAACATCGTGACAGGTGACGATACTTGGCTGTACTATTACGATGTGCCGACCAAAGCTCAACACAAAGTTTGTGTCTTTCATGATAGGACACCCGTAGTTTTCAGATGTATTTTTCAAATCGAGTGGAATTGTGAAGCGCGTCGTTTTGGATGTACAGAAGACAGTCACAGCTAAGTGATAAACTGAACAGTGCCTGCCTAAAGTCTTCGGATCTGTAAAGAACCTGCGGCCAATGTCAAGAATTGACACCTGGTTCCTCCATCATGATAATGCTCCACCTCACCGCGCCAAAGCCTGCACCGAATATTTGACCACGACAGGATCGAAACTTCTCGAGCACCCTCCCTACAGGCCAGATCTTGCTTCCTGCGACTTCGCACTGTTCCAGTATATGAAAATGAAGCTAAGAGGGAAGCGGTTTTGCAGTAATGAGGACCTTCTGCGGGCTTGGGGCAACGAGTGTGCTTTACTCCCTAGTGAAACATGGCAAAACTGGTTTAAAGATTGGTTTCGGAGAATGTTGAGGTGTATTGAGTGTAGAGGAAATTACTTTGAAAAAAATTAAATAAACAAAGCTGTATTGCAAAACTTTACTAGTACCCTTTGTATGGCGATTTAGTGTTTTTGATAATACGTATATTACATATTGCACATTTTCGTAATTTCTTTTTGGTAATGGCCAATTAGTATTATTATTAGTATTTGGATTGCTGATGCGATAACATCCTTCATCTTCAAAATCGGTGAAAGCAAACTTTATTTTTTCAGCAGCGAAAATCATGGCTACATCTTTAGTATATAAACGGTATTTCAGATATAAATTTCTTAACGAATCATAAACGAAGATTCAGATTTATTAGAAAATTCAGTGAAAACTGCTGTACGGAACAGGCGTAAAAAAGTCAAGAATCAATTTGTTTCTTAGAAAATAACGGTCGATTAATATTGCTGCTTGTACAATGGCTACAATTCTAAAAATGAAGTTAACTGTTCTTCCTTACGCACCGTTTAGCCCAAACCTTACTCCCTCAGATTTTCACTTGTCCGCTTTAATAAAGTTATATGGGAATAGGCCTAAAGGACTTTTTATTAAGCCAGACGGAAACTTTCTGAATGACGAAGAGTATTCAAAGGAAGATGTCAGGTAATTTTAGTTTAGTTTGTTAATTTCTGTATAAGAATTGAAATATAATTAGGTTATATATTAAAAATTATTCTTTGAATATACCGGGAAGTAAAATATAAAATAAATAAAATTATAGGTATAAATATAAATGGTGTAGATTTTGAGAAAATTGCGGAAATGTTTCAACAAGTCAGTCTGAGATTTGTTGAATAGAAAAGGCTAGTAAATTTTTGTTCGATCCTGTATACTTATAGATATCGAAACGAATCTACAACTTCAAAATGAATTTTCTGTGCGTGGGGTATTAGATACACCAATATTTAGTAAATGAAGCTATTAATCAGTCATAATTCATAACAGAATGAAATATCCATAGCGGATAAGTTCGTTGAATAGAATTACACAGACTGTCATAAATATGGAAATCTTCGAATACGATTTAAACAATGAATCAGAAACGCTAGACCGTAATTTAAATGTTCCTACAACAGCAACCACATCTTTGTTTGATAATGTAACATTTCTCTAAGTAATTGATAGTTTTTCCTTTTTAAATGTTAAAGTAATTGCTAATTGAAGAGTAACGAGCATATCATAGAATAATAATATAATTATTATTATTATCCGAACCCTTGCAGAGAACGTATTACCACATCCAGAAAACAAGGAGGCGGAGATATGAGAGATATACAAACATTACACAATACACAAATACTAAATCTAAGGAAACATTTTCAAAACAAAAACACTCCAACACAAAGTGATTGTATACAGACAACAAATATACACCATTAAATCTAAAACAAGAAAATGCAAAAGAATAAAATTCAAATAATAACCACACAACAAAAGAACGAAAAATGATCCACAAAAACACTACACGGCACTCATCTGAGACTCCAACATAGATAAAGTATCATACCAGAAACCATTTCCAGAAACAGAAGAATTTATTTTAGCAATACAAGTCGCCATGAAAAATTGTACAAAACACATAATTAAAGAGTTCAAAGAAACTACAGCACATATAACAAGAAGGTGTAAATTACTTGCTGGTAAAGATTATACAGAGAGACACAATATTGCAGCAAAAATTATACACCAAGAACTTGCACTCAAACATCAACTTGTAAAAACTAACACACTAGATGACATATACACCCCAGTAAGTATTCTCGCATATAATGATTATAGACTATACTGGGACAGGACAATACACATACATAAATAAATTACTAGCAACAGACAAGACATTACACTTATTGATAAAAAGTAAAGAAAAATTTGTGTAATAGATATTGCAATACCAAATGATGCAAATATTACATAAATAGAACAAGAGAAAATACACACCACCTGTAATCGAATTATAATAAAAGAGCTTTGGAATCAACCACATTAAAATCTTTAAAAGGCCTAGAAAATATCTTCGATTTCAATCGGCGATCCAACGAAATTTTAGGTCTACTAATGAAAATTCTATCTTGAAATAAGGACACTAATCCTGCAGACTTCAGCTAAAGATACAGCAGTGAATATATTCAACAACAAAATAAGAAAATTTTAAAATGTGATTTCGCATCGTCACAGATATCACAACAAGAAGTCTTAAATAATTCAAATCCACAAATATTAGGAGTAGTAGAGATTGAAAGTACGCGAAGAATAATGCAAAATCATTCTTGAAGAGAGAAATAAGATTTCGGATGCATAGAATTCATTAAAAATTCGTACATGATATAAAAAAAGAGAAATTTCATATAAACACTTATTGCGAACGAACA
Source organism: Dermolepida albohirtum (assembly GCA_031893035.1). Lineage (NCBI taxonomy): Eukaryota > Metazoa > Arthropoda > Insecta > Coleoptera > Scarabaeidae > Dermolepida > Dermolepida albohirtum. The sequence continues at coordinate 593,519 of JAVIWB010005207.1, forward strand.
ATTTACCACAATTCTTTCTGCTTCCGACTTGCTAGGAGGCCAAATTTAAAACAAATGTAAAAAAGTCAACAAAAGGCTAATTGCTAATTAGATAACCCCCGTAGTTACGGGGGTTATTTACCCCGTAGTTACAATTTAAAAGTTGAAGTTCTTCCCAATGCGTTCTATTGTCGTTGTTAATATTGACATGATGTAGATAAGAAAATGTTTGGTAAAGTTAAGCACAAAAAATTGCTACTAACGAACAATTTACTTTTACTTCCGACTAGTAACGACACTAATACGAAAAGAAAAAAAAGAAACGACACATTAAGAAACACTTACAAAGAATAATAAATATTGCAAGGTAGTTTTGTGATACAACAATTGATTGGAAGACCTAGAATTAAGACCCAACCAGAAAAGCAAGTATCACCCAAGATATTCGTTCATAGTCTTCCAAACGTTATCGGTACCATCGAAGAATAAGGATGAATATCAAGGAATGAGAGTGGATAAGTAAGATTCAATGTCACTTTCCTGAATAGCTGGCACAATGTGACCTTGGTACACTATGGCAAGGACACTACACATTAATTTTGATTTAATAAACAGATGAAGCTATTGAAAAGAAAAAAATAATTAATTACTATGAAAAATTATCGTCGAAAAATCATTATAAAAGGCCCAAGAAGATTACTTAAAATACTAACCGAGAGGAGGAATTTTTTGCTACAAAAATTCTTCGCGGTTAATAAAGCACGGAAATTATTTATAAAAGTCTATAAAAATGTAAAAAAAAATCAGTTTGGTAGCAGATTCTGAAGAAGTTGATAAAATAAACGACGAAACATTGATTGTCGCAACTACTGCACAACGAATACTGAAAGGAGGTTATATTGAAACAGCCGTGGAAATCTACGGAAATTTTCTTTAATGAAAAATGATACTTTTTACAAATTCATCGAGACATTTTATAATCCAAATATTGATAATGAAATTGTATTAATTAACTTTATTAACAATCATTTCAAAGTTACTAAATTAAAAATCGTTAATTAAAATCTTAATTAGTAAAATATATAACAAATTCAATTCTTTTTCGAAATTTCTATCTCCGTGTCATGAAATAAAATTTTAATGGAAAGACAAGACGGGCACCGGCAGTATTATAGCAAATATTACTCTACGAAAACTTACGACTTACATCTGGATACGCTAGCGGCCTTAACCGATCGTATTCTTCCTGACCAGCCGTGTCTCGTAATATTATTATGTATTTTTCATTACCTATAGGTACCGTCATAGAGTATGAATCAAATCTGAAATAATAATAAAAGCGCTGGCGTTTTATGTTTCCTTGCCATTATATCAACTTACACTGTCGGTATATAATACTCTTGGAATTTTTTGTCCTTGTAACATATAAGCAGACATGTTTTTCCTGTTGTTCCATCACCTACGACGGTTATCCTTATATGCTTATAAACTTTCTGAAAGTAAAAAAAATAGAAATTAGTTGACCTTCCTTTTAAATCCAATTAATTTATTAAAAATAATTTTAAGGTGTTGGATAGAGGAAATGATGTATTTAAAGAAGAGATAATGTAATATAAAATATAAAAAAAGCTCCAAGGAATTAAATGCAATTTAAGAGAGCAGGTAAAAGACAAGGTATTGAGCATCGTGGTTCTACATGGTTCTCGTATATATACACGTACAGAATAATTCTGAGTCTAATTTATTATTATAGATAGCGAGCAGGTTTAAATTTGGAAAAGTTGATAAATTGTGCGTTTGTTACTGATCTGAAGAGAAAATGAACCTGTGATAAATGGTATTCGCGGATAAAAAAAAACGGATAATGGTTACTTCCTTCTTTTACTTCTAGAATCTCTCTTTGATGAGATAAATTAAATGTACATTCTTGGGCCGACTTTCCTCTAGCTAATGATGTATTCGAAATTTGTATATGAAATTTGTTTTTCGTATATCAACTTTCCTATTTCTTATGAATACCATATTGGATTCTAACCCATACACAAAGAGATATTTTTTTCTGATTTTATACACGTCTATGTTGATTTTGTTATTATTTTTCAGTATATTGATCTTCGACTTGACTGCGTATGAACCAATGATGTTGAATTACCATTGTACTGTTTCTGTAATGTTCCTTCTGTTCTGTTCCTGCACTGCTGATCAATAAATTTTTTTATTCTTTCGAATCACCAACAGTTTGAGCTTGAGAAGAAAGTCGAAGCTATTTGGAGCCTAATTTTGGCGAATAGATTGGATAATGTATAAGCTGAAGTCCCAATTAAATCAATTCTTCGCTAACTTGAATGGTGTGAAAAGCTGTATTGTCCTGATGAATGGGAACTCTTTTATAGGCCATTCCAATTCAGTTTTCGGAAATTGCTTTCTTCGTTTTGTTCAGTTGAGCAGCATAATACGACCTTTCAACTATTTAGTCTTTTGGAAGGTAGTCTGTGTTAATTATCTTCATCGAATCACAAAAGTTGTAGCCACCAGCTTACCCGTCGTAATCGAAGTGTTTCCTCGATATTACAGTTTGGGTTCAGGTATTTAATGATCAAACCAGGGTTCATCAATTGTAACAAATTTTCGCAAAAAATATGTTTGACTCCTGTTAAACAGTTTCAAATTATCACTTAACGGTCGCATTTGTTTATATTTTTGATCGCGATTTAAGATTCGTGACATCTACCTTTCTGACAGATCGAACATGCCAAATTCTAAGCGAAAAATTCCAAATTATTAATAAAAACTAAATTCTCATCAATAATTATGCTTTAGTATATAATGCAAAGTTTTTTCAAAAACTAATGATAGTAATCGAACTTCACTTCCCATCAAATCATCCTCGCATACGGAACCAACAATTATGCAGGATTTTTATTGTTCTTATTTTATTGTCTCAATAACTGCTTGAGAAATTCCAATATTGCTTAGAAAATAATTTATAACTCGGAAAAATTATTTCAGCGACTTAAATCTGTGTATATAATTTTGTGTAATAATGAACTTTTGAAAGTATGCTGTAACGGACTGTCATACTCTCCTGTTTGGTGGAGCAACACCTGGAAATTTTGAGCTACATAATTTGTACATGAAATTGATTTTTTAATGTAAAGACAACGTGCAATCTCATATATTCGAAAACGTGTACATTATACGTCGTTGAATAATAAGATAAATATCACGCATATATTAAAGTACTTATAAACAAAGATTAATAACGTTGATAAGGCTAATTAAACTATGGAATACTAATGAATAACATAACTCATACACACTTCCTTATAGAATCATTGTTTTCATTATTTTTGTTATAACTGGTTAAATTGATATTGTATGGTATATGCACACGGTATAAATTACTAGTTTTCTTCAAGGAAGCAAAACAGCGACCTTTCAGTCAGTTTTATATGCAGTGAAAAGACAAAGTCTGCTAGTGTAAGATCCAATTTATATGGAGAACAAGTCAAATTGTAAACTTGATACCTCAATAAACAGTTGCAAGTTACAAGTGCTGGAGAAATCTCTGAGAAATCAAGTATTCATTTTCGTGCAAGCACATAATTTTCTTAGAAATATTGAAATAGATACGAAGTGTGGCTAAGAAATAGGCGGACTGGTTGAATAAAGATTTTTATTCAAATGCTTACACATTGGGCATGTTGCCACTTTTAATATACTTCCCTCCACGAGCCACATAATGCTCCATTCAAAGTTTCCTCTGCTTGAAACAGCCCTCTCAGTCCATGTCTGTTAATCTTTGCATAATTTCCGTCGCTTTTGTCTTAACGACATCCACTGACCCAAATCTAGTTCTCTTTAGCACACATTTGACATTTAGAAATAGAAAGAAGCCACAGGAATCTAAGTCGGATAAATACGGTGGGTGGTCCATCACTGTGACGTTGTGCTTCGCCAGAAGCATCGTAACGGACAATGCGTTGTGTAACGGTGCATTGTCTTGACCTCTGCTTTCTTTCTAACCCGTTCACAAAGAATCTCCAAAACCACCTTATACAATTACATCTAGTGCCCATTAGACTTGATGTCGAAAAAACAATCATCAGTGCCTTGAATTTAGATTAACTCTGTCATGTGAATAGATGTGAATAGATAATGTATTGATTGCCGTTTTATTTCCGGGTCGTACTGGAAAAACTACGAGTTACGATATCTAAAAGTTTAGGTCGGTCTCGATATTTTTAAGGATGTCGCACAAAAACTAATTCGGTTCTTCTTCTTTTTTTGGGGTTTAGCAGCTTTGACACCACTTTCGCGCTCACTTTACTCATGTGTAATTTTTTATGAAGGATTTGGCGAACGGCCTCTTTATCAATGTTGACCAACTCAGCAACAGCTTGAATGCCCAGGTAGAAATCATTTCGAATGATTACCGATTTTTGTGTGTCGTCATTATCTTCTTTTCTCCCGTCTTTAAACCTTCTGAACCACTTGAATACTGGAGTGCGAAACAAACACTGTTCACCAGAAGCCTTTTGTACTAAGTCGTCAGTTTTTGTGGCGGTTTTGTTGAGTTTAACAAAGAATTTCAGGTTGCTTCATTTTAGCGTTCATCACTATTCCAGCAAGAAAGAAAAAGACGATATACTTCAATAAAACTCCACGACTCAATTGAATAATCCCAGCTCTTGCAACTTTTGTAAAGACTCAAGATATAATAATCGACAATGACAGACATCGTTTGGTCCAGATGGAACAGAAAGGAATCGTTAAAACAACCAATCCTGTTATTTGTCAGCCACAACTCGTATTCTTCACTAGAACTCTTTGCTTCTTATCCTCTTTCTATCGTATCGATTTCGCTTATATTAATATTGGCAATTCTTTTCTTTTACAATACGCAATACACTAAAATTTTTAATAATTTTAGCTTTGCCGATCTGTCAACCTGTAAGGCATCGATAGAGTATAGGTTCCTTTACTTGTCAATAATCACGAAGGATTTTTTGATCCTATTGACTACCATGTGTTTAAATAAATAAGCACTACACAATTTTATTATTTATCCTATTGATATAACCGCGTTGAATTTCATTGAATTTGTTTGTTGTTAACTCAGCTAAACAGTAAGCACTAAGTAGCACTTATTATCTGAATGGAAGATTAGAAAAGGCCTGAACATTTACCCTACTAATGCGAACACTATTATGTAGAAGATTCATCGCCAACATATTAAGGTGATTTTCTGTCTACTAAAGGACCAAATGAATCATCATTGTCAATTTAAAATTATTACTTTTAAAAGTTCTTTACTATTGTACTATAATCCATAAAGAAGAATATTCATCCTCAAATATAACTAAGATTTCATTAAAACAGTCTAGGGGTTGTTAAACCGCGCTTAAAATTATAAACTTACATTGTTCGATAGTCTCATCCTGAGAACAATATTATTTTAACAACTTTACTGCGTGATAGCTCTGCGAAAATTTAAATGTATATGAATAAGATTTTGATCTAGTCATTAAAGGAATGAATTTTATTATTTTTAACTCGCAACAAAATTTTCCTGATATTCTACTTATGTACGTACGAGTTGTGTAAAATCGTTTATCATCTATATTTTCTTATTACTAATCGCAACTGAAATTTCTTTGTTATTTTAAAAAATATATTAACTTTGAAATAGTTTAATGGGGTTCGTTTGCTCATCCTTCTGTTTTGGATCGATTAGGTACCGAAAAACAAGTACATTATCTTGTTTTTCGGCACCTAGTCGATCCAAAACGTCTCGTTTGTTAATAAATACTCGTAATTACAAGATATGTGTTCTTCATTTTTACGTTAATCAATATAATAAAATAATAAGAATATTGTCAACACTTTGAATCGAAATACCTCTATTAAAACTGAAAGAAAATGATCTCGATTTGCTAAATAAATAGAATTTGCTTTGCCTAAATTGTATATCACCTTTAAACTATAATTTAGGCGTATTCTGTGGATGCATCTACTTTCAATCTTTTGAAAATTTGGACGATTGTATTCGTATGAAATTCCTATAGAATAACCTAACAAAAATACGAAGTCAATAAGGGCAAGTAACCAATATTGTCATTGCCGTCAAAGCTTTTAAGCAGATTCTCTCAGTTGATAGAATATTTTTGAAAAGTTTCTCAAAAATATTATATTTCAAATTTGACTAATCATTTTGTTTTCACTATTAGTTAGTTTTTAAATTTCTAGCGATGTATTAAGGATTCATCAATCATGACGTGCATGTTGAGATATTATAAAGTGAAGTTAGAAACTCATACGGGATGATCGTTATTATATTTTTTTCTTGATTAAAATATTGATATAAGTACACTTGCAAGTACATATACTCTTCCAACATCAAGCATATTCTTCTACCTTTGTCTAAACTCCTCTAGAGTTTCGCGTTGAGATTCTACCGATGGTTACGTATATATATGAAAAAGCATTACTTCCCTCTATCGTACAGCTGTCTATTCTGTCGTTCAATACGTACGTTCAATTCGTATGTTGTACGATACAGGGAGGCAATGCTTTTTCTTTATTTTTCTGTATTGAAAAGGTACAATAGACCCTACAAAAGAGTCGTTCATTAATAACACAAGTTTACCTGATGATAGGTGTTATTGCTTGAAACGTACACGGTAAACAGGATGTTGTTAATATTAGAATGATTCCTTTTAACATTAACGCATATGTATGTTAAACACTAAAATGTAACTTATTGCATACACAGATACAAGAATTATCTTCAAAGAAATCTTGCTGTAATTTATGGCTTCTTTTCGCCGAAACGAAACCAGATTTTTATAAAAGAAAATATGGAGTATACGCTTCGGAAAATGTCAGTTTTATTGGTTTGTATAGCACAAATCTTTCGTTTAATCTGTTAATTTATGTAAACAAGGTTCGTTTCCCCTTTTATAATCTAATAACATGTAGGTTAACTGTGTATTTCAATAATGATCATTTCTGTTGAATATTGAAGGGTCGACATTATCTCGAGAGTTGCCGCCCCTTCCATATTTATAATTTCACGTACAACGTGTACCGACACGAAGCGCGGTAACTTCGTCTGTGGATTATATAATTTATTCGAAAGAAAAGATCGTATAAATGTAGATGTGTCGCAGTTTAGTTTACAAGATACACTACATACGTAATAACTTTTTTTTAAATATTTTCAAGCTACATTTTTAATCGTACTCTTAGACAATTTTGGAAATATAAGCAACCAACATTGCCTTTGTTACCTGTCCTGAGTTTGTGTGAAATGATAAATGTGTTTAGTTATATGGTTACTGCGTCAAAAACTAACCAAATGGAAGAACTTTAATGACTATTCGTTGTTTAGATGATGTGGTTTAAGACATCAGTTTTAAATGACATCTACTACCGTGCGCTTCACTTAATATTTGCAAACCCACTTAGACTTTGAAATATCAAAAATAAATGCATACAGAATTATGGAGCAACAAAACTTATACCCCTTTCATACTTGAGAACAAGACTTAGCTAGCTTAGAATATTTTTATGGTTAATAATACATGCACGAGATGTGAATTTCTTCTCGGTATATCTCGTGAGTTGATGAAGCGTGCCTCACAAGAAGAGGGGACTTACTTCTCAAAAATCTTCGCACTAGACCGAGAAAATTCCACGAATTTCCGAAGAGAGTTCATTCTAGCACGAATTTACTATCAAAATTTGGACAGTAACGACTAACAATATGCAGATAACTTTTTAGAATGTCTTACTCAAGAACTATGATTGAATTACCATTACTATCTGACACGTTAACGACCACCGCCATATTTAAAAAATCTGGACTAGGATAGTTTTTGTTATATTTTGGTAAAAGAACGTTTAATAATGTTCTTTCTTTGGACAATTCTTTGAAAGAAAATTTTAGTAAAAAAATGTGTGCACCGAATTGGTACACGCACATTTATTTAAAAAATAGGTAAGTTAATTTTACCATAGACTATGTGTGCCGTAACAGGAGGAAACTACCAAAAATTCTAAATATAGCTATAATATTTATATTATCACAGACTACTTAACACGTGTCACATTTTCAGGATACACAGAGCGAAAATATCATACTATTATTCTAGTTTTTCATTACTGACTAGCACACTTCTCCTTAAAAGTATTTTTGTAGCATATTGAAAACATGCCTCGAGTTTGTTTCCCTCTTTAGCATGCCGTACTTTTCGTTTTCATTTTCGTGTTGACTTTACACATCCAATAAGTCACAAACGATATTTTCGTGAGATTCTGTGCCACTTATGTTGTTGCCAGTTACTTCTTTGAACGCGACCATGTCATTAACTAGAGCAATGTTGGACAAGATTTCGACAATAATTTTCCAGAACCATTTGATCCCACGGCGTATCGGAGAACTAAAAGAAGCTTTGCGATCTGAGATATGAAAAAATCTTTAGCTGTATTGTATTCCATTACTATTGATGGTTTCGAAACACGATCTCTTTTTATTGGACCTTAAACCATCTCTGGAGCATTTCCCGTTGTTAGGAATAGAACACTGAGATTATTTTTCAATTTTCTAACTACAACTTTCGTGTTGCTTTTATACATATTTATTTCGGCCCTTTTCAATTTGGCCAATTAAATATGTCTAGTTATTATTCAGTTTACGTGTTCAGTATTATCATATAAAAAAATTAATTTACTTTTACTAACCCAGGGCTATTTTATATTTCCCAGGAGCCAACCTACTAAACACCGTATTTAAATACATTGAAGCTGCGTCTCTGTTAGACCTTCATGACTTGAAACATTTATATTTACTATTCCCAAGTAGGGCCATGCTGCAAAAAACAAACTGCGTACCAGTGTGGTCGTTAACGTACTAAACAAAAAATTTGTTAATTTCAATTGAAAGGGGTCTTTCCTTTTATTATTATTAGGGAAATAATTTTAACTTGCTTGGATGAAGTGGAACGGTAAATTCACCTGCCACGCCACCTGATTTAGCGGCACTGAATTTTTTTTCCTGCAGGGGCCAATAATAGACTTTGTCTAGTAGAGGTGCATAACAAATGTGGATTCGTAATGCAACAATATAGTCGATACTTTTGATATTATAAGAGAAATCTCCAGAGAAATATGAATAAGCACTACTTTCGCTTTAAAATATGCTTAAGCGTGCAGGCAGGTATATAGTACACATTTCGAACAATCAATAAATTAGAGAAGCCTCTGTATTATGTCGCGGGTACAATGAACAATGAAGTACAGTACAAATCCGTAATGAAATCAATACTACTTTCATACATTGATTCTTTAAGTTCTAGAGATGCTACATGCTACAGAGCAAAATCAATAAAAGATGCGTTTTCTGAGGGCAATATTAAGGTTTTACCTGGCCAGGCGACTCCTTGGGCTTGAACCCAATTGAAAATACATAGGGTAGTTTAAAACAGATCATTTACTCAACTCCAAATTGGACCTTAGCTGTTTTCAAACAAAATACTGAAGATACTTAGCGCAATAATAATTTTTGGCCAGGAATTAGCTGCGTCATTTACCAGAAGCATCCCGACAAGAATTATCGCCGTAATCAAAGAAAAGGGTCGCCTAGCAAAATATTAATTGAATTAAATTAAATTTATACGGTGACCCTAACTTTATTGCACGGTACTGAATATACGAAATTGCAGCACATCGTATCTGGGCACTTGCATAATTAGAAATTCATCTCAAGGCTTACTCGATTTTCTTCGGAACCTATATTAGATACTACACCAATCTATGACATGCCACATTTATTGCAGTGTATAACAAGCTACGTACGTACATATATACTTTAAAGCTGTCAACTTATTAAAAGCAGATATTTTAGTTTTATACTTAGAAATACTTAAAGGATTTTGTTTTCGCAAGGACAAGGGGGTTATTTACAAAATTAAATTTTCTCGTGATCGTAAGTATAGAACACCTAAATACCTACCATACGATGTTCTATTTGAATTTAGAAATCTGCGTATATTTTTACCATATTTTTTTAGTTATCTATAAAATTACGTTGAAACTAATATTGCCTTAACATTAAACTATTGTTTATTTTTAACGTACGTCTTTATTAAATGAAATAATAATATTTACTTCACAAATATAGCGCGAAGTACAACATGATAACATGATTTTCTTCGAATTAATTTTGCTATCACCTTTTCATGTTTATGCAATGATAATTTTTGTGCCCACATTTCTTATGAATTACAGCAGCACAGGTGTAAATATTTAATAACATCCTAACCTAGTACAAGCAATAATTAGTGCCTTATGTTAAAAATTGAGTCTCACCAACGAATTTTATTTAGACAAAATGAAACAAACTCTCGCGTTTTATATAAATATATATATATATATATATATATATATATATATATATATATATATATATATATTAACATTGTTAAATTCAAATTTCTCTTAAAAAATAAACTTAAGCAAGCTGGTGTTTTTAAGTATTTTAGATATTTTGTGAATGATTCACTACGGCTTTACGTATTAAACCCTGTTAATTTCACTCAATAATTTAATTACGATAGAATGTTTTATCGCAAACAAAACTGAAGGCTACTTATAATACGGTACCTTATCGGCGGTGTCAGTCATTTCTGACGCGTTTAAAATTCACACACCAGCAGCACAAGAACACATTAAACTTGAAGAAAATCACTACTTCCTATTGCATAACTGTAAACAAAAACGAAATTTTCGTTTTGTTTGAGGAATTTTCTTAAAAATCGGTCACCTCAATGCGACCGTGTTAAAGTCACGATATACCGTGACGTTTAAATTGATAAGATTACAGCTAAACAAATATCTGTGAATCTGAATAGATAAGAAAATTTCTAAATTTTTTATTTATGACATTGGAACAAATTCGATTAATTTTGTATCAATCGAATTACATGCTCGAAATGCATGCGTATATATCTATATTTATAGCAATAAATTTATAAACACATGTAAATGTTTAAATAAATTCACTGCTCAAAACAATTAATGGATATTTCATAAAAATAATAATAAATTTAACAAAACAGTTACCTTAAAATAATTCTTCTCTTTCATTATTTTTATGAACAAGTATCTAAATAGCAAACCAATAAAGTTTTTTAATATCGAAAATAGTTTTATTGCTTTTCAAAATATTCTGCTTGAAAATCAATACACTTTTGCATTCGTTTAAACCAATCCACCACAAGGTACTAGATCAGGGCTGTACGGCGGATGGCTTATCAATTCAATGTTTTGCCCGGTTAAATATTCAATTGTTTGAACCGATCCGTGAGAGCTCGCATTGTCATGGTGGAGAATAATCTGTCGTTTTCGGTTTGTTTTCCCTATTTCCTCAAAAACTTTTGGCAAACAAATAGTTGTGGAATTGACCGTTCTACAACTCTCTAAAGGCACGGTTGCAACGTGACAGGTTTTTCCGAAAAAAAACAGGCTACCATTTGTTTTGATGTTCTTCGAGCGCGAACAACGTTTGTTGGTTTTGGTCCATCTTGGAATACCCACACAGTGGACTGCTGTTTACTGTCAGGCTCATACGTATAGATCCAAGTTTCACCACCTGTGACGACTTTATAAATGTTTTTTGTAACACCGCCATTGTATTTTTTGTGCAATTCTTGGAACCAATAGATGCGAATCCTTTTTTGAGCGGTTCCAAATTATGTGTACCCAACGTGAACATAGCTTCTTAACAGCTAAATGTTCATGCGGAATCTTATGCAGGCTCTTGTTACTAATACCTAGAGATGCTCCGATCTCGCGGCATGTCACATGTCGGCCTTGCATTATTAATTCAGACACTGCATTAATGTTTTCCGACATATTGATGGGATGACCACGAAATTCATCGTCCAAAGAATGCCGTCCAAGTTTGAATTTACTATACCAACGATATACTGTAGTTTTCGATAGTGATTCATCACCATATAAAGAATTCATCTTGTTGATGCATTTTTGTTGAGATAATCCACGCCGAAATTTATGAAAAATAATTGCACGCAAATGTTCGCGAGTTAATTCCATTTTCAAGTTACTGTTAACAATAGAATGCGACCGGATAATAAAACTGTCAAGGTAAATATATTGTCAAAAATGACAAATTTCACGATGCAATCATCAGATCGGAGGCAACATTAACAGTGTTGGCAGTTCCCGATATATAAACGTCTACCCTCGTATATATTGTAAATAAACTTAATGCGATCTTGTTGGGAAGAATAAAATGTTACATTTTGATTGAAAGAAAAAAACAAAATATTGAGTTTTTCAAAAGATTTATTCTAATAATTTTATTAAAAAAATAAAGGCCAACAAGAAACTATTTCTTAAAAGCTTTTCGAACGTTAATAGCTGATTCTCTTATTTTTTGTGTTGAATCTGTGTCTAACCTCAGTTTTTCTCCATTACCCACAGTATTCCCCAACTCGTCGTTTCGTCGACTTTGTTCCAAACTAAGAAATTGTCGAGACCTACTGTAAGAATAAAAAATAAACGCTATAATACAAAGCTTCTATTTAAGTGTAAACACGAAAATGCATCTTTATTAGATAATCTTTATGTTTTGCATTTTCTTTCCCTCTAGACCTAAAGCTTCTAATATAGCTCTTCCTCTATAATTCGTTAGCCGAATTTCTTGGTCAAGTGTCCAACTGAGTCTCCTATCATATCGATATGCTAGCGGCCCTGATACCACTGTGTTTCCTTCACTTTGATATCTTGATGAAAACTCACTTTATTCCTCACTGACATTGTTTGGGAAAAATTAAGGCTGCACAACCATCCTCACTTTTTAGGCTCTTCCAACTTGTTTGCTACAATATAAATATGATGTGGATCCCTACTATTGTCCAAGAACTTGGTAACAATCTGTTGAAATAGTCAAGTCTCTTTCTCAGTTAATCAGTTCTGAATCATAGCTGGAACTGAAAAAAGTATAAGAAGTACATTTTTTTAACCAACTCTGTAATGTGTCTTTGATGTTTTATTATCAAAAACTCGTTGTTGATATATCAAAATTATCAAGAAAGTTTTTACAATCGCGATTAACATTATACCAAACACCTGCACTAAAAAGAAGAAAGCGGATGTTAGGTTGACTGTAAGATAAAAAAAGCAGTTAATAGGGAAGAAGAACAAAAAAGAACCAAACTATTTTTCAAAATGACCACCATTTGAATGTAAACCCACCTTTTACATTTTTAATGATGAGAAATCCGAGCAAGATACGAGACCTTTTCTATCGTCATCTGAAATATTTCTTTAAATTGCCTATTTACGTGCTAATTACCAAGCGAACTTCTCCAGCATGCCTCCTGGTGATGCGATTTGAAGTCAGGGAATTTCTAGCTGTATGGTCTGGGATTTCCTGTTTCTTAAATCATTGGTTGCGTTCTTGCAGGTTGGGTGCACATCCAAAATTTTTTAAATTTAGTAAAACTCGTATATCAAAATTATACTTGTAACAGTCTGGGTGCGCATTTAGCGACAACAAAACAAAGAATAAACATTCCATTTCCTTTATTTGCGAAGCTGTATTTAAAGTTGTATTGACATTTGGATACATGAATACTAGCAAATAAACAAAAGAGATGAAACACATTAAGGGACGAAGAAGCATTATAAGAAAGGCCAATATTACAGATAGTTCTAAGGTAAAACCTGGAAACGTAATCTGTACCAGAGGCAACGCAAATGATGTCAACACTTGTACAGAGTAAAAAGAGCGAGATTAATAAATTGTATGAATAGAGAGTGACCGCAGAAAATCTAAAATAAAGTTATTCGAGTGATGATAGAGAAAAAGAGGAACTTGGAATGAAATCAAAGCTAAATCAATAATATGGTATAAATTTGTTTTAAAATAGAATAATATAACATGCTTGGACATAGCACACCAGTCCAGTATCCAGTATGTATCATATTCTGTCCGTCAAGAACATGAGTGAATGAGTTATCCATTGTTTGTAATCCATCAGATAAATATAGCGATGGTCAAAAAATCATACTTTCTTGAATGGGTAAGTAAAATTTCGTCATTTAATTGTTACTCAATTTTCATGGCAATTCTCTCAATTCACTCTTCTTTCGGAAACTAAACAAATAAATTTTAACTTTTAAATTTATAATTAGTCCAAATTTCTATTGTAATTAAAACTATAGAAAGTTAAATGAAATCATAATTGTCAAAATGTACGGATATATTTTTTATTATTTGTAATTAATAAAGCTTTCAAAACCCATTTTCAATTAATAATAAAATTTCAAATCAAATAACATAATTATTGTCCACATTATCCGATTATCTCATAATTACTTTCATTTACGCTCTTTTTTAGTTCGACTATTATTATATTAAGTATACGTTACCTTGCTAATTTTTTCTGCTATAGACCACGTACAAAAGAAAACAAATAAAATATACAGCCACTCGCAAAATTGAGCGTACAGTAATAAGAAAATAGAATGATGTATATTATTTTTAAGAAATTTTTATTTAATATAAAAAACGAATAATATTTCAATGTATACAGAGATTAAAGTTTATAATTTCAACAAAACTAAATGAAATATAATAAAGCGAGTGTTACTTTATTAAAGAAAGTAAGGTAATTACACTGCATACTACCCCAAAATTGAGCGTACAGGTACTTTCCCCAGCATATAAATATACTCATACATACTTCAGATAGGGGAATACCCACTGTATGTGTTAGTCAGCTTATTCTGTGAAATATAGAATATCGAAGTAGTGTTTAAGTGAATTTCGTTATAATAACACTACCTTTGGAGCACAAACGGCGGCAAATTGACATGCTGACACGGAGGCTTATAATTAGATTATGTTGTGAAAGAAAATCGTTAAGGCAAATAGATAGTTTAGTAGGCAGGACTTATTCCACAATTCAAAAAGTAATAAACAAATATAAATATGAAGGAACATTATAAAATAAATCTTGTCTTGGAAGAAAACACATACTAAGTGCCCAGGATGAACGATTTATTACAAGAATAATTAAAGCTAATCCCAAGCTACGTGTCCCTAGATTACGAGAAGAAGTTGAGGCAAGTATTAAGCACAACATTTGAAGTGACACTGTACATCGGGTACTACATAGAAGTGGTCATGGTCTAATTAGTCGAAATAAACATTGGATTTCTAAACGAAATCGCAAAAACGTCTATAATGTACACAAAATAACGTAAATTATCCCTTAGAATTTTGGAATAACACAATATTCTGGGACGAGTCCAAAATAAATTTATTTGACTCAGATGGCAGACAGAGAGAATGAAGAAAGCCTCGAACAGATTTACATGCGAAGCACATTACCAAACATAGAGGTGGTTCCGTCCTCTTTTGGGCTTGTATGGCAGCTAGTGGTACAGAAAAGCTTGAATTTATTGACGGGATCATGGATCAAATGAAATACCTTGAAATTCTCAAAAAAAATATGAAAAATTCTGCAATAAAACTTGATATGCCACAGGTCTATTACTTTCAGCAAGACAATGACTCAAAGCATACGTCACGTGTATTCAAACAATGGTTAGTGCATAATGTGCCTAAATTACTACACACTTCATCTCAATCATCGAATCTAAATCCCATTGAGCACCTGTGAACAGAAGTAAAGATACGAATGGGAAAGGTACAACCTAGCAACGAAGCCGAATTGAAAAGCGAAATAATTAAAGTTTGGGAAAGTATTCCAGAAACAGTGACACGAAAACTCGGGCAATCAATGCCACACAGACTTCAGACCGTTATAGTCGCTAAAGGAGGCAATGCAAGATACTAAATTTAAAAGAATGTTTACTGTATGCTTAATTTTGCAATGGTATGCAGTTAATCCGGTGTAGTGACATAGCCGGAGCACCAGATTCTAGGACAAGTATTGTCAAATATTTATGTTTTTCTAAATAAAGGGTGGTATGCAGTATTTACCTTCCTCTTTCTATTACAAGAGCATTGGCATTATTATATTTCATTTAGTGCTGTTGAAATTATAAACTTTAATTTCTGTACACATTGAAATATTATTTGTTTTTTATATTAAATAAAAATTTCTTGAAAATAATACACATCGTTCTAGTTTCTAATTTATCTTCCCTATTTTTATTCGGAACTAAAATATTTATGTGATTTAAATTTGAACCATAAAGAAAAAACTTCAATCATTAGTTCCTCGACAGTAGTAAATTCTTTAGTAAAGCTGGTAAAAATACTCAATAGACGGTATTGAAATACTGAGCAAAAATTAATATTTTATAACTTTTTGATTCAGTACAAAATATTTACCAAAATATAAATTATACTGTTTAACTTTACATTTAACATTTTGTTTTATGGCAGTCAGTTAATTAAAAAAAAATTAAAGTAGTACGTAATTATTATTAAAAGTATTATAACTTATTAATTGATAAATTTATTAACAATAGATATTGAAATACAATCCGTATATCATAAAAAAATTATATATATCAATATGTAATTTCGACAATATTGGAGCGACATCTTTGAATCAACTGCATATATAAAATATGTAGAACCCGGTTCATATCATTTTATTAACATTTTTACAATATTGTATTGATCAATTTTGAAATCTAATAAAAGATATTGTTTCTGTGTACAAATAGTCATTTAAATAGATGCTATAATAGCAAATAAGTTAGTTGTTAAGCAAGTCAATATGTTCAAATGGTATTTTTATATTATTTACCTAGAGGGCACAATATTAAGAAACTGTGTTGATCTAGGAAGCAGCTATCTAATTTAGTTCTTCTAGTGCCATCTATGTTTCAATAGGTATATTAATATCTTTCCGTTAATGTAGATTATAAGTATTATAATTTAATAATAACAGGAATAAGTATTGGAGCAATAAATTTAGTAATGTAATTTTAGTGAAATGCGTAAATAGGTTATTCTGTTTTGAACAATATTGTCAAAAAATGTTAAATTTTCCATATGTATTCAAAAGTTGGGTACTTTTATATTAGATGGCTCTACGTTATTCATTAATCATGGAGACATTAATTAATAAGGAAATTAATTTCTAATAGTTTTATTTAGTTGTGTGAAGACAATTAGAGATTCCAATTGTAGAAATTTTGTATAATGAAGCACACACTAATTGTATTACTATATTTATTTAAAAATTTGGTGTCTTCAACTATGACTAATATTAGAAACAACTATATTAGATTTAATGAAGAGTAGAAATAAAGTAAAATTAAAAATATTGAATTTGAAAATATAATCTATATCTTGCGATAAAATCAATTCAAAAGTCTAGCAAAAAGTTTTAAATTCTAGAAACATAACGATTTAAATTTGTTCTTTTAATAAAGCATTTGGGACATACACTTGAAAATAAGTACTATCATGATTAAAGTGTTAAACTTATCAGATTTACTACTACTATTGTAGAGAAGTATACATAATATTGATCCATAGATTGTGACCTTATCTACTGGCTACAATGTTTGCAAATATTTTATCCATATCACTAAATACTCATTTATATTTGTCTTTATATCTTTTCGTCGATTAATGTGTTCCAATATCAACCAGTGAGTAAATAAGCCAAACAATATTCCATATGGTCCTCAACAATATTTATTAGAAAACAGAAACATATAAAACATGAAGCAACAGTTCTATATAAAAAATATAACATAAAAATAATTATTCATACACTATGTAAAAAAATAATTCAGATTCTTAATAAGCACTATTGCTTCTTACTAAAAATTTGGGTAATAACGTAGTTGATTTTGGTACAGCGTCGAAAGTGTCCAATATGGCTTGCTCGAACATTTCTCTGATATTTAAACCCGTTTTTGCTGAACAAAATATT
Organism: Dermolepida albohirtum; assembly: GCA_031893035.1. Taxonomy (NCBI): domain Eukaryota; kingdom Metazoa; phylum Arthropoda; class Insecta; order Coleoptera; family Scarabaeidae; genus Dermolepida; species Dermolepida albohirtum. Next base: position 611,455 of record JAVIWB010005207.1, read on the forward strand.
ATTTGCGTCGCCCTAATTTTCTTTTTTACATCGAAAATTTCCTGACCAAGGATTTCTTTTGACTTCATGTCATATTTTGTACCTAAAATTGAAAATAACGTTAGCAACTTTACAAAACGGTATATATTTATAAGTCCACATAATATTTTTTATGTACTTACATACTAAAAATATTGGCGTTTTGGGTTTATGTTTCTTTATTTCTGAATACCATTTTACCAAGACGTTTTTCAGACTTATAGGATTATTATCAGCGAAACAAATAAAGAGTAGGTCGGTCTGAAATATAAGAAAATAACACTGTTAATTCATAGTTTCTGGTGTTTTAAAGCATTTTCATTTTCACTTAAAAAATTATTTTGTAATGCTGACTTGGAAGCCTTTACAAAACTAACATAAATATGGTTTTGATATAAACTTGAATGTTGAAAAATATGACAATTTCAAATTATTATAACACATGGATCAATAAGTCCCGAGACTAACCCATAGATTGCGCTCGTAGTAAACCAGTAACCACGTCTTTCTAGAGTACTAACCTTTGCTTGAAACGTGTCAAAATTTTAAGTCGATCGGACCAGAAACAGCTGAGTTATCGAGGTTGGAGTAAAGTCGTTTTGTAGTATGTTTAAACAATGGAAAAAACCGAGTTTCGTGTTCTGATAAAACATTGTTTTTTAATAGGTAAAAACACCACGCAAGCAAAACAATGGATTGAAAAATGTTACCCGGACTCTTGTCCATCAAAAGCAACGATTTGTCGGTGGTTTGCCGAGTTTAAACGTGGTCGTACCGACACAAATGACGCGGAACGCTCGGGTAGACTTGTGGAAACCGTTACACCGGAAAATGTGAGTGAAGTGACAAAAATTATAATGAAAGATCGTAAAGTGAAGCTCCGTGAGATTGCTGAGATGACACAGATATCATATGGAAGTGTATTTACTATCCTTCATGAAAAATTGAGCATGAAAAAGGTTTTTTCCAAGTGGGTGCCGCGATTGCTTTCGATGGAACAGAAACAGCAACGAGTCGATGATTCAGAAAGCTGTTTATCGCTATTTACTCGCAACAAAAAAGATTTCTTGCGTCGTTACGTGACCATGGACGAAACATGGATACATCACTACACTCCAGAGTCGAAGCGGCAGTCATCTGAGCGGCGCACAGCTGGCGAAAGCCGTCCGAAACGTCCGAAAACGCAGCAGTCAGCCGGCAAAGTCCTGGCGTCAGTTTTTTGGGATACACATGGCGTGATTTTCATTGACTACCTCGAAAAAGGTAAATCGATCAACAGTGATTATTATATTGACTTACTGGTGCGTTTGAAGGAGGAAATCGCAAAAAAACGACCGCACATGCAGAGAAAAAAAATCCTTTTTCACCAAGACAATGCACCCTGCCACAAGTCGATGAAAACAATGGCAAAATTGAACGAATTGGGTTTTGATCTGCTTCCCCACCCCCCATATTCGCCAGATTTAGTCCCCAGTGACTACTGGCTCTTTGCTGATCTTAAAAATATGCTCCAGGGAAAAAGATTTGGCTCAAATGAGGAGGTCATCGCTGAAACTGAAGCTTATTTTGAAGCGAAAGATAAATTTTTTTATAAACATGGTATTGAAAAATTGGAAAAGCGTTGGAACCATTGTATCACCCTAAAAGGTGATTATGTTGATGAATAAAAAAAAATTTTGCAAAAAAAATGTTGTTTTCATTGTTAGTCTCGGGACTTATTGATCCATGTGTTACTACATTATACAGTCATGTGCACGAAAGTAGCAGTCCTAAATTAACACTTATGAATAACATTTAAAACGGACAATTCTGATGCAACTCTACTGAAATTATTTAAAATCAATGTCAATGGTTTCTTAATACTATTAAAAGTAGCTATGTATTGAACAAAATATTCTTCCCAGATGAAGCTTCATTTCGATTGTCTGGCACAAAATTAGTTTAAGTGGTGTGTGGGTGGCAATGCCTCGAAGACGACTTATTGGTTTTACATGTTTTTCAATAAAACAGTTACTGGTATGAAGTACCGAGAAGTAAGTGAAGTGAAGATGAGTTGTGTGGATACTTCCATTAAAACTTACTGTTGCTGGTACATTGTAATTATCAGAAAAATTCTTTACTCGAAGATTAATAAGTAGTGGAAGATGGCTCCTTAGTTCACTCGAACTAATTTTTTTGGATTTCTATTCTCATTTGAATTCTTAAAAAATAAAATTTATGTAATCATAACAGACTTCATAATAATGAAGAACTACAGACAGCAGTTCAGATTTAAATTGTTGAAAAGAATGTTTCTGAAAATTTGAAAAAAGAATAAATATCTGTTTGGAAAATAATTTAGATTAATCTGCAAATGATTGTTGTTAATAATTATTTAATCACAACAAAATGTGAATGTAATTAGTGAAACTTCTGATTAAATTTGTCAATTTCGTTTGTGCTAAATATTTCCCGTCGCGCTAAGTATAAGTAAATTATTATAAGAAATAAATAAATTTAATATAAATTTGAATAAGAAACGCCAGTGACAAATCCTATGTAGGTGTAAAGTTAAAAGATTTTAATGCCAATTATTTAGGTGTACTAACAACTTTATAATTTTCAATCGCACTGTATAATTGTAATATGAAGTAGCGGGCATTAATTAGTCGTCGAAATTTTAGTTTAGAAAATTATAATATTAACATTTTTCAATTAAATCATCAACTTTTAATTAAATTATGATCATCTCTAAATAAGAATGTACTTGCTTAAATAAAACTTCAACCAAGCTTAAACCAAGCTTCCACGATATTGCACTCGTGCATTAAAATCTCGGTATACACACATATCTTATAATTGGCAGATATTCATACACCTATGCTTTCTCTATTACTATTTTATTATAACATTTCTATTTACCATAAGCACTTTGTTCCATACTGCACCAATATTTGGACTTTTGTAATATTTTCGTTAATAATCTTTCATCATATTCATTCTGTTCTTCATAATTTTTCACCGTTTTACAATTTATCAACTTTTATATTTACAAACGAGTGTAATAATAATAATAATAATAATAATAATAATAATAATATTATTGCCCAACAGATAACCACTTACAGAACAACAATGATATATACATACACACAAAAAAAGGAATCAATCGTACAGAATGATATACAAATGAACGCAAAAATTAAAAAAAAGAAAAGAAGAAAAATATCAAATAATTTGCCCAATTTGCATTTTACACTTTACAATAGTTGCACTGGTCCTTGTCCTCCATACCACCGCACTAGGAAGGGTTAATGTACTGTTTATTATAGTTCTTCACCATACGGTAAAACGGCGATCTGAACAATATATTAGTTCTAGCTCTTGGTGTAGCAAAAATATTAAAGTTTCTTGTTTTACACACGGGTACATGAAAACGGATCTGTGAAACTAGGGAAGGAGAATCAATTTTATTGAGTAAAAGATTATTTGAAAATTTGGCACTGGTCAATTCACGCCTGTCAGCTAAACTTTGGAAACACTGACAGTCCAAAATGGCAATATAATCCGTTCCGCGACTCGGATAAATACCTGAAATTTTATAGGACAAATATTTAAGGAATTTTTTCTGCACCCATTCAACTGCCAGATGTTGATGCATGTAATAATACCAGACTATAGCAGCATATTCTAATTTGTTACGAACTAGGATATAATAAAAGGTTTTTATTGTGTCGATGTTAGAGAAATTACGTGCAGATCTAGTGACTTCGACGCTGATTAACAGACAGTTATATGTGCCGAAAAAGTGTAATTCATAGATCATTTCGTTTATGCTCTCACTACATAATTCAAATTGCTGATATGTTAAAAACATCTACAATTTTTCTATAGTTATTCTTAGTAAATTGCTATAAATTGTGTTTGCTTATCTTACGTCACAACTGTGATACCAAAATATTTTTAATGATTTCCATACGCATACTAGATCGTATTAATTATTTTTTACAATTTTTGAAGTCAAAGGTTACTATCAATTCTACATTGTTCATAGAATTCATCAGTACGACCAATTACTCAAGATAGCGATCGCAATTTACAACTCATAGGTGATTTAAAAAACAGTTAAGCATTTTTTCTAAATTAATTTGAATTTCGTAAATATACCAATAAATATATTAAATTAATAAACACCATTGTTGATTTTATACGGTGCAAAATTATTGTTTTCTTATCTTGTAGTAATCATAACCCAAGGTCATGAATCAGGGTAAATTTGATAAAGCAATCGTTCGTAATATTTCTGAGAACTATGCTAATTGTCAGGAGATAATAGACCAATACAGTTTTAATGTCTTATTTGTTATACATTTTGATTTTCGAAATATGAGGGATGTTTTCGCGATAGTATGCCTATTAGGTAGTGATTTATGTGAAAATGTTTTGAATTATTAGAAATTTAACAACAGATCGAACAAAAGGATGAAAGAGTAACCATTCACATTGAAAAATCATGACAGTCATGAAATTTAATAACAAACATTTTCCAGCATTTGCTTTCTACAACTGAAAAGAATGTTGTTATTGCACGCAATGTTGTATAACTACAATATGGAAAGGTAGTCCTGTTTAAGCAACCTTGAGCAATGTTGTGAAAATGATTAGTTGGTGTAAGAATAGTATGGAAGTTATGCATATACTGGCTAGTTTATAACATTATAATATGCAAAAAAATTTAAAAGGTGAACTTTTTTGACAAATACCTATTAATACTGAAGGAATTAGAGACCATTTTTATTGTAACTTTTTTGGAAACACTTTTATTGTAAGACGCAATTTTTATTTTGGATTAAATAAGTAAATATTTACTTCATTCAAGAGAAAAGCAGCAATCGATTAGTTATGTCTCGAAATAAAAGTTCTTCGTGAAAAGACGTAAGAAGATATGTTTAATTTCTTCTGTGGACATATTGAAACTATTGCCATATATCATTATAGTACAGTCAATTCTGGTTAGTATACTTCAAAAGGTTCATAATAATTATCCAAAAGAGAATGAGCTCATATACCGTTAATCAAAAGATAGAGTATTTAAATGAAGTCAAGCTAAGCATTGAGCTATTGGGCTATCCATATATAGATGCAATCTAGACTCGATCGATGAACTTGTTGATGTTTTTGGAAGAGAACTGAACAACATAACTCCAGAAATCTTTTTCTGGGCTTCCGGGCTGGAACCGCGCCACTGGTATAACTGTCGACGTTTCATACCCCCAACTACTGCTACTGTCTGTCGCACTGAAACTGACTTCCAGCCCGGAAGCTTAGAAGAAGATAGTATTGGCCACGACCGCGAAAGTCTACGTACTAGAATAACTCCAGAAACGTTAAAAAGTTTTGAAAATTGGCTTTTTCGAATGTAGTAGTCTAATGACTGTTATAAAGAATATTTTTAGAAAACTTAATAAAATATAGGCTTCGTATGTTAAGTTCTTTTTTTACAAAATCCATTCCCCTAATGATATTTAGTCTGCTTAAGAGATTCGAAAGTATATCGAATATGGTAGTCTTGGATTACATCTTAAAAAATGGAAAATTATGAGTTCAAATCCCATCTTATGACGAATTTGTTCAAATGAAATATTTGTCACACGATTAATAAGCAAATAATTTAATACATTTTTAACGATTCTATATTTTTCTACACTTTGTTGAACCTAGCTAGTAGGAAACGTTTTCTTAATACGAATATTTATTTCTTATCTAATAACATACAAAAGGCTAATTGCAGTACAATGTTCTAAATAAAATATGTTATTATACATAACCTGTATGTCGTTAATATGCATATAGATTCAAAAGAAAAACACAAAAAAAGAAAGACGTACATTCACCAGAAATGTGTTTAGAAATATTAGTTGCTAAAATGTTCAGAAATTAACAAGTAAACTCCCAAAATTTAACTTAAATAAATCTAAATTAAGTAATTTTTAAACTAGATAATGGAAACTATAGGCGAATTCCGTTGGCACTTTGATTTTCAAGCATCTACATATATAAAATGTTTCAAGTAACCAACTTCAAGACTCTGGAACAGGCAACTTAAATAACCCAACAATAGACTATGACAGTAATCTCAGTCAATAAGTGATAATTATGCCATAAGTCTTCTGTTTTCTAAACTATGGGACTGGATTTATAATTCGCGAGCCTGATGACAGAGGGAAGCCCCAGTAAAAAGCCTTATTTGCTTTTCAATTTGGTAATCCTTCAAAACACAGCTGTCAAAATTTGCGTTTACTCCAATTGTAATGACGCTTGTTATTTGAACAGAAACTGAACTGTTTTTAGTGTCTCGATGTATGGGAGAAGTAGAGCATTGATCAGTCAATAGGTTCATATTTTTTAAGAACAAAATAAACGATGAAATAAAAGTCGAGTTTGAATCTACCTACTCCATTCGTTTCAAACACCTGAGTTTAAACACGACCAACCACTCTATTTGATGAACAACGCAGCAGACACAAAAACCGTAAATATGTACACTCTAGAAATGATAAGCAATAAATATTTTGGTGCTAGACTACCGTCTAATAAAATTACATGCAGTAACAAAGGCTCTATACATTTCATGTGTCAATGGTTTCGATTTTGCAGAATTGTGTACGAAAAAATACAAGATGGCTCCCACATTTGTGGACTGTGGAGCACAAGCGTGAACAAAAACGCAATTCAGCATACAATTTAACGAAGTTAAGATATAATTCGTAAGATTTTTGGGCGCTAAATGATAATAGTTTATGAAATCGGATACGCCGCTATGCATCCGAAATGCAACAACAATCGAAATAATAGGCCGAGGTTGGTACATGAAGAAAGCAAAAACAGTACACTTGGTCGGAAATGTTATTACTCTTGAATAGTTTGATAAAGTTTAGTTTTCTGAATGAATGGAAGAGACTTGAATATCTATGGTCTAAACGTAATGAGTTACAGTTAATTTTTTGTCAATATTATTTGTTTTCTCGTTTAGGTCTACTAATTACTGATCAGCCATCGTAACAAAATTAAAGTCACATGAGAGATCTTGGTCAGGATAGCACTTGAAATGAAAAATATTCTATTTCTTATAATAATACAGTTACTATATATAATACTATGTACATATGAGTTATCTGAAATATGTTGCCTTATCCCATATCTTCTATCAAAAAATACAGCAAATGTCTTGTCATTTTTTATGTTTGTCCTGTTTTTCACCACTTCTGCGCACTTTTTAAATACCAAAAGATAGCGAATCTTGAAGATAAAGTTCAAATGTACACGGTGACAAGATGTTGTAGGTATTGTAACCGGCATTTATTGATTTTTAGATATGCAGATAAGTCACGGTTATACATTTACGATTATTCAAAATAATTTTATCGTATCAGAATGTATTTGTACATATGTAAATACAAAAAAAATCCTCTTTTTGCTCCTCCCCCTTCTTAATCATGTATCGTCCATACAGCTAATAATTGGCTGTTCTGATTTCTAATAAATACATATATATTGTCGTAATTAATTGTTTTAATATTAAGGTTAATACTGTAAAACAGAATATTTTATGCAAAACATTATATTACATTAATATATTACAGTCAGTAACGTGTATTAGAAGACGCCTTTTCTACCTTCTAGGTGTAAGACTGATAAATTAAGTTCTGCATATTTGTCTCCATTGTTTTCTATCTTTTATTAGCTTTCGTATTCTTTTCTTTTCGTATATTTCGTATATATCATTCCTTTTATATCCGCTTCTTCTCTAATCCTATCGATTCATTCTTGGTCTTTCCGTCTTATAGTATATCTCTTCGGCACTCGCGTTACAAAAGCTGATCTGGTAAGTCTATCCTTCGACATTCGACACACGTGCCCTAACCATCCAAGTAATATATTCGAAATGTGCTAAAATATATTTTTCATCCAAGTTTATTTGATATGTTTTCTTCATATTTGAAATTATCATCGATTTTGTTTTCCCTATGTTAATTCATGTTTATCTTCGTCAATTCTTTCTCTAGTATTTTAAGATTATGTTGTAAATTCACCTCCGAATCCCCTAAGAGGGCTATGTCATCTGATTGCGGTGTTTATTTCTTCATCTTGTTCTTGGCTTTCTTTATTGCCTCCTTTAATATGGTTGACAATAGCAATAGACGCAATGAACATGTCACTTACGTTTTGCTTTGTTTCGAAGTCCCTATATTTCTCGTTATTTATCCTTACTATGTTCGTATTTCCTTCATACATGTCTTTTATTACTTTTACTATGCTTTTGCTCCTCTTTTCCACAACACCTTCCATATATGTATCTTTTCTTCGAATTATATCGAACGCTTTTTCTAAATTTATGAAGCACACTTATATTTCTCTTTTTTGTTAATTAGTTTTTCACTTGCTTGTCTATTTGTGTACATAATGTCTCATGGGCTTGTTCCTAAAATCGCACCGTGTGCCTTCTAACGTTGTCTCTATTACATGTATTACCCTTTTCTCCATTATTCTTGCAATTTTGCCCGGTACACTTGAAAGCGCTATTCCCCTGTAACGTTACAAATACAACAGTTTTCAAGAATGGCTTCATGTTTTTGAAAATATCTTTTATATCATGTTTAAAAGCATCCACAGCTTCATTGGCCATAGTAAATAATAACTTATTCTTAATAGGTGGCAATAAACAAATTCACTTCTTGATAACTCTTAACTTTATAAGCCAGATAAGGTGTTCTGCGTACACATTTTACGACAGTGAATTTGCACTAATTGACATGATATATCTTTTGGGATACTGTTGTTATAGGGTATTCACTGAACACATAGCCTCTGTAAAGTTAAACAATCGTGCAATAATTAATGTTCAAGATTGCTTGAACTGTATGAATGGGAACACATTGATCTGGACGTCTAAGCAAAGATAGCCCTTTAATGATTCACTACCGAAACAAAATTCATTATTCCAATGTTTTATAGTAGCAAATACACATAACTTATTAAACTCTTTTCACCATTTTTCGATTCAAATTATACATATCTGTCACTTTTGCCTACCAAAGAAAAATTAAATGTCCCAATATTTACATTATTAAGAAATCGCCGTCGACTGATTAATAATCAGACTCAATAGTTTCAAGTTGAAATAATATTTCAAGTGACCTTCTTCTGAAGGGGATATAAACATGAGTTTTATTTCCATAAAAAATGTATGAATTGTAACTAGGAATATTTTTAAAAGCAATAAAGTTTTTTTTTAATTCTCGATATTCATTATCTCGCTTGCCATACAACTTTGGCTAATAGTTATTTTATTTTAATAAAGAATAACCTATAAAACAGAAATACTGTATATAATAATCACTATGGCATAAATTAAAAATATTCTCCGTTTGTTATGAGGATGCTTCGATAACTACGAGTACATTACCTAACTCAGAGGTGGCAAGAATTAGGCGGCGTTTTCATTACCATTCTGTTGAAGCAACCTTTCTTAAGTTAAATATAACAGTACAAAACAACCTGTCAATTAGTCTGTATCCAAAGTGAATGTCTCGTATAATTTTGAAAACGTTCCGAATTTAAACGTGGTCGTGTGAGCACAAACAATGAACTCTGCATACAGCTGCAGCCCCGGATATATGAAAAAGTACACCGTCTGTGTATTAGGTAACTGTCGAGAAAAATTTGTGGATAACAAACATAGAGGGTACCTCGAATGATCATGTACATTAATACTTAACACATTAGTCCCCACGATTGCTGATATCGGAGCAAAAATTGAATTGTTCAAGTGTTTATCGCGACTTTTTGGAATTTCTGCCGTATTACGAAGAACATTTTATGCTATTTCAATACTATCGATAACCACTATTACACTTCTAAAACCAAGGAATAGTCGAAACAATGGACGCACAAAGGCTCCCCAACACCGAAGAAAGCAAAACCGATTTTATTGCTTTAGGATTCTTCTGGAATTATCTTCATTGACTACTAGAAGAATACAATAAATGACGAGCATTATGCCAATTTGTTGCAATAATTTTGCATCAAAATTAAAGAGAAAAGTCTTTGGCAAAGAAAAATGTGATTTTTCTCAGGGTAACGCGATTGTCCACAAAACTCTCGCTTTTCTCAAACTTTATTTACTTACTTACTTTTAGCTTTCCAAAATTGAAAAAACGGTTAAGTCGAAAGAGATTTTTGTTCGACTTCGAGCTAGTCACTGCTGTAAGTAGCTAATTTGAGGAATATGGATCATCGAGCTACAATAAGGACATTACTAATTTATAGTGTCGTTGGTATCGTTAAGCGAGTGAAAAACTATGTTGAAAAATATGCTTTATTATTAATTATATTTTCTCCGTAACTGTTAAATCCCTGATGCGTCCCTTTAATAAGTATATTATAGTTAAAATAAATTAATAATAATCTTTTTTTACTTAATTACTGCGTAAAATACATGTATGTACATCTATAGATAAAGTCCTAGTATCATGATCGATTTATGACATAACATACTAACAAAATATATAGTTTAATGTTATAATTTTTAAAATGCCTTATCTTATAAAAAAAAAAGTTAACTCAAGCAACTTTCAACAACTCAACATGTAGTTTATGACTTACACGACACTTGAAAATATATACACATTTACAAGTGATGTATATTAAAATTCATTAATCTAAAATCGATAATCTCAATAGATTGTGATTTGTAGAACAATATGAATTTTTATAGCGTTATAAAATAAGGTTTATATAATTAAAATAATCGAAAAGGTCATAAAAATTTCTAATTTATTTGTACATTTCATAAAATATTCTATTATAAAACAATATTAAAAAAATAATCTTTAATATCATTCCTCATTTGGAGCAGAATTTTCCTTTTTACATGTTGAGGTGCATTCACGTTTCTATTCGATCATTACTTTATTATTTCATCATTATATTATTATATTCTAATATATATAATATTAAATTTTATGTATAAAATATATTATTTCTATTCTTTTTGCAACTGTACCGTACTAAACAGTAATTCCAGAAAGCTGCTTATAACCTTGAGTGAAATACTCAAAACATTGTGTCATGTTAGTTTATAAATGATAGACGTATATTTAAACAGTTAAATTTAGTGAATAAAATAACACCGTAAACCTCTAACTTCATTTACTTTTTTCGGTTTGTTTTAAGTGGTTTGTAGTTCCGTTACTGTTCCTGCAATATTCTCTGAGGTCTTCTAGTTATTTTGGCCAATTGTGGCTATTACCAGTCGTTCTATTTAGATGTACGTTCTACTCGAGTCTTTGTTCTCTAGCACATCGTACAACGTCACCTACTTGACAGTTATCTCCAACGTGTATGTGAGTTTGTTTGTCTCATAGTGTGTACTCATTAATAATTTTTCTCGTCTTCATTTCGGTTATCCTCATTTGTCTATTAGTTTATAAAATCTGACTTCCATCCCATGAATTATTATTGACCTTGTTCATGTGTATATTATCGTTTATGTTTACGTATTTGTTCTCACATCCCTCATTATAGTTTGTCTCAAATGTCCTGGGAGAATTGCTGCTTGTTGATTTGATGTTTAGCTATACTATATATTATATATTAGGACAATCATAGGACAGGATAAAAACAACCCAATCCTACGTTGACTACTGGGGAGCTCAACTATATAACAGACTGACGCTAATATTAAAAATATGAACTATGTGCAGTTCTCCGCAACCGTGAAGGTATTGCTGCTTGAAAATGCATACTATTCTATCGACGAATCGACGACCTATAGTTGCAGTGCAAACAATTGTTTGTTTGTCTTAATTTTTAGTCCTATGTATTATAACATACATTTATATGTTATATGTAGAATTTTTTTGTATATTTTATACTGTTTTATATGTATTTTATCCATTGGAACGTATTGTTTGTTTTACTTTGATTTTTTTCTGTAATTGTCATTACCGAATAAGTTTCTATTATTATTATTATTATTATTATTAAAATACATAACTTATTTAGTTTGGACGTCAACCTTCTTGTATCGTAAGAATTCCCTCGCTTTAGTTTTAGATGTCGATGTGGTCATAAGGCATTGTGCTGCAGTGATTTTCAAAGTATGGATTATCCTTTGCAGATCATCTTCAGATTTTGCTATTAGAGTAGCGTCATCTACGTAACAGAGTATGTTTAAAAATGCTATTATAATATATATAGTCTTCAGCAAGCCGTGATATAGTCTATAACTTTATCAATTACATTAAAAATGATACTTTTGTTATGGGATGATTTTGCTAAGCTGTTGTTAAATCTTACATTCGTGCTGAGATTCTTTAATGATAATGGATACTTTCCTTAATTCTAATATTTGTACATCGCTTAATGCTTATAAAACAGATGTAGAGGGTGTTTGGTGCTTTATTGTTTTCTCTGAAATTTACCTTAAAATGGAAACAGATAACGCCCAACATAGAGCGATTTTTTCGGGACCCTTGTTCTTCCTGTATGGATGTAATCGACGGTATCTCGGTCGTAAATATATATGTTTGTGAGCATATTCAATTTCGATATTAACAATGTAATACATCTGTAATTTAAGAGATCTTTCTTGTCACTTTTCTTAAATATGGGGACTGTGATGCACCTCTTCCATTCTGCTTATTATCCTTTTAAATAGATTAGTCAATTTTAGTCCTATGTATTTCGTATATGATAAATTTGTTGAATATTTGATTTTGGTTTGGCGTTTTCTGTTTTTGACTATGGCTAAGTTCCTACAAAATTCAAGAGAATTTTTTCGTCGTTATATAATCGTGTGCCCATCACTATGCTACAGAGAAAAAAACATAGTCAGAATGATAGTAATGTGTTCGATGTGAAGAATGAAGCTGCAATAACAGTTTGAACGCTCAAAAATTTGCAGAGTGAGGGAAGCTTATGAACTCAGTCCGTAACACTCAGCGCGCCGAAAGTCTCGTATATTAGGCGTGAGTAGAAGAAATTAATACGAATATTTGAAGAGATCAAGTTCCATCCTTACAAATTATTCAGAAACTTCACCCCAGTAACGAAGAAACACGAGTTATTTTCTTGACTATCCTGATCTATTTGCTAAGAGAAAATCTCGACAGCTTGACTGTTTGGTCTTTCTGATACAATTTTGAAAAAATAAGCTTTTAATCTTTGAAAAATGGATAGTATTTTTCAGGACGTTTCATTTAACTTTTCCTGTTTTCATTCCATAATCTATAATCGTTCGAAATATGTCTGTTAGCTCCGCGCACTTTGTATAATGTTTATAGTACAAAATTTTATTGTCTGGATCATCAAGCAATAAACTTTACAGAATGACATTCGTAATTTTTACTAAAAAATGCAATTTGTAAAAGCTATTTGTGTGTTGTTATTCACTATATAATTATATAAATAAAATCTAATGATGTTCGAGACTAAAGCATGCAATATTTGTACTTAAGATATTAAGTAAGAGTGGATCATATACTTTTAATTAAATTTTGTCATTAGAGACATATCTTCCATCTATCAAATATAAAACATAAACAAAGCATTTTCGATGCTATCAAAGGTCTATATAATATGCATGTATACCCAAGTACTTCTATGGACGTAAAGATTTTTAGATCTAAAGATAAGAGAATTAACTGTATTTTATATGTAACTCGTGTATGTGGTTATTACCTTGTTTGAGACTATCATTGACTGTTGCTAATACAAACTATTACAAATTTGGTTTTATCATCAAAAAGTCCTTTTACAATGTGTTACAGTTTAAAAAATTATTGTATCGAAAATATGGATTGCAAAATACTAAATGTATCGTCTTGGAACTCTAGAGACTTGATATACTTATAAAAACGGATAAAGCTGGAACAAAAATGATTTATTTAATGCAAATATGTCTAGCTTCATTACTTTATTAATAAATATTGTGTATTAGTAAATTTCTTGCCACCAATGCCACCGGATTCTCTATGAAGAAGTCTAATTAATAAATTTCAGCTCCAGATGCTATTTAGTTGGTTACGCTTAGAAATCAGAATATGTTCACGTTTTTTTTACTAATTTATCACTAATTTGTGTGTAGTCTGCTCAGGATTTTGAAAATCTTTAAAGTGGTTCAAATAGGGACCACAAACGATCTCAGATCACGTCCTGGACGACTTTGCATATTAAAAATAGAAACATTGAAAACTTTGGTGAGTTTATCCGAAAGAATCATTAATTAAGAATTTTCCCTGGCGCCAAACTAATACGAATTGACAAAGAAAGTTTTCAACAGTTCAAACATATAGAAAGTGATGCAAATGAACAGTTGTATTGATACTTTGCAAATTATTCAAAGGGATCCTAAATTCTTAAAGAGCTTGATAACTCGTGATGATTCCTTCTTCGTAAGATCCCGAAGCTAAGCGCCGACCAATATATTGGAAGAGATTCAATTCACCAAAACAAAAGAAAGCAATGATTTTTTTGACATCCATAGGATTGTCTATGATTACGGGATATTTGAAGGTGAAACTGTAATCCAACATCACTACAGTGAGGTCTTGAACGCTCTCAGTGAGCGTGTAACGACAACCTAAATTGGGGCAGAACAAGTTATAGGATCTTCATCTAGACAACCCTTCGACACATACTACAGTGTCTAACACGAAGCTTTTGATCAAGTATGAGATCTATCTGTTAGAACATCCACCCTATTCAGCGAATCTCATTCATGTAACTTTCTTCCATTTCCCAAGGTCAAATCAGCACTGAAAGAAACCAGGCTTGAGACAGTAGAAGCTATGAGAGAAAAGCGACGGAGACCATGAATATGCTTCCAAAAAATGATTTACAGCACTGCTTTGACCGATGGAAATTCACATTAAAAGTGATAATGTTAAAATTATGAAAGAAAACCAATAAAAGATTCAATAGCACTATCTGTTTTGTTTACCACATATCGGTACTAAACGAAACCCTTTTTAGCACTTTTAAATACAGTCAAAAATTATAAAATGCTGTTTATTTATGTAATAAAATTTAAAAAACGTAAAATTGACCTAAGCAGTCCGGAAATAAAGAAAAGTAAAAGAAATTGATTTAAATATATATAACAAACTATTATTAGTGTTACTTTTTCGAAAGTACAATGTATTTATGTAAGAATATTATCGAACTTTATACTTTCTATTACATTCAAAGTGAAACTATCGTATTGGGCAAAATACCAATTTATAAAAATATGTTGTTATTAAGGATTGAGAAATTTTGAACCACTATGAAAACAGATAATATGTACATTATATTATACGTGACTTATTGAAAATAAATCAGTTTTATTTATGAAGTAAGCCTTTCATTTACTAGGTTACTTTAATGACTATATAATTTATATTTCGTAATTTATTAATATTCAACGAACGCCTTTAAATTACATTTTTGAGTTTACTATTAGAAGTATAAAAAGTAATACTATTTATTTCAATACTTAATTTTTATTAATTATAATATTTTCACATTTTTTTAACATGATTGTTAGTAAAACTGTAACAAAAACTGCTTTTATGTAAAACTTCTATTAACATATATATATATATATATATATATATAATGCCTCATTTGAATTTTGTACTTGTTCCAATTCTTCGAGTCCAAAGTAATATTTGTATTTTAATGTTCCATACTCTCTTAATAATAATTTGAATTTTTATATTTATTAATAACGTCTATCTTAATAAAATAACAGTTATCGATGTTAAAATAAAATGCTAGCCGGCTGATAGCTCAGTGATATGTTACTGGCTTATCACGTCAGGAATCTCGGCTTCAAGTCTGATATTCTGCTATTTGGATAGGTTTCTCTTAGTTTTCCTTACTCATTTAAGTGAATGCTGACAGGGAGAGATCTTAAGATGAACGCGGACGTAATAATAACCTCATGGTCTGCCAAAGCCCTCTGTAATTGGCGTTAAGCTGTTTGGGAGGGGAAATGTGAAGGCATTAATTATTATTGTTATTAATAAAATTTCTACCAACAAAATATTTTAAACTTTCGTTTTAATACATCTTCATTAATTTTTCTGCCTAGTGAATAATTAGGAGTTGAAGTTGAATTGAAATATATTATTTTATACCAAAATAAATCTCTAAAATATAAGTTTAATACAATATCTAATATTTTGTAAATTTTTGTACTATTTACATCTAATATTTTGAATAAAGATATTATCTAAGTCAGTGCCTGCCAAACAGTGCCGTGACGCTACAGTGCACCGCGAAAGTTTCCAGATGTGCAACGAAAAATTTAAAAATATGGGTAACAACTTGTAAAGACACTAGGAACCGCCCGAGCGCGAGTCATCCTGCGGTTTTTTTGGTTAAAAAACGTAAAACGACGGTATTTTATTTTTCCCATAATAAGAGTTTATGTATTTGTACTTGCGCTTGTAGTAATAAAGCAGATTTAGTGTTAGAATTTCTATTTGGTTTACATCCAAATATACATATTCTGCCTCAGTGTGTCATAAAAAATGAACTCTCGAGTTCATAGTAGTCTCCCCGGGAAACCTGGATAAGTGCGATTTTAAATAAAATAAATAATGTTTGTAATTCAAATTTAGAAGAGCGACTCAAAAATTTATTTACGCCCGTTCCAGTTAACAATACATCTTTAAGAGGCATCCTCGCCACATTGACATGATGCAAGCTATCGACAATGCCTGCACGTTCTCCCATCAGTACTTGTCTCTGGTTATCTAAGAAATTGTTCAATCTTACAAATTTAGGAGCATCTATGCATGTCTATAAAATAAAAAATAAAGTAGTCGAAATAAAGAAAAAATAAATAATATTCTAATATTAATGACATTTTAGTAATTCTATCGACATTTCATGATAAAGTGCTTTCATTTAAAAATAATACAATTTCAAAATAAATCCCACGTACATAATGTAATATTACGAAGACTGTTTTAATGAAGGAAAATTTTAATAATAAAAAATGTTGAAAGTTAAATATTACCTTGAATTGAAATCCAGTGAAATAATACAAATAAAAACTAGAAATTCAATAAACAAGATGAGTTTTTTTCATGTTTTATATGGGGATTTTGAAAACTACAATAGATACAGATTTACTTAAATGGGGAATGAAAGAAGTTTTACGAACTTGTTCTAGTGCTGCTGTTGTATTTTAGCAAAAGTTCACAGCTAACTAGATATTTGCAAAAAACTAAATTGTTCTATTTTATTTTGATTTTGAATTTAGTTTGAGAATGCAAATTTGTTTGAATTTTGTAATTTACTTTGTGGAAATGTGATAAATTATTTTTACAATAAACAAAGGCCCTTCGTATTGTGTTCAACTATTTGTTTATTCAATTTCTTCAAAACTCAACTCTGTTTTCAATCACAAAGAAACTAAGTTTCTATAATTCATTTATTTAATATAACAACCATGTAAAGTGGTACATTTTCATTGCGGAAAAAAATGAACCCTTTTTAAGGAAGTCATAGTCACCAAAAGTTACTTAACACCAATTGATAGAGGGTATAATTACTTTAGAAATTTTCCTATTGAACTTTTCTCAAAATTGTTGAAAACTCAAGCAATTTAGTTTTCTACAAATACCTAGTAAGGCGCGAACTTTTGCTAATATACAATACGAGGGTAGTTTGACAAGTAGTGAGAATGGAAAAAATAACGAATTTTTTAAATACAAAATAGTTTTTATTTTTCTATATATTCTCCTAAAAGAGCAATATATTTATTCCAACGGTGCTCCAATGCCCTTATGCCATCTCTAAAATGCGATTCCAGAAGGCTCGCAAAATACTCATTTACGAAGATGACAAGCCGTCGTTAGACGAACATTTCTTTCCACCTAGTGCCGTTTTCAATTTTGGAAAAAGGTGGAAGTCTAAAGGGGCTAAACCCTGCGAATAAGGCGCATGCGGTACTAATTGGAAATGCAACTCGTGGATTTTGGACATTGCAACTGTGCTGGTATGCGAGGGAGCGTTGTCTTGGTGAAACAGAATCTTTTCTTGGCCATTCCTGGCCGTTTAGCACGAATCTCAACATTTAATTTTTGTAGAAGTTCTGCATAATATTGTCCGTTTATTGTGGTACCTTTCTGAAGGTAATCAATGAGCAAAATGCCCTTTGAATCTCTAAAAATTGATGCCATCAACTTGTTTGCCGACAAAGTCGTTTTCGCTTTCTTGGGAAGTGCAGAACCACGTTCCAACCATTGTTTCGACTGTTGTTTAGTTTCGGGTGTACTGTAGTGTATCCAAGTTTCATCACAAGTAACAAATCGCCTACAAAAATCAACCGAATTCCGCTTATAAAGGTCCAAACACTCATTGAAAATGCGCAAACGAGTGAACTTTTCATCAGTCGTAAGCAATCGCGGCACCCATCTTCTCGAAAGCTTGGAAAGGGCCAATTCTTTCGTTAAAATGTGGTGCACGCGTTCTGTTGAAATGTTTACCATGTCTGCTATCGCTCTCACTCTGAGTCGTCGATCTTGCGTAATAATATTATGGATTTTTATAATCATTTCCTTAGAAGTCATGATTTTGGGTGCACCAGAGCGCGCTTCATCAACACAGCTTGTTCTATCTACCACGTTTAAATTCATTTACGCATCTACTTATTGTGGCGGATGATGGAGCAGATTCACCTAATGTTTCCCGTAACTCATCTTTTATTTCGGTAGCCTTCATACCCTTAATTACGAAGTATTTAATCACGGCACGATACTCTGCTTTTTCCATTTTAACAAAACGACGTGTTGCTTCTTTTTCAATCAGCTGTCAAAAGTAAACTAACCAACCGATTTATCTAAATGTCGGAATGTAAACATATAAATAGGCAACTTAAATTACAGTGCATTTGTTTTACCAATTAGAGGGCCACCTATGTGTCATTCTCACTACTTGTCAAACTATCCTCGTAACAGCCCTAAATCAAGTTCGTAAAACTACCCTTCTTTTCCTATTTAACCGAATTCGTATTTGTCTCTGTACTCACATTGTATAATAATAACAAATTCTCTCCAAAAAAATTCTGCGAATAATATACTGATTGTAATGAATAAATAATTAAGTAAATGAATTAATTTCAAGATAAAAAATGAAAAGGGCAAAAATATTTTAGAAACCACTGGAAGTATATGAACTGCGTTTAGCAATGTTGTTTTTCCTACATCCTGAAAATATACTATCTAATAACAGTAATTTAAATTAATATTCTGTAAATGGTGAACCAGAGAGAGGAGTTAAATAATAATACACAAACGTACATGAGCAAAATAAATTAATAATTTTAAGCGATGATATAAAGAAAACACATTACTATCCAGATAATTTCTTCCTAGGTAGAAATCTGAAAAACATTTCACAGATGAAAACTTGTCACGGCATTGCAAGCTTTAGCAATTTTAAATGAATAAGATTGTTCATATAATGCCATTAGATATAAAGGTGGCATCAGAGTACCTCTAAATCTTAAATTTAAAGTATGCACAAGACTTCGGAATAAGTCGTACAAAAGTCTTCTTCCAGAATAAACAAAAAAAGTTTTCAACCAAGTACAAGTTTATTATATGTAATAAATCAGAAAAATAAAAGATAAGAAAGTTTTATCATATTAATTATTAATATATTCCATTCAGAAACTTAATTTTTTGTTTCCCAAATTATGTTGATTAGTTGACGTTCTTGGATGGGTTCCAAATAAAAATATCTCGTGAAAAGAAAATTGGCAAAAACTAATACATTTCAAGCTTTTGTTTTCAAATTTATATAGAAGAAAATTAGTTATTTGTTCTTAAATTTTGTGTCAAATTAAAAACTCATAAAGCTTGATCTTAGAATATTAGTTTAAATAGCACATATTCCCATCTTAGTACTGGCCATTATTAAAAGTATTTTGTTGTAGAACGAAATTTCATCCAACAGTCTTTGTCTTCTAAGCAAACTTGTTAAGTGTTACACAATCAAAACACGAAGTTCAATTACTAATTTTCGCTATTAATCTAATTAGAAGCTTATGAAGTGGTCAATTCGCTCGTCTATAAATGAGAATCCTAGAGACTCACAGCTAGTGTACACCAGCACTTTCGACGAACTCGACTTAAATTCAATTTAAGATGTGAGACATGTACCGAGAGTTATGTGGCCGGTAGTTAACGTTATCTTGGGGGCACCAGCGGTAATCTCTTCATATTCAACTTGACCTGTCGAATTAGATTCTACTCGGGTGAATTGTTATTGTTCTTGCTATTCGTGGCAATACTGTGAAAAGTTACAAAGCAAATACCCATAAAGAAGGTGGAAAAGAACGTATACGAGATTCTGAAGCTGCAAGGTAGGAACCCATCATGGGAAAACAAGTCAAGAAGGCAAAAGAGCAGGATCATTGACGTATATAAAGATACATAAGGAATTGTGAGGCAAGGCCGTAGAGGAAATGGATCTTATGTCCGACGGGGAGATCCAATCGTCTAGGTTATTTGGAATTTATAAGGTTAAAATGCAAAATCTGGCAAAACAAGGCACAGATCATATAAAAACCAAAGGAATTATAATCAATCAGACCCAGAGAAACATAGGGCTATAAGGTCACAGTGGAGCAGGTTCAATGAGGGTATGTGAGAAATTATAAATTTAAATCTCATTTAAAGAAAAATGTTATTAAATTCTTATTATATGCTGAAAAATTATTTTATATTGCAATATGCACGAAAGCTATGTTTTTAATATTCGAAATTAGCGTCAGTATGAGTCATTAATTAAATATTACTCCCCAATAATTAACAGAAAATACTAAACTGTAATATATTTTAGAATGTTCGGAAAAAGTTAGCTAAAAAATAATTTCCAGTGTTTGACTAGTGCAGTAGCTAGCACATTTACCTAAAAAATGAGAAATTATTAAATTCGAATCTCATAATATTAAAAATATCTTCTACCAAAAAATTGGTATATCTCACGTTGAAAACATAAAGCTTATTATCATCGAAATATGCACAAAAATTAGTATTGTTACTGAGATATTAACTAATTTTATTGTTTTAGATATCTGACCTTAAGTATTATAATACTAAAAAATTTAAATTATAAAATAATATCTAGCAAAATTTTAGTTTCATTTTATTTTTTATTGTTGTAGATTTAAAATATATTGTTGAATTGGAAAGAAAGAGAATGTCTAAGAATGAATTAATTATATTATTTTAAAAATACACTATTACTTATACATAATGTTTATAGTTTTTATTCTGGTTTGAGCCGATTGAGTCCTTTTCTTTGTTAATCTTATTGTAATTAACGAAAAAAAGGACTCAATCGGCTCAAACCAGAATAAAAACTATATACATTATGTATAAGTTAATACTTTTAGAACAGATTTATTCTAGTTTGCTAAATTGATCCTATATATTTTTATATTATTTTATTATAATAATTAATATTTAATAAGTAAATATTGTAATTTTTCTGTATGATTACTATTTATTTAATATTTTCTAAACCTATTCTTATTGTGTAAATGTAAAGCCTTTTTTTTTATAATTGCGATGATCTATATTTTTATTAATATTCGTTATTATCATTAAATTTGATTTCCAAAAATTATTGTGATAAAAATTTGAAATCTGGAAGTTAATGATGATGTATTAGTGATTCTGATTAACAAATTATTCGAATTTACAACAATTTACATGACAGATTACATTATTTAAATATATATTTACAATAAAGTTAAAATTATTATTATTAATAAATTAATAAATAAACTTACGTTTTTATATAAATTTATTCTTTCCAATTCCGTTTTCTCCGAACCTACTGTGTCTCGGAGCTCCAACATGTAGGACGCATGGTTCACGACCATGTACTTTGTGAAAGTATCATTCCTAAAACATATCGTTACCACACTAAAAATCGAGCACATTTCATCCCTCGTACTTACTTCTTAACTTCACATTTCTCTTCGAAATTGTACCCCTCTAAAACTCGCAGTATGCTAGTTTTACCTGTGCCACTATCACCCACGAGTGTAATCTTAATTTCATTCATATTAACCGTTCGTCTCAGTAAACTACATCGACTTTAATGAGTATCTATTTTATATACACGTATTGGTTGACTATCGCGATAAGAATATTTATTTATGCGTTTCCATGGTAATAATGCTTAATAATAATAATCATGCTGTTGGATAATGTTATTGAGAAAGGCGTCAATAATTTTCGTAGAATGCGTAATTCCATCGCAATTTCTTTCGCTGACATTGACATATTGAATTTATAACTTTTTCATGTAAGATTTATGTCACAAAATGTCTCAATTTATGTTTAGGAGGACCATATATATATCATACAAATATGTCCCATAATTGTGCTTACAAATTGTGTCTTTGTCATTAAAAGTAATTGGTTACTTGAAAAAAGCTTATTTTTTTCCTTCAAAAGGACACAATTTTTTGCACAAAAATGTAATTTCTCACCAAAAACACTGCCTTCAATTGATACAAACATGAGCATTATTTCTACACTCTAAAAGTTTTATTTTATTTTTGCAAATTATGTGTTTCAAGAAATATAGATAGGTATGACAGTATATGTAATTCCAGTGTTTTCTATGAACATTTAGAATTAAATGTCCTCAATGAAAACGTATAGTGTTATATGTTATATGTGAGTATGTTTTAAGGTAATAAGACCAATAAAATCCGAAGTACATATTTCCACATTTCAGTAAAAGCAATGGAATATACTTTAGACGAAAACAGTTTTAACCAAATAGTATTGTTGTTATTGATGCTTATTTTTATTGTTTGTTAATGTTGCAATGAACAAGTGATTGGGCAAAAATTTGTTGTTCTATGCTCGATAATAAATGCCAAAGAGGTCGGTTTATATTCTTTAGGTTAGAAAGTTTGTATTTCAATAAAATTTGCATAGCAAAGATTTACTAGATTTTATGAAAAGAACACTATTCATGAGATAATGTAATTTTACAGTTAAAGAAATTAAAAACATTGAACAAATTTAGCTTGCAAAATTCTGCTATCGTTGTCCAAAGTTTCTTCTCAATTCCTGGGCTAAAAGCACATCTTAGCCACTACTACTTCTTCTACTAATGCTTCGTCCGCTCTTAGAAGAGATATGCTCAGTTGCTTGATATTACTGCACTGTAACTGAAGATCCGTCAGTGACAGAGTGACATACTAGTTACTTCGAGTGCTTTGTATTTACAATGGAGTGATTTTGGTAGAAGCTGCCGAGTATTGTGTAGGATATATTCGTTGTCGCCGTTAATATTAGATAGAATCTAGGCAAAATCAAATTTAATTTGGTGTTCAATTTACAGTATGTGCCCAATGATTGGACACTTGGTTACGTGCAGTGTCCTAGCATAATGCTCGCCTTAAGCGACAACGATATCAACATAAAGTTTGTTTCGTCAATGTACACATTACTACTTGAGCATAGAATCCTATAAATATAAACTAGAATCCCATAAACATAAACTAAAGACTTATCAGACAGTTACGGTTTTAAACAGAAAAGAGATTCGATTTTATGGGGTTGGGACTTGAAAAGTGGTTTCGATGTTATATTTTCGGACCATTCTTACACTTATTATAGCGGTGATACTTTAAAATATTGGTACACATATATTGCAATGGGTATCTGACTTCAAATAGTAGTTATTTATTAATATTTGGCATACATGTTTCTTGAGATAGTGAATTAGGTACAGATATCTTCAAAGACTCCACTAATATAGATGATGTCACAGACTACGTCAGTAGAATCTTTCTGAAACGTAGCATTTAATCATCTTCGAGCCTCACTCCAGACTATCTTATACCTTCTCTATTAAAAACCGTAACCATTTATATATACCTGGTGTTTTGCAAGCGTCCATATTTGCATAATAGTGTATATATTGGCGAAATAAAATGTTTTGTACTTATGTTACTGAAAACGAGCGTTGTGCTAGAACATTAAGCATTAAGAAATTCAATTTGATATTCTGTTTTCGTACATCAACAGAAACCCTAAGGAAATCTCTTAAGTGAAAGTGAAAAGTTCATTTTATATTTAAACATATATCAGTTAAATTTTGTGACCTAATTCTAGCCTAACTTTATCAAATGTAAATCTATGTACGAGGGAGCGTTTTTATATTCGCGGAATGGGGGACAAGGGTGGAAATAAAAAAACCAAATTATTTTTCTTTTTCAATATATTCACCTGCAAGACGGATACATTTTTCACATCTTTCAATTAATTTATTTATACCCTCACAAAAAAATGATTTCTCTTTATCTGCAAAATACGCCGAAACTGACTCCTTGACTTTATCATCGGCAATAAATTTTTTACCCCACAGCTCTTTTTTCATTTTCGGAAACAGGTAATAATCACTCGGGGCCAGGTCTGGGCTGTAGGGTGGGTGATTCACAATTTCGAAGCCCATCTTATAGTGAACGCGGCTCTTGTGGACGGGCGCGTTGTCGTGTAAAAGCAGAACACCTTTTGTCAATTTCCCCGTCTTTTCTCTTTAATGGCTTCTTTTAGTCGCTCTAATATTGAAGCGTAATATTCTCCGGTTATAGAGTCCCAAAATACCGTTGCCATGAGTTTCCCAGCTGATTGTGACACTTTAAATTTCTTGGGAGGTGCTGTGCCCTTTTTATGCCACTGCATGGAGTCTTGTTTGGACCTAGGTTCATAATGATGAACCCAATTTCGTCTCCAGTAACAATTCCACTCAATACACCATCCTTGTCTTCATTACAGAGGTCCAAAAATGCACGCGAACACTCTACGCGCTGTTGTTTTTGCGGCGGCGTGAGCATTCTCGGCACCCATCTTGCGCTGACCTTAGACATG
The DNA here is from genome assembly GCA_031893035.1 of Dermolepida albohirtum. Lineage (NCBI taxonomy): Eukaryota > Metazoa > Arthropoda > Insecta > Coleoptera > Scarabaeidae > Dermolepida > Dermolepida albohirtum. Next base: position 636,417 of record JAVIWB010005207.1, read on the forward strand.
CCGAGATGATCGTGTATATTATTGTATCGGATACTCCAAATATTTCTGCGAGTTGTTTCTTCTTTAGTCGAGCATCTTCGAGTACAATTTGTTCAACTTTTTGGATAAGTGCTGGCGTGGTCACCTCAATGCTCCTGCCCGGCCTCGGGTCGTCTTCAAGGGATTCCCTTCCTTGTTTAAATAAACTATGCCACTTGTACACCATGGTTTTTCCTGGACAAGAGTCGCCGTAAACCAATGACATCTCATTCATTATGGTCGCGACTGATTTTCCTTGCTTGGTAAGGAACTTTATAACGGCACGATATTCGATTTTTTCCATATTTCACTTTTCACTCCTGATTATGCTACTTGGTTGACGATAGGTCAAAGACTAACTGTCTAATAACAATGAAACTTCGTATTTATACTAATCATGAGTCGCTGCACAGGCCACGCCTCCAATGCGCCTACTCACCCCTCTACAACCCGCTCATTCCGCGAATATAAAAACGCTCCCTCGTACGTGCATTAACATTATACAAAGTTGTTACATGATACACAACACAAGACTACTGTAACATTTATTCACTATTTTATAATACGAGCATGAAATCTTACATATACCAAACACACCTGAAATGTTCTTCGACGAAAACGAAATTCGGCAGTTTGTAGTGTTCTGCTTGAAAAACATATTACTGAAGGAGTCGATACTATTAAGAAGATATATTTATTTATTATTATTATACGGAAGGTTGAATTTCTAATGTTTTGAACACAGATGCTGGTTTTAATGAGATCTGATATATTGCCTCCATTTAAAGTTAAGAGTTTGAAAGGAAATTTGATCAGTTCTTGAAAATACTCTCTAAACTAAAAAAATTCGTTATGTACTTTTGTGTGGATTATTAGATTTAGTTGTTCCGGATATAAATGATTTTATATGTTATATTTACATATTAAGGTTGAAAATGCTTGAATTACTTTAACGTCTTCAATCCTAACATGTAAAGAAGCTAAGAAATCTGAAATTTTTAAGGGTAGAGTACGAAAGTTGGTGAAGCGCGGCCAAGAAATTCTATTGAAACATTTCGACAGTAGATGTGAAAAAATCGTAACGGCGCGAACTAAGTCCAACTCTAGACCAAAAGAGTTGCAATAATACTTTTTACTTCGAATTCGCTTATGGTATCTATCAAGATTTAGAATTTAAGATTGATTGAAGTGGCCATAAAGCCAATATCACTGTGACCTTTTCTTATGCATTGTGGTGTCTCTTAGCCCTGTTTCACCAGCATTTTACTCTTAGAAATTCTTGATTACTTAGCTATGGACATTAAATGTGGACAGCAAATCCACTTTCTCTACGACATTGACCCTCACACACATGTATCTTTATATGAGTAGATGAAACTGGGTGATCCTTGCCTAATTGGCTCATCTTTCTCATAGAAGGTTCTCGCCTTGCCTATATAACCCGTCACATACTTTTCTAGTGTTTGATTTCTCATCATATCCCTGCTAAATATAATACAAAAGGCTTACGAATACTACCCTAACCAAAGGGAAACGCCAACTACCTCTTCCATGAGGCCACACAACTTTCGACGTGTTACTTTTAAAACCTGAAAGATGAGGTGAGTATAGAGACTATTTCATTGCCATCTGACCAAATCGATTGGGCGTCTTATGTCTTATTAGAGTCCATCCTCTGGCTTCATTTCATTAAGTAGACCTAGCAGCTTCGAGATTAGTTTCGTCTTAGGGTATTTTTTTCTCACTTATTAGAACAGCGTTCTTACAAAGCGTTTTCATTGACATTGTGTGTGAACAGGGGTTTTGTCTTTTACTTGTCGAAATCTACTTTAGTCTCTTCTGTTAAAATAATATTACTAATACATTTGCTGAATTTACAATTCTCCCAGTAGATTTACTGTCGTCCTAACAGACCTTCTGTCCGTACTCAGTAAGCCCATTTTAAACTTGGGCGATTATTCTTCAAGGAGCTGTTTTGCTTGTCTTTGACCTGGTGGAGTTTAGCCCACTTTTTATATCTGTGTGTTCAAGGCTTACATCTTATGAAAGTCGGAGATAAAACTTGGACTTAATAGGGGTTAAATAGATAGTACCTATACTTTTATGCTTTCCCATAAAGATAGATTATAACTACTGCACACGATCGTTGTTATTATTATTTCTACTTGTTACTCTCATGAATTTACTTGTAAAATCTCGGTGTTCTTTTATAAACACTATAAGTTATATAATAATTCAAAATTTTCCTCACCATCTTAAGATCTTGTTCATTACGTTATTGGAGGGCATTTTTTCTTTAATTAAAATTGATTTAAAGACGTATTTTAAATTTTATAACAAATTTTGTTTCGTTTTTATCATATTATGTCACATTTTAAAGTTGTAATACATGTTTATCGTATCTTATCGAAAATGTTTATAGAACGGACCGTTTTGAAGTTTGCAACGGTGATGACTTAACAATATCTTGGCAATAATGTTTATTATAGCATGAGATATCCTTAAACAGTACTAATTTGAATAGCAAGAATAGCATATTGCTACTTATTGAAGATAAATGTTTATTTAAATGTGGTATGTTCATGTTTAAATATATGTATGTATTTGTATGTATAATTTATTTATATTGCTTCAAAAAAGATCAAGTTCTTAAATAATATTGATTCAAATTTATGAGGTGATTATACCTTGAAGTAAGAAAAATTTATTATTCGTTGTTTAATGCGTCACTTATCAATAATAATTGCTACAATAAAATATTCAAATAAATTTCATAGGAAAATAATGCTTAATATTTTTAACAAAACGAAAACGTTCAAGTATACGTTTCTAAATAATTACAACAACTTTTCTACGGCTTCTTTTATTGCTGCGTATTATTCTCCTCTATAATGGGTTGTTGACAAAATACGTGCATTACCTTAAAGAAAGGAAGAGCCTCGATTTCATAGCTTCAACATTAACTATCGCAATCAAAGCGAGTTAGGGACGCCTACATGAAATTCAAGTTCTATTGTCTATTGTTAGGAATTTTTTATATATTAACATGTACATAGATACAATATAGTAACGATATCTACATAATTATACTGTTTGACAAAATAAACAAAATGTTTATAATGATAATTATATTCGTACTTGCATATACGTAAATTCAACAGAATGCAGTATGTACATATGTTACATCAGCAAAGGTCAAGACAAAAGGAAAAGAAAAACGTAAAAGTAATAGTAAAGTAGGGATGTGCCTAGAATTAAACATTTAGGATACCCGTTATTCTGAAGGGCTCTAAATTATATAATAAGTACAGTCCCTGGCTGGAATATTAGGGTCACATTGGTAATTTTTTAATGATTCGTTTTAAGTAATATAATTCAAAAACAAGCAAATAAACCGCATAATTATTTCTAAGAAGAAATTGGAATTCCTGTAATGAGACTGTATCTGCCATCGACCCCTTCACTAAGCCTCTTACCCATCGTGGGAGAGTTCTTTTAAGGGTATTGTTAATGGTCCTTGTAATAATGCAATGTCTACTACTTGATAGTATTTTAGTATGTTCCTGTGTGACGCTGTGTAGATTTGGTTTACTTAGTAATTAGAAAGTTTATGTATTTGTATTCATTAAAAAAATTAATATTTCCACTCTGCTAAATATAGGAAACCTAACACACCGTTAGGATTTTCAAGCAATCTTCAGTCTTTTTATGATATACACGTTCTTACAGCCTTTTCTCTCTCTCTATCCATAATTCGACGGTTGTCTAGCATCATTTAGTTAACTTTTTTGGTAGTAGTGGTTCTAGTTTCTGGTCGCCCCGAATGTTATCGTCAACTGAACTAGTGCGACAAGACTTAAATTCAGCTGCCCAGTCCTCGTAAACAGCGTCCATGTCGGCTTTAATTTGCATAAGCGTGTTACCCTTCAAATGTAAGAATTTAATGGCAGCTCAGCATTCGATTTCTTCTATTTTTACAGAAATAATAATACCGACTGACACAAACGACTCTTCTTCTTCTTCTTCTTCTCCTTTTTCTGTTTCAGATGTTGTAATGGAGTTGAATTTAGTTCTTAATCCCGTCGTCTTGGACAATTGGACCTGTGGACATATTTAAAATAAAAATTCGCGAGACTTGCTAATACAAGTATTGTAAATCTTCAGCAGAACATTTACGGGGAAGTTTTCAATCAGTTTCTGAAGTAACACTGACTGCGGCTGTCTGTGAACACCGGTGTGTCAGTTTATGTCAATGCCTGCAATGAGCGGGTTTTCGTGTGTCTGAAGGTTTGAGTAATAGTTCGCCACTAGTTCTTGACTGTATTCGAGAATAGTGAGAATTCACTAGTCTCAATGTATGGCTGAGTTCCTTGTAAACCAAGGAGCTCCTGCCATGATATGGAACACAAATGACTATGAAACAACAACTGAGCCTCCAACATAGTTGAAATGCTCAGATGCATCTTTCAGCGCATATACAAATATATTACCAGAATATTTTTACCGAGTAACGTCATATTCATGTTGAAGCTTGAAACCTTTTAAACTACCCTTGTATTCATTGAACGCAGTGGATGCCCAAAAGAATTATCTTGCCGATTATCTTCAAAAACATCCTTTTTATATCAATTGCACAACGCAAAGTTCCCACTTAGAGAAGGATTGAGTACTTTTTCTTTAAGACAATGCACTTATTAACACTTCGGTGGTTTCAGTGGTAAACATTCTTGAACTACAATTCGAAATGCTTTTGTATCCAGTTTACTTGCCAGATTTGGCTCAATCAGACTTTTCCTTTCTCCCAACCTGAAAACTTGGTTCGGTGGCAAAAGATTTAGGTTGCATAATGACATAATCACTAAAACTAACGCATATTTTGAATAGTTTGATATAATTCACTTTTCTAAATGCAAAAATTATCGGTGGACTAAATGTGATGGATTACAAGAAGAATAGGTTGAAAAACAAAACAAGTTTTTAACAAAAGGTTTGTCTTTTCTTGATAATACTTTTTGTTTGAAAATGCTGAACAGTGCATTTTCTATCAGATAAAATGTTTCAATGCAACAATTTTATGAAAAATGTATATCTAACAGATAAAGCTTTTTATTATGTTGAGTATTTGTTAACGGTTATAGATATAAATCTGTTACTCTAGCTATATATATATATATATACATAGATTCATGATATTTGTATCAATAATAGATATTATGAAAAAAAACGTTTGTATGTATCTAAGATATTGCTACCTTGTGTAAATTCTACGTAGATATATTTAGAACCAATAAAAATTATTATTATTTAATATCCAAAATATACAAAACTTTCATCTTATTTGTGAAAATTCTGCTCATCAGTATTATAATACCAAAACGTATTTACATATAAAAAATTTCAGTAAATTTGTTCATACAAAATAGAATTTGCCTGTATATATTGCACAGATTACAAAGTTGGTGTACATTACAAAATTATATTAGAAAAGATCTATTAAGGAAAGTCATGTTGGAAAAAGAAATAATAAATAACACCATTAATCATCAGCAAACTTAATCATAATACTAGGTATTCTAATTTTTTACACGACTTACAATTTCCCTAGTACAATAATCCCTATGGCAGTAGATTTATTACTAGGAGGAGATTATATCAAACCGTATTATAACATATTAGTCTCGACTATGATCTACCTCCAATCGACTGTAAGCCCTGATAGGAACTTTCCTCGAAGCATTCCATAGACGAAAAAGAAACACGTTCACTCGCTTGAATAGCGTTAATCAATGCCAGGTTTACAACAAACATACATATTTCTCGTTTCCAGAATTCGTTTGCAAAACATTTTCGGTTCACTCTCTGATTACAATAATTAATATTAAAGACGTTCTTAAAATCTGTGATGAATTAACGACACGTATATTACAAGACGGAAACAGAAAGAGAGGAGAGACATACTCCACGGAAACTAGATAACAAACAAGCCGCTTTTTTCGTTAAACTGCCTTTTGAATCAAGAGATTTGAGTGTCGTTCACGAACTGGAGCTTTTCATGGTGGAAGGTTGAAAAGAGCTCTTTAAGGTTTTATTCTTGAGTGAGCATTGTTTGGAACTGGAAATAAGTGTTAGGGAAGGTGAATATATCATCCAGACGGAGTGTGTAGCGAATATGTTCTTTAACGAGCGAACATGTATGTCATGTCATTTTAATGCAGTAGAAGTTTAAACAATAATTTTATTTAAAATAGATTACGATATTGCAAATGGTCCTATAATAAAGAAGAAAATTTTGACCGCTTTTATAACAACTTATTTTAATTTTTCATTAAATTTGGAATTTGAATATTCTTTTTTCGTTCCCATTATTTTAAATTAAAAAAAATGTTTTGACAGAAAATAGAAGTCTATTAAAATATCGACATCAAAAACTAATGTTTATTCATTCATGTTTTTATCACAATTTCACACACTTTGGCGTTCATTGAACTACACAAGTTTTATTATATCTAGTCATACTGCACCCTTTTTTCACAAAGAAGTTTATATATAACCGGTAGCCTATTATTACAAAAACTTTATCTAGTAGCAACCATAAAGCATTGTAAATAACTATGGTAAGTTTTATGTCACTTTTCTGATACTTGTAAATAAATATTTTCATTTCTTGAATATTCGGAGTTAATTGATTTCTGACTTTTGAAGTGATGTACTTTAATACGTTTCCGACTGTCCTATAATCTGAGATTTATAACTGCATGATTGTCTAACCTCACTTTTATTGCTACAAGTGAATCTCAAACTCCATACGATTCCTGAGAGTGGACCAGCTATTGGAGCAGTGGATACAATTCTATTCGTGGAAATCATTTTATTAAAATGCCAATGTTTAAAATTATTATCTGGAATTTCATATGTAGATGGGTTTGTCAAGGTGACCATTTTCAATCTCTAAACGTTCTGAACACATCCATCTGGAACTTGATATATAGATGGGTTTTCCAAGGTTACCATTTTCAATCTCCAAATGTTCTGAACGTATCTAATGATAAATACCGAGGAATAGAATACCAGAACTCCAGCTAGCGACTTCAAATACGTAGTTATTAACCAAAATAAAAGTCTTGCTTAATATGTCCGATTCTATACTGTTAGCCAGTGCGCTTAAGAAAATCAGACGACCTCAAAGAACTTCAAAAAGTCTTATTTTCGTTTAATACATACAAAAAATATTGGCAGAGGTTCAGTAAACCCTTACTTTGAAAACTATGAATGCTGAAGTTAATATTGTAGCATGTGTAAAAATGAATTCAGAGAAGATGCAATACACTGTAGAAAATTGTGAGTAAACGACTTGTACATGCTGCAGGACGGTTTTTGTTGCTTTTCTACCAAAATTATCACTGTGATAGGCAAAACAATTACTTATCAAAAAAGAAAAAACATCGTAACAGCATGAAAAAGTAGCCAAAATAAGTCTCGAAAAAAGTGGGAGAATCTCTGAGATTAAAAACAAGCAAAGCAGTTTCTTGGAGAACAGTCATCAAAATTTACAGTGGCCCACTAAGTAGAGCCAAAAAGTCTGTTAGGATAATAATGCGTTTACTAATTGTGCATTACGATCTCATGAAATATACCTCTAATGAATAATTTTAGTTTGACGGAAGAGACCATATACAGATTGTGTGCCAGTGTGCGATCTTGCCAAGAACAAGGTTTCTGTAAATGGAGATGAGATGCCTAATTCTCGAAGTGTTTTGACCATTACACAACTATATTTATTTTTATGTACTTTTTTCTAACATGTAGAACATCTATATTTGACTTCAAGTCGTAAATGTGTATGAAGTGAACGACTGATCTGGCTTTTTATTTATACTTATACATACTTTACTTATGTTTATGAGGGTATGTGGTCTTCGCTATAACTGGCAGGTTTTCTAGGTTCGATTGAGTTCTCTCTCTTGAGACAGGAAGATTGTTTCTGTCTTTCAATGCGAAACAAAGAAGTGTAAAAGTTTTTAAAATCTCCACAACCAAAGAAAGGAAAGTATTTAAAGACATTTCTTCCCTAGCCTTAGATAATTGATGGACCAATGAAATAAATATCTTGAAGCCGAAGTCTACCTAGAAAATCCTCTCTTGAAGCTTCTAGACCTAACTAAAAAGCTGTTATCTTTTATTTCAGAAATTGCATGTATTGTTATTGAACGCATTTTTATAAACGATCTTCTAAAATAAAACCATATCTGTGCTTCCAAAGAAAAACACTTAGTATTCCAATACGCGGTTTTACGTTCGGCACATCAAAGCTAGATTAAAGTTGTGGACTTTTTGTTTATCGCCGTATAGTATAATACGTTATATACGAAACAAATTAAGTGGATCCTTACTTTTTGTAAGTTTTAAATATAAAATGTATTCTTATATATCTTTAAGTCTATGTACCGTGTTTAAGAGCGTCAGAATTTGGGTACAGTTGTTTATTTCCTCAGAATCCTCTTCCAAAATTCTACCAATTCTTCTTACTTTGGCTAGGATAAATCACTCCTACTAATTTCTCCTCTCCTTTCTCTATATTTTTCTTCCTCTTCTCATATCTGGTTTCTCTAAACCTTCCTTTTGTTTTTCTCCAAGTCAGTGTTGTTTTAGGGCTAATTTTTCGGCAAAATATATTTTCTGTTGCTTCTATTTTACTACAGTGGTTTTGCCGAAGTTGTATTTATTTTGACATTCCTTTGTTCTCTTTGTTCCTTTGTTCTGTTCGTTCTAATATTCCTGTATGTAGTTGAATTTGATGGTGCCTGTGGTTGATTAACTTGATCACTAAGGTTGATATATAACCCCTTTTCACATTAACTTTTGTAAATTCTGTATACGCATTTCGACAACCAAGTTGTCATCATCAGCAGATAATTTCAAACCACACCGCTCAAAACCAAGATGTACACTTAGAGTTTACATCTTTCTTTTAAGCGGTGTGGATCGCGTACGGAGTTTGATTTTCGTACAGTTGCTTTTCGCCGTGTTTTACCAGGTGCGACGCTTTGAAATTATTTGCTGATGATGACAACTTGGTTGTCGAAATGCGTATACAGAATTTACAAAAGTTAATGTGGAAAGGGGTTACATATCAACTTTAATGATCAAATTCCTGTATGTACTCTTTCTTCTTCCGATAGCATTAAATCTAAGCATTGCGAAGTAATGTGAATTCTATTATTTTCTAATTATCATTGTTTTCGTTTTCTTAACATTAATAGGTATATGTTAAATAAATATGTGAAAAAAATAACTGTTAATCAATTGCAAAGTAGTCACGCCCAATGATAATTAATGCAAGTGATTCAACATGTTTTTAAAAACTTAGTTTTTACTATTCTGCAGTGTTTTTTATTTGCTTCTCTTTCTTTTTTCTTGCTGCTTGTGTATCAACTTATCTACTCCTATTAAGTACAGTTGAGTTGTTATGAAGTCTTTGGACTCCTTACTATTTTATCTCATTAAATTTGTATTATTTTTGTAGTTAATTTTTATTCATTCCTATAACGCTTTTAAAAATAATTTATCTATGAATAAATGATAAATAATATTCTAATTTGGTTATTATAAATCGATATTTAATAGTGAACAAAGTTTTTATTAATTGTCTAAACAAAATTATTTTTATCTCTAAAAATAACTTGTTCCCCACTGTGTCCATTGAATATGCTTTTCAGCTAAATTCAATCGCGTTTGCTTGTGACAGTTTGAAAGTGGTGTTCGAACATGCCGTCGTTTCTAATATTTACTATTCTTAATTATATTTTATACTGTTTTTAGACTTGCGGAAGTTGCTACAAATTATTGAATTTTCCTCGCTGTAAGTGAAGAGTTAGAAGCGAGGAACACTTCGTCGTTCTCGTTGATATTTGTTTCTATAATTTTTAATATTGTCACGAAAATTATTAATTACTGTTGAACTACGATTACGCCATAGTTCTTCAAAGACCTAATACAAAACCGATATTTTTACCACTACAGACGTAAATAAGAAGATGACAAGCTGAGCTTCCCATTTTATACTCGTAAGTATATCCTTTCTGCATATTAACATATAATATACCGAAAACTTAGCAATATATTCTAACACCGCTTTCATTTTTATAAAATTTGGTTAATTTCTGACATTTGACTTGGAAAATTCTGAAATACGTAAACTCACAACTCGCAGGGCAATACAATATTTATTTTCGAAAGGACTAAACGCATCTAAAATTTTGGCTGATGTGCAATAAACTTTGCCTCACCGTGTTGCTTCGAAGTCCCAATTGGTCGCTGGATTGTACGATTTAAACGTGAAAATAAGAATAGCGAAGCAAATGTGCGCCTAGGCCTATTACAAGCCGGAAATTATCAATAAAATTAATGATATTATTTTGATCGACCGAAGAATTGACATGAAAGAGATAGCTGTGTAAAACATTCTGAGCATATTAACGAACACATACATCACATTATGCAGATAGAGTTGGGTACGTCCAATCTATATGTTAGATGGGTGCCGCGAATTTTAAATTGCGATCAAACCTGTGAAAGAATGTGAATGTCTGCGATAATTTGAAGCTGTTTAACAAAAATCAAGCTGATCTTTTGCGAAGATTTATGATTTGTTGAGTTGAAGATATCTCTGTTTAGCATTACGTTCCTGAATCCAGACAACAATATTATCAGTGAACAGGTCGTGGCCTCTTGAAGAAAACAGAAAGGCATTTTCATCAAAAAGTATGTTAATGTGTCCGACTACTTGAGTTTCGAAGGAAGTGATTTTCAAAGACTGCTTTGTAAAGGACAATACCATTAACTAGTAAACGTATTATGCCGTTTTAAAATTGCCTTCTAGTACCAGTCAAGTTGTTTTCTAGAAACTGGATCATTTGAGATTTCAGGTTGTGTCTCAATCATTTCCTCTTCGTTAGAAAAGATTCTGTCGAATGAAGAACTTATTACAGCAGTGAAGATGTATTTTGAAGATCCTGAAAAAAATTGTTGAAGTTAAAGAGAAGTATGTTGGAAAATAATGGAAAAATTAATAATGTAATAACTTTTTTCTCTTCTCTATCTTATTATATAATTTTTACTGCCTTAGAGGGCGGAGACCATCATGTTATTCTGGGTCACTATCTTTATAATAAATAAATGTCCAATCTATCTGCTATCCTTATAATAAATAAACTGAGTCTGACATGTATAATTATCCTCCTATATTATTCAAAATTACTTCAAAGAATTGATAGTCATTTGTGAACGACGTTTTGTATTTGTGATTTTTTCAATTTATATATAACAGACAACGTAAATTGTTAAATAAATTTTTGTTATTTATCTTCAAGAATTCTGTAATTATTATATCTTATTAGTCTTGTAATAAATAGTCAGAGATTCTATTGGGTTATTTAACGAGACAAATTTAGGCAACATAATTAAATCTTATGCAAGAATTATGAAAACGTATTATAGATGAATGCAGTCGAATTATTCCGGAAATGCTGCAGAATATCCGGTAACATTTTGAACAATGCTTCTAGTATTGTATGGAAGTTCGCGGTGGATATTTTCAACAGTCAATCTGCTAGCAAGAAATTGCTTTCAGATTATAAATTTTTAAAATTGTATTATACAAAAGGTACTAATTCATGTCCAAAATAAAAATTGTTATAACAACAAAATTATGGACTTGAAAAAACGTGACACGTAATCCCCTTTTTCCATCTAAATTATTGAGGTAGAAATTACCCTCACTTAAGGGTTGACGTAACCCAAGAACAATAGCTAAATTAAGTGTTGCCTTTAGAACAAAGATGGACATGTGTGTTAGAACATTTGTTTGTAAATTGATTAATTAGTCAAAAGATCTAGATTGATTATTTTTAGTGATTCGCCCTGTATAACTAAATACAAAGTTTTATAACAATGTAAACAACTTGAATTTTTCCACCAACAACTGTTTGCAATAACAATATCGTTTAAAATATACAATCCAATGATAAAAGGAATATATTTCGAGAAAGTTATTAAATTTCTATTCTTCCAAACTTAGGTATTGATTTACCGCAGTTTTCGCCATAAAATTTTGAATTATCAATAGCAAAAGTTTGCCAGACAAAAAAGTTTAAAGCAACATTTCACGAAGTGTAAGTAACGTGTTATAAAACTATGTATGTATGTACGTATATAATGCACCTTTAGATAAATGTCCAGACGAAGATTTTAGTTTAAATGCTCGTAAGATCAACAGTAGTGTTCGTTAAATATGTATATTCATCTCTTCCTATTAAAGTTAAGTAACTAAAATCTGGCATATTACGCATTTTCTAGTCCACCTAAGATTTATTGTTTGTATTATTAATCGCATCCAAAATAAGTTTCGTATGTAAATACTCTTTGGTGGATGCACATGTAATATTAAGTTAACGCTTTTATTAATCACTAAGATTGATGTATAACCCCTTTCCACATTCTCAGCGGTGTAGATCGCGTACGGAGTTTGTTTTCGTACGGTTGTTTTTCGCCGTGTTTTACCAGGTGCGACACTTTGCAATTGTCTGCTGATGATGACAACTTAGTTGTCGAAATGCGTATACAGAATTACAAAAGTTAATGGGTAAAGGGGTTATATATCAACCTTAGTGATTAAATTAATCAACCATAGGCTCCATCAAATTCAACGCTTTTATTATTTATAATAAAGTATTGAAATATGGGTCTGTGGCGTATTTCTCACAACAGTTTTATTGATACTAGCGACTGTGCTCAACTTGCTGTGGAAGTTTCCATCCACACTATGCTATACTTGACTAGACAAAAAGATCTTTCCTTGCATTATTTGCAACCAACGTTGGCATCCAAGCGAAGAAAGACCGAAAAAAAGCCGCCTGGAGAAGTCAAAAGTGCAGACAATGTTGATTTGTTTTTATGATTCGAAAGGCATAATACACAAAAAGTTTATACCAACTAGGTAAACACTCAATACTATATACTATCTTAGTGTTATGAAGCGCCTTTTGCCGGGTATTCGTCGTGTGCGCCCTCAATATCGTGAAAATGGTAACTGTTGTTTGTTACATGATAATGCACCATTTCATCGCTCGAAGCTTATCACTGATTTTGTAACTACAAATCACATTTTAATCAACAAGCATTCATGGTATTCGCTAGATTTGGCCCACCATGATTTCTGTCTATTTTCCTAACTACATTTTCCAATGAAAGGACAGCTTTATGACGACGTTGAAGCCATTAAAAAGGCGTCGATACCGATATTGAAAGATATTTCTTAAGAGAACTTGAAAATTCATTCGATATGTTAATTGACCGCGCAAAACATTGTATTGAAGCCGAATGCGACTACTTGGTATAAAATAAATGAATTTTACTAAAATTGTAAGCTTTTGTTTTTATTTTGAAAAAGTTCTGTATACTCTGTGACAGACTGTGTATATATACACCTTCGCCATAACAGTATCTTAGCTTGTATTGCATATTATACCGTTTTTAGTATTTTCTTCTCACTTAACTAATAATCAACTATAAATTTACATGTACATTACTAGTCGTAAAACAGGTTTATTGTGTGATACACAAGCATAAAAATACATAAAAACATATGTACAATTTAGATAAGGCAATAGTAATATCCAAAAACAAACCCATATTTCTCATTTGTAATAGCGTTGAAAGATATCTTCTGATAAGTACACGTGTACTTGACATCAATTTTCTGGTGACACAAAAAATTGATTGGCAACATTCTTTCCCTTTACCTTTAAGAAGAGAGTCGTCTTGAAATAAATTCATATTTATTGGATGCTGCAAATACAAATATCTTGATCCCGTAATTTTTTTTTTAGTCGCCAGTCGGTATTAAAATTTAAAAAATCATCGGTCTTGTATTAAAGAAAATCACTTAATTTATACAATAATGATTCGTTATTCGTTTTTTTTCTATAAATATAATTACTTGTATGGTTCGTTTCATGTTCGGGTAAGGATGTACAGCCAATTATCAAGTTTCCACTTTGAAGTTTTATGTATCTTCAACATTGGCATTTAATAAATAAAAGCAGAAATAAATATATAAAAGAAGTTTTACAAACTAGCTTTTGCACTCATATTTATACGTATGTGTACGTAGTTTATTCACGTTCTTCTTATTATTTGAATGATGCATTGCCTGTTTTACAATATTTACAATATTATTAGTAACAAGACGATTTGATTTGCTACATAAGCATGGTAAAATGATTTGGCTAATGTAGTGTCATGGAAATATTTAGAGATGCGCATATCAAACCCCAGTGATTTAAACCTTCGGTGCAAATATTTGTAATCTGTAACCTAAAAATTAGACTCGAGTCAAATATCACCACAAGAGACTTCATTTCGCTCACGTTTTTCAAATAATCAACCTTAATGTGGTAAAATGATTTGGATGGTGTAGAAGAACGTCGAATAAAAAATCATAACACATTTTTCAATGTTTAACTTTAAGGCAAAACGTTTGCTCCATTCAGCTAAGAAGTTAAGATTCCATTAAAGTTTATCAGTATCGCCGGTGAAGTTAATTTCCGAATTTATTTTTATGGCGTCAACATACGGAAGTATAGCACAATCATCCTGACAAAACAAATTATTAATAAATAAAATAAATAGTAATTGGCCTAAATTTAACCCTTAGAGGTACACCGGGAGTCAAAATGAAATCGTTAAAGCAGTATGGACGGTTTTTGCATCTACCGGTTTCATAAACCTTTCCAAATTAACAAATGTGTAAAAATCTATTGAATAATTGTTCAATTCAAGTGAAACAAATAATGGGAAAGTTTCAATAAAGTTATGCAATTAAGACAATCTACATACATAGTTGAATCTTGTATTGCAAGAATACAAGTAATCAAACGAATTTTGAATTAGGCGAATACCCAATACTTGTAGAATTTAATTAAAGTTTAGAAGATACAAATAGAAAGAAAGATAAAGACTTATTTTTGCTTTGAATGAATGGTTTATTGATAAAATGTACAAAAACACTTGAAATAAAACAAGTGCTTTAATTTTCAAAATGTATTAATAACAAATTAATAAAAATACGATGTATTTCGCACACACAGTAGCTTTATTGAGTACAAAGGGTACTAGGAAAGTTTTGCAATATGACGCAACAATGATTCGTAGGAAGGTATGTTACTTGCTGCTGCATGTTGAGACATGTTCATACGTGCATAGTAGCCGCCACGCCATGTCGATGGGCTCAGTTATTCATTAGCAGTGAGAGTGTAAAGTGCTTGCAATGGCATCGTGGTCACGAAATGAGATAAGGGCAGTTTTGCGTTATAATTTTGTGCGTGGTTTAAACATAGACCAGTGCTTCGAAGAAATAGCTCTTGCACTAGGTGATGTTTGTCCGCGTCGCACAATCACATTCAGGTGATATAGAGAATTTCAAAGGGGAAATTTGACCGTGGGGGATGCTGAGAGGCCGGGATGACCAAGAACGTCAGTTACGGAGGATAACGTTACTACTGTGAGGAAAATGGAGGACAGGCGAGTGACCAACCAACAGATAGAGCTTACTTCAGGCCTAAGTGCACCAGTAATTCGTTCGATTCTGCATGATCATTTGCACGCGAAGAAACTTTGTTTTCTCTGGGTGCCACATCGACTGACTAAAGAGCAGATGACACGATGTGTGACTTGGTGGCGGGAGATGCTAAAAAAGTTTAATAAAGGACAATCTCGGTATCTGAACAACATCGTGACATGTGACGCGACTTGGCTGTACTATTACGATGTGCCGACCAAAGCTCAAAACAAAGTTTTGGCTTTGATGATGAGGACACACCAGTAGTTGTCAGAAAAACCCGATTTGTAAAGAAGAAATTGATAGCTGTATTTTTCAAATCGAGTGGAATTTTGGAAGGCGTCGTTTTGAACACACAGAAGACAGTCACAGCTAAGTGGTGTACTGAACAGTGTCTGCCTAAAGTCATTGGATCTATGAAGAACCTGCGGCCAAGGTCAACAATGGACACTTGGTTTCTTCATCACTATTATGCTCCAGCTCACCGCGCCGAAGCCTGCACCGATTGTTTGACCATGACAGGATTGAAACTTCTCGAGTACTCTCCCTACAGTCCAGATCTTGCTCCTTACCACTTTTCACTGTTCCCGCATATGAAAATGAAGCTAAAAGGGAGGTGGTTTTCCAGTGACGAGGCCCTTCTGCGGACTTGGGACAACGAGTGTACTTTACTCCCCAGTGAAACTTGGCAGAACTGATTTAAAGATTGGTTTCGGCAAATGGAGAGGTGTATTGAGTGTAGAGGAAATTACTTTGAAAAAATTAAATTCACGACGCTGTATTGCAAAACTTTCCTAGTACCCTTTGTATATAATACTAACAACTCAGATACATATGTGTAGATGTTAGGCATTTTGTAAATTATTTGTATTACAAAATTAGTGAGAATGGTCTACGGTTACACTGAATAAGTGTAAAAATAAGTTAGTTATAATATAAAGTTAAAAAATAAGTGAATTATATATCTCTAATTGGTTATTTAATAATAGATCCGTTTTTTTTGAATTTATTAATTTTTAATGCTTCTAGATTGCTTAAGACAATGCCTTTATTCCGTACATGTAAAATTTTGAAGTTAGTATCGAAATCACGTTTAAATTCTAACAAATATTTTGCGTACTGTCAATCTATTTTGGTGTTAGCAAAGGACCTTATATGTTCTTTGATTCGTGTGCTTGAAGAACAGCCTAGTTGGGCTATATATAATTTTTGCCAACTCACACAGTTTAACTCGTAGACTACGGATTTCTCCCCTTTTCCTGTTTCTCCTTTATTAAATTATATAATATCACAACTGGTGGATTGGAAGAGGTTCAGCAATTGCTTAGCCATCAAGGTCACCAGACTTAGATCACCTAGATTTATTTTTATGGTGAAGGCTGAAAAATTTTGTTAACGCAGAACAACTTAAAAACAGAAAACGATTTGTTGATAGAATTATGGTTGCCGTAGAAACTATTCGTGCTGATCCTGGGACTACTAGCAGAGTTACCTCTTCAATCCTAACAAGAGCTAGACTATGTGTACAGTAACTAGGTGGACATTTCATAACACTAATTCAATAAAGCGACATCTTTTAAGTGATTTTCACTGAGACTTTGCTGTGCAGCAGTATATAATATGGTTATCTAAAGCTATCAATGCTTATAGCTTAGTTACGATAGTTTTGGGTATATGTTTTTTAGACACCTTTGACTTGAAATTACTTCAGTAATACATCCTTAAGCTGTGGCAATTATATGATAGGTCCACCAGTATATAATTTACAACTCGTTTTAAAGGAAATGCTTGTTAAGTGTCATTACTTAATTACTGATTTTCTTCGAAATTGTCAATCATATAGTCAAAATTTTTTATTAATACATGCGGTATTTCTTGTGCATTGTATTAAACAGAATTCCAACCAGTAACAACCAATCCCATCACAATGGTTTATAGATACTGCACAAGTTTATCGAAATGTTAGTATTACAGTTACAGGAGGTTATATTAAAAAGTAAAATTTTTCTTTAATATTGTTTCGGAGATTGTCAGAAACGGATAATTTTTAGATCTTTTATTGCATAAAGTACATGATGTAGCGCTCTGAAAACGCTTAGTGGTGCTCTTCAGTATAAAGGGTGTTTCAAATTGCGAGATTTTTTTAAGAATAAATAAAATATAGATGGCGCACTGAATATGTCTGGGTATCTGGGCATTTAAAAGGTGTGACGTATGACATTTATAAAAATGGCTTCGTACACGGTACAACAACGCGTTCAAATTGTTGAATTATTTTACGAAAATCAACGTTCTGTGAAAATTACGTGAATTTTATTGTTTACATAATCGTCCATCTGAAAGCACTATTGGTCGAATTATTAAAAAATTTCGAGAGACCGGTTCCGTGGAAGATCAAAAAAGTGAAAAATACAGTCGTAGTGGTCGTTCACAAGAAAATATTGGTTTGGTTCGTGAAAGTGTTGCTGAGGATCCTGAAATGTCCATTAGACGAGATTCACAACAACTTGGACTTAGTAGATGAACAACACGGCGTATTTTACACAAGGGTTTAGCTCTGAAGACATATAAGGTTCAAATAGCACAGGAACTGAAGCCATCAGATCATTTAAAACGTCGTTCATTTGTCAATTTTATCAATGAACAACCAGTTGATTTTGTTCGAAAAATAATGTTTTCTAATGAGGCACATTTTGAACTTGGTGGCTATATTAATAAACAAAATTGTATCTGGGGTGAGAAAAATCCACGAATTATTCATGAGAGTTAACGAGTTACTGTTTGGTATGCATTATGGTCAGGTGGTGTAATTGGCCCTTACTTCTTTGAAAATGCTGCTGGTGAAGCTGTAACTGTCAATGGCGATCAATAGCGGCCGATGATAATCGAATTTTAGTGGCGTGAATTAATGAATATTGATCTAGAGGATATATGGTTTGAACAGAATAGCACTACACCTCTCTTTGCATACGAATCAATTGATTTATTGAGAGAAAAATTTCCTGGACGCGTAACCTCAAGAAACGGTGATGTTAATTGACCACCAAGATCATGTGATTTGACACCGTTACACTATTTTCTTTGGGGTTATGTGAAAGATCAGGTTTACTAAAACAATTCACAATCAGTTCCTGCTTTGAAAGATGAAATTATTCGTGTCATTGGTGAGATAGTTCCTCAATTATGTCAAAATGTCATTGAAAATTTTAACAAAAGAGTGGACCTCTGTGGGGTTGCAAGAGGAGGCCATTTGGCAGATATTATTTTTCGCATATAAATGTTATAACTGATATTTCAATTACCAATAAAAGGTTTTTGAAAGTGAATGCAAATTATGTGTTTCATTTATTCTTTAAAAAAACCGCGAAATTTGAAACACCCTTTAGTTATTGTTTGGGCTGTAAAGAATAATAAATGCATGAGAAATTTTAAGTTTTTTTCATATATAATTCATACATGTTTATATTTCTGTCGACAGTATATTTAAATACTAAAAATTAGACAAAATAACATTCACTCTCATCAATTAAAACAGATAAATTATTGTTTCCATTACTATTACTGCCGGAACCACTTAAGCTAGTACAAATGAGATAACAGTGAATATATATATTGGACTAATTTAAATTCTATTCCAAATGTCTTCTATTTGCAAAGTTCAAAGACACACAAATTTCGGCATCTCTGATGAAAACACTCATCGGGCCATTCAATATTTCTACGTCGGAATTTGCTTGATGCCGGTGTTCGCACGATGGGTGTTGTCAGCGTTTAATCGCTAATATTTGTTACTGTCAAAGAAGGGATCTTGTAACCATAATCCGGGCCCCTTTAGTTCGAACTCTCCCTCAACGCAGACTCTATCGTTCACTCGATCGTAATTCTATCTCTTCATGTGATAGACTGTTTATGAAATTATAGCCTATACGTGCGTTCTTTGTATAAGCAGATAGTTTGCAATAAATCAAGATTCTATATATGAGGTTCGATAATATTAATTATCATAGGGACTGGCTCGTTTAGCTCATATTTTAATCTTGTAATGTGCCGGGAAAACGCATAATGTAAGTATTAATAATTCATAATGAATTATTACACTTCGTTTATATAAAATATATTATAACTCGTTTGTTTTTCATAGCGCCTATTTTTTTAAAATGTAATAAACGATTAAGCGCTATATACAGTCTCTTGCAGAGAAAACCGGACTTTTTAAAAATACTATTTCTTAGTGGCGCCATTTATTAATGAAAATATGGGTCAGTAAGGTAGATCTTTAGTTATGTCAAAATATCATGACATTTGCATCGTTAGAAGCAGGAAAATTGCGCATAAACTAACAGTGTGTATTTGTCATTGGTCGAAAAATGAATTTTGAACAGAGAGCAAATATCTAGTTCTGTTTTAAACTCGGTAAATAGTTTACTGAAACGTTTAATTTGATGAAATAATTATATGGTGATGCGTGTTTATCACGTACGAGTGTGTACCAGTGGTATAAACGATTTAAAGACGGTCATACGGACATTAATGACGGCGAACATCCTGCTGCAAAAAAATCTGTGATTACGGAAAGTAACATCAAACTTATGTGTGAATTTATCAGAAGTGAGCCGAAATCCTCATTGCGATACATGGAAATGTAATTAAATATTTCCAGAGATTCAACTCATCTCATTTTGATATAGAATTTAGGACTAAGAGAAATTTGTGCAAGGTTTGTATCACACAAGCTAACTGAATTCATCATTATACAGACTTGATTGAAGACTCAAAAAATGACAAAATCTTCAGGTATTCTATTGTAACTGACGATGAGATGTGGTGAGACCAAGCGTCAGAACTTTGAATGGAAGTATCTAAGCGAAGAAAGATCGAAGAAAAGCCGGTTAAAGAAGTCAAAAGTGAAAATCTTCAGGTATTCTATTGTAACTGACGATGAGACGTGGTGAGACCAAGCGTCAAAACTTTGAATGGAAGTATCTAAGCGAAGAAAGATCGAAGAAAAGCCGGTTAAAGAAGTCAAAAGTGAAGGCAATGTTGATTTGTTTTTATGATTCGAAAGGCACAATTTGTACCAACTAGTCAAACAGTTAATGCTGTATATTATCTTGGCGTTATGAAGCGTATTTTACCGCGTATTCGTCGTCTGCCCGCTTAATATCGTGAAAATGATAGCTCACGTTTGTTACATCATAATACACCATCCCATCGCTCGACGCTTATCACTGATTTTTTAACTACAAATAGCATTCTGACCAT
Organism: Dermolepida albohirtum; assembly: GCA_031893035.1. Taxonomy (NCBI): domain Eukaryota; kingdom Metazoa; phylum Arthropoda; class Insecta; order Coleoptera; family Scarabaeidae; genus Dermolepida; species Dermolepida albohirtum. Next base: position 657,313 of record JAVIWB010005207.1, read on the forward strand.
CAACCATTCACCGGATTTAGCCCCCTGTGATTTCTATCTATTCTCCAAACTACATCTACCAATGAAAAGACAGAGTTATCCCGATGTCAAAGCCATTAAAAAGGCGCCGAGAACGATTTTGAAGGGCACCTCTAAAGATGAATTTAAAAATTCATTCGACATGTTAATTGATCGTGCAAAGCGTTGTATTGAAGCCGAAGGTGACTGCTATGAATAATATAAATGAATTTTACCAAAATAGTAAGCTTTCGTTTTTATTTTAAAAAAGTTCTCTGAGATAGGCTGTGTATTGGTGAAAGCACTTTCAACGCAAATTTCTTAAATGGTGACAATTTAATTACAATAACTAATGGAGAAATTGTAGACATCATTTTAAAAATTTGCCATAAATTCTTAAGTATGTAATGATAGCTTTAAGAAAAGAAGATTATATAATCAATAATCAATGAAAGTAGACATGTCACAAAACATAATGCGTGGGATCATTAAATGTAGATAAAATAGGAGCTGATATAAATAATAGAATTAAAGCTGTCACGAAATTGTTTCAATTACTCAATTCTGCCTGCTTTAATCAAAGAATAGTCAATAAAACGACAAAATTAAAAATATATAGAACACTATTAGTCACTACACTAATTTACATGTAGTAAGGAATTATAAGTATTGAGAAAAAGTTGAACTCAAAAATGTCTGTGACGATAACAATTCGAACTCGAATAAAAGCTGTTGATAAACGTAATAAAATCAGCAATAAAACAAACTTCAAACAAAATTTAGACGTGAATCTATTAATATACAAACCAACTGAACTGGTTCCGTATTTATTACGGATGAAAAATAAAAAGACTGTGGAAGAAATCTGTGAAACAGAACCAAGACAAAGCCGGACTTATAGAAAACTGCGAACTTTACATCTCGCAGAATTAAAATAATTTTCGAATAGATTTCGAATTCTAATTTTGAAGGTACTTATATCCAGGTTAGAATTCAATTGTATATATAAAACGACATTGTATTTGGATAGATTTAAATCAAAATAATTATTAATGCACCACACGATTAGTCTTTGGAGATGGACACATTCAGAAATAGTGCTAATTTTTAAACATAATTTTATGTCGTTAACAAACAGTAGCCTTCCACAATCCAGTTTCAAAGATAAGTAGTTCAACAAATTAAAAACAAGAGCGGATGTAATTTACTTCCCTGCAGGACATCAAATGCAAGAGTAAAACAATTAAATATGCGATCTTTATAGAAAACGTATTGCGTAAATATAAATAAGTGACACCACCAAAGGTGAAAAGCCCATACAGTTGAGTTTATTGAGCAGTATTTCGTTACTTAAGAGATCACACTGTAGAGAAATCTATCTAAACAATCTTATTTGTTCACAAGCATCCAGATATTCAGCGATAAATTGACTAATTGTAGTGAGATTTTTGTTACTGTAGAGCGTCTATCGACGAAGCCGTGATGATATTGTGATATAAATTTTTTAACTAGAGTGTAAACAATACTATATAGACACATTTGAACAAATTTTACAATTATAAATAATTTCTTTGGATCGATATAGTTTTCAATCAGTACGTTTACCTTTCTTATGGATTGGTGCAAGTTGAACAATTTTCCATGCTTCTGGAAAAACACCTGCAGAAAATGAGAGATTGAAAAGATACAATAACGGCTTAATTAGGATGGAAGACCAGTCTTTAGCAAGAAAACAGTAGCAAAAACGTATCATAATACACCGGTACTTGTTTAGCAATCGCTTAGTGAACATCAAATATACTATGGAACGATCCAAATATCCTAATAGATTCGCTCATTATACCATACAAAGTAAGAGGGCTTGCAACAAATTTTAGCTCGTCTTTCGCCTATTAATATTAATGAAAAATTTATATAACATAGGACATGTCAGAGGAAAGAGTCAATATTTGTTTAAACACGTGTCTAATTCTTAATGGTTGCAGAGATACAGCTGCTTGAAGTTGCAGCGTTTTTACAGACACTTCTTATACCAAACAGTATCAGATTACACTTGACACGTAACAGTTTGTAATCTGATGCTGTTTGGTATTAGAAGTATTTATAATAACGCTGCACATATTTACGCATGTTGAATATGTCGATATATGTGTATATGTTTACAGGTTTTGACAATGCTATTGCTGCTTGTTGAGAAAACCGCATACGATTTCCTAACCACAGTGTACCAAATGTCACAGTCTTTGTCAGCGTTTTCACTGAGCTTCGCTTTGCGGAAGAAGTAAAAAGTTTATTCAATCTGTAGAACATAGTCCTTCGACAAGCATACAAAGAATTTCGACACGTATGGTTGTCATTATGTATGCACATCTTCTATCATTATCATTTACAGCAAAATTACACCTTCGCGCAAGCGATGAAGCTAGTTCTACTTTACATAAACATATCAAACGATTTCTTGCGATGGTTGTAAACTTTTATTTTGTAAGCATTTTCATTTTATTATAAATTCTAAAAGAAATCTTTTAAAACCTCATCAATTACTTTTAATAAACGGGTAAAAGTAATAATCGATACTTTATATTCCCCAATTTCTTACATTTATTACAGTTGATTTTAGACTAGACGTTAGTGATAGTATTTCAATCTGAAGAAGATGTCTTTACTTTGATACTTTATTTCCACAGGCAAACACAGAATATGAATGCAATCGTGCTCCAATTAATTTATTTAACGGCTTCCTAATATAAATATTAATTACTATGTTTTGCAATCAATTTATTAAACAATTTCCTAATATAAATATTAATTATGATGTTTTCGATCAACACAAACAGAGAGTTGTGAAAAGTTTTACGAACAAATATTTGTTAACAAATAAATTGTATTGTTGATAATATTTACACTTTTCAGTCTAGTTTTATTAGCTTTCTTTGAGTTGCCAAAGAATCGCGTGGCCCGCTTTTCTTTGACATTTACATTTAAGTTTATTAGTTGTTAACAATATATATATATATATGACTTTACTTATCCCAATAACTGACTTTCCTTTTTTTAAATATAAATCACGATAGGTTATTATTGACCTTTTGCTAATAGAATTATTATTCATTCTTGTAATTGAACGATTCAAAAATGAATTATTTTCATTCCATATCAGGGACGATGACCAAATTTGAACCCAACCCATGAAATTGCCTTTTATTAATTCATGCAAAACCCATTTCGCTATTAAAAATAATTCTAAAATGTGAATATGTTCCATAATTGTTTAATGTGATACATTGAACACCTCTTTAAGAATCGATTATCGAATACGAATTCTCACTATAAAATGTCATTATCGATCTTCTGCCAAATTCATCTTCACGAACTATATTTAAACACTACCTCCAAAAAAATATTACATGCACCCGAAGTTTCTTTTTATTGAAATTATATTTTCATGATGCCGAATCTAGAATAACAAATAAATAAATTACAATAATTCACTCAATTATCATTGATAATGAAATTTTAAATTCAATATTTTTCACTGATTAGTCGGCTTCATTTGTCAGAGTATGCTAATGGCCAAAACTGTAAAGATTGTATGACGGTCAGATGAAAACATTCGTAACTTTGTTAAAACTGAAATACATCCAATCAAAATTGGTGTGTCAGAGGCAATATTGCAATGGATGATTTGTTATATATTCTTTATTTTTCCATACAGTAATTACAGCAGAGATATATTGTATAGTTATTTTGCAAGAATTTACTGTACAATTGTATGATGAATTAAATTTAAGGCATTTCCAACAAGAGAGTGCAATACCACATGTTACTTAAACTCCTTTCAAATTTTTTGAGGTATTTTATAATGATCATATTATGAACCAAGATTTATGACCCCTTTCTCCCCAAAATTATTAGATTTAACACTTTCAATCTATTATCTATTTAGTCAAATAAAAAATTATATTTTTAAAAATTGATTCCACAATGTTGACGATTTGACGAAAACTGTTCAGTGCGAGACATAAACTTTTTGCTTTCAAGAATAGGAAGTGAAGAATTAATTTATATTTGCAACGATTTATGCATGTTTCCAATAAATTCTGGAAATCCATGATATGTGTTATCGAAATGAAATATAATTTTTATTAAGTAAACTCTCTTGTTTGATATTATTTATTATGTATGTACATTGTTTCTGACTCGAATAAACAAATTAGGCCTTCCCCTAAACGAAAAGAATAACACTAATTTTGTATTAATAGTAATCGCCGTTACGAAATTTAATGTATCACTTTGCAACAAATATAATTGTATACAAAAGGTATTCCGTAAAGATTTAACGCGTTTTGTGTAGTTGCGTATCCTGTTTTCGAGACTATAAATTTAATTTAGGGTTAATTTACTTTAGTTGCATTAAATCGAATTATTTACGGCAACGGCATCTAATTTTGGTGGCTATAATTTATCACACCGTTCGTATCAAATGCCTGATCGTGTATGCGATGTCTATATTTCATCTAGATTCATCCTCCAGAGCTCTGTATACGTACGCGCATAAATTCTGATCAAACGGATTCTTAATACTCCATTAATTAGGGCGATAATTGTACCCGAAGTTTAACAAAATATTTTCCAAAGTATGCATGCTTCTCCGAATCATTACAACTCAAATATTTTAATGTCCATGTTAACATGTAGTGATATTTGCGAATGCCTGCCTCTCTTTCATATATAAAATATATAGCATTACCTTAAGCAGGTGCCATATGTCAGTTGTTTTATCAACACTACTCACAATTAATTTGCGAATGCGTCACATTAAAAATTAAAGAGAATATCTTGTAAAATATTGCAAACACAAGATTAGAACAGCGGTGCTATTCTAGTGAAAGGAGATCTACTGAATTATATAAAAAAATGTTCGTTTTAAATCCAGTGAGTCGATATTTTGATAGAAAAATTATACTATATCCTGATTCAAATATATAGTTTAAAAGAATTCACATAAGATTAAATATTCGCTTAAAAAACACTAGTTGATAATCAGTTATAACATCTAAGTGTTGATAGCTCTAATCAATATCTTTTGCTTACTCGATGTTAAGAACAATAACAAAGTGATTAAATATACTTATTGTACAGTCGTTTTGCATTGAATGAGGACCACAGGGAAACTTATTAATTTTCATATACAACTGCATTTAAAAAGCATATTCTTATAAATTATTTTATTAGCTAACATAGCTATATAAAGCTCTCAATTGCTGCAATGATACAGTTTTTAATATGATCGCTATTTCGTCAAACGTTTTCAAGATTCTTTGTCCTTTGCTTCCATTCCGAGTATCAATGTAAAATGTTCAGCTCTCATTTATGACTTTTTTATATTGACTTGTCGTATCTTCGGCAAAGTAAAGTGGTCCCGGACCCTATGCTATAATACATAATGATACCATCACAGAAGGGGGATGTTTCACTGTTTTTGTTGTATGTTCTTCTTTAAAATGTTTAGATGGCAATCTTCTCACGTATCGAGCAGTTTCTGTTAATACCTCTATTTTTAATTAATTACCAAAGATAATCTTTGAAAAAGTGAAATAGTAAATATTGAAATAAATTATAAATGTATTTTCCACCCCAATTCGAAACTTATTCTCAGAAATTTGTTTGTGTTTCCAATTCAATGGCAACGATTTTATACACTATTTTCATCAAACATCTGTTTAAAACTAACAGTTTTCAATTTAATAATTAATTATTTGATAATAAGTGTTTCCTTAGAATTTTGCACATAAATAATTGAAAAAAAATATATCATCGAACTAGCCTTAGTATATCTATTTTCCACTTGTAATCAATAAAATTATTATAAACATTATTTTGAAAGTATAATAATGAATGGTTATTTAATATTTTGTTACGAAGGAAGACATTTATGTAATATATATTTATGTACACAAAGAGACAGCAATAAAACAATTTTTCTATATATGTACGTTCCTTCACCAGCTGTGCACTTCTCATAAAAAAAAATTTTCCAACCTCAAAATAATCAATTTTCAGATAGTAATAAGTAATCTTCACCCTCATAATTGTTTTTCTCAATTTAAGCAAAAGATAGTAACCACTAGGTGTTAGATCCGGATTACTTCTGGAATCCGTATTTCTCGACAACTTGTTAAACATCTTCAACCTAATACACCCTAAAGTTGTTGCACAGGAGCATGATTTATTTAACAAAATTTTGTTGTCTTTTCCCTTGAATGACACCAATCTACGTTAGCTTTGTAACAGATTATATCGAGGTATTCTTAATTTTAAAATGTTCTTCAGAAAGATCTGCAATAAACCACGTAGGCTAGGGTATTTAACTGCTTCAGGTTCTAGGCTCCGATCAATCAAGATACCACTGAAGAAGGAAAATATTGTACATTGCATAATTAGGAACGTTATATACTCAAAATGATAGATAAACATAAGACCCTATATATGGCAATTGATAAAACACGTTCATTAAAGTTATATAAAATTATTAAGACGAAATTACGGGCTTAAAAGGGGAGGGAAGAACTTAAAAGCAGATTACTCGTAAGGACTTCTTAGAATTACATCTCTAAAGTAATTAGTCAATGCAAGCGCAAGCGAATAATTAATTGCTATTTTTAAAACATTAGTTTCTACAATGTAATCTCAGAATGCGACTTTGATATTAAATGTTTGACTGAAACTTGACTATCCAAAGATATTTTGAACAATGAACTTTTTCCGAACAGATATGTCGTGTTTCGAGGAGTCTTATTAGCTCTTGATATCGTAAATGCGGTATCTCCTGTTAATTTAGAAACTCTTAGAGCAGTTAATGATATAATTACTTGAAAAAAAAGTAATTCTAAATTTCTCTTCTGATTTCAATATTCCATCCTATTGTAACTTTACTGATATAAAATTTACCATGATGTTTAATTTCCAACGATTTTATAATTTATCTCAATATAATAATATTGAGAATATTAATAATCGTTATTTTGACTTAACGCTTTCTAATATATCACGTGCCGTTCAACGCAATGATTATCCCCTAGTTAGGAAGGATATATATCATCCCTCTTTAAGTGCTCCTTTTGAACGCGTTACAACATATTCTGTTCGATTTGAAACAAATGTCAAACACAAATCATATGTTTTCAAAAGAGAAAACCTCCCCTGATGTACGACAGGTACTTAAATATTGATTGGTCACTGAAATGAACTGAAAATTCTGCACAGACATCCTGCGATATATTTTATTGACATGATCTATAACGTATTTGATGAACACCTTCTATTGCGTAAGTTGAAAAGTAACAAACTTACATGTCTGACATAATTTGATCGAAATATTGTACAATATTTATTTAAAACAGAGTGCATAAGAAGTTAAAGAAATATGTAAATTTACATTATTATCATTGTTTATATTATAAGCTCTGTTTACCATGATTTTACAAAATATGCAGAATAATATTATAAACGACCCTAATAAAGTATGGCAATATGCATTGTAAGAGGTCATATTAGAATTCTGGGCGACGGTGGAACATTTGGTATACCACAACAAATTGAATGTTTTTGCAAATTACTTCGAAAGAGTTTATGTGTAATCAGATAGAAGTTACTGCAATCATTTGAACTTACCAACGATTACACTATTTACGATGGAGATACATTTTATCACCGAAAATGTTTTTGAATGACTGAAGAAATCTAAGGACCTTAGCAGTGTGGGCGGAATTTACAATTTTGTTGCATTGGACTGTACAGCTGCTTTGGCAGAACCATTGCAGTACATACCCAATAAATATTAAAAACTTCTATACTGCCTGATAAATAGAAAACACCATGAGTTGTGCCTTTGTTTAAATCTTAAGATTTCTGCAAATATCTGCAACTATAGACCTAGATATATCTATATGTATTATGTAATTTTATTATGTAATATTTGAAACATTACATTGTCATTATATTCAAAGCTTTATCAAAAATTACATCACTACAGCACAACACGATTTCACGGCTAAACAGTCAACAATAACTAATTTGAGCTATTTTTGTCAATACAGTACACATATTACATCGACTCGTCCTTAATTGCTTATTATTAAGGACAAGTCGATATAATTTACACTGATATTCAAATCATTTCGAACATCATATTCTTCTCATATTCTTGAAGCTATACCCTTGAGCTTGCCATTAATGTTTCAAATCATATGAACATGGCATAATACAATAAGTTGAATAAGTTTCGAATACTGGTTTGGTTTGCCAAACAATATAGTTGATTGCCCCGAGTTATGAAGCAGCATACACTTTCATCTCCTAAAGACGGATATAGGAAGGCAATTCAGTTTCATTATGAAACATCTAAAACAAATGTTTTTGTTTAAGTCATCAACTACAATAATGCTCAGAAATGATAACAGCTTTTCGACGCCCACGATTACATTTAGATTCTTTTAACATGATAACTACTTACGTTTTTGTGGTATAGAACGATTTGTATTTTTTTGTTTCACTTATTTATTTATTTTCTTCTTATTACACTTTTATTTTATATTTTATGGTACTGCATGAACTTCTGATTTTTTTGCTGAATTTTATGGACTTGGATCTTACACGCATTCGAAATAAATATTTATTACTATAATTATGGCAAAGATTTCTAACACTTCAGCAGTTTAACGTGAAGAAATTTTTCAGTCAATCAATATATCTATGAGTTTAACGTCCGGTTGCATGTGGCCGATATTATAGTTTTATGATACTTTCCATCTCTATAAGAAACAACATTATTATTACCATTATTATTAATATTATGAAAACCTACTTACGATGACTTTTGAAGTAAATTTTCGTATAGCGAACAAGATCGTTTCCCACCAAATTTTTGCAAATATATCGTTTCGTATCGCAGATATTTATACGCTCTGTAAAATAAACTTTCTTGATTTTATGAAAAACTCAACCGTGAAAACTTGAATGATGGATGTTTAACTCTTCTTTAATCTCTTGTGTATCGTCTGCCTTGGGTTTGACTAGATCAATTCCTTTATTTTGTCGTCATTAACACCAGTGGATCTCCCAGATCAAAAAGCGTCGTTGATATTAAAATTTCACGGAATTTCGGGAAACATCATAGACATTGATGTATTTGTAAAGCACTATTATCGCAAACCTTTTACAAGCTTGGCTGGTGTACCTTCTTTTGCGGACGTAAAAGAGTAAAAAACGACACAAATGCACTTTGCTATTCCAGTTTCAATAAAAACTTCAAACACTCAACTCTTCCCAAAATGAAATAGAAATATAATGGCAGAATATAAAGATTGATGCGAATAACTCTAATTCTAGTAAAGCATCTGTTGCAAAAATACGTTATGACTCTCCGGAAAAACCAATTTTCAACCTTCTTTTATAAGGTCGAGGATTCTCATTATAATGTACTAATGGAATCAGAATAGTGTAACTATCACTTATTTAATAGGAGTACACTGGATTTAATTTTACCAAATCTTCCATATAAAGAATTACCGTATTGTTTTAAAACAGATTTAAAACAGTAGTAGTAATATGCAGTAGTCTCTTTTCCATTAGGATTTAATAAGGTATAATAAGGAATAATAAATGTGGTAGATTTCGTTAGGCATTAAAATTAAAAATATCTTTTAAATTTGTTTTTCCTTTTAATAATTTTGGTTTCTTATAATTTAATGTATGCACGTGTATGTAAAACATTTCCTCAAAATTGCTTATGTTTCATATTATAACAAATATACTATTTACATATGTATATACATATATAAACAATGCTGCATACACTCCCTGAGACAGAAGCAAGGGTCCATAGTAGATATTTATGTAGTATAATTTATTATAAGTACTCCTCAAACATATGCCACAAACGTGTAACATATATATTAATACTAAAGAATTATAGGCTTAAATGTGGTAAACGTATAATCCAATATTGTCGTTATCTGTTTTTAGTTATATATCATTTCCAATAAGCTGACACGCATGTTATATATTATAATTTAACGTGCTTTGATGTGTACCGTACTAAATTGTGCACTCACTTCATAATCTCTTATTATTTCAAAATCTCTTCAATAAAATTGTCGGCCTGTGTACAATTTACGGCGGCATTTTTGTTATATTAATTGACCATTAACAGGACTACTAAAAAACTAAAAAGGCTACCTATTGTTATAATTGGAAGAAAAATAAGGACTAAAGTACAGACATGAAACTTCTATATATGTATTTTTTATTATTATGTATGTACGTCGGTCCTTTTAAGGTCACGTATTTAGAAATGCCTGAGATAAAATCATACGAGTGCTAGTAATAGCATTATTTTAATTCGGCTGAAAAACATATTGTTCACATTTTTATTATATATAAAAGCAACATTTGAAATTTGATTTAAATAAACCAAATTAAAATAAAATCGAAATGTACTGGAAATACAGTCGCAATTAGATGGCATTTTCGGTGTTGCCAACCGTACTATAATTACAATTTTATGCGCTATAAAATTTCAAAATGGATATTGTATGTACGGTAATGATTTGATGAAAAGTGAGACTCACCTGTCACAGCTTGTTTGTGAAATAAATTAGTATTCTTTTCGAGTAGATCGAGAGAGATCATTTAAATTTTCAATATCGTTTAACCTTTACTTCAACAGGTACAGTTGCTTAAAGAATACATGTTTAGTTAAATGAATAAAATCGCTATTCGCGAACAGTTCTGTACTTGTTTTTTAAGATGAACATATACGAAATTTTGGTAGATATGCAGCAAACACTGGGCAGTGATGCTCCTTCGAAAACCACGATTTGCCACTGGGTTGCTCAGTTTAAATGCGGTGACATGAGTTTCGAAGATAAAGAGAACCCTGGCCCACCACCACGTGTTACCATTACAGAAATTGCTGAAAAACTTCATGATGTGTTACGTTATCGAAGAGTGAAAGTAGAGGAGATGGCTAAACGTCTGAACATATCAACTGAACGTGTGTACCACATTTTGCATTTCGATTTAGATATGCTTGCTCTCCGACAATTGGGTATCTCGTTTACTGAATGTAAATCGAAAACGTGAAAGAACGCGAATTTCCAAGAATAATTTGAAGCTCTTTAATATCAACCTAGTAAATTTTTTGTCGCTTTGTTACGGTTGGTGAAATTTCGCTCCATTACTATGCGTCAGAATCGAAACGCCAATCTTTGGAGGCATCGTGGCAGTTCTCAGCCAAAGAAAAGCTAAAACTTTTCTCTTGGTTGGAAAGGTAACGGACACAATATTTTGGGTTTTATCTCTCTCGATTATCTCTCTCAAAAGGCAAAGCTATCAACAGAACATATTATGCTGTCCTTCTGGACAAAAAGAAAGTTATCATTACCGAAAGGACCTACGATGGCTTTAATCTTTGGAGGCATCGTGGCAGTTCTCAGCCAAAGAAAAGCTAAAATGTTTCTTTTGGTTGGAAAGGTAACGGACACAATATTTTGGGTTTTATCTCTCTCGATTATCTCTCTCAAAAGGCAAATCTATCAACAGAACATATTATGCTGTCCTTCTGGACAAAAAGAAAGTTATCATTACCGAAAGGACCTACGATGGCTTTAATCTTTGGAGGCATCGTGGCAGTTCTCAGCCAAAGAAAAGCTATAACGTTTCTTTTGGTTGGAAAGGTAGCGGACACAATATTTTGGGTTTTATCTCTCTCGGTTATCTCTCTCAAAGGGCAAATCTATCAACAGAACATATTATGCTGTCCTTCTGGACAAAAAAAAAGTTATCATTACCGAAAGGACCTACGATGGCTTTAATCTTTGGAGGCATCGTGGCAGTTCTCAGCCAAAGAAAAGCTAAAACGTTTCTTTTGGTTGGAAAGGTAGCGGACACAATATTTTGGGTTTTATCTCTCTCGGTTATCTCTCTCAAAGGGCAAATCTATCAACAGAACATATTATGCTATCCTTCTGGACAAAAAGAAAGTTATCATTACCGAAAGGACCTACGATGGCTTTAATCTTTGGAGGCATCGTGGCAGTTCTCAGCCAAAGAAAAGCTAAAACGTTTCCTTTGGTTGGAAAGGACACAATATTTTGGGTTTTGTCTCTCTCGATTATCTCTCTCAAAGGGCAAAACTATCAACAGAACATATTATGCTGTCCTTCTGGACAAAATGAAAGTTATCATTACTGAAAGGATGCGAGGGGATGAAAGGGAAATGGCTCTAAAAAAAACTTCTGTTCCATCATGACAATGCACATTCTAATCGCTTTATTCTAGATAAACTGAATGAAGTACGATTTCAGGTTGTTCTCCAACCACCCTATTCACCAGATCTATCCGATTCATACTTCCGTTTATTCCAAAAACTCAAGCTATTTTTCTCCAGAGAAAAGTTCAAGATAGACGAGAAAGTTATTGTAGAGGTAGAGCAGTATTTTGATGACCTTGATCCTGATGATTATGAAACTGGTATTGCAACTGCAACGCCGCCTGTCCAAATGTTTATTTGTTATTGGTGTTGAATGGGAATGTGTTGAGTAATAAAAAAGTCATTGCCGTAATTTAAATGTTTCATTTTAAGTCTCACCGGCCGTAAAATCACCCTCGTACATTATACCATAATTTCATATTTCTTATTAACATACAAAAGTTCGCAGATTCACAAAGCATGACATACATACTTCACTATACAATTACCATGAAATTTGGTTAACTCAGTATTATTCGATAGTCAATAGTCGACTTGATCTGTAAATGTAGGTAAGAATCAAAAAATTAAATATTTCAAATGCATTATTCATAGAATTATTATTTTTATTAAGATAGGGGATTCATGGAATAATGTTTCTAATCCTAATATCGTCGTATATTCTATGATAACGTAATAGTTTAGCTAGCTCAGGCAACTGACTATCGATTATTATAAATATAATTTGTTGTTCTTGATGGTGTGCCATACAATTTTTAATGAATGACTTTCTGGTTATTATAGCATTTTAAGTAAGTTTGAAATTATACTAAACAAAATAAAAATTAAACATATGTTTTGCTCCTTATTTTATTTATTGTTCTATAGCTTTTTCCAATATATTATTTTAATTTCGTTCTCGTACTATATCTGTATTAGACAAATTTAATGCTCTTTATAAATATCATTTCATAGCTTCGTACTAATTGCATATATATAACTTTTTATTGCAATTAAAGTGCAATAAAAGACACTATAAAAGTGACAAAGTTATATAGCGAAACTCTAAAAGTTACGTATCTCAGAAAAGTGCACTGCAATGAATACAACGCAAAAATATAATAAAGAAAATATATTGGAAAACATGACTCTAGAAGCACCATATAAAAGTCTATATGTTAGAAATAAGCGTTCAATACTACAGGAAATAAAGATATATTCAAAAATTTACACATATATACAAAATCTAAATAATCCAAAAATTCTCTCTACCTCGCCTATAGCTCAATCTTCTTCCGAATTTTCTAACAATCAACGTATCGTTGTTCGTACTGCTAGCTTCATCAGGAACTCACATGAATGATTCCCGTCGTTGCTATTCTTCTTTATATACATTGGAGATTCATTGAGACGCAATCCATGTGCCGCATTAACCATAACAGTCTTTTGTGGTAAATTTCTCCAGGTGTTGCTAAGTTTGTAGCCAATCACTTGATTAAGATTTTGAGGCTTTTCTCTTTATGGTTGCTAAAATTATTTTTCGGTGATAATTCTTTGCAATAACCCATATTTCCACTTCTTAAAAGTCTACACCATTTCCGCTTTTGTACGCACTCTGGTACTCCTTTATTTTCTGTTTAGTAGCTTATTTCGCTTAATATTTAAACAACGTAATCTTTTGTATATTCCAAAATTAATCTGCAAACACTTTCACTTTTAGTTTGGAATAGCTTGGCTTTGATTCTGAAGAGGTTGTGTTGTATCGATGTATTCGTAGCAAATCTTCTTTGTAAATTATTGTTTCTTGAATATCTGTTCTAATTTCTTGGCAATGCCAATGTAATTTAGACAGACAAATCGAGTTATAATAACTTGCTGTATCTCAAAGCCGCAACATCCACTCTTAGTGACACAAGTCGTGAAACCTTATGTTTCAAATCAACGTTTCTGAAAAGGTGAAATACCAAAAATTATTTAGAAGCTACATGAACTGAAAGTGGCTGTATAGTGAAATAACTCCTGAAAATTAGCCATGATTCGCGAATTTTGGGGACTGAAATAGGAAATGTACATGCACGATTCTAATTGTAAGTTTATTTAACAGAATAATCTTCTGAACAATCTATCTTAAAAAGCAACACCTAAATCTTTGACAGCGCATTTTTTTTTACGTAACTACCTATAGTAAAATGTAAAACTCAAGGTTTTAAACGCAGTCTACCTAAAGTAATATAACACTTTAATACTTTATAAAGGGTTCATTATTATGTAAAGATGAATACTAAGGGAGACCACTTAGCTAGAAATATATTTAACAGTATGTAATGAATAAAACTAAAAACACTTGCAGTTGTTGATGATCGATGTTTTCTGAGACAGCTAGCTTGAAAAGTACCACACATTAAATGTATTACAACAGCATGAGATATTTTAAATGGTTTGAATTATCAAAAATCTTAACTAAATATTAACAAAATGTCATGTCATCCACCTGCCAGTAACTGTGTTACCCTGTACAAGAACGTCTTCATCATTTCATAGACATTTCACTGAATCTGCAATGGAGGAAATTCTTATAGTTCAATTATATATCGCTATACTTTATGTAAATCTAATACATTCAACTTGATTAACAGAAGGTAAATATTTTATCAATATTGATTGTTATCACACTAATTTTGGAACTATAGTATGCCACTGGTTTCCCTATAAAATCATCCACTTTAGTAAGAAATTATCCTTGTAAATATGTGATATCAACAACAAATTTTATTATTATGATTATGGAGAGTTCTGCTAATTAGTATATATTTTAATACATCGGTCAAAAACAATATATTTACGAGAATATAAAATTCATAGAATTTGAGATATTTCGCTAAATATCATTGTAAATCAAACATATTGGGATTATATATTACATTTATCTTCATTACGATATAAAAATATTCACTTCGAAAAGCGTAATAATCATGAATGCAGTCAGTGCAGTATGTAGGATCATCTAAGTGATTTTCCCACTATATCTGCGATACGTTTCTTGTCAACGAGCATCGATTTATATAAATCAGTGTTAAGGAAGAAGTCCGAGAGACGTTGTCGTCGTTCATGCGGCATAAATCAAAGCCTGCGAAAATAAATTTTATTTCGTCCATGTCAATTAAGTAGTAATATTTTAGGCGAGAGAAAGCCTTAGAAAACGGGATTAATTGGAACTGGAGGGGATTGCGATCGATGACTGAAACTATAATTTCTTGTCATTTTTGCGATCGATTCGACATTTCCGTTATCAAAACTGAATAAACAAATATAATATCTCTTTTTTACGATGAAATGAATAGTAATTTAGAAAGGAAGATAATATCGCTGATGTTTTATACATTTATGACAAAGCAATTCATTTTGAAATACGAACATGTGTAGAACTAAAATTACAATCTAATCTATAGTACGTGTGTACATGAACTACTTTAATTAGCTAATTAATTGGCTTTAATGAACATTTTAATATTATGGTCATAAGAAAATTCGATATCAAGAGAATATCTAGAGGCCGTGGATATTAATCACACTGGTCTGTAAATCTTAAGTGTTTTAATCATCGAGAATAAAATGTATTTCCATAAATTTACTTTCTCATGCTAATTGGAAATATGCTAAGGTGTTTCTGCCAATACCCTTTTTACATACAATATACTATTGGGTTGGCAACTAAGTACTTTCGGTTTTTACTGATAGAGAGCGTTGCTTTATTTTTTGTATAAAGTTTGTTAGTGCTGTACTTTACCGTTTGTCGCGTGATACTAGTCACATTGACGTAACTTCAGAAGAAAGTAGTGCGTGATTTTTATTAAATCTATTAGTTGTGGGCTAATTTTAAATGGAGTGCAGAAACGAACATCTTCGACATATTTTACTATTTTATTTCCGTAAAGGAAAGAAAGCAAAAAGATATGTGAAGTTTATGGTGCTAATTGCTTAACAGAGCGCAAGTGTCAGAATTGGTATAAAAAATTCCGTTCTGGAGATTTTTCCCTCAAAGATGACCAAATCAAAGTCATAATTGAAGAGGATCGTCATATAACTGTTCGAGAGGTTGCGGAGAGGCTACATGTATCGCACACATCAATTGAAAAACATTTAAAATGTCTTGGGCTAGGTAAGAAGCTTGATATTTGGGTACCTTACGAATTGCAAGAAATTCATTTAACACAAAGAATCAACTTTTGCGATATGCACCTTAGACGAAATGAAACCGACCTTTTCTTAAAAAGAATCATCACTGGTGATGAAAAATGGGTCCTGTACAGTAACATAGTTCGAAAACTATCATGGAGCAAACACGATAAACCAGCTCAAACCATATCGAAAGCTGAATTGCATCCAAAAAAGGTCATGCTGTCAGTTTGGTGGGATTACTAACGATCAATTCTGATGTTTACTGTCAACAATTAATAAAACTGGATGAAGCAATCAAAGAAAAATGGCCAGAATTGTCAAATCAGAAAGGTGTAGTTTTTCACCAAGATAATACAAGGCGTCACACATCTTTGGCAACTCGTGGGAAACTATTGGAGCTTGACTGGGAAGTGATGCCACATCCCCCATACAGCCCTGATCTAGCACCATCTTATTACCATTTCTTTCGAAGTTTGCAGAATTCTTTGAATGGTAAAACTTTCACAAATGACGATGAACTTCACTCGCACCTGGTTCAGTTTTTTGCTGATAAGGACCAGAAATTTTATGAGCGCGGAATCATGCAGCTGAAAGAAAGATGGCAAAAGGTCATTGAGCAAAATGGAAAATATATAATTGATTAAAAACTATTCTTTGCTTAAAGAAAAAGTGTTTTATTTTATACTACAAAACCGAAAGTACTTAGTTGCCAACCCAATACTAAATAAGACATATTTATAGTATATATTAATGAACTTGCCCTAAACTGTTGTCTTGATCTCTCATTAGACAATACAAGGCCAGTTTAGGGTACGACGAGCGAAAAGAACAAGGTTCTAAAGAGTGTTTTTGCTCAAGCTCTTTGTGTTATTTTCTCTAATTTGACACACTCATGACCTTTTTTATATTACGTAAATTTAAGAATGATTTTTATCAATTTCATCAGTACGCTTCCGAATTAATTGTGGAATTGTCTGGTAGAAGCTCAGAAAAACAAATCGCTTGAAATCTCATCAAACAATGTTGAAAATGCTCGTTCTTATTTTCATATTCGAATTATACGGCCGATCTTATTGCACGAGGCCAGTTCATAACTCTAAGGGCGGAGTGCGATAAGTGCTGCTGCTGACACAAGTTCTTCTATGTTGTTTTCTCTAATCTGCCTGCTTTTATGACCTTTTCTGCATTAATAATAATAAATCTCGTACCAGTTATGAAAAACAGTTTATGAAATTTGACAAACGATGCAAAGAAAATAAACAAGTCGTACCAGAAAATGTTTACGTGCAAATTTTCAATGGCAACATTTTAAATATACAATTTGCTACATGGACAAAATATTCTGTTCAATTGTTTGTGATTGACATCTATTCATTCATTCATATTATCATCATTCGACTTTACATTTTATTGATGATTCTTAAAAAAAAAACTAAATTGTGCTAAAGGGGGCGTTTCTAATGTTTTCATAGTAATTAATTAGAAAAAGTTTCTTTAAGGAACTTCCTGAATAAGGAAAACATCGATAAATCTATATAAAATAAAATGATTTGAGTACTTCTTAATTAGTTCTTTTATTTATACTTCATAAAAAGATTATTGCAACGTTTCGATAAGTTATATACTTCATCAGACCTTTTATTTAAGCAATGGTCAGCGAGAAAATTTTAAAGAATAATAGTATATATAGATTTAATAAGTATGTTCGTTTAAGTGAACCATCTAAAAAGGTTATTTTCTTTATAAATAAAAAATAAAAGAATAAACTAAAATCTTTACTTCTTAATACGAGGTTTATTTTTTAAATAGAGTTCGTTTGTGAATAAGAGTGTGATTAATGGGCGATAGCCGCAATGCGCACCCGCGTATCTCCACGCTTGTAGTCGTATCAACTATGCGTGTGCTGAGTTGTAGAAGTTTATAATGTTTAATAAAATTGCTTTGCCTGCCAACTGTGAGATACGATCTGTAATTCGATTCTTCATTCTTATATGCAAGAAACTTAGCGGCGGCGAAATTTCACCGTCAGATTTGTGAAGTGTATGGTGGTAATGCTATGAGTGACAGAAAAATTCGAAAGTGGGTGAGATTGTTCAAGAACAGGCGGATTAAGGTGCGTGAGGCACGCCCAGGCCGACCTTCTCTGATTTCTGAAGATTTGGTTCGTGGTGTAGACAAAGAAATTCCAAGAGACGGACAATTCATGATTTCAAAGTTATCAATTGATTTTCCAGAAGGTTCGAAGTTTGTTTTATATACTACATTTTCGGAGAAACTGAAGTATAGAAAATTGTGTTATTGGTGGGGGTCCAAGACCGCTTTCCGAAGATATGTTTTTTATCGTTTTTGACACGATACGATCAGCCAGGAAATGAATTTTTTAACCACATCGTTACAGAAGATGGGACTTGGGTGTCTCACATGACTACTGGATCCAAGCAACAGTCAATGGAATTACTACACTTACTGTCGCCAACCAGAGTGAAAGCCAAACAGACAATTTCAGTACGAAAGATCATCTGAACTGTCTTTTGGAACAACAAAGAAACTTATTTGTGGATTTTATGTCGAGAGACACAACAATCAATTCTGATGCTTATTGTGAGAAAACTATGACGTGCCATACAAAACAAACGGTATGGACTACTGCCTTTCGATGTGATGTTGCTCCACGGCAATGCAAGCCTATATGTTTCTCCACAAACACAAGGTCTAATCAAGTCTTTTGGATGGGAACAACTGGATTATCCACCTTACAGTTCGAACCTTGCACCCAGTTATTTTCACCTGTTTCGGTACTTGAAGGAGTTTTTTGGTAGTCAATGGTTCAACGACAACAAAGAAGTGAAAATTCCAGTTAAGGATTGGCCTTCTTCACAGACGGTAGCTTTCTTTGATATCGGAATTCAAGAACTTGTTGAACGGTATGACAAATGTTTGAACAAAAATGGAAATTATGTCGAAAAAAAACCGCAATATATAGAATATGGAAATAAATATATTTTAATAATATTTTCAATATTTTTCTTCTTATTAAAAATGGATCTTATTTAAAAAATAATCCTCGTACTTGATAAATCCACTCTATTAGGGTGATCATAGTATAATATTTAACATAATCTCCCATTATGTTTTCAATCCAGAAATCTCTATATTTTTTTCCTTTAATTAAATTTTTTGACGAAAACGATAGAAAAACAATTATATATAAATCCTCTGAAGATTATTTCACTAACTTGAAAGTCGAGACGGATCAAGTGGAAATAAACTAAATTAAAAGGATACCAAATAAGGCTAGCAGTATGTTTGAAACCTTGTACGTTTCTAAATCATATTATTTGTATACAATTCGCAGTATTATTATTTTATCAAAAAATATGAACGGAAAAATTTTCAATTAGTAAATTGCAGTAAATAAGAGATATAAGCAAAAGGTTTAGTTCTCTTGGGATTATATACTCTCCTTGAAAATTACTACAGAGCAACCAAAAAACTTTCGTTTGTATTGGATTCGTGTTAGTGATACTATTAATAAAGTGCTTGAAAAACAAAATATAGCTTCACCGTGACCTATACATTCTTTCCGCGTGAGAAAGACATTGTATCCTAGACTTTTCTAACAGATAAGTTTCGACTAAATTAAATATATACAATAATAATAATAATCACTAGCATTAAGTGACGCGGTGTTAAATTTTGCGTTTGGAAATTAAATGGTCAGACAAGAATCTTCAATATCGCTTGAATCGAACGAATAATGACTAATCTCTCAAAGATTCAAGGCCAAAGCCAAATTCCAAATTCTACCAGCATTTAGTGGTAAATTACAATTAAACACGTTAATCGAATCAGCAAATCGTTCTTATTGGTTTAATTCACACTTGAGTTTGAAGAAAAAATTTACATTTTCATAATATGTTTTTCTATATTTGCTATTTTTAAATTCACAAAATATGTGATAGTATCACAAAATTTGTTGACGAAAACAGAGATTTTATAAAACGTCAATTTTAGTTCAAAATATTAAGTACTGATTCGACAACTTAGTTATCGAAATATGTATAAAGTTATAAAAGTACAATGCTACAAAGGGGTTATTTTTTATTTGTACACTCATAATAATGCCATACATTTCTGTGAATAATAGAATGTTGCTTTTATTAATTTTAATTTATTTAACTTTCGCTAATTTAAACACTTTTATACATTTTTTCAGCATGACTTTATTGGCTTTAATATGTGAAAAATACTGCACATATAAAACGATAATCAAATCATTCCTTACTCATTTAAATCAAAGATAAGAATTCCAAATAAATTGACGGAATAATACCTTAAACACGTACTAATTTTAATGTGCGGTTGAACTTGAATTGAAAGATAATTTAAAAGCTAAAGTAACACGTACTCGCTTAGAGTTTTATTTGAGGCCACATATATAAATCTTTATTATTTTTAATAAATAAGTACTTTGTATTATCTTCTTTTGTGTTTTGCTTTGCAACTGGATTTAACCAGTTTAGCAACAAATTATATTATTATTATTATGTAGCTATACGATTTACTAGAAATATATTATTTCCCTTCCACTACATTTTTCTAAATTAAAAGCAAACATGATTTTTAGCACTCTAAAACAGCTTAAAAGAACACAAACATTTTCACAGATACCATGTCGATGTCGATGCTTAAAAAATTCAAGAAGTGTACTGAACTTGTTATTTTTACACCCGGTTGCAATTGATTGGTAACGGTTTTTAAATTTTATTACATCAAGTCGCGCACGAGAATACCTCCTCTTTGATTGCGGAAATGAAGAGCAAAAAGATGAAACCCATTTAAACAATGACTAACATTTAAATGTGTTCTTCATCTGTACGTGGACGTTTTACCATCATGTTCCCGATCAATCTCGCAAAGCCGTATATCCATAAAACGTTCTTGTTTCAATGGTTTCTTAACTTTATATCGAGCAACTGCTGACTTATTTTAAAAATGCTTTATATATTCTTTTCGCCAAATATAGACAGAGAGCAGCGTCTTCCAGTTTATTTAATTGACATAAACTATGTATAGAGTATTGCAAGCATTTGTTTTTTTGTTTTACATCGAATTAATTCTTAAACTAGATTGTCTATTTCTTCGAAAATATATTCGTGATATTTACATAAGTCTGGTGTTTTGTATTAACATATATGTACATGCATCTTCAATTTAATCGGAACATTAAGTATGACAAAAAATTATTGAAACGCAATATTCAATTTTAAATAAAAAATTGTATATTGGGTTTTCGAGAGTCATAACGAATTTTTGTAAATATTGTAATCGGTCCCTCATCTACTTTTCGGTGTAGGGGTTAACATTACAATATACATTATGTACAAAGTCTCTCCACAACTTCCCACCCTTGGCTATCTCTCTTGCAACAGACATTGATTGTCCTCTTCTGTGTATGGCCTTTGCTATTAATTTTTCCCATCTTTCCTTTTGGTATTCCTGGTCCTCGTTTTGTTTTTATTCTAGCTTAAAAAATCCTCCTTGCTGGCATCTTCCATACGTTGCAAATGGCCCCACTAGCTCAGTTACTTTTCCTCAATATATTCCATTATAGAAACTATATGCAGCTCCTCTCTTACGTCTGTGTTTCTTTTTCTATCTTTCCGTGTTATACCTTTACTGCCTCTGAGATATTTCATTTCTAATGCTTGTACTTTGCTCTTCAAGCTATTTGTGAGTACCCATGTTTCACTTCCGTAAGTAAGAACTGATCTGTAAATCGTTTTGTAAATAGTCATCTTGGCTTTCGTACTAACTTCTTTCTTCCAAATTACAATAATTCTTCAATTATATAGAGTTTAGATGCTTTGTCAATTCTTTCTGTTATGTCAATGTCTTAATTACCATTTCTATCGATTGTTAGCCCCAGATGCTTAAATTGTGAAACCTGCTCTATTCTTTTATTTTCAATATATATGTTTAGCGTCTCTTCGTTTTTTTTGCGATGTTACCATTACTCTCGTTTTCCGTGTGTTTATTTTCATTCCATGCTCCTTCAATGAGTTGTTCCATATATCAAGATTGTTTTGGAGGCTTTGTTTACTGTTTGTCATAACTACCAAGTCATCCGCATATACATATTCAGAGATGTCTATCGGCTCCATGTATCTGTATCCTATATTTTTATATAAATATAGGAAATTTTTGTAAACCCTTTTACGAAAAGGGTTTACAATTTGGTTAAATGCTAGAAATTTTATAAAAAGTTGGAAGTGGAAGACTACGGAGTGAATTTTACTCATTCACTTCAGTGGGGAAAAGAGGACACGTCAAGTTCGTAAAAAGCTGAAGTTAAGTTTACGACGACAACACTATAAGAAGGATAATGTCAACGATGTTTCAAGAAATTCCATACTGGTAATTTTAATCTTAATGATATAAGAGATAAAAGAAACATCGAATATCTACCACTCAGATATTCACATCCATATGATAAATCTAGGATGCCTCAGCAAACTCGATATTTGGATTCCTCATGAACTTAAGGAGTTTACTTAATGAGCATCTACAATATATTCCTTGAATGTAAGAGTAACCATGCTTCCCTGAAGGGATTGACAACTGATGGTGGTGCGAAAAGGAGTCTTAATCGAGACTTGAAATATTGCCTGGAACGTCATTTAGAGAAGACATTAGTCAGAAAAAGGTTTTGCTCTCAGTGTAGTGGAATTTTTAAAACGTCGTGTTCCTCCGGCTCCTATTAAGGAACGTAAAAATTAGTTCAAGTCTACTGTCAGCTATTGAACAGTTTGAAAATATTAACTCTAGTTTCAGGAAATAAACTTTATTTGATACTCCGTGTCAGGCCATGAATTTTTCATTTCATTCTTCTATATACGTGGCAATACTGAACCTAATAGTTTCAGAACTCTCTAAAACATAAAATGCTAGGGCACTCAATATATTTACTAGACATATTTTCGAAAATATTATAATTTCTGGACACGTTTTTAAAAGAAAGGAATCTTTTTCTTTAGAAATTAAAATTTTTTTGTGATATTTATACTGTTTATTTCCTTATCAACGTTTAACAAAACTATTTAAGTAAACATCTAAATAATTTTTATTCATCAAATCCACATTTTATGTGTGCCAACATAAAAGAATAGCCTGCGCCTATTTCATGAACAAAATTTTGAAAATGTATGCACATGTAAATAATAAAAATACAGTCTAGTACTAAATCCAAATTTTATATATTGAAATTAATAGAGATTTAAAAGTTTCGCTTAGAAATATAAAAATAAAGTCATTCGTAAAGGACAATTCGTAAATGTATGTAAGTGTATATATAAGTTTGCTCATAACTAAAGTTGCTTGGTCTTCAAAAATAACAAAAAACAAGATAGAAAAGTGATGCTTTGCTGTTTTATTGCTTATATTTCAAGAACGCCATAATATAGCCGGCCCAGTAGTAAGGCATTGGCTTGTTGCCGGAGGTCTCAGGTGCGAGCCCGAGAAAACTTTTCATGGTTTCCCTTCTCAGTTTAAGCGAATGCGTGCAGACAATGATGTTAAGTCTCACGAGCACGGACATAATAATAACACATGGTCTGCCAAAGCCCCCAGTAATTGGTAGTAAACTGTTGGGGTATGTAAAGGCATTGATCATTACTATTATTAATACGCATTGTAATAGCTCGCCTAATGTTTTGAATAGAATACTTATTTTTTATATATATTTTTATTTTTAATTTCGTTTAAGTAAAGATCCTGCATAATTGGTATTTTCCAGATGTAAATGTATTATACTATTTCTCAGAATGGGTTCTTAATTAATATAAATATATTAAGATATTATATAATTGTATTTAAGTATATTTATATATTTCCCATTATGTATTTCCAGAAAGTTTTAATTACGCAAAGGATATAAACGCATTATATTATCAGTATACATTTATAATCGTTGTCTTTTTATTACAAGTTTTGCCATTTCTATACTGTATGTTTAATTTCAAAAGAATATTAAATTTATATAATCCTTTAAGTATAATTTATAGTTATTTTGTGTATTGTATGTATATTATTTCAGAAATGTATTTATATTTTCGTTTAATATATGACTAAATTGTCAGGGAGGTTTTAATTACAAAAAGGTAATAAATTCATATATTACCGGAGTGCATTTGCATTCATTTTCTTTAGTTTTCCTAATTTTATATTGTCTGTTTAGTATAATAATTTATAATTCCGTATTTATATTATAGTATAATTCTTTTCTGCATTGTTATTGTATCTATTATGTATACTGTCTTAGTTTATGATGTGTACCTATAAGAAATGAATCGGATGTGCGAAAAAGAATAATCCCTTTGTCTGTAAAGGTAACAAAAGATTGGTATTTCTATAAAGAGTCGGATAATTCTATTCAGAGGACGCGAGCATAGGAGTTCAGAGAGAACAGATGTCAGAGCACATGAGCCTAATAACTGAAGAAGAAAAGAGGCAGCATTATATCTGGATAGCAGGTCATTCAATAAATAGTGTGTGTGTCGTCTAATACTAGGCTTATTAGTATTTTTTTTTGCAAAGAAAAACTAATGTGAACATTATGAAATATATATATATTAATTCCTACAACCAAAGATCGATAGGCAGCGTTTAATATTGTTCAAGAACAAATAATTAGTGAGTGTGCGAATCAAGGCATTGGGTGAAAGAAACTTCGAAACAGAGAACAGCTGCATTCAAGTGCTCATATATATATATGAATAATATTTGATTCTCGGACTCTCCGCGATGTTGGACAGAAGTTCTCGAAAGAATCGACCTCTCAACCTTTCGATGACATCTCAATCATCTTCTTCAGGAGTTGTTTCGTAGTGAAAAAGATGATTGAGATGTCAGCGGAATGTCGGACGCCGATTCTTTCGAGAACTTATATCCAACATCGCGGAGAGCCCGAGAATCTAATATTACTCATACTTACAACCACGAGAAGCTTCGTTCGAACTTATATATATATACTTATATATATATATATATATATATATATATATATATATATATAGAGAGAGAGAGAGACAGAGAATATAGGGTAAAAAATTGTAATTGTAAAATTGTAGTGTTGAATTATCTTATTATTTATAAAAAGGTTGCTCCTAAAGTGATTCTGATTATCATTGAACGCGTAAATATTTTATGAGATATGTTCGATATTCAAATTAAAGGGATCTTTATATACGAGGGTAGTTTGACAAGTAGTGAGAATGGAAAAGAAAAACGAATTTTTTAAATACAAAATAATTTTATTTTTCAATATATTCTCCTAAAAGAGCAATACATTTATGCCAACGGTGCTCCAATGCCCTTATGCCATCTCTAAAATGCGATTCCGGAAGGCTTGCAATATACTCATTTACGAAGATGATAAGCTCGTCGTTAGACGAAAATTTCTTTCCACCTAATGCCGTTTTCAATTTTGGAAGAAGGTGGAAGTCGGAAGGGGCTAGATCCGGCGAATAAGGCGCATGCGGTACTAATTGGAAATGCAACTCGTGGATTTTGGACACCGAAGCTATGCTGGTATGCGAGGGAGCGTTGTCTTGGTGAAACAGAATCTTTTTCTTTGCCATTCCTGGCCATTTAGCACGAATCTCAACATTTAATTTTTGTACAAGTTCTGCATAATATTGTCCGTTTATTGTGTCACCTTTCCGAAGGTAATCAATGAGCAAAATGCCCTTTGAATCCCAAAAAATTGATGCCATCACCTTGTTTGCCGATAAAATGGTTTTCGCTTTCTTTGGAGGTGCAGAACCACGTTCTAACCATTGTTTCGACTGTTGTTTAGTTTCGGTTGTACTGTAGTGTATCCAAGTTTCATCGCAAGTAACAAATCGCCTACAAAAATCAACCGGATTCCGCTTATAAAGGTCCAAACACTCATTGGAAATGCGCAAACGAGTGAACTTTTGATCAGTCGTAAGCAATCGCGGCACCCATCATGCCGAATGCTTGGAAAGGCCCAATTCTTTCGTTATCTCTCTCACTTTGAGTCGTCGATCTTGCGTAATAATATTATGGATTTTTATAATCATTTCCTTAGAAGTCACGATTTTGGGTGCTCCAGAGCGCGCTTCATCAGCACAGCTTGTTCTACCACGTTTAAATTCATTTACCCATCTACTTATTGTGGCGGATGATGGATCAGTTTCACCTAATGTTTCCCGAAACTCATCTTTTATTTCGGTAGCTTTCATACCCTTAATTACGAAGTATTTAATCACCGCACGATACTCTTTTTCCATTTTAACAAAACGACGTGTTGCTTCTTTTTCAATCAACTGTCAAAAATAAACTAATCAACCAATTTATCTAAATATCGGAATGTAAACATACAAATAGCCAACCTAAATTACAGTGCATTTGTTTTACCAATTAGAGCGCCACCTATGTGTCATTCTCACAACTTGTCAAACTATCTTCGTATGTGCATCCTCGTCATATTCCGAATGGCCCAGAGAACTGTTATTTATGTAGAGTTGCGTCTTCGTGTTTATTCGTAAAGTCGCATGTTTATCTCAGTTTTATAGTCGGTGTATTCTGTTAAATTATATTAAATTGTTACATCACCACAGGTGAAAGCATTTTTTATTATTTCAAATATTGATTGTAATTAAAGGCGCCCAACGAAATGTAAAGATATTTAAATACTGAATAAAGGGTACGGTAACAAGTGGCTCAAAAGTGAGAACAATAAAACAAGGATCAGTAACAACATAAAATGAAATAGCTTTACACAACTAACGTCCAAGATATGCCAGATAATTTTTGTAAGAAGTATAGTATCTAATGTATTGTAGTGTGCTAAAGGTTCGGTCGAGTAAAAGAAATTTAAACTTAAAAAGCTTTATTATTCCAAAATTAACTGCCATTACTTTTTACGAAATTATATTTGCCTACGAGTTCTTCAGCTCTTATTTTCTTGTTAAACAAGTTCTATATCTTCAACATATTGGGGGCTTCTTTGAGACAGTTTAGGACGTTGAAGGACATCCACAATATATGGTCCATGATGGTGCAGGGGTAAATATTATGATGCTTTATCGCTCGTGATAGTATTTCGATTTCGCTTTTTATAAACTTTTGTAATAATAAAAGATTTTTAAAAATAGCTTGCTAGAGTTCTATTTTCCATTCGAAGTAAATTGAATTTCATTGTATGTACACCATAAATCTATAAAGCAATGATTCATCTTCTTCTACATAGGCTTAACGCTATTAATATAACGCCCTTTCTCATTTTTTATGGAAAAATAATATAATATTCAGCAGCACATTTAACCATTTACAAACTGTACAATTTTTTTAAATAAAATATTCTTTTTAATTGTTTACTCAGTATATATATTTCACCACAAACATATGAAATTAATTCTATCAAGCTCTAGATATAACAATTATAAAATTTATATTGAATCACGAGTCAGCGATTTATTTCTGTAATATTTCTTTAAGGAAGAACTGGAACACTAACATAAAAGATCCCCGTCTATGTATGTACATAAGTATGTATGATTGAGCATAAGTCATGCCATCTATTAATGTCAATATTAAAAGGATAATCGTCTATACGGCAACGGGCTTTGCGTAGAACAATTTCCTGGTCACTAAAGCGGTCATGTACGGATGTTATGCGAGCTGAATCTATTCATTTCTTTTTCTGCTAGTTTCACATGGGCAGCGGATAATTAAAAATGGAAAAAGTGTACTTGCAGAGTGATAAATGGAACAAAATTCTAATAGCTAAAAATAATGATAACGATTATTTATTATTATTAAGATTAATTTGGAACAGATGTCTCGTACGTGATAGACGAAGGAGAAATCCAACCCGCATCTATCTTGTTTTTTCTCTGCTATATATTACTGCAAGAGTTAAATAACATTTTGATCATTGAACTAATAAGAATATAAGTCACTAACGTCAGGAATCTAAAACTACAAAAGTAATTTTGTTACAAAAAACGAAAATGTAAAATTGCCGCAAACTTTTAATATTATTAAAAGATTTTTTTATGTAAATCGAACGTTCTTTAGACAATTTCGTAAAACAAAGCCATTCTGACTTCAACTTTAGCTGGTTAATAGATTCTTTGTACCAAAAATAGTCAGAACATAGTTTGAAAAAACAACTGGTGGATATTATTATCGAAACGACAATATAATGAAAGAGAATTATGTACATATATGTCCATCTCTTAAATAGAAGTGGAGACAGTGATTTCGACTCTTTTTAATGTGCCATAAATTGCGTTATAAAAACAATTATTAACTGAAACCCGTGGTAAAAACGTATATGCAATTAAAACCTACCTTGGGTAACATTTAGTAACTGCATAATGCAACTTATGGCACATTAAAGAGACTCGAATACACCGTTTCCGTGATCTAAAGGAAAAGGCACATTCCTAATGAGAATGTGATCGTGGTTCGCCACTCGCGCGGATAACCCGAATTGTTTCAAAAAGTTTCTGCATTATATACTATGTAAAAGCGGTTAAAATTGATTTTAGAAAATCATTTTCTTTGTTCTAAATATTATATTTAGATTTATACGCTGAAGAAATGTATCGAACTTTTCCATGACGCTGATTGTAATGGTGTTGAAGTTGCTCAACGCATTCAATTGATGCAAAATGCATTCTTTACATCGCCAGATCGAATTTAGGGAATGAAAATAATTGCACGAAGGCTAATTGGGTAAATAAATATAAAAGACGTGTAAATGACGAACATAGTTTTGGTCAAAAAATTTGTGGTAACAAACGATGAGAAAGTGCATTATCGTACAGAAAGCGTAAGCTGCATTATTCTTAATATCCAAAGCGAACATAACAAATACGGTCTACAAGTGTCTTCAATAGGTACACCAAGATGATACTCAGCGTTAATATATACCGTTTAAAGAAAATTCTTTGTTGATAATCCTCTTCAAATCGTAAGATGTAGTAAACAGTGATTTTTCATTCTCTAAACGAGAATTCATTCTTCATCTAGTGATCAACACCTTTTCAAGTATCTATAATGCTTTTGAATTGCCCGAGTTTATACAATTTTTTATTATTCTATTAACTGTGAACTCTTTGTGGATCAATCTTTGAATTTAATTTCTAAAAACCGAATTATCCATTTAAAATGTAATGAATTATTGTCATGAATATGAAAATTGCTTTCGTCATTTTCTTCGACCATCGTTTCAATTGAGCGACTTAAATATCATCACCCACATCCTTTGTCTGAATCGTCGAGGTCTCTTCATGCAATTTTAAACATTTAGAGCATTTTCATGACGCTTTTAGTGATGCTAATATAAAGTTTTAATGCTGATTCTTTGTTTTTTTTTACTAATTTTTCTTCCGAACTATACAAACTTCTGTCTTAATGTGCCGTATACAAGCTTATAAAGAAAGAAATTTTTGCAAATTATTTATAATGGTTGACATGTCACAAATCAATCTTTACTAAACAGATGGCACCAATAGTTTCATTAAAATAATATTATGTTCGTTGTGTTCAGAAATGCAATACGTAAGCGTCACATTTTTACTGAAAGTAATAACTCGAACAATCTTCAGCGGAGAAAGGTACTTGGGTATTGAGAAAATAATCAGTTTTTCTTTCAAACAAAGTTTTGGTCAGTCTTTGTTGCAAGCGACTAGGTTGCAAATTATTAAGAATGGTTGTTACTCAATATATCAATCTTTACTAAGTAGATGGCACCAAGAGTTCCAGTAAAATAATGTTATTTTTGTTATGTTCGGGCGTAAAATAAAAGCGTTATGTTTCTACTAAAAGTAATAACCCAAGAAGTCTAAAAGGAAGGCAGCTATTTACATATGGGGAAAATATCCATTTTCTGTTTCAAGCAAAATGCTGTTCCTACCTTTACTGCGAACAACTAAACTAAACTAGGAAGGTCGGGGTTTATTAATGAATCTTTCGTTACTAAATAATAAATTGTTCTTTCTTTAAATCATATCCATCATTGCTATATATTGGGTTGCCTGGATAGTTCATTTTCATAAGTGTTAGAGTCATTCGCATCTATCTTTATGTCATCTGACAGAGACAAGTATAACTTCATTTTTTAAAAAATTAAGTAATTTGTTTGAGCGGTTAAAATTTTGGAAGAGTTTAAAATGGAAGTCCAAACTGCATTTTCATTATATTGTCCTCTTTTACTCTCGTAGAGCAAAAAACAAGTCTTAAACTTGGGAAAAGTTGTATAAACTTTACGGTGTTAGTGTTTTGCAAGAATGTCTATACCATGGTTCGTGAAGTTTCGTGCTGGCGATATTAATCTTAACAATGCTGCTCAGTCTGAGAGGCCCATTAAAACTGATAACGATTTAATAGAGTTATGTCCACCACTATCTACATGAAAGATTGTGAAAACTTTTTTAACGTCCATAATTTAAGCTTTCGCAGCTATATTATAAAACTAGAACCAGCAAGTTTCATATACATATGAGTATGGCATGAATTCAAGTAGTTCACTTGACAAGTATAAACATTTACTGTAAACATCTGCAATAAACTTCTTAAACGGGAGAAAAAGAGCGACTAATAACTGGTGATGAGAAGTTGATTGTTTACAACAATATGGTATAAAAAACTCATTGCATTGTGTAACGTGGGATTCGGATAAGGCTTTGAATTAACCCGTTTGCCAGTAAAAATAAGTTCCTCTGTGAACGAAAATTTGATATTCACGTAAGGATAGCAAGAGTTTTCGAAGAAAATTAGCAATATATAATTTAGAGATATTTTTCATTTGTATGATAACTGACCTATGAAGAATAAAGAATCTATGTCATAACTTTTCTGACAACAAAATTTATTACGCAAAAAACGCACCTCGTATTTTAAATAATTGTAATTCAATTGTTTAAACAAAATGGAAGTAGTAAATAGCAGACATATTGCGACTAGTTTTAAAACGCGAAAAAAATAAGAGAGCGTACATCAAATTCTATCAACAGAATGAAATTTGATGAATGAAGTCTTGTCAACCGAACACTTTCCTAATAAATTTAAAATGGTCTTACTGTAAATTTCACAGTTTGAACTTTTTTTCAACATTAACGTTGCTGTGTCATGCATAGTTAAAAATGACGATACCCTAAGCAAAAAACATAAATTCTAATTTAACTCGAACTTGTTTTTATACATCCATACGTCTTACATTTTGTTATTATTACACGAAGATATATGAAACATTTAATTTAAAATACGTAAAGCGAGAAGAAGAAGAAAAATAAGAAAAAAAAGTAGAAAACTGAGAAGTTTCTTTTTCAGAATAATTGAAACGGCCATGTAATTACATTATCCACACATGACTGACATTCTAAACGATTTCACATGCATAATTGTTTTCTTTTGCTCAGTTTTTACCGTTGCTTCAAATGTTACTATTTTATTAAAATGTTTCGGGTTGTCCAAAAACAAGCGGGCCCGTCTTCGTTTAGATCTCGTCTCCTTTAATTCACTCGCTATCCGACGACAATGTAAGACTCTTCCATATAAGTACTCTAACGTAATTTCAAATTAAAATTAACGATTCCCGTTCCGAAATATCATTTACGTTTTTTTTTCTCGTCACGCCATAATTTCTTAATAGGGAAAAAAATTCGAACGTTTGCGTACAAGACATAAATGTTCGGTAGCACTTACAAATTTGGAATTAATCTTGAAAATAAATTTATTGCGTCTGACTGCTTGTTTGGATCTTAATGCACCGTAAAATTTGGTTATTTTAATTGTAAATGATTACAGTTATACTTTGTTTTTTAATTACGTGGTCTTTTGAAATTGACCTCTAAAATGTGATTAATTCTTGTCATGTTTAAATTACTAAAACGTGTTTGTGTGTATTTTGTTGACTTTTGAATTGGTTTGCCCAGGCATCATTTAAGCATGTTTCTCTTACTTCTTTTACTATATTCATACATTTACATTAGGTATCGCGAAGATGTTGCAAATTTGTGGAAATTTTGACAATGTATTCCTTATTGAAAAACAAACTAACGTATACAATATAGTAAACGAAGTGCGTTCCAAGGGCATGCTTTTAGTTTCAAAGAAATATGAAACTGAAAAGAACACATTTTTTCTCCGTAGACAACGGAGTTTGTTTTGTCAATTTATCGCCGTGGTTTACCAGGTACGCTTTGAAAAACAAACTAACGTATACAATATAGTAAAGTTAATGTGGAGAGGGGTTATATATCAACCTTAGTGATTAAGTTAATCAACCACAGGCTCCATCAAATTCAACTAAAAAGAAACTTTCCAATCCTAAAAAAAGCTCTGATCGACTTCCTTTGGCTAGAAACTGAAAATGTGAGGGTAATGTCTCTACAAAATCAAGTATTTATTGAAATCATTCCAATTAATCATAAAAATAATAATAATATGTTTATTACTGAAAAAGGCATCCGCGCATAGGGGTGGTATATCAATTAGGATGTAATAATTGGTGGAGATGGTCCCGCACTAGCTCTACCGTTCCAATACTATTTAAAAAAGGCTTAATAATCAATTTAGTTTGATTTATGAAGCATCAAGAATCCAAAGTATACGTCAAGCCAAATGAAGAATTATTATCTTTATTTTAAAGAAAATCGGTAGGACCAGGGGCAAGTACACTGGTCGATTTGCAATTAACTAATCACGTTGCAGGAGAAGTACCCCAAAAATTAGAAATAAATTAAAAGGCGCAATATAATTAAGAGTGTTAGGACATCATTAAGAATGATATCATTAAAAGCTTGGTAGTAAAAAACGCTTTAAAAAGGTATAATATACGACTGCTAAAATAATCTAATATGAAAGAATAAATAAATAACATGAACATTGAACCTTGATTATAAGTACCAAGTAGGTAAATAGTTAAACAAAATAATAAATGTGTATTTTGTGTGAAGAGGATTGAATTTTGAATTTCTAATTGTAATTGAGAATTAGAAAAAATAAAATTTAATTAAGTGCAAGCGATGCAGAGAATATTCTAGGAATTGGCCTAGATATACAAATACGTTTGTTCTAGGAAAAAAAATCTTTGATTTTGTGATAGATAGCAAATATGTGATTAAACAAAAGAGAGATTTCTATTTCAAATATCGTAAATCACAAACATTGGCTTTGATAATAATTAATGTTTAGATTCAATCATGCTTAAATTCAATACAATAATTTAAAAATATAATAAAGAAAATGATTATATACGCGAAGCTTAACAATACATATACATAACGAAAGGAATACGAAAAATAAATTATAAACTATATTAATAATCTGAACAGAAATTATAATAATAAAAAGAAAAAGAAATACAAATATTTCATCATGAAAAAGTATTTTTCTTATATATCGGTTCTGCATATATAAACCAAGTAAACTAACGGTTCCCTTGAAAGTTTGCTGATGTATGGTGTCTACTATGTAAAAGTAACTACGAATCGCATGGAATTTTGAAGTATGTGAAAAATTATTTTGGAAAGTAATTCAATAGAAGCTATTTTTCTATTATGAACTTTAGACATAGACGAAGAACTATTCATAGCCTTTCTCGTGACGAGTGACAGCACTTGTCTTATTCAGAACGTGATATAGTCTAAATTTTAAGTTGGAATTTTTTAAAATTATCTCTTTTCTTTCCCACAACGTAAACAAGTTGATTCTCTGTGGTTGGGAAGACAAAGTTTTCACATTAGACAATCTGATCTTCGTAAATTGGTGATATTTTTCATGAAGTCAAATGAATATTTCAAGTAATTAGTCTATGGTTATTATTGATAAAATTGAAAATCAAACAGTAAAGCCAGCCTTATATTGATGTTGCTAACTGCGTACAGATGTCACTGGTCACCCCGTAGATGTTCTAATCTCTTTTTGGATTTTAATTTTTAAACAGCAAAAAATACTACTTTCTTCATCCTTATTTTTATAACCACATGTGTGCGTCCGTCAATATTTGAAATAAGATAGTGGGAAGATAATTTGAATTATATTTTAATACAAATACGTATGTAAGAATATGTAAAAATAAAAATCAAATATCTAGGTATGAAATTCATTATATATTTTTGTATTATCCATTAACATTGCTATTGTGCAAACCATCGAAAATTTTTCCGTTGCAAATGACTTTTGTAGAACTCTTTTTTAAGATTTTTCTTTTGCTTACTTCTTTCCTACTACCGACAATTTAATGCATTTTGTAAAGCTTTTATAGTACTTTGTATTTCTTATTTTTTCTCCACAATTAATTGTCATGTCGAGTCCCAAAAAAGAAGAAACGTGTGTTGTATACGTCAATTACTCCTCAATGCAGTCCAATTAGACAACTATTTCTTAAAACCTGTCGCCTCATGTCGCGGTCTCGATTTGTGTAACAACTTGTTGCAAAAGTAGTGAATAGAATTCTTAATTTTTTATATTTTTATTTTTGATCAAATTCAAATTAAATAATTTACAAAAAAAAATTATTTTTAAATAAATTATTTTTCAATTTTTAATAATAACTCTGTAGTGGATTGGATAAATATAATTTTATTCATTTCTATTTTCAGAAATCTCCATAGTAAGATAATATGCATTATATAATAATAAGAAACATTACATAGTATTAAGATATACATACATACATACATATACATGAACGAAACAATTATAGTAATAATAAAAAGAAAAAGATAGACCAAGTATTTCACCCAGAGTACGGAGAGTGCTCAAATTAAACTCGCTCGCGAACGAATTCAATTCGAGCGAGTTATATTTTCTATATTAAAAAGAACTATTCTTACGAGTTGAGTTTGTGCTCGCGAGTTAAATAATAAAACTCACGAGCACAAATTTTAAAACCAACGAATTAAATAAAATTGTGCTCGCGAGCAGAATTTTTTCCTACTCTGCTCACGAGTTGAATTTGTGCTCGCGAGTTTAATAATGAAACTCGCGAATACAAATTTTAAAACGAACGAATTAAATAAAATTGTGCTCGCGAGCAGAATTTTTTCCTACTCTGATTTCACCATAAAAAATGTCCTTTTATATTGTGTCTGCGTTTTTGTGAGCTAGTGTCCTCTTTAAAAGTATGTTGGTGCGTGTTGTCCTGTATGTAAAAATACCTGTACAGCGCTGTGATCTCCAGATACAGAGTACATAATATATTTTTTTTAAATACACACGTTTATCGATTGTATTTTAAACAAAACATATTTTTAATAAAGCGAGGAAGTAATTGTGTCGCTGTTGAAGATAACAACATCGTTATGAACACGCGCTTTCCGTTTAACATTTATTTGTGCTGTGTTAATAGTTAGGATATTAAAATATTTAGTGAAAATTTTGAAGGAAAGATATTTAAGCTGCCTATCGTTATTCAATATAATCGCGCTGAAAAAACAAGTACATGTATACGTAAAGGAAAATAATATTTTCAACTGTGCACGTGTGTAAAAATAAGACAAAGATAAAATAGTAAAGTTTATGGTCAATTTTGAGAGTGATTATATGCAAAAATGGGTTGTTATTTCAATACGTTTATACTGAAAATGGTGTGCTGCTTAAATATTCTTTCTTTAGACTTTTCATGCGACACAAACAAATATTAAACTGTCAACGTATATACATAGCGATGTTATTACCTTCAACAGCGACATAATTACTTCTTGACTTTATTAAAAATATGTTCTATTTAAACTGCAATCGATGTACGCTAAAGTTTGTTTAATAAAAAATGGAAAAATGAATGTTTATTCAATCTACTACTGAGTTATTATTAAAAAATGAAAAATAGTTTATTTAAAGAAATATTTTTGTAAACTATTTAATTTGCATTTTATTGAAAAACAAAATGTAAAAAATTAAAATTTTTATTCACTACTTTTGGAACAAGTTGTTACACAAGACGAGGCTGCGACATGAGAGGACAGGTTTTAAAAAATAGTTATATAAGTGGACTGCATTGAGGAATAATTGAGGTATGCATACATACATATCTTTTTCGGAACTCGACATAGCCATTAATTGTGGAAAAGGAATAAAAAATACGAAGCATTGCAAGAACTTTACAAAACGCACTGAAATAAGCAATATTCACAGTGTTACAAGTATGCAAATAAACACAACTCTGGGATTGACGAAATCCTACCAAGAATTAAAAAAATACACAAACTAAATGGATATTAATACTGCTAAAGTCATAGAGAGACTAATATGCGATCGGATCACATACTAATGGGCGTAAAAAATCGAAATACAATTGAAAATTATAAAGAGAACAGTGCAACAGATAAATATCAGACAATCAAGAAACAATTGTTAATAAATTCAGTCGAAGTAAATGAAAAATATACTCAGAAACGAAAAATAGTTAGAGAAGAAGTTTTTTAAATTTTATTATTTCCATTAGAACCGATCTAACAGATCAACCATTAATTTTCATTGGAAAAAAGTTACAAGATTAATATCCTAAGTTTACTCAACAGTGTCCTCCAGTTTTCCATTGATAAATTTCGCACTTCCACACTTAACACATTGTTTACTCACATTACTCTGCTTTAGACACTGTCGCTGTACAACGTCAAATAGTATTGTTCTTTTAAGTCTTCTCATCTGATGTTGGTTATCAAGCAGCTGTAAGCCTGTACTTGTGTTCTTGTAGCCTGGCTTCATGTTTATCCTCCATTCTTTTGATATCTTCCATCATTAGCGGGACTACCAAGAGAAGAACTCTTTGTTTTGGAATTTTTGTATGAATTTAATATTTGAATTTTTGGTATACCTTTAGAGTTGGGCACCATAAAGCCAGATAGGTTTGAATATTTTAATTGTATATCAATAGTTTATTATCTATTGATAACTGTAAATGTCTACCCAGTAGCCAATAGTATTTTTTTATATTTTAGTGTAAGCCGTCCTTTTTCCTTCTTGATGTGCAATTCCCATCTTAACTTGACGTCTAAAGTTACACACATATTTTGTAGTACTTTCGTATAGTATTCCTGTATTATTATTACTGGTTCATCATTATCCTTTTGTTTGTAAAGTTAATATGTACTGATTTCATCCCATTCAGTAATATTTTCCATTTATTTGTCCAACTTCTGAGTTTATTACATGGTCAGCAGTGCAGTTTCATCTGCAAATGTGGTCGTGATTGTTTCTTTTAGTTCTGGCAGATCATTAGTATACACAAGATACATAATGGGACCTAGTACACTGCCTCGTGGTACTCTTGCTTTTATTTCTTTTATTTCAGTATTTATCGCCTTGATTGATTCTAAATAACCTGTTTGTTATATAAGAATAAATTAGATTTGCATATTATTTTGAAATTTTCTTATAAGTATAGTTTATGTATCAGTCTCTCATGCCACACATTATGAAATGCTTGGTCGACATCAAGGAACAATGCTGAACAAAATAATTGGGGTGCCTAGGCTATACAATGAGGAAAAGGAACTTACCAAACAGATCTTGGGACACAATGTTAGTAATTTCCTACACAGGGGAGAAGTGAGACAAAAAAATATTGGTATAGAACAAAACGGAGCGAAATAACTTGGAAGACTTAACGTATCCCAAAATTTATACAATCTTGCCTGAAAAAACGTCTGGAAAATCTTATGCTTCTAAAAGGAGCAAATGAAACTACTGACATTAGCACTAATAGGGAAAATAAGATATTTAGATATTCTTAAACGAAATCTAAAGAATTCTGCAACAAAAGTTGTCATGCTTCAGATGTACTATTTTTAATAGAATAATGATCCGGAGTATAGCGCACATGTGGTACAGTAATAATTATTGTACAAAACACCCAAACGAATACAAATACTATCGCAATTACCTGATCTGAATACCATTAAGAAATTGTGAGCACAAGTAAAAATAACTATAAAAGATGTAAATTCTATAAAAAAGCAAGAACCTATGCAAATATAATATACTAGAAGATATGACTCCCGAAACTTGTGTTATTTAACTCAAAAGCTATAAACTGTTTATTAGATTACGCGGTACCATATTTTGTATTATTTTTTAAGTTAAATGCGTAAGAAATAAAGATTTGTATCAAAGAAAAGAGAGCGTGTATGTATAAACATCCCTTCTATGAAGATAAGCATATACTCGGAAATGATCGCAGGAAATGAATTGGAGATACTCTCTCAGCATATTTATTTACTTTGTACACATTTGTGATTATTTCTTAGGAATTTACTGCTTTCGTATTTCATTATGAATATTTTTCTTCGATAAAAGACAACATAATCCGTCCGTTTTCCATTGCGGAAATTTTAATTGCTGCAAAATATTTATATCTACTACAGAATAGTGTAACTCCAGTATTACGAAATCTAAGAGATAGAAATACAATTTGGTTC